>OY730478.1:48270316-48973711 GCA_963422695.1 Xylophagus ater | reverse complement strand
TATTGGTGTCTGGCTAGTGACTTCACCGTTTTCATTTTCTTTTAAATTTTCATCAATTGTTAGATTTTCTGGTGGTGACATGACTAGTAAATTGACTGCTATTAATAATGGATATTTTAATTCAGAATCCATTAATATTAGAGATTCTTCTTGATTCTTTTCTAAACACAAACTTTTAATACCAGTCGTTTGGGTATGTGCTACTTGTCGTTGTTCATTTAAAGATGCTATTGTTACTCTAATTAGAAATTGTCTTTTCGTTTGCAAACTTAATAGACGTTCATTTTCTGCACGATGATTACGTTTAACAGTTAAAACTCGTGCTTCAGTTATTAGTACTAAATCTATACCAAAATTAAAACCAGTCCATCTCCATTTTTGATAGCCTTCTTCTTGTAAAACACGACCACATCTCATACAATTTTTATAAAATATATTGTCATCTAATTCCGCAGGACTAAAAGGGAGAAAAATTTATACAAATTTTAGAATTCATCAGTTGTATTTTTCTTTTTTTTTGTAAATATAAATTCTTACCCAGAATCAATGGTATGATCAATTTTTAATATTGAATTCCAATGACCCAATAAATGATTATTTAGCCATTTTTTTGGAATGATATTATCTTCTAGAACAAATTTCATATCGATATGATGATTTAATAAATGTTGTATACGTAATGCTTTAAATGGTTTCTCAAATTGTCGACCATCTGTTGTATAAAGGAAGGGTATTTTTTCGGTACGTTTTGAAAAATACGTTTGCGGATTATATTCGAATTGTTGAGTTTTATCACTTGGATCATATGTTGGATATAATTTTGTAAATATCCATGTTCTTAATAATGTATATAATGAAAATTCCGTTTGCATTACAAATAAATCCTGACTAGTTATTAAATCGGTCATTAAATCGATACTAATTAATTTTAACCATTTTACAAATTTAATATAAAAACTAAGTAAATTTATTAAAAGCCAATTGAATGATGATTTTTTAACATTTTGTACACCATATTGACAAGCAGCTTCATAATATGGCACAGCAGTCTGAAATATGATAAAGAAAGAATTTTGGTTGGCGATTTAGTTTTGGCCTTTAATCTAGTATTTATTTATATTACCTCAGCATTTGTTGTTTCAATCATAACTTCAGCACATTGATCAATAATACCTTCTAATTGAAATATTGTTGCTGTTGCTAGAACAGATATAACACTAACTGGTTCAATTATAATTTCATCTAAATATAAAGATCCGAAAACAGCTTCTAATGCTATAAAAAAGAAATAAGAGTTACAGGGTGGTAATTCAAAAGACTATATTGCATAAACAATTAATAATTATGTATTAAATCCAATATGTTTTAGGTTGGAATGGTTTTACAAATTGTTTGCTACGTGATATAATCCTAAATAACGTACCATTTAATATACGGTCATATTAGGACAAAACTGCTTTCACGAAAGTTAACAAAATCACGATAAATATAAATATACGCGTACAATCAAAGTCAAGAACTATCAAAGTATAAAAACTAGGGCATGGTTCGAACAAACAATTTCTTGATTCAAGCAAACAAGAGTTGTTTGAACAGTTGCTTGAGCAAAACCATCTTATGTTAAAAAAAACTTTTTAAGGAAAATATAGCAAATTCGAAGAGATAAAAAATTTTATATTGAAGAATAAAATATAAACAGAAAATAAGAAATATTCTCTTAAATATACATATGATTCTCTTTATTAAAAAAATGATAGATATATTTTTTTCTCATTACATTATGTTAGTACAACAGAGATAGAAATAGATTTAATTTTAATAAACAATTCTAACGCTCATATAAAAAATAAGATTCACTGTTCCAGTGGCGTGCGGTCCATATGTGCAGTGTGGACTACACACCCTGCAAAAATTCGGACAATAATTTTCTGTAATCACATTTTTTATAATTCAACACATTTAGATATTGTGCCTATTCGCTTGTCTGTATTCCGGCAGTGCATGCTGCCCTACGTTCTGCACCTCGTAGCGCGTACAAATATCTATGAAAGTGTAATATTTTTGTGACTAACTTTGGTGACGTTTTATGATGGTGTTAGACTGAAAAACAATTTTGTTGTGTCAGAAAAAGAGTAAATGAATTTCAACAGAACAATTTCAGCTAACAGTAGTAGAAAAATTAATAATACTACATCGTAGTCTACCTTAAACACATCGCTTTACTATCAACGAACACGAACTTATAATAAAGTTACTGCAAAAATAGTTTTGAAATTTTAACTTTAAAGAGAGTATAGAAATATAAATAGTAATAAAGCAAGATGTGCAGGAAAAATTCTGCACGTTCGTTGTTTTATTATTATTTTCTGCACACCCTGCCTGATAACCCACCGCACGCCTCTGCACTATTTATACAGGAACTAAACACTTCAAATATTAACAATAATTCTCTTCTGCTTATTATATGTACATGCACCAATACTTGAAAACGGGTTGTGAAAATACAATATTTACAAGGTTTTTGTTTACAAATATTGAGTTAAAAAAAATTTGGATTGCTTTCTTTGTTTCATTCTTTCTGTAGTGCAAAACCCATAAGACTATTATAAGACTATTGTTGGTCTCCCTTGCTACAATTGTCTTATAGGGAGCACGTGGTAAAATTTAATATATTTGATTTATAGGTTATTTCGTTCTTTCTAATGAAAAATTTGCATTTTCTGTCTTTTTTTTGCGAAATTTTTTGTTTCTGTCATTTTCATTAAAGTTGTGGGAAGATCGCGCCTAGTTGTCTTTTTCAAATATATTTTTCTCTTTAATGAAAGAATTGTTTCATTTCTGTTCGAACACAGTGAAAAACTAGAACATGTTCTGCTTGCTCAAATAATTGTTTGTTCGAACCATGCCCTAATAAAAACATATTTTTCGAAGTTTTTGTAGCGAAGAAAAAAGCACGCGATATAGTTAATTCTTGACAGTAAAAACACTGAAAAAAATGATAGAAACCAAAAATATAAATGCATTAAACTATTTCCATAAGAGGGCCTAAATTAACCTTAGCATTGACCATTTCGCTTTTGTCGTGTAACTGAAGTTTACTATTCTCATTTTGAAACTAAAAAGCTATAGATTTCGCAGCTAACGTATCAATCTTAACCTGAACGGGAGGAACGTATGAATGCTGTCAGCAAACATCCTGTATATATTAGAAAATATTTATTAATGAAAATACAAACTTACATTCTAATGTGACTTTTGAATCTTGTATTTTGATATTAATAAAATCTTGACATGATTCTCTCCATGATCCATTAAACATGCTAGCAAAATATGGACTCTGACATAAATATACTTTATGAAGATGCCAGACTTTTCCTAATGCCATAACAGCAATATCAGAATTTGTTTGTTCTTTAAATAATGCTTGATAAATATATTGAGTGGTTGTCAAGAGTTTCTTTCTACAAAAAAAAAAAGATAATTATATAAAAATAGCAATCAAATTATGTTTTTAAAATAAATACTTTTTAGGAACATGTAAAGATTTTTCAAGTGCATTACTAATTTCATCAGATGAATCTTCATCATCTGTACGTTTACGTTTTCTACCAGTTATTATTTCGGCAACACTTCCAGTTGCTAAATTGATCGGTTCTTTAAGTCTGCTAATAATATCACCCATTTCTGGAAAATATAAAAAAAAAGAAAACAATTATTATACAAATAAAAACCATTTTTTTATATAAATAAAACGCCTTATATATATATATATATATATATATATAATTTTATAAAGAAGCTTAAAGTTGTCATCAAACAACTTTTTAGTAAGTCAACCTGCTTTTCTTTAATGTAAAAAGAAAAACTACACTACGACTTCCATAAATGGTGAATATTCAGTCCTAAACTAGAAATGATCGTGTAATATTTACATAAATCCATTACTAAAATAAAACTAGTGGCGGGAAAGTAAAATCAACGGCTTTTAAAAACTTTGAGAATTACATCATCGAAATTATTTTTACTTATTTTGGAATTGAATCATATTTAAAACTGGCTTGCAATTTTAAACAAACAGTTGACTGATCTGAAAAAAACATATAGTAACGTAAAATCGGCCTATAGCCGATTTTTTGATGCCCTGTGGTAGAAATGAGACTCGTAGTTAACAAATCTATAGTTCAATGAATTAACTCTGAGAAAGCAGCACCAAAACTACTAATATTTCAACTTTGTTTCGCCTTTTTCAAATTTGAAATCGATATATTAGTTTTTAAAATACATCCAGAAAAACTTTATGAACAGGCTTATTTTCTCCACGACTATTTCTTTCTCCAAATTCACTCAAATTTAGTCAACCCATGCAAATAATTTAACCGTTTTAGTGCTAAGCAATTTTTGTGAATATATATGAAAATTGCTATACATTTTTTGATTATTTTAAAGGAAAAATAATGGTGTCAAATAAAACACTCTAATTCAGACAAATATCAATCAATTACTATAATTCTTTTTTTAATATATTGATGCGCGCGGCAGTTTTGCGCTGCGGCGCAATTTTCGATTCAAACTATCGCATCACTTTTGCGCCGCTTAGCACTCTAACGGTTAAACAAAATTTCTTAACAAATTTTCGAATTAAATCCGAAAAGCCGTAAACAAAAAACGACAAAACTTTCTGATCAAACTGGTTTTTTCCTTATAACTTCGCTCCTTTTCGGCCAATTTTACTGAAATGCAATACCTAACCAAGTTAAGGAAGAACCAACTCACATTGTAAATTTCGTCGAAATCGGATAGCGCGTTTTTGAGTTATATTGTATACGGACGGACGGGCATGCAGAAATCAATATAACTTTTGATTCTCTACACAACCATACCCCTGAAACCTTTCTACGATGATTATTTCGATGTGTTACAAATGTAGTGACAAAACTAATATACCCTCTGGTAGTACTTACCATAGGGCATAAAAATGGAATATGATCGAAATGGAAAGTGGCTTACGCAAGTAATTTTAAATTACGGTATTTAATACGAAAAAAAAAAACTAGTTTTAAAACAATTATAGCACCAGGAAGGGATTGAACTAAAACAACATGATCAAAACTGATCGTGTAGGCCTTAGAAAAAAAAAATAAAAGGGCACCTACTGAAATATGAACTCATGATGATTATTATCTTTATCAGGGATCGGAACTTTTATGGAACTTTTACAATAAGTTTCATTATAACAGTTTTAAAAAAAAAAAATTTTTTTAAAAAGTTCCGTGGAAACTTTTTAATGATATAAATTTGTTGTTAAATTTTTCTTCAACTTATTTATATTTAAATAAAAGTTTATGTTTAACACAAATTAATATCTTGTAATATATACTTGAAAAAGTGTTGGGAAAATCATATTGGCGCCTAAAAGTATAAGAAAACGCGTGGTTTTTTAAAATAATTAATTATTTTGGCGTTGAATACTCAAAATATTGGATCAATTCTGTTTACTCAAGTAATTGTTTGTTCAAACCATGCCCTAATAAGAACGAATTGTTCTTCCAAAGATCTAATGTAATTTACTCATGTTAAATAAAAGATTTTTAGAATTTTACATATCTTTACTCATTCATATCTTTGAAATAAGTATTTGAAAAAGAAAACGTTGTAAAAACTTCTATTAAAAGTTTCTAAATTCTTAAAAAACTAAAAGTTTAATTCAAACAGAAAATTATTCATCAAAAAAGTTCCGACCCCTGATTTTCATGAATTTTTTTTGGAGGCGTATTATGAATGTTCTTTTCCTATTTTCATCAGCAATTCCTGTAGATTCATCCATATGGAACGAAGGTGATAATTAAAATGGAACTATTTAAAAAGAGACGATGCAATCGTAAAATGGAAATGATGGTTAAGAGATTATGTTAAGAAATGAAATGAAAACAAACTTTTTTTTTATTGAATCGATTTAAGCATATTATTTTCATACAATATATTTTGGGATGATGTCACTTGGCCTTTTTTCCGTAGCCTTACGCATTTCGATGTTGCTGTTGTTTTTTTTTTTAATTTGTTTCTATTTTGTCAAACAAAAAAAGATATGATATAAAATTTTCCAACTAGATCGAAGGTTAATAATCGCGATTGTATTATTTTCTATGATATTTAAGCAACAATATTTATTTCCTATGGTAGATACTATCAGATGGTATATAAGGTTTTTCATTACATTTATAACGCATAGAAAAAATCGTCGGAGAACAGTTTTAAGACCATAGATGTGTAAAGAAGGATCAAAAGTTTTATCAATATATGCATGATCGTTCTTCCATCTACATCTACACGATAAGTCAAAAACGCGTTGTCCAATTTAATGAAATTAAAAATTTGGATTGATTGTTTATTCGCTCGATTTCATATTGCATTTCAGTTAAGTCGTCCCAGAGAAAGCAAAGTTATAAAGCAAAAACCAGGATTACCACAAAGTTTTATTTTTTGAATTTAATTGGAAAGTTTGTGCAGCATTTACATTTAATTGAAATTACACACGTTGCTTACATAAATAGACAATACTATGTAAAATTTCAGTAAAATCAATCCAAGGAGAAACTGAAGAAAGAAGTAGTTGTAGGACAAATAAAGTATTGCAAAACTCCATCTCTTTCTAGTTTTCTGATTTTTCTCGTCAGAATAAGATGTCGCCTGTGCGGAGATTGGCCTTTAGATATTGATAGCATATATTCAAATGGAAAATAATTGTGGAACGCAAAAAAAATCACAACTTGTGTAGAAAATAGTTGAAAGTAGAAAAAAGAATTTAAGAAAATGCAAATTTAATCATCAGGAGGACAACATTCAAGCATCAAAACAGAGAAGCCATCTAACGACAAAAAAAATGGAGTAGGAATTTTTTGGTCCAAGTAAAAGGTGGTGTATGTTGTTGTTGTATTCAATGAAAAATTTGACTCTACTTTGGAGCAACTTGTGAAAAGAACGCACTATACAAATCCCAAACTATCCGAGTATCAAAAAATTGGCTTTATGCCGATTTTAAGTTTCTATATTTTTTATTTTTTATTTGTCATATTTTTAAAATGCCCTTCTGATGAATTATTAAAAAGAAAAAAAAGAAAAACTAAAAATATATATTCCGAAATAATTTATATGAATTTTTTTTATTTTCTTCTAAAAATTTAATCAAAATTTTGTACTATTTATTTTCATATCTAACAATTTTGTTTGATTGATAAAATCCCAATCAATCCTGTAATAAGAGATAATAAAATCAATTAATAAATAAATAAATGGAGAACTCTAATAACGGAAATATTAGATTCAGTTCGATTAAATAGTAGCTATTTTCAATCCACCTGGAATTTAAACCTTCTATTTAATGAAGATTATCATAAAACTTACATTACTTATTAGAAGTAGTCCTGCACTCGAGTACTGAACATCTACTATGTGAATGATGCGAATCATTTAATAACCATGATTTCCAAAATGTCCCAATGAACAATTACTATCTCTACATCTATAAAAGTCAACAAATTTTGGTTTGTTTGTTAGACAACAGCCTTTATACTATTCAACGTATAAATTTGGTATTCAAATTCTTCGATATCCTAGACCAAGGGTGTCCAACCTTTTTATTTCCCTGGGCTGCATTGGAACAAGACATGGAGTTTTGGGCCACAAGTATATTACTATCTATAAATCCATATCATAAAATGAATGTGAGGCTTGGCATTGAAGTTCAGAAACTAAACCGTCAATATCTGGTTTGATTGATGTGGTTGCAATTCTCATGCAGTTCTCAATGTGTTCATTCAACATGTTGGTTCTAATTTAACACTTAGTATGTTTCATTCTTCACTTAAGCCACCAGGTGACAAACAACAGAACAGTGTAGCTGAGCGAGCAACGCAAACAGAAAGAGAATTTACTACATAATGAAAGAGCTTTCTATTCTGGTCCTGTTTCTGTTGTTTGTCACTTGGCAGCTTTAGCACGAGAGCGCAAACACACAAATCATTCCTCAGAAAAACGGACATGCTTCAGTAACTTTGAATATTTTCGGGCCGCATTGATACTTGCCTTGGGCCGCATGAGGCCCGCGGGCCGCGGGTTGGACAGCCTTGTCCTAGACAAAATACGTTAGCAGTTCATACTTGCATATAAAAAATAGAAAAACGATCCTAATTCGCTCAATACTTGGCGCATTTTCTTTAAACTTGGAATGTATATTCTGTATAGACCACATAAAAATATAGAATATGCCTCGATTCAACACGGGTCATGTGAATTACAAAAATAAATAGACTTTCCTAATTCGGTGAAAATTGAATGGACTTTCAATACTACAATATATCTGTAAGCGTTAACACAAAATTGTAATTTCACTATTGTATACATATACTAAGATCAATAAATGTACATTTTAGTTACTAAAACTAATTCGTCACGCAAATAAAACCCAAACAAAAACACCGGGCAGAAGCAGCTAGCACTTCTTGATATGGAATTTCTTGGTTCTCTTTGGAATTCCATTTATCATTGCAATTTACATACAAAACGAATTTTTTAAAAAAATTGGTTTTGTTTTTAAAATAATCTGAATTTATGTAGAAATTCTTGTTTTATTTGCAATTTTTTTTTTTGAAACTTAAAAATGTGAACAAAAATGTATATAAAAGCGAATGGTAGACACATTTTAAATTTCTATAAATGAACTTGTCTGTACTCTGTAAGTACACAAAAATGTGCCCTTATTCAAATATTCGGTCATTGCGGTCCGTAGAGTGGTTTAAAATCACTTTTCTCCAGAAATTTTGCGCTAGCTTAATTCCAATTCGATCGTTTTTGATTTTCGATTCAGAATTGTTTTATGACATACGAACGTATAATTTTCTTTATTTTATTTATTAACATTTTTTGATCGTAATCAATTTTAATTTGGCACAATTACTTGGTTTAGTTATTTCTTACAGTTATATTCAGTTTAGTTCCGTAGACTGTTTTGTACTTTGGATATTCAACGCGGATGTTAACTACTAACAACTTAACCACTAACGCTCTAAATGGTAATCCTGCAAAGTGTTGTTTTGCTTACTTTAAGCATATTGCACTATATTTCAGTTAGAAATTGCTGGAAATATTTTGATTTAATAAATAAATCAAAGGTATTTCCAGAAAGCTCCAGAATTAAATTGATCACACAATCGATAGAATACAATACACTTCTCAATAACAATAGCAATGACTCATAGCACATACAAAAGATATTTTTAGGAGGAAATAATAATAGATCATTTGCACAAACCTAAACAATGATTAGAGCTTTCTAGAACTATTGTTTGTATATTGAATATTCTAGAAATCTTCTTTGTGTAAACATTGCCACCTAGTTTTTAGAAAACGACCAGGCTATTCGAGAATATTCCGAGACACATCAATTGTATATAAAAGGAGACCTAGAGTCGAGGCTAGAATCATTCTTAATCGATCAGTTGAAGTGAAAAGCTTCGTCAGAGATTATACATAGCAGAGATTGGAAACGAGATTATTTTTGTGAAAGTAATTAAAATAGTGAAGCTCTAAAACTGTGATAAATAATTGTAATAATTAAATTATTGAAAGACAAATATTTTTAAGACTAATTGTTAAGCAGAAATAATTACAAATAAAGTTTATACACTAAGTTCACATAAATAAAAAGTGTTATCATTCTAATAACATCGAACCGAAAGACGAACACGTCACATTGGTGTCAGAAGTGGGATTATTTATTGTGAATCAGTTTTGCTAAAATTTTCTGCAAGAAAATTCGAAATTAAACTAGAAACTTCTGTGGGGAAAATTTCGAAGAAATTCGTTATTAAGAAATTTGAGTATAGTAATTTCGACTGTGTGAGAAATTTCAGGGGCGTACAAGAAATTTTGTATGAGTTGTATAAAAATTTCGATTGTACGAAATTTGAGGTTATACGTCGTGTATCGTGTGAAAATTTCGATTGTACGAGAAATTTTGTAGAAATTAAGATTATACTAGGAAATTTCGTGGTATTTAGATACAGTGCGAGAAGTTTCTATAGAACATAAGAATTTCGTGAACAATTAAAAATATTTGAACGATGGAAAGTAAATTATTAGATAGTTTGAGTACATTAGAACTATCCACAGTTCTGCGTGTGTGGAAGTCAGTTTCCACGGGAACTAAAACAGAAAAGAAGAAAAGAGTAATCGCTGAATGTGCAATAAGAGAACTAGACAGTAGCACATTCGACTTTAGTGAAATTCTGAAAGAGGGAAACCAAGAAGAAAACACGAACGAGGACAATGACAAGTCCGATTTCAGTGAAGAGGGTGCAAAAACAACAGGAAGTGTTCAAGATAATTTAAAGACGCTTATGACCATGATGATCGTTCTTCAGACTAGTCTGCAAGAAGAAATGAAAACAAATGCTTCTAGTCTTCAGACTAAAATGGACTCAACTGCTTCTAATCTGCAAGGCGAAATAAAATCAAATGCTTCCAATTTACAAGGCGAATTAAAATCAACTGCTTCAAGTTTACAAAGTAAAATAGATTCGACTTCTGCAAGTCTAGAAAGTAAGATTGCAAGTGTATCTGACATGCAGAATAAGATGGAATCCAGCATGGGTGAATTAAAAACTCAGGTGGAATCCAGTGTTGCGAACCTTGAAACTAAAATTAGTACGGAAGTCTCTGCAGTTCGTACGGAAGTAAACAAAGTTGAGCAGAAATTGGAAGGCAAAATAACTACAGAAGTCAGCAACGTAGAACAAAAATTGGAACAAAAAGTAGCAGAAATAGAAGCAAAAATGGCTGACATCAAAGAAAATAAACCAAATATTGAGTCATCAGGTAAAAGGATGAAGCCACCAATATTTGACGGAAAAACTTCATGGCCAGTATACAAACGACAGTTTGAAGCGGCTGCTGGTGCGAACGGCTGGTCCGATAGAGAAAAAGCCACAGCATTAATTCTGGCTCTACGGGGTAATGCAGCCGATTTATTGCGGACAATCTCACCAGAAAATGAGAAGAATTACAATTACATTGTAACACAATTGGACATTCGATATGGGGATAACCACATGAAGGACGTATACCGAATGGAGCTCGTCAACAGAATGCAAGAATCTGGAGAGACACTTCAGGAGTTGTCAGCAGATATTGAGCGGTTGGTATACTTGTCATACCCCGATTATCCCCTGGAGCTGCAGAATGACTTGGCTGCAGAAAGATTCACCAATGCCATTCGGGATGCAGACATTCAGTTCAAGGTCCGGATTAGTGGAAAGCGCATGTTGCACGATGTGTTGGCTGTCGCGTTGACATTGGAAGCTGCAAAGAGAGCAACAAGGGCGGTTCCAATGGTACGAGCTGCTATGGTTGATGAAGACTCAACAGAACTAACAATAGACCAACTAACCGAAAAGATAAAGGCGGATGTGCAACAAGCTATCCAGGAATTGGAATTGAACGATACTAAAAGAAGATTGAAATGCTGGGGCTGCGGTAAAGAAGGACATTTAGAGCGGCAGTGCCCCAACCAGACAAAAGCACCGATTATGGTATCAGTCTCTCTCCTACAACAGAGTAACGACAGATTAACGACGCAAGGAGTAATTGCTGGTCATCGATGCAGGATCATCGTAGATACGGGTGCAAGTAGATCCATCGTGAACAGGAAGCTCATTATTAGGAAACACATGAGCAGAAGCAGTAACAGTGTTCTTCAAACGGTTACAGGGGAATCATCTCCGATTCTGGGTGAAGTGATTCTAGCATTGGGGCTAGATGAGTATGTGTTTCGACATACGTTTTTGGTGGCTGATATAATGGATGATTGTATCATGGGCCTGGACTTCATGAAGCAGAATGGAGTGAGTGTGAACATTGAAGATAGGTTATTGCGATGTGGAAATATTGAGTTCCCGCTAACGTTGGAGGAAGCAGATTCCAGTGACACCAAATCAAATCTACGAGACCAACAAGTTACGTCAGATGCAAATGCTGTTGTAGAAATGAAACGGACGGACGACATTGGACTGACAACTCAAGACACGGAGTTGTCGAAAAGTAAAAATAGAAGGAAAAGAAGCAAATCCAGTGTCGTAGATGCTGAAGGGGTTTTTGAGGAAACGAGTAAGGACTGCAGGAATGTGAAAAAGGTAGTAGCTATCCGTACATTAAGGATTGGAGGCGATGACATGTCGAGCATACGAAACGCGCAGCTAAAGGATGAAGATGTTGGACCAATCCTTAAATGGAAGAAAAGGGGTCAGCGTCCAAAATGGAGCGATATTGTAATACGCAGTGATACGACAAAAAGTTATTGGGCTCAGTGGGACTCGTTACAGATAGAAAATGGCGTTCTGAGGAGAAAATGGGATTCTCCTGATGGAAAATCCAAACTAATGCAGTTGATCGTGCCTAAGTCCAAAGTACATGAGGTACTTGGTGAAGTACATGCTGGAACTTCAGGAGGACATTTGGGAGTCAACAGAACATTAGCGAAGGTGCGAGAACGATTCTATTGGGTACACTGGCGAGCTGATGTCAAAAGCTGGTGCAGGAATTGTGACACCTGCACAAAAATTGTAGGACATCAAAAGGAAACTGAAACTGCAGTGGGGCAATATGTTGACGCTGAATTCAAGCAAGACACGAGTGAACAGGATAGCACCAGACAGACTCCACCGGAAAGATCATCTCGACAGCATATACGGGTTCCGGTGGACAAAGTATTTGAGGAACCTGCAAACAACAAATTAAAAGATAGTGACTGCACCAACGAGATGAACTCTTTGGACGTGGTATGGCGAAAGCGGAAATCATCAAAAGTAAAAATGAAGGTGATTCATTCAAATCAGTTAGCGAAGAATCGCGGCACGAGTCCAAAAGATTCTGTTCGGGACGAACAGATTTAAGAAGGGGGTAGTGCACTATATTTCAGTTAGAAATTGCTGGAAATATTTTGATTTAATAAATAAATCAAAGGTATTTCCAGAAAGCTCCAGAATTAAATTGATCACACAATCGATAGAATACAATACACTTCTCAATAACAATAGCAATGACTCATAGCACATACAAAAGATATTTTTAGGAGGAAATAATAATAGATCATTTGCACAAACCTAAACAATGATTAGAGCTTTCTAGAACTATTGTTTGTATATTGAATATTCTAGAAATCTTCTTTGTGTAAACATTGCCACCTAGTTTTTAGAAAACGACCAGGCTATTCGAGAATATTCCGAGACACATCAATTGTATATAAAAGGAGACCTAGAGTCGAGGCTAGAATCATTCTTAATCGATCAGTTGAAGTGAAAAGCTTCGTCAGAGATTATACATAGCAGAGATTGGAAACGAGATTATTTTTGTGAAAGTAATTAAAATAGTGAAGCTCTAAAACTGTGATAAATAATTGTAATAATTAAATTATTGAAAGACAAATATTTTTAAGACTAATTGTTAAGCAGAAATAATTACAAATAAAGTTTATACACTAAGTTCACATAAATAAAAAGTGTTATCATTCTAATAACATCGAACCGAAAGACGAACACGTTACAATATCTAATAGTGTCAGATTAATCTTGAACATTTGTGATCAATTACATTACCTATACTGTCTTCAAAAATAACTGATTTTAGAATCCTGTAAGTATTTTCTACAATAAGATCTCAAATATTACACTCTTTTCTGTTAACATCCACTGTATTGTATGTTGCCCTTTACGTGATATCATTTAATTTAGTGGGGCTTAGCCCTTACTTTTGAACCGCGTCTGGTTCTTTAGACTTACAGAAAATATTCTTTAAAATAAAACATCTTTTCAAAAGTTGATCTGAATGATAAGCAAGTAGTTTCATGATAATTTTAAAATCGCCAGTCAAGATTTTTTAACACTATCGTGTAATTTTTAGCAAAGAAATGTTTATACATAAAATTACTTGCAGTTCGTTAATAGATTAGATTATTTGATTTCAAAGAAACATCTTCAAGTCATAAAAATCGAATGTGTTAAGAAATTTCTAAACAAATTGATTTTACGTCTCAAAATCAATGATGTTTTTCTAATTCATCTGAACAATAATTAGTTTCGAAACAATTTAATTATAGAATGAAATTATAAAAGGGAAAAAATAAGATTTTGTAATCATTTAAAGTTTAAAAATAATAAAGTTATAGCAACTTTTTTTAAAAAATTATAATTAGAACAAGGACATATGTATACAAAAAAAAAAAGTTTAAATATTTTTGGATTCTTAATGAATTAAATCGCTTTTTTATAAGTAAAAGATATTTAACAGCTTGGAATACGCCACTGGTAATTTTAATATAAAAATGTTGTTTAAAAATCATTTTTCTTTAACTCAAAGTAATTATTCGAAGACGAAAATTTAAAATATAAAAAAATATATAGTAACTGAAAATCGGTCTATAACCAATTTTTTGGTGCCCTATGGCAGAAATGGAACAGAAAAAGAGCCAAAACTTCTACTATTTCACGGGTTTTTCTTTATAACTTTGATTCCACTTTTTCAAATTTGCCTAGGCCCTTATAGCATAAATCTACTCGGAAAATTTTATTCAATTTGGTATATTAGTTTTTAAAGTACATTCAAAAAACTTTATGAACTTAGCCAAAAATTGGAAAATTTCAAGTATTTAAATTTACTTCCATAAATACTATGATGTTCAAAAAGTATCGGAACACTACCATATACATATACAAATGGTGTTGTGATTCGGGCTTATTTTTCCAATAGTCAAACTATTTTGGCGCAATATTTTTGCTTCAATATATTGTGCAAAAAGTAATATTCCTCAGACAATACAAACCGAACGCCTCAATATCGCTCTCACACCAATAAAAGTATTGCTCAATGCCAAATATTGCGCCATAATATTAAACGTTTGAGGTTCGCCTAAGAATAGTTTTTTGAGCACAATATGCACATCGTTTGCGTGGAGCAATTTGTAGAAAACTGCCGGAATTACGACAAAAATAATTCATATTTATGATGTGTCTTTTTGAACTACAAAGTTTGTGACCACAGATACAAATCCTGACCGGGTTAAAAGGAAGAAAAAAAAATGTTCACTTGTTCTTAGCTTAAATTTGTGATTTCAGTATTTCGAAGGGCATATTATCGGTAAGAAGTCAGTCCCGCAGAGTTAGAGTGAAAGTACAAAAAAAAGGTGATACAATAACATACAATAAATAACAATAACCACAAAGTCTTAGTGGAAAGGTCTTAACGATTATCATCCAGCTCACGCTATTACCTATGATCTTTATCAAATTACCATTGAATGAATACAGTTTTCAATCTGTGATAAAAGAAAATTCCCTGAACGCGCAAGTTAAAGGCAATGGGTGCATCCAGCAGTTCTAAGCGCTTAAATCTAGCAAGAGGACTGGATGCAATTCTAACTTTAGGCGCTTAGTGAAATTTTAGCATAAAAATTTTTTGCTAACCCAAACAGCGCATTTGAGGTTGTTGTTCACGTTAAGAAATGGTATGTGCAATGGGTAAATTGAGAGGAATTTTTGAAAATTGTTTCTGGATTATTGAATTTTAATTGCAATGAGTTTGTTAAAACTTTTCCACTTTCCTATAAAATTTTTATTTCACTTTATTCTCAATTTTTATTTACTTTCGGCACTTATTTCGTTAAAAAAAATATATGTTTAGAATTTAGTAAATTAAAACTAATTTGACGTTTCGCACAGACTATTCTAGTGGTGAATTATTTTTCGCTTAATTCAAGCAAAAAAACGCATCCAGGAGTTCAAAAAATTCTAACTGCTTAGATTAAGAATTTTGAAAAAGCGCTTAGTAGTGCTTGATGCAGCCAATGCTACAAATCGACATACGCAAACAATTTTTTTTTTATTTTCTTCAGGGAACTGCAGTGAAGTCGACAAAATAACTTTCGATAAACAAATGAATAAATACGTAGAAGTATTCACTCTTTATTGTAAATCAAAGCGCATCTCTTGTATTAGGTGTATTTCTATATACACCTAATAAAGCTCGATTTACAACAAAAAGTAAATACCTCTAGTTTGTTTTATTTAACAAGTTCTGAATACTTTTTGAACGCAGTCGTACAATTATAACAAAAATTGTTAGGTAAACTTTTTTCTCAAATTGTAATCACGCATCGAATGCATTCTTTTCAAAATTTTTAATAATTATTTAAGATATGATATGCGGTTGTAATTGGTGGTGTATCGTTGTAAAATTCAGTATTTTTCTATAGAAATACATATAATACAATTACGCTCATATTTGTATTTTTAATGCAATTTTAGATTATTAATTTCACCTCTTCTCTAACATCCAGCTAAGTCACTCATTTTTTATCATGTCTCAGGTATCTGAGATTACTGAATTCCTAACGGATTAAACAAATGTGTGTACCTTGTATCGTGATAAGCTTTTTTTTTTTTTTTAAATGCTAAAATATGCAAAAAAATACCGATAAAATACGTTGCAAATTATGATAAATCGTGAAAAGATTATTTCATTCTCATGCGATAGAAACAACAGTATTAAGTTCAACAAACTGAAATGAATTAAAAATAAATGTAGATAAAATTAAAATCTTTAACTCTTTTTAGTTCTGTGAAATAAATATGCCAAACACTGTTTTTATATATTATGTCCATGGATAGAATAATTATTGTGACAAAATTGGTGTTCATAATTATTCCTTGTTGGATCATAGAATATCATTTCTATCATCCATATTACTTGACGTATTTTCCCAGCATCCGTTCCATTATTATTTTGAAAATGTATAATCTATTTGGATTAGTCAACTACACATACTTTCCTAATCTCCTCTTCAAATTGGTTCCTTTAATATGAATTCCTATAAATAACTATTTACATGGTCAGAACAAATTCCATATCCTTCTTAAACACTTTTAGATTTCATCTAGAATTGATATGATTAACACGCTGCTTTAAGCGATTCTAGTTTATCTGTTAGATATATGCATATGTATTTTTATATCCATATCTGTCCTTCTTGTTGTTAAATTTCGATTCTTACTGAACAAAATCATATCCTAAGTAAACATCTTAACATTTAGTTTAGACTATTCTGAGAGTCACGTCACTTGTCGAATGAAGTGATTCTCGGTCAAATTTAATTGTAAAATGAATTAAAGTTATTGGTTAGACAAGTGGTATGATTTTCAAAATAGGTATATTTCCACGATCTTATCGAAATTTTAATCCAATTTCTTGTATATATTTTCTTTGTACATTACATACACTCTTTTAAGAAAATAGAATTTTGGAGGATATTCGAATATTCTATAATTGAATTGAAGTTAATCATTTAAAAAAAACCTTATGAAATTGATTTCATAAAAGAAAAACAGTCTCTTTCTTATATACCTTACCTAATATATTTAAATTCTACTAAATATACCAAAATGTAACCTTTAGAATTAATTTTTAGATAAGGCAAATTAATTTAGGTCGTAGAAGTCACGAATGACCTAAATTTTCCCAAATGGCAATAAATTTTTGGAAGCAAGAAAAAAATTGTTTACCCCAAAAAAATATAGAAATTTTTTTTTTAAAAATCTTTAAATTAAAAATATTAGATTTTGAAGATGAAATATTAAATATATATTTCAGGAGCGCTACTGTATTTTATAAAAATTTGTCATATTTCTTATTTTTTAAAGACCCGATAGGTCGTTGACATTGATTTTTCGTTTATTGTATTTTTAAGTTAATTTTTAAGTGAATAAATAATTTTTTTTGTGGGCGATAAAAATCCGGTCTACAATAAAATCCTATTAAATGGTCAATTATTATAAATATTGTTAACTGCATTTAATTCATTTCTATTTTAAAACTGCAATTAGAAACTCGTTAATAAAATTCTATTCTTTTGTTTGAAAATAATACCTTTTCATTTTTATTTTAACGATTTCAAAGAATTTCTTCAATTAACAGGTTTAAAACAGACTAATATAGAAATTAGCAGGGGTTGACATTATTGTGAATTTTAGATATTGAGTGATTGACACTTCCAGGAAAAGGGGATATAGTGCTTGAAAATTTAATGTAAAAACATTTTATTCGTCATAACAATAAAACTTTCTATAAATATTCAATTTCTACAAATAAAACGTTTTTATTTAAACCCCGATTTTAAAAGTTCTATATATTCTTCCTATGGCAGAGAGTTATGTATCTTATGCTAACGGTTCAACTATTACACATACAGTGTTATTGATTTTAATACGGTTTCTTTATCATATGCATATATGTATAAGGAAAAACGTTAGTTTAAACCGAAGTATGAGTAATTATAAAGTATCCAAAGCTAGGGAATAAACAATTACACCAATTAGAACAAAGTAGTAAAAAAATAAAACAAAATCCACGTTGTAATAAGTGCAAAAGAGCACGGCCAGTTTTTAAAGGTGAAATGTATTACGAAAAGGTTGAAATTTTTTAAAAACTTCCATTTCATTTTGAATAAAATTTGCAGAGTAGATTTATGCTACTAGGGCCTAAGCTACACAACAAGCATAGATACATTCAAATCATTATGAAGTCCTTTTTTACTATTTGGTCCTTTCCTTGGGCCCGTGAACTTAGGTAATTTTGGTGGAAATATAACTGTTTTGCAAATATGTTGGAATAGACTTTATGCAGTTCTCATAGTTTCAATCAAATATTTCTATTTAAGATTAATTTAAAGAGTTAAGAATTGTTTTCATGCTTTGAGAATTTTGCCAGTTGTGGAAAAGAAAAATGGGAATCAATTAAAATCAGTAACAAGCTCATTTTTTTCTTTTCTTAAAAAATGGAGTATACTGTATACAACATATTATGACTCTGATATGATTATAATGTTTGCTGTGATATATATACGCATATTTCTTAAAAATAGGTGAATTCATTATTTTTATATTTCATGAGATACTGAAAATATTTCATACCAACATTTACGGACAAAGAAAGGGCGAAAAACCTGTCTCCAATGAGTGCATTTTTGTTTTGCTCTTTTTATATTTTAACCAAGTATAAATAACAGAAAGGAATGATACAAATACGAATAAAAAACATGACTGGATCTAGGTTCTATAGTACGTTTGTGATCACAGAACGTTTTGATGGATATTAGTCCTGGGTGGAACTTCTTTTTACCAAATTCTCACTAATGTTCTTCCATAAAATTATAGTGCATATGATCGTAACATGCTTTAAACAAGGATATCCGAATTTGCTGTTGTGCCACAATATTCGTTATCTTAACCAGGATATCGATACTACGCACTATTCTTCACCAATATTTATTTGTATTATTAAGTAAAGCTTATGTTTGCTTCTCTCCAAGCGAGATACAATCTCTCAATCCACTCCGGATACTAAAATTCCTAAGAGAAATAGGCCTGGAGGAGGTGTTGTAGAATGGGAAGTTAACCTAACTATTACACCAAAGAAAAAGGGGGTACAATAGATCTTAAGGTCGCAGTACAGGAACATCCTAAAAATTAAATCTAATCTGAAGCTTATGTTGTGTAAATTATACAAAACTTATCAAATTAAACATTAAGGATGTGCCAGCAAATTTGTGAGTGATTCAAAAAGGAAATCCTGTTTCCTAATGCCTTACTTTTATTACTCTTACGTAGCAAAATCACCCAAAATGTTAGTGTTTACAAGGCGTTTTAGCAGAAAAAAAGGTATATATACAAAAACTGGATAAATATAGCTTCATCTTAAAAGAAGTAAACATTAAATATATAAGCTCAAGATTTCTGAATTACCATTTCAAGGGTTACAAGCCGCAATATCCATAAAAATCTATCCAATTCAATTTTTGATATGCAAATATTTCAAAATAATACCAGAAAATAAAAGAGCTCCAACTTTTGACAAAATATTACGGAATTGCAAATAGAAAACCGAATCGAGGGGTGAAGGCGTTTTTGCGTTCATGTTTAAACATGTTTAGTTTCCCTGTCTCTCACCTCTTTTTCTATTTGTTTTTATCTTTCTTTTTGCTTCTATAAACTTTTATATAATACAATTTTTGGTGTATGAGAAAAACTTCCAAACGAGAGTTATGAAAAAAAAAAAAAAAAATAGAAACCCCATTTGAATATGATGTCACCAGTTTGAAAATAAAGTGAAAAAAATTGGAGAAAAAAAATGTTGTCTTTTGTATATATAATATTTTTTTCTTTTTTGACGGATCCCGCACGTAAACAAATAACATATGTGCTCTCTTTTCCTGTTTTTTTTTTCTTTTTTTGAAAAGCTTAAAAATAATAAAAGTGAAATAGAAAACTGAATTGTTTTTTTTTTTTGTTTTTTATAAAAATAAAAAATATGACACAATAAAATATTAACAAATTTATCAAAAGAAATATTTCACATTACCAAATTAAATTCAAATCACAAATATTACACAGCACGTAAAAAGTTTTATAGAAATTTATTTTTCTTTTGCGTTTCACTATTTTGAAATGCAATTTTTATTCACTTTAAATATTTTGCTTGATAATTCACAAATTCACAATGATAATTTTTTTTAAAACTAATTTAATTTATTTACTTAGTTTTTATATTTTTTAACAAAGAAACGTCCTCACGAACGAAAAGTCAACATCGATTGTTTTCTAATTTTGATTGTTAGTAAAAACAAAATATATATACTTCGCTTACATGCATATTCGAAATCGGTTTCAAATTCATATACTTCGTTTCCATGCATATTTGAAATTGATTTCAAGCAGCACGTTTATTGGCGAACAAAACCAGTTCGCTAAATTGAAATTTAAAAAATAAATTGTAAACTCAAACTCATTTCAAATTAATTTCACTCCGATAGGCTCAAATTGGCTGAACCATATACATAGATCGAATCTCAATTACTTCGTTTAGATCAGTGTTTCCCAACCTTTTTTGTGCCATGCCCCACCTTAGCCACCTTTTTTGTGCCATGCCCCTTAGCCTTTCTAAAATTCTTATGCCCCCCCCTATGTAACTTACATAATTTTTAATATTAAAAAATTGAATTGTTCACATAAGAAACTAAATTTGGCACCGAAATCTAGCATTCCATTTAAATGGCCCGGAGCGAAAGGGTTAATCTCGTGCCATGTCCATTTTCGAATTGCCCCCCTTAACAATCAAATTGCCCCCCTGTGGGTCGTGGGCCCCTCGTTGGGAAACACTGGTTTAGATGATTTATTCGAGTTCAATCCAAAAATTGTGCATTAATCCTGGATTGAGTTGAGTCACAAAAACTTTTCTGAACGACTTAAAATTTAAGATGTAAACGCAGATCAACTTGAAAATTTAAAATAGAATACAATTTTGTTTGCAAGCGATTGTAATTTTCAGGTCAATCTTACAATGTGATCAAGCTAAAAAAAACACAGCGAGTTTCTAGTCGATCCCTAGTTATTTATTAAGTCATCATGTAAACAAAGTGGTTCTCATTTCGAATTGATCTTTCATATACGCCTGTAAACATGGTAAATAAGATACGAGTGAATAAGGAATGATGGAATCGAAACAAAATAAATACAAATGTATTGCCAGATGTTAACTTTCAAAAATTCCGTTTTTTCTAATGTCAAAATTTCTTCAAATCAAATTTTTAGTTTAAATGTATTTCAAATATTTATTCCGTCTTTTTTTTACTTATTCTATAAAACCAAAAGTTTGTGAAGACTAAAATAAATTTGTTAAAAAAGAAAAAAAAATAATATTTTTCAAACAATTTGTCATGAATTTCATTTAAAATTTAACATTCGATTTATTATTAGGTAGTTTATTTATTTAAGTGCTGAATTACACGCGGTGTTTTTGGGTAGAATTCTACCGCAACTATAGGTATCGGTGGGTCGGTGATGGGGCAGAAGATCTACCTCTCGAAATGTTGGCGCAACGAAGTTTTTTACGCACACAAACAAGAGTCACTGTTTGTGTCGGTTTCGAAAAAAATTGAAAATTCAAGCGCGCCATTTGCTTACTGACCGTCAACAGGTAATCATAATCAAAAAGTGTTGTGTTTGTGATATAACATATTTAATTAAACAAAGACTTTTGGTTTTTGTTTCCCCAATTATTATTTATTTATTTTTATATACGTGTTATTGTGCCAAGTGATCAAGTCTAACTGCCTCTAAACTTATCCAGTTGGAACTTGATCACCGTTCTCTTTTTACATTTACATTGCTTATCAGTATTGGTTAAATTATATACACTATACTTATATAGCCATATACAACATCTCCCCCCTGAGTATTTTTTTTTTTTTTTTTTTTTTAAACTATTATTAACTATTATACATATTTGGAACAATTATTTAATTAATATTTAATTTTAAATATAAGAACTGTTAAAATTTTTAATAAGAAATCAGTTGCATCTCGGTGATACTTAACGATCAAAAATTCGTGGTTTAACAATTTTTCGCCCATATTTTGTGAAATAATCATTTGCTGTGGTGTCCTGGACCTTTTCCATATCAGTTTCAACAGGTTGTTCAGCCTTAGAGCAAATGACAGTTTTTTGACTAATTGTTTTTTCGCATCGAGATTTAATGTCCTTTTTATTTTTTCGAAAAAATTTTCCCTTTTCATCTGCAATTACATATGATCTTGGCGAATTGTGAATTTCGACCAATTTACCCGGGTACCAAATATTATTTTGTGTTCTAAAACTAATTAGGTCACCGCAACTGAAATCTGATCTGGGTTTGGAGGTTTTATCATAGTATTTTTTAATTTTCTTTTGATTTTCATCTATCTGATGTGGTATATTTTCCACGATTTTCGGTACTAAAAGACTGTTATGAGTAGGTATTTGAGTTCTGCAGCGTCTACTAAACAGTATTTGAGCTGGAGAACTTCCAAGAGATGGAATTGGAGTGTTCCTAAATTCCAAGAGTCCCAAGTAAAGCTCTTTATTACTTTCTTTGCACTTTTTTAAAATATTTTTCGCAATTCCTACGTACTTTTCCGCAAACCCATTAGACTGTGGATTATACGGACTAGAGAAAGTTAACTTAAAATCTAGTTCGTTAGACAGTTCTTTCATTTTATGCGCGTTGAAAGGATTATTATCACAAACAATCTCGTTTGGAATGCCATGTGTGCAAAATATATGCTTCAAAACTTGAATAATTTCCCCTACCGACTTGTTTTTAATCTCTGTTATTTCTAACCATTTAGAAAAATAATCACCCAAGACTAAATATATTTTGTTTTCAAATTCCATTAGATCCATTCCTAATTTCATAAATCTTATAGGTGGGATTTTATGAAATTGTATAGATTCTTTACAATTTTTATTTTGATATTTTTGACATACTACACAAGAACCAATCATTTCCTCGATTTCTCTATTCATACCATGCCAAAATAAAAGTTCTCTGGCCCTAGCTTTGGTTTTTTGTATACCCATGTGGGATTGGTGTAGCAGACCTAACATATATTCTCTTAAAGAAAATGGTATTATGATTCTCTTTTGAAAAAATAACATTCCCTCTTCTTCATATATTTCATTTTTATCCTTATAAAATATTTTTATATCATCCGGAACTTTGGTTTTACTATGCGGCCAGTCATTCCTACAATAAAAAAGTATTTTTAGAGAAGGATCATTCCTAGTTTCTTCTACTAATTGATGCTTTCTCTTATCACTGACATTAATGGAGTGTACTGTTTCATTTAAATCAATTTCTTGAACTACCGGTTCATATTTGTCAAAATTTCTGGATAGCAAATCCGCAATGTGTAAATATTTACCTGCAACATATTGAACTTTTAACTGATATTTCACTAGTTTTAACCGCATTCTTTGAAGTCTTGCCGAACCAATATTATTTAAATCCTTTTGAAAAATAGACATAAGAGGCTTATGGTCAGTATGAACTGTAACTGCTTTGCCATAAACGTAAAAATGAAATTTGTTTATAGCGAACAATATTGCCAACATTTCTTTCTCAATCTGAGCATATCTTTCTTCAGTTGGAGTTAAGCTACGGGAAGCAAAACAGATAGGACCTTGATCCTGTAGAAGACAAGCTCCAAGACCAGATTGAGATGCGTCGCACTGTATGGTAATATTCCCTATTTCATTAAACCCTTTTAATTGCGATGCATTTGCAATAACATTTTTTATTTTATTTAGTTCATCTGTGTGAAGTTGTTGCCACGAAAATATTATGTCTTTTTTCAGAAGATTCCTCATATTTTCAGACATTTCTGATAATTTAGGAATGAAATTTCGTAAATAATTTATCATTCCTAAAATGGACTGTAAACCTTTTTTATCTTTAGGTGGTGCAAGACTAAGAATTGCCTTAATTCTGTTAGGATCAGGATTAATTCCATTTTTGGAAAAAACATGTCCTAAATAATTAACCGCATCAACACAATATTGAAATTTTGATGGGTTAAATTTAATATTTAATATACGAGCCCTGTCTAAACATCTTTCAAAGTTTTTATCATGCTCCTCTTTTGTTTTACCAAAAACTAACACATCATCAAAGTATACGAAAATGCCCGGTAAATCAGCAAACGCATTATATGTGTATCTTTGAAAAATTTCAGGTGCCACATTAAGTCCAAAGGGTAATCTATTGAACCTATAACAACCAAATGGCGTACTAAATGAACATATTTCACTCGAACTGTTATCTAGTTCTACTTGCCAAAACCCTTCCTTCAAATCCAACACCGAGAAATAATTCATTCCCCCTAATTTTGAGCACAAATCCTCCATTTTTGGTATTAGGAACCCTTCCGAAACCAAGGCTTTATTGAGATCATATGGATCTAGACATATCCGTAAATCCCCAGTTTTTTTTTCTATAATAACAATGTTGCTCACCCAGCTTTTGGGATGAGGAACAAATTTAATGACCCCTAGATTACAAAGTTTATCTAAAGTCTTTTTTAACTTATTTTTAATTACTAACGGAATGCGGCGCGCAGCTTTAGCTGTTGGGATAACGTCTGGTTTTAGTTTTAAACAACATTGAAGTGGAAAACGTCCTAACCCAGAAAACAGATCAAAATTTTCGTTTATAATAAACTCTTTATTTGGTACGGTAATGCTATGAATTCGTTTGATCAGACCAAGATCACTACATCCTTTTAAGCCCAAGATAGGCACTGAGTCAGTGTCTAATATAATAAAGCTTTGTAACAAATCAAGATTTCCATATTTACATTTAAGATGAATTTCTCCGACAGGATTTATTTTACTTCCATCATAAATTTGTATTACAACTTTTGTTTTTATTATATTTCCAACTAAATTCATATTTTGTACAAATTTATATGGAAGTATATTTACCTCAGATCCCGTGTCAAGTTTAAAATTTATTACAAATTCGCCGAAGTACAATTTTTCAAACCATTGAGTTTTCAATCTTAATTTGTTAATTACTTCAAAATTATCTACGAAAATAGTTTCATTACCTGCACACAATGCTAAATTTTCATTCCCTTCACCCGATTGAACTGTTGTTATTTCATTGGCTCTAAGTTGAATTTCCTTTCGGTTTCTGAAACACGCCATATAAAAATGTCCAGGCTTCATGCAAATTTTGCAAAGTTTCCTAAAAGCAGGACATTTATTTTTCTTGTGAATCGTAAGGCACCTGTTGCAACTGAATTCTTCATTACTGAAATTATTTTTAAAAGAGTTATTAGAGTTAGAATTCATAGAAATTTTATTATTATTATTTAAAATATTTGAACTTCTCTCGGATTTTGCAGGGTTAAATTTCGTCGATTTTTTCGTAACTATAGCAGCAACGAACGCCTTTGAGTCACCACGAATTTCTGCAGACCTCATTTTTTCCAACTCCATCACACGACACTTGTTGATGGCAACTTCCAACGTCAAATCCGTCTGGTTCATTAATTTTTCACCAAATTCTTTATCATTCAGTCCTAATATGATGAAATCCCGTATCAGATTTTCCTTTTGAGCCCCAAATTCACAGCCTTCAGCTAAATGTCTTAGATTTGTTGCAAAACTATCAAAATTTTCTCCACTTCTTTGTGCTCTGCGATAAAATTTCATTCGCTCGTAAATTGAATTTCTTTTTGGATTGCAGTAATTTGCAAAGATTTTTAAAACTTCTTCCAATGTTTTTTCTACTTTGGATGAAATCTCCCACGTGTAGTATTTTTGTCTAGCATCAGCACCCATTAAATTTAATAAAATGGCTATTTTTACCGCTTCATTTTTTTTTCCTTTTTCTGATGCCAGCATGTAGTTATTGAAATCTCGTTCAAATATTTCAAAATTTACCGCAAGATTCCCATCTAATAATAACGGTTCAGGCTTATTAAATTCCATTGTGCAATCAATGTTGCTATCCCAAATTTTATTTTCGTTTTTTACCGTTTTTTGTTTTTGTGTTAGACTTGTAGGTTCGTGAAACCCAAAAAAATTATTTTCACTTATGTCTGAATCACAATCACTATCCATTTAATTAGAATTAAAATGTCGACTGCGCCATGTTGTGTTTGTGATATAACATATTTAATTAAACAAAGACTTTTGGTTTTTGTTTCCCCAATTATTATTTATTTATTTTTATATACGTGTTATTGTGCCAAGTGATCAAGTCTAACTGCCTCTAAACTTATCCAGTTGGAACTTGATCACCGTTCTCTTTTTACATTTACATTGCTTATCAGTATTGGTTAAATTATATACACTATACTTATATAGCCATATACAACAAAAAGTACATAGGAAATATTAAAATAGTAGATCCTAACAGTTTGACGGTTTAAGTTCGGGTGATGCTGTGCTCGCACACACTAATACACTCCTTGTGTAGCTTGTATAACAGACTCTGGTATAAACATTCCTCGTCTAATCGGTTTGGTAGATTTCTACCCAAAACTGGACGGTAGATTTCTATCGCGTGTAATCCGGCACTAAGGAATTAAATAATAGTTCTTGGTGCAGTTAACGAATAAATTGAATTTGAAACTTGATGTGTTAACTCACAAAGCGATTCCTTATGTACGCCACCGATCATAATTAATTCACCGTTTCCGGCAACAATTGTGGATAATATTAATCGTTCCGGTGCATCAGAAACAATACCATACTTTTTATATTCAATCCATTCTAAATATGGTTCATTCGATAATACATTTGCTATATCGCAAACGAACATTGCCAGTGAATTTCGTTTTGTACGTTTTAGACTAGGTTCTTCTTGTTTTTGTTCAATAATACGACGTGAATTTCTTAATGCATGCATTTTTTCTTCCATACGACAAACACGTTCCTGTTGACGTTCTCGTGATGCATTTTGTGCACTATTATCGTGAACATTAAAAGCAGCCATACGAAAACGATCCTAAAAAATATATTGGGTGGAGTGAAAAGATCGCGGCGTTCAAACACATTCAAACACATTTTTATTACATTTTAAATTAATTTTCTTAAACCAAATATGTGACGTTTAGATCGATAATCTTTTGGCATTTTTCTGGTAAAACCATTATACCATCACTGTAGAATTTCTGGGATTTCTGGGCGAAAAACTAAACCAAGTGATTTTCACAGGCCTCTTTTGTAAGCACTTTTGCACCATTAAAGGAATTCTGCAGAGACCGAAACAAATGGTAGTCGGATGGAGCATGGTCCGCACTATATGGTGGATGCATCAAAACTTCGCAGCCAAGCTCTCTCAATTCTTGCCTAGTCATTAAAGATGTGTGTAGTCATGATGGTAGGTGACGCCTTTCCTATTGATCGATGGTG
Organism: Xylophagus ater; assembly: GCA_963422695.1. Lineage (NCBI taxonomy): Eukaryota > Metazoa > Arthropoda > Insecta > Diptera > Xylophagidae > Xylophagus > Xylophagus ater. The sequence goes on along the minus strand of OY730478.1, from coordinate 48,945,874 downwards.
GTCCTTTTTCCTCACTTACGTGCTTTAATCGCATTAGTTGCTGACAGTAGAGAGTGGAATCAATCCTCAGGCCAGGTTGAAGCAGTTCATGATGCACGACTCCTTTCCAATCCCACCAAACACAAAGCATTTCCTTACGTGGGTTAGTCCTTTGTCACCGTTTGTGCAGCTTCATTCTTCTTGCACCACGATCTTTTTCATACATTATAGTCGTATGTGATCCACTTTCCATTACCTGTTATCAATCTTTTCAAAAATCGGTCGATTTCGTTTCGTTTCAGAAGCGATTCGCAGATGGATATTCGATCCAATAAATTTTTCACTGTTAATTCATGTGGAACCCAAATATCGAGCTTCTTTTTGGATCCAGCCTTACGCAAATGGTTAAAAATTGTTTTTTGATCATTCTTTAGGTCCTCAGCAATGTCCTAAGATGAGATCTGTCCGTCTTCCTCAATTTTTTGAAGAATTCTATCGACTTTTTCAATGATGGGCCCACCAGAACGCGGCGCATCTTTAACATCGAAATTTCCAGAGCGGAAACGAGCGAACCATTTACTTGCTGCTGATTTTGATAGAGCATCTCACCATAAACACTACAAAATTTTTCAAAAACCTGCGAAGCTTTATCGTCTTGGTCGAAGTGATATTGTAAAATACAGCGAATTTTTCAGAATTTTGGCTGCTTTTCAAAACCCAATTACCGCCATTACTTTTGGCTGATTTTCATAATTTTTTAAATATTCTATGAAATGTTACCTTTCAATCACGCTATAATATAACATGATAGGGTTAGAACTACTAAAAATTATGCGGCTCTAAAGCCATCTATTGCAAAAAACGCCGCGAACTTTTCACTCCACCCAATATATGAAAACTTTTAACAAATTCCAAAAAGATATACGAGATTACGAAAAATTCAATTACCTCGAATGGTTCATCAAATCTTTTTGGAAGATTTGGATCATCATCACGATAACGTAATGCCAAATTTCGTTGTAGACGACTTGCAGCTTCATCGTCGTTTACATTTCTTATACGAAGATTATTAATTTGATTTCTAGCATTCGAATTACCGGGCAGATTAATATCGTTTTGTTGATTATTAAAACTTCCCTGAGCTGGTTCAATATTATTATTTAATGGACGATGTATAGTTCGTTCACGACGATTTCTAGGATTATCATTAATTTGTATTGGATTACGATTCCATGGCTGTTGATTTTCTTCACGTATAATATCTTGACGAACACGATTACCAGATTGTGGCATTTGTTGATTAACAATTTGAAAATCAGTGGGAAGTTCACATTAGAATAATTATTTGGAAGTGGCTAATACCTAACCTGTATAGAACTTGTGTCCTAAGGGAAAAATTAGATAGAGCCGATTTTCTTTGTTATAACTTTTTTCTTTATGTTTTTTCTAAGGTAACTTATTTAAAAAATATTTAAATTTGGGTTTCTGAGTTTGTACAAGAAAATCCGAAACCAGTAGATTGAAATAAAAACAAGTATTTTTGAATAATGAAAAAAGAATTTTCAACACGCATAAGTTGATAAGCCGCCACAGTACTCCCCTTTCAGTGAAAGCTAAATGAACGTTCATGATTCCACTGTTTTGGAGGTTTTGAAATGCGTCCGGAACGTGTTTGAGTCGTGCTGAGTTTTTTGTTTTCAAACGTGACCTTTTTATTAACCTTTTCAGCTGCTGCAATGGGGTTCTCGATAATTGGTTTGGTATGCTCTTCTAAACTTTCACTAAAAAAAGGCTTTAATCTGTTGATTGAGACAGTTTTTTTGGAGTTTTTTATCTGCAACGTAAAATATTTGTCATTTCCACTGATAACTTGAAAGGGGCCTTCATATGGTGGTTGAAGCGAGGCTCGCACAGCGTCTGTTCTGACAAAAACGTGCAAACAGTTTGCTAAATCTTTGAAAACGAAAACCTGACCCTGTCCATGTCGTGAGGGCGATTTGGGTCGAATGGTGTCGAAATGTGTTCTGATTTGTCGTACGAATTCGGACTGGGAGAATTGTTTTTTTGGAACTTGTAGAAACTCTCCCGGTAAACGTATATTTGTACCGTAAACTAATTCAGCGGAAGTAGCATTGAAGTCTTGGCGATATACCGTTCTCAAATCGAGTAACACGGATGGTAGAGATTTGGTCCATTGTCGATCTCCAACACACATGATGGCTGCATTTAGCGTTCGATGCCACCTTTCGATTATACCGTTACACGCCGGGTTATATGCCGTGGTACGACTTCGTGTGAATCCTAATAAGTTCGTTAATTCCGTGAGAAGTTCGTTTGCCATGGTAAACATGATTTGGCCAATGAACTAACTTCCTTTTTGACTGAAAGCCAAATAAAATTTTTTACCACTGTCCTAACGGTTGATCGGATGCTTGGATGGGCGAGGTTATGTACACTGTTGAATACCATTCGACGAAAATCTGGGGGGACGTATGGTCTAGCGTTTCCAGTAGAAGTATCGCAAAAGATTGTGGCGACAGAACCGAAAATAGGAAATGGCTTGAACTTGAGATCATAATGGTTTTATAAAAGTGTTTCAAGTTCAGGGTCTCCAATTTGGGCTTCTGCCATTAATGTATACTCAATTCTTTCGCCAACTGATAATTCAGAGACTCTAGATAGTGTGTGGCAACGATGTTGTCACGGCCAGATATGTGTTTGATATCGGACGTATATTGCGCAATGAAATCGAGATGTCTACATTGGCGAGGAGATGCCTTGTCAAGGTTTTGTTGTAATGCATAGATGAGGGGTTTGTGGTCGGTGATAAGAGTGAAAACACGTCCCTCTAACCAATGTTTAAAATGTTTAATGGCCGCGTAAGCTGCCAACAATTCGCGGTCGTAAGTGCTATAGCGTTTTTGTGTGTCTGTTAATTTTCGAGAGAAGAAACTAAGAGGTTGCCACGCTTGTGTGCCTTGCTGCTATAAAACGGTACCAATTGCAATGTCTGAAGCGTCAACCATATTATCCCAAGTGTTGCGTTTAGAGATGGATGTGCAAGATGTCCAGGGGATTTTATGTTGGTCATTTTTCTTACTACCCTTGAGGAAATCGTTAAGTAATGCCTGTTCAGTTGCCACTTGTGGGATATAAATTCTGTAGAAATTTACCATCCCTTAATATCGGCGTAATTCCTTAACAGTGTGTGGAATTGTAAAATTAACGATGGCTTCTAATTTACTTTTAGCTGGTTTAATCCCATGTGCCGAAATATCGTGTCTGAGGAAGGTGATACCTGGGACAGCAAACGTACATTTACTTGAATTAATAACAAGACTTGCATCTGCAAGGCGTTGAAAAACGGCTTCTAAATGTTTCAAGTGTTCCGCCATATCGCTCGAGGCGATAAGTATATCGTCAATGTATGGGTAACAAAAATTTAAACCGCGCAAAACTGAATGCATAAACCGCTGAAAAGTTTGTGCAGCGTTGGTATCTGATGGTGTGCTTTGACTAAGTCGAGTGAAGAAAATATAGTGCAGCCATCTACTAGTTGTTGGGAAAAATCCGGTATATATGGGATTGGATAACGATCAGGCTTTGTGATAAAATTTAGGCCACGATAGTCACCACAAGGTCGCCAGTCGCTATTCTTTTTCATAACCAGATGCAAGGGGCTCGACCAATCGCTACTAGATGGCCGACAAATTCCTTGTTCTAACATTCTGGAAAATTCTTGTTTCGCAATGTTAGATCTTTCTGGGTTCAAACGCCGACACCGTGCAACACAAGGAGGTCCGGAAGTGATAATGGCGTGGGTAACCTTGTGTTTTAATTTGTTCAATGTGGGCGCTTCGACGGTGAGGGATTTATATTTTTCTAATAACTTAAATATTTCGGGAGGGCAAGAGCTGCTAGAAATGGTGGTGAGCGAATATGATGGTCCTTTCATCAATTTAGTAACGACTTCCAATTTGGTAAGAGGATCAATCAGTTTTCTCTTTTTGAGGTCTATCAACAATCCAAAATGATTTATGAAATCCGCTCCTATTATCGGCTTTCCGACATTTGCTATAATAAAACGCCATGGAAAACTTCTGCGTAAACTACGCTGACCATCCGTACTGATTTTGTCAGTACAGTACTGATTTTTTAGCTTCTGTACTGAATAAAAAAGTTGTACTGAAATTGTACTGATTTTTTCTCCAAGTACTGAATGTACTGATTATTTGATAATATTGTGAAATTTCGTTCATTTCGTTCAACGGAAATTCCAATTAAATATCAATTTTTAATTATTTATGAATTTGAGTTGAAATCCCAAAATGAATGAAACGATCTTTCGATCTTTCTAAAGAAAATGTGATTTTTTTAAATAAATATAATGTTTTTGTTACTAGTTTATCAAGGTTTTTTTGTTTCACTAATGTCTATAAAGGTTTAAGCCTTTACAGTTTACATGAAAAGTTACAACATTTTTTGTACTGAATTCACCGCGGAAATAAATGGTCACCCTAGCGTAAACCCAAATTCACAGTTTATGCCCAAAAGTATTTATAACTGTTAAATTAGCTGCAAAAAGTTTAAAATACTTTTATTAGCGGTGTGAAGGTAGGAGGAATAACAGACACATCAGCGCCTGAGTCTATTAAAAACTGTAGTTTGCTAGTTGGGTCGGTTAAAGTGAGGCGGTGACTAATAAGATCAGGATCGTCGGTCACCGACAGCGAAGCTGACTTTAGTTTTTTGAGATAGTGGACGATTTTGATTGTTCAAAATTACATGGTTGTATTTGCGAGCATCAGCTTTAAATTTAGAATGGTACCTGCATAAGTCATGTTTCTTTTCGACGGACCTTGACCGTGAATGTGAACGAGATCGTTGCGAATTTGATTTAGTTAAGAAATTTATTTTTTCAGTTAAGGAGGTCACGTAATACTTTTATTTCCAAAGAGATTGGATTGGATGCCGTTGACATGGGTGTGGATGCAGACTGATTATTCGAAATAGCGTACAAATTAGCCGTTTGATTTATTTCTAAGATTTTGTCTGCAGTGTTTGCTAACTTATCCAAATGAGTATCGTCAATACTTGACAGTATCTCTTGGACATGCGCGGGCAAACGTTGCATCCACAAGTTGTGTAAAAGAGCTTCTTGAACTTGACCGCCCCCAAGATTTTGCATCTCGCGTAAAAGTTGAGAAGGTTTTTGATCACCCAGTTGCTGCCCCCTCAGGAGTTTATCGATTTTGGTACGTGCAGACTCACCAAGCCTTTCTATGATTGTTTTTTTTAGGTCTTGATAAGTGATTGTGGTCGGAGGATGGATGATTTTTTCACGGACACACTTAATAGTTTCCGCATCGAGTGCTGCGAGAAGGTACCCGAGCCTCCAATTGGGTAAACCATATTTCTGGATCTTCCCGATTGAAACTCGGAGGTTTAATCGCGACCCGATACATATGTTTGCTGTCCTCCGGAGGGACTGGAAGAGCGGTACTGTGCTCGGTTAACGACATTGAAATCAAACAAAAAGAAAAAAAAATATTTTTGTGTTGACACAATCAAATCACTAAACTTTTCACACTTCTCAAAGCCAAAATGATAGTTCGACACGTAATCACTCAGAAACCAAAATTGAAATACCTGTACAATAAAATAAAATGCATCGGTATACAATAAAAGAAAAATTTGTACATTACATTTTGAGTAAAAAAATTACATAATTTGTTCTTTTTATTAAATTTTTAATTCGTGTGTAGAATGTATTTAGAAAAATTTAATTAATATAGTTTAGCAGCAAAAAAAATCTTTAGGCATTGATAAAATTACCATTTGTTGACTAGTTTGATATACCGGATTAAAAAATCTAGAAGGATGTAACCTTTTCTTAGGGCTCTTTTTCTTGGTGTTGGTGTAACCTTTTCTTACACAGGATCTACCTTAGCCAATATTTCTGGTATACCAATTGGCTTACCAGAAATAAAATACTACCAGTTTTCTTTACGTGGGCCAATACTGGTATACCAATTCAGTATCTGACATGCCGTTGAACCGAGAACAGAAAATAAAAATAGCCAAAAAAAATTTGGCTTTAAAGTGTTTGGAGGAAGAAGAGGTAAGAGGTTTGAAAAAACGTAGACAATATTGGGTAAATCCATTTTTATCATTACGGGATAAATATGATATCGAAACGAGGCTATTGAAAGATTTGCATTGAGAAACCAATGATGCTGAATATAAAAATTTCTCTCGGATGAACGTTCATCCGCCGTGTGGCCATTCCGGTTTGTTTTTGATCGAGGTAGTATACGTACATACTTAATTTTATTTGAATTTTTTTCAATAGGTGAAAATTTCAATTACAAAATTGGACACAAATATTCGTGATGCTATTAAGCCAAGAGTTCGTTTGGCTCACACTAAGATTTATAGCATCCGGGGATTCATATCGATCTCGTGAATTCCTTTCAAGAATTTCACGCAAAACTATAAGGAGATTTATTACCGTTTAGAAGTTTAGAAGCCATATATAATTGTCTACAGCCAACTTACATGAAGGTGAAATAAATTTTTTGTTGTTTATATTAATTCATTATATAAAATTTTCTTACAGATTCCCACAACTACTATTAAGTGGTTAGAAATTTGTAAAGATTTTTACGCAATTTGGGATTTTCCAAATACATTAGGTGCCATTGACGGAAAACATATAAGAATTAAAGCACCAGCGCATTCAGGATCATATTTTTACAACTACAAAGGATTTTTTAGTATCATATTATGTGCATTAGTTGATGCTCATGGACGCTTTCTTTTTATTGATGTTGGAAGAAATGGAAAAGCGTCTGATAGTACAATATTTAAAAAAAAGTTTTTTGTGTGAATCTCTACAAAGCAATCGGTTAAACATTCCGCAAGCTAAGCCACTTTTAGGACAAACAATATCTACACCCTATTATTTTATTGGAGATGACGCTTTCCCTCTAGACATACACCTATTAAAGCCCTTTAACAAAAATATGGATCTATCAGTGGCACAAAAGGCATTCAATTATAGAATAAGTCGTGCTAGGATGACTGTTGAGATGGCATTTGGAAGGTTGGCCAATAGATTTCGAATTTTTCAGCATCCTATCGAAGTTTTACCTGATGTATGTGACAAAATTGTGAAGTCCTCGTGCGCTCTTCATAATTTTTTAACAAAAACAATTCAAAAAGCCCCCGATTGTGAAACTACAAGCGAGAAAATAACCGAAAGTTTTTCAAACTTGTCACCACAAAGTTTAAATACATACAAAAATGCGTGCCAAATTCGAAAAAGAGTCGCACTATTTTGTATTACTGATGGTGATGTTCCTCACCAATGGAATAAAATAAATATTTAAACAACAACACTGTTTTTTTTATTAAGAATCATTTATTGCATCTTCATTAAAAATCTCAGCATTTTTCAAAGATAGCTCTAATATGTTTCTAGTTTCAGATTTATAGCTCCATTGAGTGTTGGATGAACTGCTTCGGTTGATTGGTGTAGATGTAGAGGATTTTCCCAAACTGTCCAAAGACGATAAATTTGGTTGCACTTGAATTTGTAGGACGTATCACTTCATTACTTAATACAATAACATTTGAAGACGTTAATGACCTTTTCAATCGTCGCGATAAACTAGTTTGAATTTCCTGCATAGCTTCAGTGGCTTCTAGAAATGGTAATTTTTTAAGTTGCATTCCGATACTTCTACCAAAGGTGGAAAACATTGACTCATTATTATTTTCTTTTAAAATGTTTTGAATTGCTGCATCATATTTTTCTGAAATTCTGTTTCCATTAGATGTGCCGGGCTTCCTAACCCTTTTTGATTGTGCTGGAGTACAATTTTTTGGACTTTCGATAAAATCCAAAGGAGAGTTTATTATGGTGTTAACTTCAAAATCTGTAATGCCTGTATCTACTTCATTCGCAGTGGTGTCATCAAATTCCTGCAAAACATTTAAATCAAACAAATAAAACCATTTTTAAGTTCAAGTAACTTACTTCCTTTCCATTGTGTGTACTCTTCTGGTGCACTATGGTTTCATCCAAAAATGCATATTCTCAAAATAAAACAAATTTGAAGCAGGTTCGACTGCCACTGAACCCGATTTTTGTGTTTTTTCCATTTTCGCTTCTTCTTGGACGTAGGTGGACCTAAGTTCTTTTATTTTCTTTTTTCTATTTTCTACAGTAGAATTAAATTTTGTGACAATATCTTGCCATGCCCTCTTTTTTTAGATCAATCCCTCTATAATTTTTTGACTTCACATTCCACAAACATTCTTTTTCTCGAAACATATTTATCAATTTGATAATCTCACTTCTCAAAAATTTAGTTTCCGCCATTTCATTAAATGCAAATGTCAAAAATTGGTATACCAGCGCTGGCTACGAAAATGGTATACCAGAATTCGCATACCAGAAAAATTGGTATACCAGCAGGGTCTACACTAGTTTTTAGCAACCAATTTTGCTCTTTTTCTTGGTGTTTGTTTTGAAACTGTTGGGTTTTTTGATTTTGATGGCGGGCCTTTTCGTTGGGCCTTCTTTTTTTTTAAAAGCTGGTGGATAGCCTTTTCGTTAGGCTGCTATTGAATACTGTTTCTAGCCTTTTCATAGGGCTCATTTAGAATTCTGTTTTTATGCCTATTCGTTGGGTCCTTGTTGAGTTTTGGTTGGAGTCTTGCTTTGAGAATTAAATTGCGAAATAGTGCCTGACGCAGCCTCACGTAAGAATTTTATGGCTTAGTCCCACTTTTCACAATTATATTCCAATTAGACTCATTAGCGCACTTTTTTTTGAAATTTTGCACAAAATATTTAAACTGCAATATAGTGTCTGACGCGGCCTCACGTCAGAATTTTATGGCCTTGTCCCACTATTTGCAATTAAAATCTGTTTCCGGGAAGAATGATTCTCGTTGCGTGTTTCGAATCACGTCGGGGTCACCAGTTATAGGGGTTTGTTCGTTATTATTGTGAGTCCTAAAACTCCCTATATATATATATATTTCATTTTGTTTAATAACGATAAAAAAAAAAAATTAGCAACACTAGAACTTTATATTTGTTTTAATTTAATTCAATCGACATTTTTTATTGTGTTTTTTTTTTTCTTAGAATATATTATCAATGGATATTGGCAATGGGTCAACCATTGATAACTTGACTAAACCCAGTTCTTTACATGAACAGCCGAAACAAAATTGGAGTCTTATGCATGAAATAATGTTTCGTGAACATGGGCTATCCGAAACTGGAAGTAAAAGTGTCAAAGGAAATGGTGCATTAGGATTTAAAAATCGCTTATTTGGAGCACGCCATACCGTTGAAAATATGTGTGCATCTCACACTCTTCAAAAGTATGACGGCCATGTAACTTCTGTAAGCTTTAATAAAGCAGGTAATCAACAAAGATATTGTAATTACTAACGGTATTATAAGAGGAATTTTATTTGATTTTAGGAAATCTTCTTGTATCTGGTTGGGCCGATTTGAAAATCGTAGTTTGGAATTGGGCCGCTAATAAAATAGCATACGAATTTTCAAGTGGACATAAAGCAACTTTATGGCAGACAAAAATTATGGAATTAGAAGATGGACTTCATATCATTTCAAGTGGCCAAGACGGTCAGGTCCGTCATGCTATGATACCGCCAAGCGGTGGCACGGAAATAGTTTCAAATCTATTATTTCAACATCCATGTTCTGTTCATAATATAGCTTTACAACCACAAAATCCGTACGAAATTTTATGGGGAAGTTCCGATATATATATATGTATTTACCAAAATTAAGAATTCTTTATTAATTTGTTTTCCACATAATTTTTTTATTGCAATTTTTTAACAAATAAAGAATTATAATAAGTTAGTATGTGGCGACCGCGTTTCACCAAATTAAATTTCGTCGGTTTCCACATATAAAAAATTCCTATTGGAAAAGTGCATTAATAAAAATGCACTGTGCCAAATTAGGAAACGATTCCGAAACGTAAATTTTGAAATCACACTACCTGTTCTTTATTTCTTCTTGACGAAAAAACAAATTAAAATCAGTTGAAAATTCGAACTGAAAAAAGAAAGATGTCTTTACAGAACTATCGGAAAGTGCAACTAAAAATCTAGAATATAAAACTAAAGAAAATTTTTGATTATTTGTTAATTTCATTTTTTAATTTTTATTCAATTAATTCCTTAATTGTTAAAAAAGGAAAACCTTTTAAAATTTTAAAAAAGTTAAAAAATAAAAAGTTGTATTACTAAGAGTTTGAAATTTCCGAGTTTTTATTTCATTCTTGGAGGTAACGCGTTGGTCATTCCCTCTGACGCCCAAAATAAATGAAAATTGGAAGCACCCCTTCCATAAATGGTGACCCCGACTAAGTCAAGGGTAATTTAACATTTAATCAACAAATTCGAACACCTTTCGACATCAAAAGAAAAATTGTTTTCTTCCGAATCAACCCAATCAACTCAATCAACTCCATCAGCCATCATCCATCAAAACGGAATCTACAATCAATTTCATCTGTACCAGATCATCTTAACGGCAACAAATTCATCAGAAAATCTACCACCAGAGAACTAAAGTCATTCGCAGCGAAATCATCACGAAGGCCGTAAATATATCAACATTTTTTTTTTTTTCTTTTAAAAAAAAAAAACCTACATGCAGAGGTAAATCGCAAGATTTGAAAAAAAACAGGTACAAAATTAACAATTCTTTAATTTAAAAAAATATTTTGAGCAGAGAAATTAATTAATTTTGTTTTATTTAAAAAATTGACTTACACAAAATTTTATCTATTAAACAAATGTTTTACTATTAAAAATTACACATCATTTTTTAAAAAAATTTGTACCAACATTGTAATTTTGGGTTTTTAAATTGCACTAGTTCAGTAAGTGGACTGTGTCTTCGAGTTCAGTTTGTCGCGTTTGATTTGTTTTTGTTTCTTTTCGTCAGAGTGAGTGAGTGTGGAAGTGTGAATTTATTTAAAAAATATAATACATTAAATATTCTTTCGTGAAAGCAAACGTTTTTATAATGACCACCAATCACAATCCCGAAGCCAATCCTCCACCAGTGTTCGATACTAATATACACAGAATCGCCCTAATGCCACCCCCGTTTAATCGTGACGATCCAGAAATTTGGTTCACTCAACTAGAGGCACAATTTGATATTAGTGGTATAACAACAGACGGGACCAAATATAGCCGTTTAATAACCGCGTTTGACGGCGAAACGGTAAAGAGAGTTTGCGATAAACTGTTAAACGCACCAACATCTGACAAATACCCTGACTTAAAAAATGCAATTATCGACAGATTAGGAGATTCAACTCGGACTAAAATCGACAGACTGTTAAAGGGTTTACAGTTAGGTGACAGAAAGCCTTCGCAACTGCTAAGGGAAATGCAAACCCTAGCTGGTGGGCAAATACAAGACCCAATTTTACAAATACTTTGGCTGCAACGTTTACCTGCTCATATACAAGAAATTTTGTCTAGCATTGAAGATACCAGTCTCGATAAATCGGCAGTCGTGGCTGACAAGATTGCTGAAGTAAATCAAATCGCAAACGTTTGTACAGTTGAAAGTAAACCACAGTTGAATCATGTCGATCAAATTTCTACGGAAATGTCAACATTAAAAGAACAAATCAATACTCTGACTCGGAAACTCGATGCAATGAACATAAATTTTGGCTCAAATAAGGCCAACACCAACACTCGTTCACATTCTAGATCTGCTGCACGCAAAACAAAATATAGTACGTGTTGGTACCACTACAAATTCAAAGCCGACGCTCGAAAATGTATTAAACCTTGCGACTTCGAGCATTCACAATCCAACACTAATCAAAAAAACTAAAATCGGCTACGCTGTTGGCAACCAGCGATTTTAGCCAACATAATTGCCGTCTCGTTATTTTAGATCCTCTGTCAAAATCTCAATACTTAATAGACACGGGAGCCGATATTTCCGTTGTACCTCCTACCTTCAGAGACAAATGCACAAAAAGCGAGGTCAAACTGTTCGCAGCAAACTCAACCATGATAGACACGTTCGGCCAAAAAACCTTAAACCTTGACTTAGGATTGCGTAGACGTTTTCCGTGGCGTTTCACCATTGCAAATGTGGATAAACCAATCATCGGAGCTGACTTCTTAAACTATTTCGGATTAATTGTCGACATCAAAAGGAAAAAATTAATCGATCCTATTACCAAACTCGAAATAATAACGAAACTGGTAAAAGGAACTTCCTACGCTTTGACAACTATCTCTTCTTCTCTAGATCCGCAAATTTTTCGTCTACTTCAAAAATTCAAAGAGATCACTATTGAAGGACCCAAATTAAATTTTCCCAAACACAATGTCACCCACTCTATCGTTACCACAGGTCAGCCGTGTGTTGCGAGAGTTAGGCGTTTAAACACGGACAAATTTAAGGTTGCCAAAGAAGCTTTTACTATTATGCTTGAACAGGGAATCTGTCGACCATCTCAAAGCGATTGGTCTAGCCCACTTCACTTGACAATGAAAAAGAACGGGGAATGGCGTCCATGCGGCGATTATCGCGGTCTTAACTTCATCACGAAACCTGACCGATATCCCATCCCTTATATTACCGACTTTGCTCATCAACTCGATGGCTGTACGGTATTCACATCATTAGATCTGGTACGGGCTTATCACCAAATACCCATTAGTGAAGAAGATATCCCAAAAACCGCAATCTGCACCCCTTTCGGTTTATTCGAATTCACAAGAATGACGTTTGGTTTACGAAATGCCGCGCAATCATTCCAACGCCTCATGCATTCTGTCTTGCGCGGGTTAAACTTTACTTTCCCATATATTGACGACATATTAATTGCTTCCAAAACCCCATCCGAACATTTATCGCATCTCGAAATCGTCCTACAGCGCCTCAAAGAGGCTGGATTAATACGAACAAATGCACATTTGCCGTTCCTAAAATCACTTTTCTTGGTCACGATATTTCTGCATGCGGCATCAAACCGTCCAAATCAAGAATCGAAGTCATCGCCAACTTCAAACAACCCGAAACTGTGAAAGAATTAAGACGTTATCTTGGAATGATAAACTTTTATCGTATTTACATCCCACACGCTGCTGAGGAACAAGTCTTGTTAAACGCTTACCTAAAAGGAAGTAAAAAAATGACAAACGGAAAATAGACTGGACCGTAGACTCGTTAAAGGCATTTGAACTGAGCAAAAAAAGATTATGCGAAGCTACACATCTTGCTCACCCATCTCTTAACGCAACTCTAGCTGTCATGGTGGACGCATCAGATATCGCAGTTGGAGCCGTGGTTCAGCAACTTATTTCTAACGTATGGCAACCGTTAAGCTTTTTCTCTCTAAAACTAACGGAAACCCAACAACGTTACAGTGCATACGACAGAGAACTTTTGGCAGCATATTCCGCTATCAAACACTTTAAACACTGGTTGGAAGGTAGATCTTTTATCTTATACACGGACCACAAACCTCTCCCATATGCACTATGTCAAAACTCGGACAAAGCTTCCCCTCTTCAACGTCGTCATTTAGACCTAATTGCCCAATACACTACCGACATTAAGCATATTTCCGGCAAGGAAAATATCGTGGCTGACACCCTTTCTAGATTGGCTCAGCTATCAATTCCAGAAAGTCTCAACTTCGAAAAAATGGCTGAGGCACAAAAGGAAGACAGCGAATTAGAAAATTCCCTTCGGTCAAATCCTAAATTCCAATTTCAACTTCTACCCATCTTTGGTTCTAACAAAATGCTAACTTGTGACATGTCAACCGGAAAGGCAAGACCCTACGTGCCCAAAGGTTTCAGGAAAATAGTATTCAGTAGTGTCCACAACTTGTCACATCCAAGCATTCGGTCAACTTCCAAAGAAATCTCTAAAAACTTTATTTGGACCGACATGAACAAACAAACCCGAGACTGGGCAAGAGCATGCATCGCTTGTCAGAAAGCTAAAATCGGAAAACATGTCAACAGTCCATTAGGTGACTTTCAGCTTTCCAAAAATCGTTTTGAAAATATTCATCTGGATATTATCGGTCCGCTCCCTCCTTCGGAAGACCAAAAATATTGTGTAACACCCATTGATAGATTTACTCGGTGGCCTGAAGCTATACCTTTACCTGACATCAAGAGCGAATCAGTCGCAAATGCGGTGTATAAACACTGGATTTGCCGTTTTGGAATTCCCCTAACCATTACAACAGACCGTGGAGCACAGTTCGAATCAGAACTGTTTTCTGAATTATCTAAACTCCTTGGTTTTACTCGTACTCGAACAACGTCGTACCATCCAGCGTGCAATGGGATGATAGAAAGGTGGCACAGAAGCCTCAAAGTTGCTATCATGTGCGCAGGGAACAGTCAATGGACCAAATCTCTTCACACAGTATTGTTAGGACTGAGAACCGCTTTTCGCGAAGACTTTAACACAACTTCTGCAGAACTAGTGTATGGTACTAACTTGCGATTACCTAGTGATTTCTTCCAAATCACAAAACATTTTTTGCCTCAATCTGAATTCGTTCAAAGACTAAAAAAGCATTTTGAATTAATTCGCCCCATTCCCGCTTCAAGACACTCAAAGGACAAAATTTTCGTTAGTAAGGATTTACACAATTGCACGCATGTCTTTATCCGAACAGATACTTTAAGACCAGCACTTACACCTCCTTACGAAGGACCATTCCTAGTTTTGCGGCGAAACGAAAAGTACTTTTCTATTCAAGTCAAAGGAAAAGAGTCGACAGTTTCAATTAACCGTCTAAAACCTTGTTTTTTTGAACTGACAGACATAAACACATCCCCTAATATTTCTCCTTCACCTTCTGGAAATTCTAATAACCTCTCGCAGCCCGAAGGCCTAATTAAGAAAAAAGTTCGTTTTCAGGACCATGAAGAACCTCCTAAACCGGATCTACCACCAGGAAGTTTAAGGCAGCTAGTTGCAAGGAACACGTGGCAGTTGGTTATCGGGTGTGATGCCAACGCTCACCACACACAATGGGGAAGTAAGGACACCAATGAAAGAGGTATGTTACTACTTGATTTTATTATATCATCCAATCTAGTAATCTGTAACGTAGGGAATGACCCAACCTTTGTCATTAAAAATAGGCAGGAAGTTTTAGATATTACATTAACTAACACTTCCCAATTTGAAATAGGAAGATGGAGGGTCTCGCAGGAGCCCTCCCTCTCTGATCACAAATGGATCTTGTTCGAGGTTAAGGCTCGAATAGACAAGAGAGCACCCTTTAGGAACCCTAGGAAAACTGACTGGGAAGGTTTTGCGCTCTCACTGAGTAATAGGCTCAAGGAGCCTCCTAGATCATTGAAGTGCAGAAATAGTGTGGGCAGAGCAGTTAATTACCTCAGCAATGAAGTAATTAAAGCTTTCGAAAAATCGTGCCCAATATCTAGACCACCCAGAAGGCAGAAACCTATCTGGTGGAACAAAGATATTACGGTCATGAGAAAGAATGTCGGGAAACTCTACAACAAAGCAAGGTGGAGTAACCTTGGAGAAGACTGGGAACTGCACAAGGCAAATAAAAGGGAATTCAAATACGTCATCAGAAAGGCTAAAAGACTTTCGTGGAGAACGTATTGCGAGGACATCACGGAAACTAGCGAAGCTTCAAGACTAAGGAAGATACTGTCAAAGGAGGACAACGTCCCCAGCTTTATCAAAAGAGGGGACGGATCATGGTACAGTCGAGAGGCTTTAGAATCGCTTATAGCCGCTCACTTTCCAGGAAGCGTGGAACGGGAAGAAGAAGAGGAACTTCCGGCAGTGCGGAAACTCAGCTGGCGGAAGATCGACTCCATCACAAGTGGGAATAAGCTCACTTGGGCAGTCGAATCTTTCATGCCATACAAATCCCCAGGACCTGATGGCATCAGATCAATAATGGTACAAAAAGCACCAGAAGCTGTAAAAAGATGGCTTCAGACAATTTTCAGAAGTTGTCTACGAATGGCATATGTGCCTAGGATGTGGAGAGAAACTAAGGTAATCTTCATACCAAAGGCAGGAAAAATCAGTCATACACTGGTTAAGGACTTCAGACCTATCAGCCTATCTTCCTTTCTCCTGAAGATATTGGAAAGATTGGTCAATACTCATATTAGAGAGGTATGCGGAGGGGCTCTTTCGCACTCCCAACATGCATACCTCAAACATAAGAGTACGGAAACGGCTTTGCACGAAGTCATTAGTAAGATAGAGGATAGCATCAGCAATAAGGAATGTGCTCTTGTAGCTTTCCTGGACATTGAAGGGGCGTTCAACAACGTCAAAAGGGAAGCCATTATATGCGCATTAGAAGACACAAATGTGGAAGGGGGAATTACTGATTGGATAAACATGCTGCTGCACTGTAGATATATAAATGCGGCCTACGGGGACAGTGAAGCAAGGATGAGAGTATCCAGAGGAACACCTCAGGGAGGAGTACTATCTCCATTCCTCTGGATCTTAGTGGTTGACGGTATTCTTAAGAAACTCGGCAATGGAGGGATCTCAGTGGTAGCATACGCTGACGATCTTGCACTAATTGCTAGAGGTAAATTTCTGGACACCATTAGCGAACTATTGGAAACGGCTCTCAACAGGCTCAGCAAATGGGCCGGTTGCAACGGTCTTAACATCAATCCGGGCAAGACGGAATTGGTACTCTTCACCAGAATGTACAAGGTACCCCAGTTCAGACTACCAAGGCTTGATGGAGTCACCTTGAACATATCTGAGGAGGTCAAATTCCTAGGACTTTGGCTGGACAAAAAGCTAGCATGGGGAATCAATACAGAAAACAGAGTAAAGAAAGCTTACAATGCTCTGTATGTATGCAGGAGGGCTGTAGGTAGAAATTGGGGGCTAAATCCTAGTATAATGCTCTGGCTTTATACCGCGGTGGCGAGGCCAATTCTAACCTATGGGGCACTGGTCTGGTGGGAGGCCACAAACAAAAAACACATACAGGGGAAACTCACTAAGGTTCAACGGTCTGCTTGTATTGGTGCGACAGGTGCGCTTCGCACAACACCAACGGCAGCTCTGGAAACGATTTTGCATTTGTTGCCGATCGACTTGTACATTAAACAAGCGGCGGGTAACAGTTCTCTGAGGCTAAGAAACCATGGGTTTCTCAAGAGACTGGATAAAGGTCATGGTAAGATCCTAAACTGGACCTTAGGTGGCGGTGCCAAGGCGGCAACGGACACCATATTGGAAATATTGGACTTTGATACCCCTTACAGGATGTTATACCCGGAAAAAACAGACTGGTATAACAATAAGGTTCCTATCAAAGGCGAAATCGCCATTTATACAGACGGATCTAAAACAGAGTACGGCGTAGGCTCGGGGATATTCTCGGAAGATCTCAGCATAGCGAAATCTTTCCGACTTCCACTGGAATGCAATGTCTTCCAGGCGGAGATATTGGCAATTCAAAAGGCTGCAGAAACATCTAGTCTGGAGAAGATATCCTCCAGGGATATCTCGATCTACTCAGACAGCAAGGCAGCCATGAACGCGCTTAGTTCGGTAGCTGTTAACTCGGGAATAGTCAGTAGCTGTCGCAAGGTGTTGAAGACACTATGCGTTCAGAATAATGTTAGATTATGCTGGGTTCCAGCCCATTGCGGAATCGAGGGAAACGAATCGGCAGACATGCTGGCAAAGGAAGATGCAGACGATTCAGAACACGAAATCACTGACGTACTGCCTTCCCTCTCGGCGTTTAAAGCACGTATCAAGGACAAAATTTTCGGGGAAGCCAACACACGATGGCACAATCTTAGTGGGCACGAAGTGTCAAAAAGTTTGTGGCCGAAAATGAATCAGAAGAAGTCGAGGCTCTTAATAGACTGGAATCGGAATCGTCTACGAACGATTATTGGGATACTGACGGGACACTGTCTGTTGAGGAAGCACGCTAAAAGACTGGGCTTGGTGCAGACCGACCTCTGTCGCTATTGCGGAGACATAGGGGTGGCTGAAGACATCAAGCACATTTTATGCGAGTGCGCAGCTCTCTCTCGAGCTCGTAACAACTATTTGGGCAACCATTTCTTCGGGAATTTAGGAATGCTTCAGGCGACCGACATGGGAAGTCTAATGAAATTCTGTAGGAAAGTTAAATGCTTTGAAGAGGAATAGGTTCCCCCAGGGTAACTCCTGGTCCCGTAGGGATCACAATGGGCCCATTAAGGTGCCTGGTGCTGTACGTTTGTACCCCTACTCTACCTACCTACCTATAATATCGCCAACTACTGCAAGCATTCGTCTAGGTTCCTTATAATTCTTAACGATGAAAGTGTAAATAGCCTTTCTCTGAGATAATTTATATCCATCAGAAAGGGCTGGAATCGATTCCATTACTTTATTGTGGCAATATGGCAATAGGTCATTCTGAGCAAACTCTGGAATTGGAGTTGTTTTTTTTCTTTCGGTATATAAATTGCGGTGAGGTAATTTTTCTTCAACGTTCTTATTGAAAACGTCTGTAAACTGCTTTATTTTTTCTGTTCGAAGAGAGCTTTTGTTTATTGAGAATAGCATATTGAAGATTTCCTCAACCTTCATCATTGTATTCAAATGGCTTCATATTATGCTCAAAATTTGTGAATTCACTTTTGAACGTTTCCGCAGAAATACCACTTAATCCTTTGTGGTGAGATAGTCTATAACTTTCGTTTTTATGTGCCATTTTCCAATTGTCATATTCTATCGACGAATACAAATGTCGGCTTGTATTTTCCAATATTATCGTAACTATAGCCAGTCTGAATTGATATACGCACCGGAATTTTATAACGTTCGGCCAGAATTCATTAAAGAAATTCAATTCATTAGAAAACAATATAACACAGTTGAAAGCATAAGCCAGTTAAATTATAATAGAATTATACTATGCACCGATTCGGACTTCGATGGCGACCATATCAAAGGCCTATTATTGAATTTCTTTAATGAATTCTGGCCGAACATTAAAAAATTCCGGTGCGTATATCAATTCAGACTGGCTATAGTTACGATAACATTGGAAAATACAAGCCGACATTTGTATTCGTCGGTAGAATATGACAATTGGAAAATGGCACATAAAAACGAAAGTTATAAACTAGCTTACCACAAAGGATTAAGTGGTATTTCTGCGGAAACGTTCAAAAGTGAATTCACAAATTTTGAGCATAATATGAAGCCATTTGAATACAATGATGAAGGTTGAGGAAATCTTCAATATGCTATTCTCAATAAACAAAAGCTCTCTTCGAACAGAAAAAATAAAGCAGTTTACAGACGTTTTCAATAAGAACGTTGAAGAAAAATTACCTCACCGCAATTTATATACCGATAGAAAAGAAACAACTCCAATTCCGGAGTTTGTTCAGAATGCCCTGTGGAGTTCACAAATAAAACACTTAGTTTTAATAATTACTGTATTATTTTATTCTATTTTATCATAGATTGTAAATTTAATTTTTATTTTAATCAAGTAAGTTTTGAGTTCCTTTTTTTTATAAAAATATATATAATTTTGTTTAGTTGCTATAAAAAAGGAAAAACTAATTTTTTGCTCCACCGAAAATTAAAACTAATAAACATTAAAAAATAATAAAACATTTTATTTTGTTAAATAATTAATCCTAACTAAATTGGTGACCCCGACGAGCACAGTATCGGTGCATTTTTACAAAAAAAAAAAAGAAATACAAAAATCGTAAAAAGTTTTCCTTTTTGTATAAAAAATTACGCAATTTTTTAAAGAAAAGAAGAGAAATTACAATATTTCGATTCAGAAATGTTCCAATAAGAACATTTACTGAATAATAACATTAATTAAAATTAATATAAAATTAAAAGTGCCTTTTTACCAAATAAAAATTAAACAACAAAACGAAAGGTGGACCAATTTATTGAAGAAAATTCAAAAGGCCAAAGTTAAGGCTGCGCAAATTAACAACATTAAAAAAGAGCCCACAGAAGAGGTTAAATTGTAGCAAAAAGCAGAACAACAAGAACATCGAAGAACAAGAAACAAGAAACAAAACAAGTAAGCAATAAATAAAGAAATTGGAATCAATCCCTAGAAAAACAAACGAAATTAAGAAAACAATAGAAAGCAAATTTTTATTTTTAACTATAAGATCGTACATACATTTACACCACTATTTAACCTGTAATCACTCTATTCCCTTTTCCCAAGTGAACGAAGTGACTTTAATTTAAATTTTGGAACATAAATACGTTATCCGATTAAAATGACGGATCCTATCGTGGTTAATAATAGTAGTGGCAATAGTGAGAATTTTCGCGACATCGGAGCTACTTCCGTTAAAATTCCGCAGTTCTGGTCTAACTGTCCAGAAGCTTGGTTTTGCCAAATTGAAGCACAATTTCGTGCAAAAGCAATCGCCACAGAGAACACAAAATTTGAATATGTGGTAACGGTTCTTCCGCAAGAAGTGGTCATAACAGTTCTTGATTTCCTTCAAAACCCACCTCAGGTTAACAAATACACCGAATTAAAAAATATTTTGGTCAAAAGATTCAGTGACAGTGAAGAAAAACGTATAGAAAAATTACTTTCACATTCCGAATTTGGAGATCGCAAACCGTCAGAATTTTTCAGATATATAGAAATACTTGCTGGTAGTTCTTCAACGATCGGTAAAGAGTTTTTAAAAAAACTCTGGCTAAGAAAACTGCCCGCAAGTATTAACATCGCTCTTATAAGTTCGGGAAAACAAAATATTACCGAATTGCTAGAAATCGCAGATAAAATATGGGAACTCTCGCAAGGCAATTATATTGCCGCAGTGAATTTCCCTAATCCTAATAACAATTCCTTTTTGACATCAAACGATAGTAAATCCCAAGACAATCTTATGTTGTTGTTTAAAAAAATAAATAAACTAGAAAACGATATGGCAGAGCTTAAAACTGCATTCCAAGAATTTTCTTCACAAAATAGAAGTAGAAGTTTTAGCAGAAATTCTAGTTCAACCCGAAACAATAGTAACAAGAAATCACAAAGTACCGGAAAGTTTTGTTAGTACCACTTCAAATTCGGGGCACAAGCAACGAAATGTGTAGAGCCTTGTGCTTTCCCATCAGATCTAAACAAGAAAAAAATCTAAAAGGCACGTCAGTATCAATTATAACAAACACTTCAAAACGATTGTTCATCATGGACAAAGAAAATAAATTAAAGTTTTTAATTGATACTGGGGCAGACCTTTCCGTTATCCCAAATTCAATGTGCAAATTTAATCAAAAAGACCCAAATTTAGTATTGTCTGCAGCAAACGGAGCATCAATTAATACATTCGGCTCGAAAATATTTAAAATAGATTTAGGTCTCAGGAGGAATTTCACTTTCCCTTTTATCTTAGCTTCTGTAAACAGGCCAATCATCGGGGCGGATTTCCTCACTAAATTCGACTTAATGGTGGATCTTAAACATCAACGTCTTATTGATAACATTACAGAATTATCTGTTAATGGATTTTCTATCAATAGTAATACACCCACTCCAAAACATTTCATAATGGAAAATGACTACGGCAAAATTTTACGTACCTTTCCAGAATTAACCGCAGCCCCAAATTACAACATACCAGTAGCGCACAATATCGTACACCATATAACTACACAAGGTCAACTTCCTTTTTCGAGACCGAGAAGATTAGATAACAATAAATTGAGAATCGCCAAATTAGAATTTGACGAAATGTTCAAGTTACAACTATGCAGACCATCTGAGTCTTCAGCTTCTTCTCCATTACATATGGTACCCAAAAAGAATTGTTCAGATTGGCGCCCCTGTGGCGATTATCGCCGTTTAAACGCCATCACGGTTCCTGACCGTTACCCAATTCCACATATCCAAAACTTCTCGGCACAATTATCTGGTTGTAAAATTTTCTCCAAAATAGACCTGGTGCGCGCCTATCATCATATTCCAGTCGCAACTGATGATATTGGAAAAACTGCAATTACTACTCCTTTCGGTTTATTCGAATTTACTCGAATGCCCTTTGGATTAAGAAACGCGGCGCAAACATTCCAACGTTTCATGGACAAAATTGTCTATGGTTTAAATTTTGTTTTTGTGTATATCGATGATATACTGGTTTTCAGCAAAGATGAAACGGAACATAAAGCTCATTTAAAAGAAATTTTTACCCGATTGAGCAAATTTGGTATCAATATTAACATATCAAAATGTGTTTTTGGTGTCAACTCTATCGACTTCCTTAGTCACAAAATTACGAAAGACGGTATTCTGCCTTCCGATGATCGTATAATAGCAATAAGAAACTTTCCTTTACCTACACCAATCAAACACATTGAAAGGTTTATTGGAATGGTGAATTACTATCATCGTTTTATTCAAAATCTGGCAGAAACTCTGTGTCCTATCTATTCACATTTAACTACACTACGTTCAAAAACAAAATCAAACAAAAATTTTTACTGGCCAAACGATTGTAATGACGCCTTTATTAAAATCAAAAACAGTTTAGCAAAGGCAACGCTATTAATGCATCCTATCGAAGATGCCACTCTCTCATTAATGGTGGACGCTTCAAATACAGCCATCGGAGCAGTTTTGCAACAATTCGTAAATGCAACTTGGCAACCGATCGCTTTCCATTCCAAGAAATTAAAAAAGGCCGAAATCAATTACTCCGCTTTTGACAGAGAGCTCTTAGCTATTTTTATCTCTATTAAACATTTTCGATATTTCATTGAAGGTAAGGATTTTTGTATCTTCACAGACCATAAACCCCTTACAACAGCAATTTTCACAAAAACAGAACGAAGCCCTAGACAGGAGCGGCAACTAGATTTTATTACGCAGTTTACAACAGACATCCGACATTTGAAAGGAAAATTTAATGTAGTAGCAGACACGTTATCGTGCATTGCTAAAAAAGAATGTTCCGCGAACGATTGTATCAAGCTAGATTTCGACACAATAAAATCACAAGAAAATAGCGATGACGAACTTAAAAACCTTATCTCAAACCACAATCGACCGTTTGATTCAAAATTTAAGCTATCAAATGTACAACTACCATTTTCGGAATCATTTATTTGGTGCGAAAATTCCACAGGTATTCTATTTATACCTTATATACCCAAAATTTTGCGCAAAATTATTTTTAATGGTTTACACAATTTAGCTCATCCAGGTATGCGAGCCACCAAAAAACTAATAACAAAAAAATACTTTTGGCCCAAAATGAACACAGACATTGGCACTTGGACTAAAACATGCATTAACTGCCAAAAGAACAAGATCAACAAACACACAAAATCACCCGTGGGCCACATTAAAATCCCAGAAGGCAGGTTTGAACATATCCACATGGATATCATTGGTCCTTTCCCGTTCTCAAATGGTTTTACATATATTCTAACCATTATAGATCGTTTCACACGCTGGCCGGAAGCGTATCCGATTAAAGACACTACAGCAGCAACCATAGCAAGAACATTTTTCAATGAGTACATTTCACGTTTTGGTATTCCAGCGCGACTTACGACGGATCAAGGCCCGCAATTTGAATCCAAATTATTCACAGAATTAACAGCACTACTAGGCATACATAAAATACACACCACAGCGTATCACCCTCAATCAAATGGTTTGGTTGAAAGGTTTCACCGAACTTTTAAAACAGCATTAAGGGCTTCTGGAAATTCCCAACACTGGACCGATCAAATCCCCATTATTCTCCTAGGTTTACGAACGACTATTAAAGAAAGATTACAATGTACACCAGCAGAGTTAGTTTTCGGACAAAATCTGAGAGTTCCAGGAGAATTCATACTACCAACAAACAGAAGTAACAATTTAGACATACCTAACTTTATAAACATTTTAAGAAATAATTTCAAAAAACTAGTTCCAATGCAAACGAGCAATCATTCAGGAATAAAACCTTACATACCCAAAAAACTTTCTGATTGTGATTTTGTGTTTCTTAGAGTGGATAAAGTTAAAGCCAGTTTGCAATCTCCTTATGATGGACCTTTCAAAGTCCTCGATCGCGGTAAAAAAAATTTTTCGTTGTGCATAAACGGTAAATCGAAAACAGTGGGGTGATCTTTCCTCATAGATGATTCCAAATCTTAAAACTGCTTGTAAACTGCTACATCCTTCAAATATGTCAATGACCTGATTACCAAGCCGAGTCAGGGTGTCAGAAAATTCAAGAAAAATTCAAGCAAGGAAGCGCTGTGCTACTTGAATGAACAGCAATCAAAGTAACAACAACTAAGAAACGCTATGTGAATCGCTGAACTATTTTAAGTGATGCAAACAAGAAAATTACCAACAAAAAAGTGATGTGGAAAGCGCTAAACCACTTAAAACGCCACCAACACGAAAAAAAATGCCAAGAGAAAAAGCCAAAAAGGAAGCGCTAAACCACTTAAAAAGCCACCAACACGAAAAATGCATAGAAAATGACTAAGTTGTTTGAAAAACTCCAACAAAGGAAACTGCCAACAATGCCGTGCTTTGGGAAGCGCTAAACTGCCTAAACAGCCACCAACGCGAAAAAATGCCCAGAAAAAATCACTGAGATGTTAGAAAACACCCCAACAATGAAAAATGCCAATAATGGAGCGCTTTGGAAAGCGCTAAACTGCTTAAAAGGCCATCAACACGAATAATGCCCAGAAATTCACTAAGTGGTTTGAAAAAACTCCAACAAAGGAAAATGCCAACAATGGAGCGCTATGGGAACCGCTAAAACGCTTAAAAGGCAATCAACCCGAATAATGCCAAGAAATCGCAGAGTTATTTGAAGAAACTCCAACAATGGAGCGCTATAGGAATCGCTAAACTGCTTAAAAGGCCATCAAAACTAATAATGCCCAGAAATTCACTAAGTTGTTTGAAAAGACTCCAACAAAGGAAAATGCCATCAATGGAGCGCTATGGGACGCGCTAAACTGCCTAAAGGGCCATCAACACGAATAATGCGCAGAAATTCACTAAGTTCTTCGAAAAAACTCCAACAAAGGAAAATGCCAACAATGGAATGCTTTGGGAAGCGCTAAACTCCCTAAACAGCCACCAACGCGAATAAATGCCAAGAAAAAATCACTGAGATGTTAGAAAACACCCCAACAATGAAAAATGCGAACAAAGGAGCGCTATGGGAAGCGCTAAACTGCTTAAAAGGCCATCAACCCGAAAAAATGACAAGAAATTACTGAGCTATTTGAAGAAACTCCAACAAAGCAAAATCCAACAATGGAGCGCTATGGGAAGCGCTAAAATGCTTAAAAGACCTATAACATGAAAAAAACCAAGAATCGAAATTCCCAAGAATTCAAACGAAAAATTCACTAAAAACCACTAATATTTCGTACATTTATTTGCGAAAAACTCCAACAAAGGAAAATATCAACAAGGGAGCGCTATGGTAAGCGCTAAGCTACTTAAAAGACCAATAACACGAAAAACCAAGAATGGAAATTTCCAAGAATTCATACGAAAATTCACTAAAAACCATTAATATTTCATAAATTTATTTGCAAAAAACAAAAAACAAAGGAAAATACCAACAAGGGAGCGCTATGGTAACGTCCCCACGAACAAAAAGTCAACATCGACTGTTTTCTCATTTTGATTATTAGTAAAAACAAAAATATATACTTCGCTTACATGCATATTCGAAATCGGTTTCAAATTCATATACTTCGTTTCCGTGCATATTTGAAATCGATTACAAGCGGCATGTTTATTCGCAAACCAAACCAGTTTGCTAAATTGAAATTTAAAAAATAAATCGTAAACTCAAACTCATTTTAAATCAATTTCACTTCGATGGGCTCAAATTGGCTGAACCATATACATAGATCGAATCTCAATTACTTCGTTTAGATGATTTGTTCGAGTTCAATCCAAAAATTGTGCATTAATCCTGGATCGAGTTAAGTCCCAAAAACTTTTCTGATCGATTTAAAATTTAAGATGTACACGCAGATCAACTTGAAAATTTAAAATAGAATACAATTTTGCTTGCAAGCGATTGTAATTTTCAGGTCAATCTTACAATGTGATCAAGCTAAAAAAAAACAGTGAGTTTCTAGTCGATCCCTAGTTATTTATTAAGTCATCATGTAAACGAAGTAGTTCTCATTTTGATTTGATCTTTCATATACGCATGTAAACAATGTAAATAAACTACGAATGAATAAGGAATGATGGAATCGAAACAAAATAAATATAAATGTATTGCCAGATGTTAACTTTCAACTTTCCGTTTTTTCTCATGTCAAAATTTCTTCATGCAAATGTTCAAATTAAATTTTTAATTTAAATGTATTTCAAATATTTATTTATTCTTTTTTTTAAACGTATTAATTTGTTTACGTTTCAAGTAATTACTTATTCTATAAAACTAAAAGCTTGCGAAGACTAAAATAAATTTGTTAAAAAAGAAAAAAAAAAATTAATATTTTTCAAACAATTTGTTATGAATCTCATTTAAAATTTAACATTCGATTTATTATTAGGTAGTTTATTTATTTAAGGAATTAAATAATAGTTCTTGGTGCAGTTAACGAATAAATTGAATTTGAAACTTGATGTGTTAACTCACAAAGCGATTCCTTATGTACGCCACCGAACATAATTAATTCACCGTTTCCGGCAACAATTGTGGATAATATTAATCTTTCCGGTGCACCAGAAACAATACCATAATTTTTATATTCAATCCATTCTAAATATGGTTCATTCGATAATACATTTGATATATCGCAAACGAACATTGCCAGTGAATTTCGTTTTGTACGTTTGGGACTAGGTTCTTCTTGTTTTTGTTCAATAATACGACGTGAATTTCTTAATGCATGCATTTTTTCTTCCATACGACGAACACGTTCCTGTTGACGTTCTCGTGATGCATTTTGTGCACTATTATCGTGAACATTAAAAGCAGCCATACGAAAACGATCCTAAAAAATATATATGAAAAGTTTTAACAAATTCCAAAAAGATATACGAGATTACGAAAAATCCAATTACCTCGAATGGTTCATCAAATCTTTTTGGAAGATTTGGATCATCATCACGATAACGTAATGCCAAATTTCGTTGTAGACGACTTGCAGCTTCATCGTCGTTTACATTTCTTATACGAAGATTATTGATTTGATTTCTAGCATTCGAATTATCGGGCAGATTAATATCGTTTTGTTGATTATTAAAATTTCCCTGAGCTGGTTCAATATTATTATTTAATGGACGATTTATAGTTCGTTCACGACGATTTCTAGGATTATCATTAATTTGTATTGGATTACGATTCCATGGCTGTTGATTTTCTTCACGTATAATATCTTGACGAACACGATTACCAGATTGTGGCATTTGTTGTTTAACAATTTGAAAATCAGTCGGAAGTGCTGGTGTCGGACCTAATACAACTAATTTACTACCAACACGACACGCCGGATTACACCACATATGTGTAGCAGCCCATTTTCTATTTTTAATTGGAACTAAACGCCATTGCCAAATATCATTTGATATATTTAATAACCATGCATCACTAAACATATTATTTGGTCCGCCACAACCACCAACAATTAATAAATTATGTTCATTTAAAGCTAATTGAAATTGCCCATAACGTGGTGGAGGTTTCAGATTGCTTACTTCTGGTTTTGTCCATATTAATGTATCCAAATTTAGGCACCACAAATCATTTGAATTCGAATTTACTTCGTTGCTAATTTGATAACCACCAAAAACGATCATTTTATTTCGATGTATTGTTGCTGAATGACCAGCCATCGGAGGCGGTCCATGCATTGAGGTATGAACCGTCCAACGATTCTCTTTTATATTATATAAATGTAATTCATCAAATAAGCACCACGGTTGATAGGGCGGATGTAACGAAGGATACCTCCATCCACCAAATAGCACCAATTGATCACGGTAACAAACCATGGAAGCCGAACCTTTTGGGGATGGATAATTTCCCATCGAGAGCGGTCGTACCCATTCTCGGCGAGACAAATCAAAACGCCACAAATCATTGAATGTCGTATCGGTTGACGATCCACCACCAAATATATACATTGAATTCTCATGAATAACAGCTGAATGTGAAAATCGGCCAGCAATTGTGGGTGTCATATAAAGTGGTCCAATCGAATGCCAACCTAAATGAAAATCTACTAATCCTTTGTTCATATTCATTTTTGATCGTCTTATTACATCTATTATTAGAATAAAAAAAACAAAAATAAATTATATAAATCAATAAATTAGATAGATAAGACAAATAAAGTACTTTTCACAACGGAATTCCATCGTTTACAAACTAATTGGCAATCCTTAAGATGATTATACGGAGGCAAATTGCTCATTATGAATTCTAGAACTTCATCGGGAAGTGCGTTTATCTCAACCATAATTAATTTTTAACACCCTTTTTTTCCTTCATTAAATTTGTTTCTTTACCTAGTTAATTTTCTTTCAGAAACAAAATAATCAAAATGAAAAATAAAATAAACCAGAATAAAGGAATGACATTTCGTTTGACAATTTAGTTTAAGATGCATGCTTCTCAAACTGTAGTTTTTTTTTTGCAAGTTTTTGGAGAATTTCTTTAATTTTCAAATTATTTCGTTTTTCCATATATTTTTTTTTTAAATACGTACATATTTTTATTTAACTTGTACAAAAATATACTAAGAGAAAATAGAATAAATTTATGTAATAAATATTTTTTAATATTCACCCTAAAATTCCTATCAAACAATTAACAACTCTCCACAATTACTTTCACTCAAAAAGAAAGTGCATAACAATTTTTGACGTTTTTCAAAAACAAAAAATTTCATTTCACATAATTAAATATTTTAATAGTAAACATTTTATTTTTTTTTTGTTTGGTGTGTTAAGAAATACATATATTTAAATTATAAATAATTATTTTAAATAAATAAATTAAAATAATGAATCGCATTTGCGGTTATTGACATAACCGCATTTTAAATAAATGTTATGTCAAAAGTTTTTTTTTTCGCAAAAATATAGTAAAAAATGTTTTACAAATATAAATCAAAACAATTATAAAATTACTATCGTATTAAAATGATATAAATAAATAGAAATTTGAATTTTAATAGAAATTTGAGAAAAGACAAGAATTTTTAAACATGTTCCAAGGAATTCTTCCGTGTCAATTGCTTCCTTTTCGATTATCAACGTCTCAAAAGGTTTGTTAATGATTTACACAATAAATTCCATTTATACTAAATAAAACTCCAAAATATATGAAAGTAGGCGGATAAAGAGAAAGTTTCAACTTTCTTTTTTTTTGTTGTTTTTAAATTGTTTAAATATTTTACAAATTTTTAATTTTTTTTTTTTTTTAGATCGTTGCGATCTCCGTGACGGCTAGTGTCGCCTTGTTAGGAGTTTTAGCACGTTATCTACGCAGACGAAAAACTCCCCGTCCATTTCGTAGAGCAAGAAAATTAGGTGGCGGACGTCGAACACGAAATAGTATGCGTAGTCCGAATGATTTAATATCTGTGGCCGGTTCAAAAGCTTCAGCACGTTCAATAAGTCCTGGTGGTTCTATGGTAGCACTATCTGATCGTCTATCACTTGCATCTGGTTCTTTAGGTCCTGGTATAATATCAACACAACAATTGACTGCACAGCAGCTTGGTGTTATGGGTATGGAAGCTCTTGAAGCGGTTATTAATCATTGGGAAGATGCATTAACAGCACATTCTGGTGGTGGTCTAACATTAACAACAACTGATGAATCGGAATTTGCTCGTGAAATACAAAACCTTCTGGAAATGGCGTACACTTTACAAGATCAAAGTGAATTATTGTTCCTCGATCAAAGATCAATATTATTTCGTGATGAACAAAATTCAGAAAATGATAAAGATAAATCAAATAATCATCTTAGCCGTTCTGGATCCGATCCGAATTTCGATTCGGCTGAAAGTTTTGCTTCGGCACTTGATCAAGTTGCTGATTTACGTGAATTTGAAGAATTCTCTGAAGCTATCGCAGAATTTGATCAATATCCATTATATCAAGGTGCTGTTAGACATTTCGAAGAGAAACCAATTCCGTATCGAACAATGCGCACAGATTTGGTTTGTTGTGCAACCGATTTAGAATATTTGGCCAAATTACATTGTATTCGATTAGCATTTCAATATTTATTTAAGGTAAAAGAATTCTTAACTATTATAAAATTTTGAAAATAAATTCAAAAAAAAAAAAAATAAAACATTCTAAAATTTAAGGATCCAATTGTTGGTCAATGGGTTGCTGATACTGGACGACAAATTCTCACAGATCTTCTTTGTTTGGGTGATAAAGATCCAAAAGATTTTCTCGTGGGTTACGAAGATATGTTAACATTTTTACAAGATCCAAATAATTGGCCAATTATCGAGAAAGAACTGGAACAACGTAACGTTAAGGCAATGACATTCTATGATGTTTGTATTGATTTCATTATTCTGGATTCATTTCGAGATTTGGATGCGCCACCAGCCAGTGTTACGGCTGTCGTTCAAAATCGTTTCTTATCGAATGGTTTTAAAGAAACTGCACTAACAACAGCTGTTTGGTCAGTTTTGAAAGCTAAAAAACGTTTATTAAAACTACAAAATGGTTTCATGTCACATTTTTATGTGATTTCGGAACAAATTTCACCGCTTATGGCATGGGGTTTTTTTGGTCCCGATGAAAATTTACGTGATGTTTGTCATTACTTCCGTGAACAGACATTAGGCTTTCTTGTTGATATATTTAATTTTCAAAAATGTCGTTATACAACTGTCGAAGAGCTTTCTGAAGATATTTTACAACAAATGAAATCACGAGTTAACAATATTGGGGTTAAATTTAGCCAATAAAAAAAAATTTTTTCCGGGGCCTAATAAAACGGGAAGTTACTAAATCGAAGGAAGAAGAATAAAAAGAAAAAAAAAAACAGCTAAAGACTGCTTTAATTAAAAATAAACCAAAAAACAAAAAACAAACAAATAGATTTAGATCAAATTTTTAAAATTTCAAATTTATAGATTAGAAAAATAACAAAAACATTACAGAAAATAAGTTCTCAATAAGATTTAAAAGCTGTTTCTTTTTTATAATTTTATTTCCTTTGTTTTTTCTTTTAATGAATTTGACTATATTTTTTTGGGGATTTATTTTGTGTTGGCTAAGATTTTAAATTTAAATAAAATATTTTTTTTTTTTTTCATTTGTTTCAAAATAAAACTGCTAAATCGGATACGAGTTTGAAATGTATTCTTTTTATTTTATTATATTATTACAGATAAATTAAGATTTATTTCATAAATGTAGAATATTTTAAAAATTAAAGAAATAAAATTCAATTTCATTAAGTTTTTTCACGGATTTCGTAAAGATTTCAGTTTCTTATAATTTTTTTAAGTACAAAATCAAAATATTTTCTCTTTTTATTTTTCATTATTTTTAAATAAATTAGTATAAAATTTTATTTTATTGAAATCTTATTAAGAAAAAAAAATGGAGGACAAAAGACATGTTAAGATTCTTACATGGCAATGCTACCGCCCAAGTTTATGTCATGCAGAAAAAAGCCAAAATAAAAAATTTTGAGAACCTCTGACAATAAAATGAAGAAGAATGAAGTTTTCTTTTATGTTAGTATTAGCTGACATTTTGGATGGTAAAATATGGCGATAGTAGATTTCTGAAGACAAGAACACTTTCCGAATGGAAAAAAGTTTTGCTAATATTTTAATCAAAAGTTAATCAAATAGTTTATTTAAAAGTTCTTTATTTTATTAAAATGATTATAAGTGATTGCAGAAGAATAACAATTTAAGAAGTTTGGAACGTGATTTTTTTTCCTTTTTTTTTAATGTTTCTTCCATTTAAAACATACACGCACACGAATGCATAGTTTTTTTTCTTCTTTTTATTAAATTCGAAAACTGTTATACGACCTCATGAGAAGTGTTTCTTTTTTTTATTTTTATTTAAAACTAGGTAATTTAATCGAAATATTTAAAAAAATCTTTTAATATTATTTTTATTATATTTGGTGTTTAAAATTATATTTAAAAAAAAAAAAAAAACGAAAATTCTCAACTTTTTTCTTTTTATTTTGTTTACAAAAAATTATTTAGCAATTGATGGCGAGAAGAAAATAGAAAATTAAAATATTAGACAGAAAAAAAAGCAAAAAAAAGAAAATGGGTCGTGGAAAAAAACCTGAAATACAAAAATCTGAACAAAAAATTACAGCAAATTTAATTGAAAAGGATCAACAAGAAAATGATATTTCGAATGTTTCAATCTCATCAAGGGCTTCAAGGCGTAGCAATCGGCGGAGTCTCCCAATTCCAAAGGTAAGTAATAAAAAAAAAGTACCGCAAAAACAACAATATAGAAAAAAGAAGAAAAACAATTCTATTTTGTATAACAGTTTCAAAAATGCCAAAAATGATTGGAATGGAAAAGTTTTTCTCATTTTTTTTTCTTCTTGCTTGCCTGTCAAGTGTTTTTGGAAATCAATAGCACAAAAAAAAAAAAAAATACTCTTCTAGAAATTTATATTTAATTTCTTGCTAAAATGTTTTTGATTTTGAAAAAAAAACACGAATTATTACAAAATTAAGAAATTAAAAAGGAACGAAAAAATAAAGAAAGACGATAGGAGCAAAAATTTGTCATCAAAAAAGTAAACTTTCTCACGTAAATTTCGACATGATTAATTCATAGATTTTAACATTTTTTATCATCAAACATATTATTTTGGTATTCTTCAACTTTTTCTGAAATTTTTTTTTTGAAAATTTCCAAAAAAAATTCCAATATTTTCATATATTTTTTTTTTTCATTACGAAAATTTTCAGTTCAGGCTCGAACCGTATGAATAAAAAAATTTTGATTTTTTTCATTTTCTTTGAAAATAACATAAAATATATAAAAAATATTAATTTTTTTAAATCAATTTCATAATTAATAATTATAAAAAGAAGTTTGAAGAAAATTTTTCTTAAAAAATATTTCTCCTTGATCCCATATTCGATATGAAAAATTTCGCATCTATCTCTTTCGCACATTTTTGTTCTTGTTCCGAATGAAGTCATTGGTTTTTTTTTCTATTTAAATTAAAACAATATTTATTTACAATTTTTTTAATTAAATATTATAATTTAGTATTAAATAATTATGAAAAAAATTAATTTCTATAAAAATTTTAATTCAATTTGTAGATAATTAACATGGGAAAGTTATCTCTAGGGTTTTTTTTTTTTTAGTATTGCATTGATTTGTATAACAGTTTTAGAGAAACAAAACACGTAAAGAAAATTGAAAAAAAAAAAGAAAAAAAATTCCAGATTTTTTATGGAAATTATAATTTTGAACATTTGAAATTATTCTATTTGGAAATTTTCGATTAAAAACGAATTAAATCAATGAAAATTTAGATAAGAAAGTTATCTCTTCATGAAGAAATTTTTTGTTTTGGTTTTTAGATTTATGAATTAATTGGATGCGTTGTATTAGTATGAGTGTGTATGTATGTGTGGATTTGTGTTCTATCTCTTTTTTTTTTTTTTCATCTGAAACAAAGGAAATTATTTATGAATTAATTTTTTGTTATTTTAATTAGAAAAGAAAAGAAAAGGAATTTAAAATCTAAAATAAAAATTGTAATTTTATTAAATTTTGAGGAAAACAATTTCTTTTTCGAAAGAAATAATTGTTGCCCCGCTTCATGAGGGGTTTTTTTTCCTTCTCGGATCAATAATATTTTTCTTCATGATTTTTTCACAATTGAAGTTTTTTCTTTAATTGTTTTTGATTAGAAATACAAATAGTCTGCAAAAAGAACAGAAATGTATTTACTTTCATTAAAATTTTTATAAAATTTTCTTTTTTTTTTTAAATCAGGATTTTTTTTCTTTTCTTTAAAACAAGAACATACATTTATATACTTATTTTACAAGAGTAATTAATTTTCATTTTATTGGTGAAAAAAATACGTAAAACATTTCAGAAATTATGATTATAATATCATAAAAGAAAATGACCAATTTTTTTTTTCTTCGTGAAAATGGCTGCTATATAAAATGAACGAAAAAAAAAATTTAGTTCATTCATAAATAATGATTTGCGTCTTTACTAACTGTTATACAAGTGAATTATTTTCTTTTAACTTTATTTCATTAATTTCATACAGTTTTTATCAATTTTTAATTGTTTTAATTATTCTATTTAATTGTAAATAAAAATCCATCCATTTAGATGTAGTTTTTTTACTTTTTATTTTTTTTTGTTTTTTTATTATTTTCTTAGTGCAAATATATTTGATTCAAATGCATTTTCAATTGATTAAAATTAATTAAAAACAATTAAATAATTAAATATTAATTTTAATTAAAAAAGAGAAAAATGAAAGTAAAAGTTTGTTGATATTTTTTGCGTAATACGTTTTTCTCGTATATCACTTTTTTTTTTGTTTATTTGTTGGATTGTCTTGGCTAATCGTCTTTTTCGAGCAGTTTTTAGAATATTTGTTTTTTTTTTAATATGGTGTTTCCGTTTCTCAAAAAAAAATTCTGCATTTAATACAGAGAGTCAAACCGAAATGTTTTTGGTTTACGGTTACGTAAATCAACTCATTAGAATGGTCAAATCAATTCGACTACTTCACATTGGCGCGAAAGCGACGGATTCACTCCGGAGTAAGTTTGTTAAAATCCGAAATCAAACGTAAAAACCAAAATATTGGTGCCTGTTCTGATATCCGACGTTACGTTAGTTTTATTCGATATTACTCACTGACTACTCGATATTTCATTTTTGGTGTTCTGGAATACGTAACGTTTCATTTCAGTTCAACGCCTAGCAACGGATTCGATTTTTGATGTTCTGATATTCGCCGGGAAGTCGATTTCAGGTTTAAATTACTCACTTCAGTTTTCGCGCGTTCGAATAAATATTTTTGTATGAATTTCCTTTATTTCTAAACCCACCCACACTATGCACCATAATATCAACTTTTAAGAATGAAACATGTTAAAAAAAATTTATAATTTATATTTTGAAATAAACATTGCTGGAAAATATATGAAGTTTATTTTAATAATGACAAGAACTTTATTTTGTAAAACATTTTTTGATGAAATGACTTACAAAAAACACAACCAGCTGATTTTTGACATGCGATGATTGCTGTTTTTTTAAATGGGAAACGTAGTTTTTCAGAACACTGATCTCGTTAGGAATCGAATCGAACGCGTTACGTTTACTCATCTAACGCCGTAAAACAGAACAAGGGTGATTCTAACCTCACTTTGTCTTTTAAATTTTTTGTGGTATATTGAGGATAAAAATTATGTGTGTTATGTTTTTTTAAAAAGTGATTCGGTGCTATATAATAAAAAAAATGCGGCTACAAGAATAATAATTATCACAAACTTGTAAACTCGCGAATTTGTTCACAAAAAATCGAATTTATCACCTCGATTCTGTGATCCGACGTTGCGTTCGTTTATTCGATTTTCGTTCGATCGAATAGAATTCTTATTCTTGGATTCGCCGAACAGTCGCCTTGTTCGATTGCATGAAATGCTTAGCAACGCATAGCAAAGTATTCGAATCTATTCGATTTTTGTTATTCTGTCATTCGTCGGAAAGACATTTTTGAGGTAAAATCACTCGCTGTAATTTTCTCGCGTTTGAAGTATACGATGTATGAAGTTTTATGATGAATTTGTTTTATTAGATTTATAATGAATAAAAAATAAAATGCTTTATTTAAAACTATAATTTATTCAAAAAAATATGATGAATATCACTTTTTTTTATATAAAATACAGATTTGATTACGTATCACAAAAACAAATTATTCATCACAACGAAACCCTTTCTTTTTCTTGAATAAATAAAATAATTTTATTAAATAAATATGAAATTATAATCAAGTATTTGATTCTTTTTTTAATAATTCCATAACATTTTTAACAGTTAAAACACCTTTTGTGATTAAAATAATAAAATCACTGCAAAATACGAGGAACTAAACTGTTTGAAAATCCATTGGTATACGGCGCTAATCATTTATTATGCGTTGCAAATGTGAGATAAACTTCGGATTTAAGAATAGCGATTGTATGGCGAATCGAATCGAACGCCTTTGGTTTTAGCTTTTAACGTCGGATTACAGAATAAGGGTGTATATATCACATTCCAATACATTGCTTTTCGCAATGATTTTTCTTGCATTCTCTATACTTAAGTTTTCTTTAGTGCCGGGTTACACGCGGTGTTTTTTGAGTAGAATTCTACCGCAGACATAGGTATCGGTGGGTTGGGGGTGAGGCAGAAGATCTAGCTCTCGAAATGTTGGCGCAACGGAGTTTTTTACGCACACAAACAAGATTCACTGTTTGTGTCGGTTTCGAAAAAAATTGAAAATTCAAGCGCGCCATTCGCTGTAAAATAGTAGATCCTAACAGTTTGACGGTTTAAGTTCCAGTGATGCTGTGCTCACACACACTAATACAATCCTTGTGTAGCTTGTATAAAAGACTGTGGTATAAACATTCCTCGTCTAATCGGTTTGGTAGATTTCTACCCAAAACTACCGCGTATAATCCGGCACTTATGCGATTGACACACAGAAATAGAGATATGCAGAAGAAATAATTAAAATGAAATTACAAGATCTTTGTAGTAAAATAGGCGATTTCAAATATTACATGCAATTCCCTTTTATTGTATGAATGTCACCAAACAGAATTATTTATAGAAATTTTATACTGTAAACGAAATTAACGAATATAAAATACAGTTTCGGTTACGGTTTATTCATATTTCATTATTTCGTTTCGGCTACGGTTTTTGGTTCATTAAAAACGGTTAGCGGTTAATTTCGATTCGGTGCCGGTTTGATTCATGGATTTTATACCAGTTATATCAGATTTCAAGGCAGATCAGAATTGTTTTGGTTCGTTTCTCATAAAGAAATATTGACCTCTCAAAATTGTGGTTTTCGTTTCTAGAAAATGTTAACCGAGAATGTAAAATTTTCTGCATATTATTTTTCGACGATGTATGAAATTCTGAATCATAAAATCATAACTCAAAACGTTGAATTGGGGAATAAAAAAAAAGAAAGAATTGAATTTTCCCACTCGATATTCTACTTTGA
The DNA here is from genome assembly GCA_963422695.1 of Xylophagus ater. Lineage (NCBI taxonomy): Eukaryota > Metazoa > Arthropoda > Insecta > Diptera > Xylophagidae > Xylophagus > Xylophagus ater. Next base: position 48,908,542 of record OY730478.1, on the reverse strand, counting down.
ACAAAAGTCAGAATTCATCAAGAAAAAATGCAGAAATCTAAGAATTTTGCATTTTTCAGATTATAATTTTTATCCGAGAAACGAAAACACCATTAATTTCATTTTTTAGATATTTTAAAAAAAAAAAAACAAAAAAAAAATGTTTGTCTTATGTTTAAAAATATGAATATTTCCAGGAAACAAATACAAATGTTATTAATAACGTTGATATAAAACCGAAACGTGGCCGTGGTCGTCCCCCCCGGCGTGCCAATATTGAAACTATAACAACAACACCATCAACATCAATAATTCAATCGACACCCGAAATTTCATCATTTGATAATTCAACAGACAGTCATAATTGTATTATTATTGAAGAAATTCAACAATCAACAATCCAACATAATGAAACATATCATGATGATAATAATTATGAAATTATATTAGAAAATGAACAGAATGTTATCAGTGTTGTAGAAATTGTCGATGAAAATGATGTTGTATCGAATGTCCAAAATGAAATAATTATTGAAAATGAACAATCAACAACACCAATTAGCAGTTTAGATTGTAATAATAGTTCACAAGATGACGATAATGAATCTGAAACATTTTTATTAAGTTCAACAACATGTGATGATGATGATTCACAAGAAAATCAATCCGATTGTACAAATAATCATAATAATAATAATAATAATAATAGTATAATTCTTCATGTTAATGAGAATAGTAATAATAGCAATAGCAATAATAATAATAATAATCTAACAACAAATAATATCGAACGTGATGATATAAGCAATGAACAAAATAAGTATTATTTTAATGTTGATTCAATAAGTCAAGATGAATTTGTACGTTTACAAATTAGTTCCGATGAAGGTACACAAAATAGTCAAATAATTCATAATGATGATGATGATGATGATACAACACAAATAATAAAATTAGCCGATGATGAAGAAGTTGAAGAGCATATGATGTTATCATCGTCACCATCATTATCATCGAAATCAACAAATTCCAAAGAAATAACATTAATATGTAAAACTGTCGATACATCATCACCAGATATCTTAAAAATGCATACAAATCCAAAAATGAAAACATTACGAACATATCAGAATCGACGTAAATCAAAAACAATTGAAACAACATCAAACGATTTTGATGATAACAATATAAATAATGATATAACAAAACGTATTGAAAATATTGAATTAGATTTAAATAAGAAATTCATTAATAATCAATTAGAAAATGATTTAAATCTAAAATTAAAAGTTAACGATTCATCAGAACATCATGATGATCAAGATGGACATGATGGACAAAATGAAAGACGTCGTAGTCAAAGGAAAAAAACAATACGTTATGATATAAGAGATTTATTAAATAAATCACGTAAAACTACAATAAATCGTTTACAAAATTCTGAAATAATCGATTCTGGTAATAATAACACAACACAACAACAAAATATAAAAGTTTCTCAAAAATCACAACCAGATTGTTTAAAACGTTTACCAACAATATTTAAAGATAATCATTTAAATTTAGGTGAAGATGATTTTCTAAATTTAACTGATATGAAATTTGATGGTAGAAAATTACGTGGTAAACAATTATGGTCAAAAATTGAGGAATGTGTACAAGAACAATTATCAGAAGTACGTAATGAATTTAATGTAGCTGGAACATCAAAAGATCCAATAAAAGATGATGGATTTTATGCGAAAAATAAATTAAAAAATGGTAAAATATTATTAGATAATGATATAAATGCACAAATCATAACAAAAAATCTAAATCATCAAATAAATAATTTAGAAACAAATTCAGTAGATTTAATAAAACTAGATACTCTAGAAAATTCCATAACTGCCCGTAAATTAAGAAATTCAAAATTATCGAATACAAAAGATGTTGGTGAAATTAGAAAACAAGATGATTTCAAAGATGATTTATGTAAACCGATTAAAAAGCAAAAGAAACGACAAAAACAATATTTAGAAGAGAATTTTCTTAATATTGATGATAATCTCATTACCTCAACCCAGCAACAATCTGCGACGAATTTACAAATAACAAACGAACCAGATCAACAATCACCTAGTTCGGTTGTAGTAAATGTAGAAAATATCAATTTAAAAAAAAATAAAACTATATTAAAGCAAAGAAAACAAAAGAAATCAATTAATAAAAATCAATTAATTAATGAAAATTCGACGAAAACACAGAAATTTGATGATATCCATTTGGAAAGTAATTACATAAAAGTAATCTCTGAAGATATATCAAAAAATCAACAAGTTATTCTTAATTTAAGTATTAAAGATAATCGAAGAAGTTCCGATGAAAGTATTTCATCAGAACAAAAATTTAAATTGGAATCATATCAAGGTATGAATATGCTTCCAGAGATTAAACTTAAGAAGATTTCATCACCTCCATTAATAAGAGATAATTTTAAAAAAATCCATAAACAATTATTAATAAAATCCGAATTAAATGAATTACATAAAAATTTCGAATCTACAGAAGATAGTAAAATAAAAAAGACTGAAAAATTTGAAGAAAAACATGATTTTTATCATAAAATTTCTTCACAAGAACAAGGAATCGATTTATCTATGAAACCTGAAACGTGTACAAGCGAAATAAAATTAGATAAATTGAATTCAACAATAGAAATAAAAGATGAGATTAAAATGGAAGAAAAATCACACGAGCAAACGATTCAAATTGGTGAAAGTGAGAAAATAGAAAAAACTTCCCAGGAAAAATTAGTACAAATAGAAGATGATGAATCTGTTAAAGATAAAGAAATATTTTCAGAACCTGAGAAATCTTCAGAAAATGAGGTGGATAATTTACCAACAGTTGAAAAGAAATCTTCGAAAAAAGTGGAAAAACCTGCAAAAATTGAAAAGAAATCTTCGAAAAAAGTGGAAGAACCTGCAGAAATTGAAAATCGATCTTCTGAAAAAGTTGAAGAATCTACAGAAATTGAAAATCAATCTTCTGAAAAAGTTGAAGAACCTGCAGTAATTGAATATCAATCTTCTGAAAAAGTTGAAGAATTTGTAGAACTTGAAAAGGAATTTTCTGAAAATATAGAAGAATTTGTAGAACCTGAAAAGAAATTTTCTGAAAATGTAGAAGAATTTGCAGTTACTGCAAAGGAATCTGCTGAACAAGTGGAAGAATCTTTAGTTATTGAAAAGGAATCTTTTGAACAAGTAGAAGAGTCTGCTGAACAAGTGGAAGTATCTTTAGTTACTGCAAAGGAATTTGCTGAACAAGTGGAAGAATCTTTAGTTATTGAAAAGGAATCTTTTGAACAAGTGGAAGAATCTACTGAACAAGTGGAAGTATTTTTAGTTACTGCAAAGGAATTTGCTGAACAAGTGGAAGAATCTTTAGTTATTGAAAAGGAATCTTTTGAACAAATAGAAGAATCTGCTGAACAAGTGGAAGAATCTTTAGTTACTGCAAAGGAATTTGCTGAACAAGTGGAAGAATCTTTAGTTATTGAAAAGGAATCTTTTAAACAAATAGAAGAATCTTTTGAACAAGTGGTAGAATCTTTAGTTATTGAAAAGGAATTTTCTGAAAAAGTGGAAGAATCTGTATTTACTACAGAGGAATCTGCTGAGAAAATAGAAGAATCTATAGCTATTGAAAAGGAATCTTCTGAAAAAGAAGTTTTTGCAAATGAATCTGCTGAAAATGAAGAAGAATTTATAGAAATTGAAAAGGAATCTTTCGAAAAAGTGGAAAAATCTGTAGTAATCGAAGAAGAATCCTTTCAAAATACACATAATTCTTTGCAAAGTGGTGTAAAAGCATTAGAAATAAATGATATACCTTTGGAAAATAATGATAAGTCTAAGGATGAGGAGACCAAAACTAATATTGTTTCTGAAGTTCAGACTTTCGATTTGAACTTAAACAATCAAGAAATAAGTTCGGAAGAAAATGTTTCTCTTCTAAAAACTGACCTAGTATCTAATGTCGAAAATATTATTGAAAAGACTGATATAATAATTTCCAAGGATGATAATAAAAAAACAGATGAAGAAGATTTAATCGAAAATCTTGAAGAAAATAAAATAAAATCAAATACATCTGAATGCCCGGAATCTTTTCAATCGTCTACATTATTTATTGCAAAATCATCATGTTCTGAAGATTCTAGTGAAAGTCGAGTTATAGAAAATCCTTCCGAAAAAAAAATACAATGTGATGATAAGATTAAGACTGTTAAAAGTTTAAAGAAATCATTAAAAAGACTGACATCTGAAAATACGAAAAAGAATGAATCAAGTGGAAGGAAAAAGATGAATAAATCAAAAGAATCAAATAAATCTGATGTAAATATATCAAAAACTGAGAAAATTAACTTAAAAAATGAAAATGAAATTTTAAAACTTGATAAAAATTCTTCAACTGAAACGAATCTACAAGTTTCGGAAGATAAAGAAATTAGTATTTCAGAAGTTCTAGAAGATAATAAAATGAATTTAGTCGATCAAATTGAAAATATATTTCCAAAAGATGAAAGCGAAGTAAATATAAGAAGATCACATCGTATAAAAACAATAAAAACAAATTCCCGTTCAGTTGGACGTGGTTTGGTACGTGATAAAGAAAGATTTGAGAAAATCTCAGCAACATCTGATGTCGGAAAAATATCCGATGATCAATTACAAATGAATAGAACAAAATTGGAAACAAAAAATGGTAAATTTTTAGGTGATATCGAAGAACGTTTAAGTCAATTTAATGTTATCAAGGAGAATGAATATCGTTGTGAACGTATTATAAGTAAAGAAGCGAAAAAAATGATATGTGATTGTTTTTTAACACGAGATGAAGAAGAACGTGGTGAATTCGGTTGCGGTGAAGATTGTCTAAATCGTTTGCTTATGATTGAATGTGGCCCAAAATGTACGGTTGGGGAACGTTGTACAAATCGTCGTTTTCAAAAAAACCATTATACACCATGTCGAGTATTTCGTACAGAGAAAAAAGGTTTCGGTATTATGGCTGAACGTGAAATTCAATCTGGTGAATTTATTATGGAATATGTTGGTGAAGTACTTAATGGTGATCAATTTGAGAAACGTGCTAATGTTTATTCGATCGATAAAAATAAACATTATTATTTTATGGCATTAAGAAGTGATGCAATTATTGATGCAACTGTTAAGGGTAATATCTCAAGATTTATAAATCATTCATGTGATCCAAATGCTGAAACACAAAAATGGACAGTAAATGGTGAATTACGTATTGGTTTCTTTAGTAAAAAACATGTGATGGCAGGTGAAGAGATCACATTTGATTATCAATTTCAACGTTATGGTAAAGAAGCACAGAAATGTTTTTGTGAATCGACAAATTGTCGTGGTTGGATTGGTGAAGAACCAGAATCGGATGATGATGATGAAGATATTGGAAGTGATAGTGATGATGATAATGTTGGTGTCGATAAAAAACGTATTGAAAAAAATAAAATTGATAAACGTTTACCAGATACAAATATTATTACCGAATTGAATAAAGATTTTGATGGGAATTTAATTGACGATAAAATATCAACAACAATAGATATTGAAAGTAATATTAAAACACAAAAAATTTTAAAATCAATAAATCGTGATAGTCCAAAACCGATTAAGAAACGTGGTCGACGGAAAAAAGAATTTCGCCTTAAACAACAAATTGATTCAATGGATGATCCTGATTTAGAAGAAGAAATCGAATCTCTAATACGTAGCGGTCTTAAAAATCAAGCTCATACATTACGTTTAAGTCGTTTAATTGTACGTGCAAAATTATATGAGACCCGTATACGTTTATTAGAAATTCTACGTAAAGGTGAAATACCATGTCGTCGTTTATTTTTAGATTATCATGGTTTACGTTTACTACACGGTTGGATGAATGAAAATGAAATGATGAAAAATCTTAAACAAAATTTCGAATTTCGTTTAGTTATTGTTGAAACCTTAGAAACATTACCAATACCAAATAAAACAATGTTAACAGATAGTAAAGTATATTATACAATTGAAGATTGGTCAAATAATAAAGAATTTAAACATCTATCACCAAATGATTCACCAATTGATATACAACAAATTAATGAATTGGAAAAATCAACAGAACAACAAGAATTAAATGATGAAAATCTTATAGAAAATTTCGATACAATCAAATTGAATATACAAACAATATGTAAAAAATTATTAATACAATGGGAAAATCTACCAGAAGTATTTCGTATACCAAAACGTGAAAGAATTGAACAAATGAAAGAGCATGAACGTGAAGCTGATCTTCAATATAAAGCACTTAATTTAGTCGATGAAGAATTATATAAATTTAGTCGAAATAAAAATCGTTTTTGTAAAACAATACCAACAATAAATACACCGATAAGTACTACAATTAATAATAGTAATAATAATAATAATAATAATAGTAATAATAATAGTAATAACAATAGTTATATGAAAAAGAACAATTATAAATGGATACGTGATAAAGATCGAAAATTAAAAGATTATAATTTAAAAGAATTTGATAAAATCACACAAGATTTGAATTTATCAAAAGTACAAAGACGACAATTATTTGCTGCCAAGGTAAGAAAATAGAATCGACACCATCGAAAAATCGTCGTGTCCACAAAAAGTCCCAACAAATTCTCTGATCAAAAACATTTTTTTTTTCTTTCTTTCATTATTATTCTTTAAAGGTTGCTAAGGATGAAGCCGAAAGACGTTTAGCCGATGGCAGACGCGAATTTGAAATTAAATGTAAATTTTTTGGTTTAGATTCAAAAATAATAATACCGCGTGATACACCATTTTGTGTTAATCCAGCAACTGGACAATGGTATTCAAAAGATAAACGAAAAATTTCAACACCTCCTAGTCATGTAAGATTTCATTCATTGAAAATTTTGTAAAATTTTTTTTTGTCGAAAAAATTCATAATAGAAAAACACAAATAAATAAAAACATCAGATCGCGAGAATGTTTTTTTTTTAATTAATTAAATAGCCAACAACACAAAATGATTCAAATACCACCAGTAAGAAAAGCATTTCTTTTTTAAAGTTATCTTTTTGTCAGTTGAAACAGTTCATCTATCTCATAGAAATTAATTAAAATTAAAAGAAAAAATTATTTTTAAATTGAATAATTTAAAAAATTCATCCTTTCTTTATTTTAAAAATAAATGTTTACTTGTAACTTAATTTAAGGGGGGAAACCAGGATGATGGGATCATTGATAGTTTTGTTGAAAACACAAATTAAATGTCTTGAACAAATTATTGAAAGTTTCATTGAAAAATATTGGTATTTGTTGGCCAACAGTAGTCGGATAAACGTGAGCCGGCTTTAACAAAATGTTTCCAAATAGACACATGCAAAGAAGTTAAGATCTCTACAAAAAAAAAATTTAGTAGTCTATGTAAAGTAGGTTTTACATTGATCAATCATTTGATAGAAAGCTGATTGCTCACGAAAAGTATGACTGACAAACCATCAGTTTTTACAGTCACACTGGTCAGTTCACTCTCAGTTGCTAAAAAGCTGATGGAAAACTGATCAATATGAGTCCTACTTTAGAGAATAGCTTCAGAAAATATATTTTGTGAAAAAACTGGAAACTTTTAAAAAACCAAAAAGGTCCAAAAATCGATGAAAAAAAAAGTTGGCATTCTACACGTTACAAAAAATTATAATATTAAATCGAAAGATTAAATTCTAATTAAGTCTTTTCAAAAATTTCCAAGTAAATCCGATAAAAATTAACTAAGTTATTTCCAGACATATTAAAAGTCAAAATAAAATTGAAACAACTTACGATTTGGTCGAATCAAAAGCGTGAAACAACTTTCGTTCTGGCACTTCAGAATTTGGATACAAGACTTCTCAATTGTTAGCAATCTCGCTCCTAAACATTACTAGATAAAAAGCGCCTTAATTCAAACATTTGTTCCTTGAGACTCGTCGAGTTGTTTAGAATTAATTTTCAACAAATTCTGGCTACACGAGAGGAATGGACCAATTTCTAGAATTTTACGCGAGGTAAATTCGTTTGTATAAGTTTCTAACTTTTTCTCCTCAGCAAGTATAAGCTGAAAAAGCTCTTATATCTGCGTATATTTTGCCTCAGAAACTTATATTCTGATTCTAGTTTCAGAAACCTCATTTTGGAGAAAAAAAAACTCACTCAAAGCACTTATTAACATTAGAATTTTTACAGAAGTATTGTTAGTAGATGCCAATAAATCAAATTATCTAAAGTTAGCACATTTTTGAGATCCAAAACAATTTTGTATTTTTTCAAACCGTCTATTGGTTTCCATCCCCCTTTAAGTATGGAAGACATTATCAGAAAAAATGTATATTTGGACGTAATTTTCCAATCGGTCAACTTTTCTTATAACATTTTTTCACCGAAAAAAAAATTAAAATTAAATAATTAAACTTTTTCATTTGTGATTTTATTTGTTTGTGAATTCAGCCTACTTAATTTCTAATTGAATTTTTTGAATATGCAAGAATTGAAAACATTCCTTATTTAAAAATATATATTTAATATTTTTATATTTCCTTTTAGGCACATATTCAAGTACCACCAAAACCTCAATCAACTGATCCCAAAGATTATATATTACCACCAGTTGATTTACCACAATTTTGGAAATCTGCTATTGATCCGAAAGGTCGAATTTATTATTATCATATAAAAATTCGTATACCACAATGGGAGCCACCAATTAAAATTCTTCCATTAGCTGATCCAAGATTAGCTGGACGTTCAAATATAACAATAGATTCTTCAGGTACATCACTGAATTCAATAAATGATTCGAATAGTTCGAGTAGTGAATCTGGAGAAAGTGAAAATGATGAGAAAATAGATGAAAATGGTTTGTTTTTTTTTTGTTTGTTTTCAATTGAATTGAATCTAATTATTATTATTAAATTTTAGTTAATCAAGAAAGTGTAGCTAGTACTTCAATAAATTCAAAAAAAGAAGAACTTGAAGAAATTGAAAGAAGTCGGAAACGAGAACGTTATAATATGTTAGTACAAGAACGAACAATTAGTGTAAGTATTTATATTATGAAAAATTGATCTGAAAATATTAATATGCCCTATGGTAGATACTACCACCATATTAGTTATATACATTTGTAACCCATAGAAATAATCTGATAACGATTTCAAAAGCTATAAATGTAAAGAAAATCAAAAGTTACCACACGAGTCCATTGGACTTATTTCAAGACATATATTCAGTCGAACTAAAAAAAAGTCCAATGGAGACTGTAAAAATTGGACATAATTTCAGTCGACATAAACATAGACTTTTTTTGAAGAAGACTCTTTTCCAGACTTATTTTTGACGTTGAAATTAAAAATGGTAACAATGAATTGAATGCATACGAATGTATGTAATTGGAATAGGTTTTTCTCGATATTTCAGATATTTTTAATTTCTAGACATTTTTTTTAGAAAAAATTAATTTGGCGCCTTCATACGACAGCAATAAAATGTATACAATTTAGTGAATTTCATTTAAAAATAAATTTGGTTTAAAATTCGTATCATTTTATGATTAACGTACTAGAAATATTCGTAATGATCATGGGATGGATTTTAGAAAGAATCTTTATTGCATTGACGTACCGCAATGCATTTTTCTGAGAAATTTTTGATATCTCGAGTCTAGTTTCTACTAATTACAATTCTGCAAAGGATTGATATTTCAACAATTTTATTTCAAAATAATTTTTTTTCTGAAAAACTTTTAGAAATATTAATGATTTTAGTTGGACCCTTTTTTTATAAAAAAAAAAAAAACATTCGTTCCTGTCAACCGTAACGCATTTTTAGTTGAAACAACATATAAAATATTTTCATAGTAAATTTATGCAGCAAAAATTTCATTGTTTCTTCGTCAACGGCCTTTTTACAAATGAAATGTCAGGACATCAACTGCCCACCTACAAATTTAATGTCTTCAAAATGGCTCCCGTAGACTGAAATTAAGTCTTGAAATAAGTCCAATGGAGTCGTGGGGTTATATTGATTTATGCATGTCCGTTCGTCCGCGTACAAGATAACTTAAACACGCGTTGTCCAATTTTAATGAAGTTTACAATTTGGATTGATCTATTCCTTTATTTGATTTGGTATTGCATTTTAGTAAAATCTGGCAAGGACGAGCGAATTTATAAAGTAAAATCTAGAGTAACTACAAAGTTTTGTCGTTTTTATTTCTTTTATTTTTTGGATTTAATTGGGAAAATTTGTGCATCAATTTTGTTTCAATTAACTACATACGTTGTTTACATAAATCGACGATACTATGTTAAATTTCAATCAAATCGATCTAAGGATAATAGAGAAAGAAATAGTTGTAAGAAGAAAAAGGGCTGTTCATGGAATTTTTTTTTTTTGCTTAGTTTTTAAGTGTAATTTAAAGTATTAGATTTATACTAATAAGATCTCAAGCTATCTGTAAATTAGAAGAAATTCGATGAAGTGGAAATGCAGAAAAACACTGAAATATTAGTTTTCGTTGTTTTTAATGCATTGAACTTTGCTAACTACGAGTCTCTCATATCATAGGGCATCAAAATATCAGGGGTGGAATCTTGTAACTTGATTTCGATGAAATCCTATCGAAAAGTCATAGGAATTGCAATGTATTTTCGATACGATTTACTATCAATCGAATTACACGATTCCACTTCTGGCGATTTTAAGTTTTTATTTATTTGTTAATTAATTTCATATTTAATTTTACAGCCACGACGAGAGGAGGATCGTATTTATAATCAAATTGAAATGAAACGTTATCGTGAAAATAAAGAAAAGATTCGACGGCGAAAAGAAGAAATGAAACGTCGTAAATTACAATTATTAAAACAACAACAAGAAAGCGGTGATTATTCAGCAATCTTAGAAACAGATTTAATATCAAACTCTGATGGTTTGCCATTACCAATACAAGATTATCTATTTTCATCCGATGAAGAAAATAATAAAGAGAAATCCGATTGTGATAGTCCATTAATTGAGAAATTCGTTGCTAGTGATAAGATCGTTGATGAATTAGATGCTTTAAGAAAAGAGAAACCATTAAAACGTCCACTTCCAATTATCGATCGTAGTGAATATAATAAACGTGGTAAATTAGATGAAAAGAAACAATCGGACGATATTAAAATGTAATTTTTTGTTTGTTTATTCTTAATGTGGATTACTTATGTTAATTTATTTTTCTAAAATTTTTTAGTATACAAAAATCAACTAAACATCGAAAAGATTTAGATACGAGCAGTAGTAGCAATAGTGGTAGTACAAGTAATAGTAAATATCAAGCAAGAAAAGCTAAAGAGAAATTCCAAAATGAAATAGCCGGAGTTATACGACATCATTTAACAAAATATCGTAAAGAAACATGTCGCGTCGGACAAATTACAACAGTTGAAGATTTGAAACATTTAACAAGAAAAGTAAGTGCAACAGACTTTTGTTTTTTTTTTTTGTAATAATATTAATTTAATTTGGATTGATTTGTTTTTTCAGTTAACACATTTTGTAACATTAAAAGAATCAAAACATCGTGAATCAACTGGTCAACAATTAATCGTAACCGAATCTGTTAAAAATAAATCACGTGAATTTATTAAAAAATACATGTCGAAATATGGTAAAATTTATGTTCGTCCGGAAAATGATCCGGAATTTAAAGAAATACCATCGTTAAATGAAAATTAGAGAAATTTTTTTTGTTTTTATTATTATACTTTTTATAATTCATAGAAACTTATGAAAATTTAAATCTTTTTTAATTTATTAATTTTTTTTTTATATTTTGTTGTAAATTTTCGGATTTTTATTAAAAAAAAAAACAAATTTGTTGCATCTAATTTTAGATTTAAAATTTTCAAATTTTACATAAAATAAGTTATAAAAAAAAAAACTGATAAAAGAAAAAGAAAAACCACATTAAATTGTGTTCGATTTCTCCTAAGTTTTGTTTTTTTTTTTCTTCGCCGCGATTTTAAATGTTAATTCTAAAATAAAAAATCGATTTTTTTAATCAATAAAAATAAATATAAACAAAACAAATAAGAAATATAATGATTTTCGTTTATCATTTTTCTTTTTAAGGAAAAATAAAAAACGGCTGTGTTGACGCATGTTTTAAAATTTAGAGAAAAAAAAAAGATAATATTAAAAACGAAAAACTTTAAATTCTTTTATTTGCTTGAAAATAGTTACAAAAACAAAAAAAAATACTTTTAAGTTGAAAATAGTTTTTTCTTCTTTTTTTTTTGTATATAAAAAATTCACTTTGTATAAAAAAAAAACATTTTTAGGAGAAATTATTATAGATAAAAATTTATAATAAAATATATTTTAAATATATAAAGAAAAAACACAATTAAATAATGTTTTATTAATTTTTACTTGTTTTTGGAGGCGAAAATTGTTTTAAACTTTTATGGGTCAAAATTGAGAGTACTAAAAGCGACTGTGCCAGTACAACAACTGGCCGTAGTAGGCACGGGTGGGTGCAAATTCTCGATTTACGTAAACCATTCAACTGGATTTAATCAGCCGGAAATGAATGGTTTGCTAGTGAAATCTTTCGTTTTTACAAATATTTTTGATCGCACAAACCAAAATCTTTGTATTTTTAATGACTTTTCCTTAGTAATTTTCAGAAAATAACTAATTACAAAACCTCGAAAGGGAAAAAAGAAAATAAAACTTTTAGTTTGACTTTGAATTTATTATTTATACTAAGGGTGTCCAACCTTTTTGTTTTCTTGGGCCATATTGGAAGAGGATATGGTGTTTTGGCCTGCAAGTATATTACTATAGCTGACGAGCGAAAAAAAAGTAAAATATACAGTTTTTATGTTTAACTGATTTAAAATTTATTAGTTTATAAATGTTTTCATTATAAAAACAAAACGGAACATGAAATTCATTTAATAGGTCTGTTTTATTTGCCACTTGCTCTGGGGTACAGCAAATTTTTACATTGAAAACAAAAACAACAAAAGCGCAAATCCTACACTACTTTCAGACCAAGTGTGACTATCACACCTGAATTAGTTTAGTTTTCTACCATAAAAAGTGTATTAGCTAAGAGTTTCTCAATTCTTTACAATATGGTAGCTAAGCAGCGCTACAAACATTTGAATTAAAGCTTTCTCCTACTCCCGCTCGTTTTATTTGCCACTTACCCTGCTCCAAGGTAGGGTATGGCAAATAAAACAGACCTTATATCACTTAAGCCGCCAGATGACAAACAACAGAACAGTGTGGCTGAGCGAGCAACGCTAACAGAAATAGAATTTACTACAGAACGAAACAGCTTTCCGTTCTGTTTCTGTTTCTGTTGTTTGTCACTTGGCAGCTTTAGCACGAGAGCGCTCATAACACACAAATCACTCCTCATAAAAATGGACATGCTTCAGTAACTTTAAATATTTTCGGGCCGTATTGATACTTGCCCTGGGCCGCATGCGGCCCGCAAGTCGCGGATTGGACAGCCTTCATTTATACCAATTTCAACTCTTAAAAAAAATGTTTAAATGTCACAGACCTGGTATAAGAAATTGACGAACAAATATTTACAAAGTTCATAAAAATGACTGAAAAATATTTACAAAGCTACATAAAATCATTTATAATAAATTAAAATCTTTTTTTAAATAATATTTTTTAATAACATTTTTACTATTTGATTGCCATCTAGTGAGAAACATTTTTATCAAACACAATACACTTTTCGGCCATTTAAAATTTCGTGTCTCTTCTGCCAAAAACAATCTATCAAATAAGTTCTTTTTCCGGTCGGCCATAAGACCTGTAAGTAGTGATGTATATTTTAATGCGATTTTATTCAACTTCATCGCTAAAAAATACTGTGGAAAATGTTCGATTAAATGCAAAAAATGAGATTACAAAATTTCTGATACATAATTTAGTGTTTAGTTAAAAGGATATGTGAAAATTTTAAATGAAATGGTTAAAAAGAATAATTGCCTGTTTTTCGACAATGTCGGATTATGAACATTTTCTACACCTGTCAAATGTGTTGGCTATTTTAAAATTTCTTTCGAATATGTGAGGAATATATAAAAGAGATTTTCGATAAAGTTCTATCATTTTGTGTAAATAAAATAGCCAGATTTTCCGGCATAGATTTCAGGAAAATATATGGAAGATACTATTTTAAAACATAACCTACAAATATAATTGAAAGAAATTGTAATTTTGTTTATTGCTTGGTCAAACATAATTCAGACTACAATAATTATATTTTTCTTTAAAGAATTGTATTAATTTTATTAATTTGTCTTTTTTTTTGCTTTATTTTTGACAGTATTCTCAATATGAGGAAAATTATGAAATCAGGAAAAGTCGTAATCGTCCTAAGTGGACGTTACGCAGGACGAAAGGCGATTATCGTGAAAACTTTTGATGATGGCACATCTGAGAAACAATTTGGACATGCCCTAATTGCTGGTATCGATCGGTATCCACGTAAAGTGACGAAAAAAATGGGCAAAGCAAAACTAAAGAAGAAGTCAAAGATTAAGCCATTCATGAAGATTTTAAATTACAATCATTTAATGCCAACAAGATATACCGTTCAGGATATATCATTTGACAAAGTTTCAGTTAAGGACTTAAAAGATCCAGTTAAAAGGAAAACACATCGTTTCCAGACACGAGTTAAATTTGAAGAAAAATATAAGGCAGGCAAAAATAAATGGTTCTTCCAGAAACTGCGTTTCTAAATTGCGAAGAGAGAAGTACATCAATTCGAGTTATTGTTTGTATTTTGAACCATTTTTTTTAAGCACTTATACTTTTAAATAATAAATAAAAAAGATATGTAATTAAAGTTGAAAGCGTTTTGTTTTTATAAATGATGAATATTAAGTTGAAGTGGGATTTTAACTTTCGAGTTTGACAATTTTGGGTGTCGTTTCAATTCCGAACAAATAGATTTGTAAATTTGTTTCCCTCGTTCTAGAGCGCTCAAAAAAAGTTTTATAATGGTCACAGGAAGGGAGGAACTCGATTGTGGTATACATTTTTATAGCTAGCTTGTAAATAAACAACTCACGCCAGCTTATTCAATGAATGATGTGGAAAAAGGCTCGAGCTTGACATTCTTATGCCTTAAAGCAGTGATTCTTAACCAGTGGGCCGCGGCCCCCAGGGGGTCCGTGAAAAGTTTGTTCGGGGTCCGTCAAATTATGCAAAATTTGCTTCAGTGGGCGGCGAGTACAAAAAGGTTAAGAATCACTGCCTTAAAGGATAAACTTTACTCTCCACTTAAGATAATAGCATATGTTTTCGACTCAGGTTTTATTCTATATGATTGTGATCGATATCTTGCATTGCTTGTAATAAAGCATGATATACATCAGACCCAACAATTCTAGCGGTTAGATCTTCTAGTCGGAGAGAACCAGTGAAAATGTTTCTAGCTTATGAACAAAATTTCATATTTTTTTAGGGATATAAATTACGAAAGTTGAATTCTGCTTCATATGTCACGGTCAAAAAATTTGGATCTTAAGTAGTCTACTACTAGAAATGCAGAATAAAATTCCAATCATGACTGTGAGAAACATCGAGTATCAATCAATCAACTCCAAGAAACATGTTCGATATCTTTTAAGCTTTAAGTTCATGCATTTTCACGAAGAAGTCTATTCTGAACAAAACAATATACGCCGTAACACCGCAGAAATGGTAACAAGTTATTGGAAGTGAGTGCTTAACTATCTAAACTTTTTATTTGAAATAATCTACATTTTTATCTCTCTATAGTTTCTATTCTTGGGCATTGGTGGGAACGGGTACATGCAATTTGTGATGTCCTTAGTCTTAAGTTAGTCTTTTTAATTTTTATTTTTCTTTTTTTAAGTGCAATATGTAAATAATATCTCTTGAATTTTATTTGTTTTGCCACTGTCTTGAATTCTATCTAATACAATTTGTATAAGGATTATAATCCTTTTTTGTATATCTTAAATAATAATAAATAAATAAATAAAATAGATTTATTTAATTTGACCCTTAAACCTATTACTTCTTAAATAGTCACAAAAATGTTCACCTGCCCTTACACTTTTTAATGTTCAATCTTGGTTTTAAATAACTCAATTTCAAGGCAGTTTTCGGAATTAGGGGTAGAAGATCTTTGAAAGAAGAAATCATCCCCGCACGATGTGGGAAAACTAATGCTGTTTATTGTAATTTTCTTCTTTAAAAAAATCTCCAATTTATTCATGACGGAAGATTTATTGTTTCAATCAAGTTTACAGTGCATTAAAATTAAACTATAATACAATATATTCATAGTCAGTCATTTATTATTAAACAATTAAAAATTTATAACATTCGCCGATGTGGTGGAACTTTATTTGAGATAATCAGGGATGAAGGGGAACTCCGAAATCCAACCACAATCAACAAATCGGGATAGAAATATTTACAAATCGATTCCTTCTTGTGCAGCTAAACTTGCTTTGATTTTCATTAGAAGTTCTTTTTTAACTGCATCCGGAACACGAGCCCTGGCTTTCGGTGTAACTTCTTGAACTATTTGGTCGACATTTACACTCCCTCCTTTCTCTTTAATAACATTTCGACACATCAATTTTAGTTCATCACGCCAACCGCATTCTGTTAAACGATGTCGCAGTAATTCTTTTAATCTTAAAATAAAATAAATTCTTTTTTAAATTTTCCCCAAAACAAGTTTTTCTAGTCATTTTTAATACTTTGCTCGATCTCCTTTTAATATTGTTGCTTGATCTACTGCTTTTGTTAAAGTCATTTTAAAATAGTTTTGTTTTATTAATTAAATGTTTATATTTCTTAATTCTTTATAAAGCAGTTACTTTTTTTTTTTGTAGTGATACTTTTCTTATTTTTCTTAAATTTTTGACGTTTACGGTATAAAATATCATTTCATTCTAGTACTACATTCAAATAGTGTCGACATCTTTCTGTGAGAATAATGAAATTATTTAAATTGAAAAAAAATTCAAAAATAATAAGAATTATATTATAACAATTAATTAATTAATTAAGAATGATATCATAATTATTAATTAAATAAGAATTGTATTGAATTCTTAATTATCATGAAATATCAAAATATCAAAAAGTCTTTCTTCTACAACATTTTCGTATTTCTTCTTTTTTTACATGTTGCATAATTAAAGGCGCAATTATTTAAATGTTTGAAAAACAAAATTCAAACTATTAATTTTCTTTTTCGTTTTTGTAATTGAATTTAATTAATAAAATCATTTATTTTCCTCTTCAATTCTTTTAATTTTTAATAGAAAATTCAAATTCTATAAAAAAAATTCGAATAGAATATTCCAATATTTCCAATTTGCGTTTCAATTAGTATTATTTTCTGGAAAAATTTAACTGGATGGAAATATTTTTCATGGCTTTGCTGCTTACTGCTTTTACCTCTGAACTGAGAAATTTTGAATTACCATCGCAGTTGTAAACTACGCGTTGCACTATAAACTTGTATTATGATGTTTATAATGTTAATAAAGTTAAAGTTTAAATTTTTTTAAAAATAAAAACAGCCAAAAAAAAAATAAGTTTTAAAAAATTTCTGAAACTTAAAAAAAAAAATACTCTTCGAGTATTTGTGTTTTTGTTTTAAGCCTTTTTTGTTTTTTTTTTGTTCTTAACAAAATAAATCATGACAAAAATTTGATTAGCACAAAAAAAAAACAGGAAAAATATTGTTTTTTTTTCTTGAAAACAAAATTCTTTTTCGTACTAAAAAAAAAAGATAAATCTACAAAAAAAAGTCTTAAAAAAATTCGTTTTAATTTTTGTGACTTCTAAAAAAAAAAAAAGTTTTATCAATCTTTTTTTTTTTTTTTACTTTAAAACAAAATCAACATAATTGTTTCTTTTTTAATATTCAAAAAGTGTTTTCTGTTTATTAATTGTTAATTTTAATAAAATACAAAAAAAAAAAATTATTTTTAATTTATTGTTTTGATTTAAAAAAAAGTGCTAAATCGAATTGAAAACAATTTCGCGCCTTTTTATGATTTTTTTCAATTTGTTTTGCTTTTAAAAATATTCGAACTCGAACGACACCAAAAAAAAAAAAACGAAAAAGAAAATAAAATTGCAAAGTAGAAGAACCCAAAAAAATAACAGGATTAAAATTATTCCTTTGGATTAAAAAGATAAAAAAGAACAAGGTCACAATTGTTCAACTTTAAAAAAAAACATCATTTTTCCAGGATAAATAAAAGTAAAAGGTAAGGAATTTTTTTTTTTTTCAATAAAAAATACTATATGACGTCATTCATTGCGAAATCCTGTTGGCAAGCTCCAAATTTATGCAACTTTTGGGGTCTATTCTGCATTCACATTTTATGTTATGTTATGCTGTGTCAAATTTCACATAAAATACAAATTTTCATTAAATTGATGTTTTACAAGACAATTTTATGTTACAAAATTAAAGAAAAAATTAAAATAGGTTCATTTTAAGAATATTTTATGAATAATTTGAGAACATTTTTTGGAAATTTGAACGAGTATTGGACTAAAACGAAACACATGATTCCGAGACATATGATTCCCAGTTTTTAGTAAATTTGTTTAATTAATATTAATAATTAATTCATTAGCGGATACAAGAAAACAATAAATGTTTAATTAATTATTAAATGTATTCTTAAATTTAAAGTTTCTTGTTTAAATTTTGCAGTAAAAATTCTTCTCTAAATTCTTCTTCACCCTTCAATTGATTTCGTAAAAAGCCTAAAGTTAAAAATTGTTTATTTTTGACTACTTACTTAATAATTTTGTGCTAAAGCAAAAACAAGTTTTTAAGTATCGGGTTTTTCAATAACAACTTTTTTTTTTTAAATTTTAAATTAAACTTAAAATTTGGATGAAAGTTCTGAATTTATGAATGAAAATCAATATCTGGTATATGTCCACCGTGACTATGTTGGCAGACATCGATTCTCTTGACAACATTTTCGATCATATTTCCGCATAGTTGTATGTCCATCTTACGAATTACGGTCCAATGATCCCGTCAGCACAAAAAACACACCAAACAGTGACACGAGATGAATGTAATGATTGTTTAACAATTGCTCTTGGATTTTCGAGTGAAATTGAATTCATTATAATAAAATGTAGACCTTCTACTGCAATTATACTAAAAAAACTGAACGACACAACTGTTATCATAAGCAAATATAACCCTATTGAAAAACCTTATTTATTTCAAGTCAATGTGAATTAATTCTAATTCTTGATTTGGATGGCATTATCTAAAGGCAAATACACCTAATTCTGTTTTTACACGATAGATACGTTCCATACAAAACCGTGTAAATAAAATCGTGTAGAAAAAGACATGAAATACATACATAGAAAAAAATTGGATTAGTTCTATATCCTTCAACCCTGTACTGTCTGTAGACCACCTAAAAGATTTCGGTTAATAAAAATATTTTTCTTGAAAATTTCGATCAAATAGCTTTTTTTAATCGTGCTAAATCGAATGAAATCGTGTAAAAACGGAATCAATTTTTTTTTCTAGACCGTGTTAAATCAAAACCGTGTAAAAAAAGACCATGTAAAAACAAAATTGGTTGTATAAACATATATCAGTATTAAATTTGAATTGATGTGAACATTTCCTTTAAGACTTCGAATATAAAATAATATACTGATTCATATTTACGAAGCTTTTTATCATATATCCAAAACTTAAGAATATAAACTGGTGATACTTTTTGCTGGATTTCTCTTACGGTTTTGCACAAAAACTAATATAACCAATTCTATAAATAACATCAAAATAACATAACATAAAATAACATAGAAACTCGTAGAATAGACCCAATTATTTCTGTTATAATTCTTTTAACAGAATCGATCGAAATCCGGTTTATTTTAGAGAATTATGATTTTATTTTTGCGGTTATAGTCTTGTCTTTTGGAGAAAAGGTCCCGATGAGACATTGACGAGACGAATTTGTCAATCAAAAATTGCTTTTATTAAGAAAATTCCTACTTTTTTTCATTTTAAAAATATCGGCATTTTTTTGGTATCCATCGCTATTCCAATTCCAATTCTAATCTCTATGACCATATTCGTATCAAATCCAAATAATCTGATTTTTCCTGTACGAATTGTTTCATCATGGATCTTCTTTTACTCTTAAATTTTATAAGTAAAAGAAATAGGTACAATTTCTTTAATAAAAAAGGGACACTGAAAAAGGTCGTCTATATAATCTCGTAAATGGAAACTCTTATTTGATGTGAGATGACGTCATCTGAGATTTTATTAGTCACCTTTTTTTTTGGGGGGGCGAAGAAGATATTGAAAGGACTTCTTTAATTTAAGGTTGAAAATTGAGATTTATAGGAATATTGATGATTTCGGTTTTGTGGGTGGGAATGGAATTATATTTCGTTTTGTAATTGGGTTTTATAGTTTTTGTTGCGGCTTTGAAATTGATAATAAAAATCGGATTGTATAAATTCTAATTTAAATAAAAAGAAGAATAAATAAATATAGGTGGATGTATAAAAAGGATTTGTGCTTTTCTATTTGATAACTGAGTTTAGTTGAAAAAAGGTTCAAACTTCAGAGCACCTATGACCAAACGAAATTTTTTCTAGTACGGGTGTACTATCTCGAACTTAACAGCCAAAGTAGTTCATTAATAAACTGATAAACTTAACGTTGTTATCTCCACAAAAGGAGCAAATCCATATACTAGCAAGTATTAAATATAAAAATAGAAGAAAAATTGCAAGACGGTACAAAAAAAAAAAAAAGCATATTTCCCTCTTTACTCGTACGTGGCCAAAAAAATAGTGGTTAGTTAGATTAAGGTGGTGCGTTCTGAGCATTCAGTTTGAATACTACCGGAGCAAGAATACACTCAAAGTCCTCTTAGGATAGGTAACCAAAATGATTCGTTTTGCAGCCGAATAATGGTTTTATAAGACACGAAACTTTTTTAATTCAAAAAAGCTTTCTTAAAAGCAAAGTTTAAAATTCTTCAATTAATAATATTTAATTTAAAAATAAAACCAATTATTTGTTGACAAGTTGTTTTGAGCAATTTTTCATAAAATTTAAAGTAAAACTATTTTTAAGATACGACATCCCTGAAATACTATATCACAAAGAATTCTTTAAGAAAAAGACAGTTGAACCATAGATTATTATACCTAGATGTCCAAGCCAAATGAACAGAGTGATGTTCAGTGTTGTTGTTGTAGGTGAACTTAAAGAAGAATGGATGAAAAGAAGTTTATTGTGAAAGAAAGAGAAGAATCTATATTGTACCGGGATATCACTGTACAAAAAGAATCAGTTGAATGCACAGTCGTTGGAAATCTTTATTATTAGTCTATGGTTGAACTAAATTTCTAAGTTTTCAGCTTCCATCTTCCAAATATAACTAAAATTTGTTCAATAAAATTATCAAATTCGAATGCTTCTTTTGAATAATTTAACTTTAAACTATTTTATTTACATTTTTGAAATACATATTGACAGAGGCTAGCAGAAAAAATATTTTTTCTTCTTTTTTTATAAAGTATCATGAAAAGGGATTAGGATGAATGATGACGAGCTGTAGCGGTTCTGGGATGGGTTGCCTATTAACTATCTTGTTTGTTCTTACTTCGAATATAAAATTGCAAAAATTTCGGTTCCAGATGAATATTTTATGGGAAGGAAACGAAAGCATATATTTTTATCTTTTAACAGAACTTTTGTAGGTTCTTTTTTTTTTCATATAAAATGCACACCGAAATATTATAATAATTAAAATGAATTTATTTTCTAGAAAAATAATGAACAAAAATTAATCACAATTAATGAAATTAGGTCTCCAGTCATTATTTTTAATGTATTTAATTTTTCAAATATTTTAACATGAATAAAAAACCAAAAAAAAAAAAATAAAACAAGAGAAAAATGAAACAGGAATTTGTTATTAAGTTCGTTCATATTTAATTTTATTCATCGTTAAGAAAATATCATTAAATTCCTTTGAGAAAATGACCTAATTGTAAGAATTTTCCATAAATGAACAAAAAAAAAAAACAAATTACTTGAGATTTTCTTTATAGAACGTATTTTTTTTCTTTTCTTTAAGATAATCGAGATTAAAATTTCTTATATGATCTCATGTCGTTTGTTCAGACGTGATATTATCTTGTATTTTGGCATAACGACTTCTCATTTTCATGTCCATAATATCCATTGTCTTGACGCCATTTATTTAATGAAATTTCGTATTTTTTTTTTCTTTTACTGTCCTGGTCCATTTTCTTGAAGTATTTTTTTTTATCTCTAAACTAAGAACTTGTTAACCAAATTATCTAACAATTGAGTACATATTATTGTTCATTTCTTATGTTTTTTTTTTGGTGTTTCGTCCAGCCCTAACGAGACACTTTTTCGTTTCGTAATTGATGACGTCGTCAACCTCTTCAGTTAAAATCACTTGACTGTTTCCCTTTTAGTTCCTATGGCTATAGGGTAAACTATCCAATAGCGGACTTTCTTAACAGGGTTTTTTAATTCCTTTTTGATTATATCCTTGTTTGGTAATAACTGAAATATTGCAATCTTACTATGCCAGTAAATGACGCTGCGTTTTTTGTTTAAATTACAGCTAAATCAAGGTAATCATGGTTTTCTTACTTGCCAGAAATTACAATCATTTCCGTTTGTAAATATAAATTAAATTTAAAGAAAAAACACTCTAAACTAAACTGCAATCCCTAATAATATGAACTTGTACATCATCTATTACTCTCACTCACAATAACCGAAATAACAGTTATTTCGCTTACATAATCTACTTGAAGTAGACTTCATTGCACTTGTTTTCGACTTGAGTCGATTCGAGCCCAAAAATTGGGCTAAAATTGTTAAAGCTAAAACCGCAGTTTGAGTTCCATGTCGATCTCAAGTCAATTCATAAATTGCCATGTAACTGCTGTAAATTACAAATGAAGTTTACAGTGACAGAAAATTATAATTTTTATGAGGTCAAATTATGTGAACTTATCTACTATCCGTTTTGTATTAAAAATATGACTGCTATTGTGTATTTTACCCTATAGTGTCTTTAAAGGGATCTTTCTTTCTGAATAAAACTTCCTAAAATTGAATATTTTCTTTCCGGTTTAAAGTGGTGTAATTAAAGTCTTCTTCAGGGAAAATCCTTTTTCAATTTTATAAGTATTTGATTTCAAAATGATTTGACACGTTTTCCGGAAGAACGCCAGCAGCAAAAAACGAAATCGGAATTGATTAAAATATTGTAATTGTAATTTGAAGAAAGTAGAAATTTTATAACGAGTTTTTCTTCTTGGAAAATTCCCGAAAAAGTAGGATGTGTGTGTGTCTTCCCCTGGAAAAAAAATCATTTGTATAGTAGTTCATAAAACCTTCTAAAAGCTGTCTAGATTCGTTAAATATCGGATTTTTTCTGATGAAAATATAATTTTTTTTTTTTTTGATAATTCACAAGAAAGAATATTGGATGACCCTTGAATAGAAACAGCTACGCTAATCGAAGCACATCAGACTCGTGAAACAAGAAAAAAGAATAATATCTGAATGAAAGGGAAGAGGCCACTTTCTTTATCGTGAATTCCCATAATTTTATGCAGCTTCACTGTACAGTAGCCGAGGTAAACATTCATAATAAATAGAATGGACATCATTTTTCAACTTTTTTTTCGGTTCTTCTTCTCTTTATAAAGAATTTTGACAGACTTTTATTGAATAACTGTAGTTTAGGGTCTATTTTATTTTCGTTCCCATCATCATCATGGTCTTCAACTTAAAATTTCCATCCCAGCTAATTCGTTATTTTTTTGTTGTCCATCAATTTCGAATTTTTATACTTCTTTTCAATATAAAATCTTGAGACAGAAAAAAATGAATCGTATAGAAGTCCCGTATATTCACAAAGGTTGGATATCTTCATGAGTTGCAGTCGCATTTTAATTTGATTCGTTTTGGTTACCGCGGTAATAAAATTCCATCCAATAAATATTTCCATATATGATTTATTCTTCAATTTATGGTTCATGTGTGCTGTATATAGAGTGTATCGAAATGTTCTCTAATTTTAGTGGTCACGTTAATTTTGGATTACTACAAATTGGAAGAAAAAGACTGGCTAAGAAAGCTAATTCCATTTACAGTCATGAAATGCAGTTGATTTGAAATTGATGTGTGTTTGACTCTTAAAACGATTTTTATTGTTTTTGAATTTTTGATTTGTTTCTCATATGAGCTAATTGTTTTTTTGTGTGCCCATAAATGTATTTCAGTCATTTTGGGACTTTAGGAGAATTGGCTGCCGTTTTATCCAGTCGACTTAAGTAAAGTTAATATATACGGGCTAATAAGTGAAGTTACGTACAAACTCGGGATTAATTTGTTATTAGAGAGAAAATTTGGCGTTGAAAAAGTATAGTGCAGAATCTAAATGAGAGGATTCTTTGAACCAGAGATACTACTATATACCTTTT
Source organism: Xylophagus ater (assembly GCA_963422695.1). Taxonomy (NCBI): domain Eukaryota; kingdom Metazoa; phylum Arthropoda; class Insecta; order Diptera; family Xylophagidae; genus Xylophagus; species Xylophagus ater. The sequence continues at coordinate 48,883,877 of OY730478.1, read as the reverse complement.
TAGTTTCAAAATGAGAATAGTAAACTTCAAAATGAAAATAGTAAACTTCAATATGAGATTTTTTTTTCGTTAGGAATACTTGACAACTTTCTTGAGAGCTCTCTTTTTACTATTCTCATATTGAAGTTTACTATTCTCATTTTGAAGTTTACTATTCCGCTTTGAAGTTTACTATTCTCATTTTGAAGTTTACTATTCTCATTTTGAAACTGAAAAGGTATAGTTCCCAGTCGCAGTAATTTGATATTTTCTCATTTTTTTCAGTTGTTCGAAGTACAAATCTAACAATATAGTAATGTAATGGAGGCAGAGCGGTCTAAAGAACCTAAGAAGAAAACGTGTTTTTTAATCAATCTTTAAAGTTATGATTTTTTCCTTATAATTCAAGCAGTCCTGAGCCAAAAGAATTCCTGACATTTTCATAAAAATTTCGAATATTATTAGTGATTAATGGTTAGTTACTACTTTGTATATAGCAACATTCCCGTATCTAGTTTCGAGTCGATTCGATTCGATTTTTATATCCCCTGTATATTAAAATGCCATTATGTTTACATCGCTGTGAAATAAAAGACCACCTAAAAAAAAAAAAGAGATTATGAATCTTTTCATTTGGATTGTAGTCATTGCCACAAACGAACACATACGGAAGTGTACAATGCAAAAGCACCGTTTTTGACCATTATTATTATTTTTTTATAACGAAAAAATCAAGATTTAAAAATAAAAAATAAAACTATTAAAACAACAACAAGAACTTAGAAGTTTAGTTTATTATATTTACAAGAATGAACTGAACTTGATTATGAAATAATGATATGACGCCGCTTCTCACGACTTTGACCCGCTAGCTGAACACCAACCACATAAAAGAAAGCAAACTTTAAAGTTATTTATTAAGAAGAACTTGATAAATATGTTTTTTCTTTAAATGGAACTAGAATACTGTACCTTTGTGGTTTATATATGATTTCTTCTATCCAAGATGTTTTCAGGGTACATAATTTACGTTTGTTTCTAACTTCATGACCGCGTGTTTTTATGAGTTTCAGATATCATTTTTCGTAATCTCTCTTTATGCCCTATGGTAGGTACTACCAGAAGGTATATTAGTTTTGTCACTCTATTTGTAACACATCGAAATAATGGTCGTAGAAAGGTTTTAATGGTATGGTTGTGTCAGGAATCAAAAGGTATATCGATTTATGCATGTCCGTCCGTCCGTCCGTCCGTCCGTATACAAAATAACTCAAAAACGCATTATCGGATTTGGATGAAATTTACAATGTGAGTTGCGTATTCCTTAGCTTGGTTTGGTATTGCATTTGAGCAAAATCGATCCAGGGGGAGCAAAGTTATAAAGGAAAAACTAGGGTGACCAGAAAGGTTTGTCGTTTTTTTATTTATGGTTTTGCGGGTTTAATTGGAAAATTTGTAAATCAATTTTCTTTAAATTAATAACATAGGTTAACTACATAAATAGACGATGCCATTTTAAATTTCAATCAAATCGGTGCAACGATAAAAGAGAAAGAATTAATCCTAGGAGAACATAACCCTCTTTACAAGGTTTTTTGATCTAATGTAAAAACTAATTCACCGATTTGAACAAAATTTACAGATTGGACTTATGCTAGCAGGGTCTAGGTTATCTGCAAATTGGAAGAAATTTTGAAATGAAAGAACAAAGTTATGAAGAAAACACTTTGAAATAATGCTAGTTTTGACAGTTTTTCTGCCCCATTTCTACCATAGGGCATCAAAAAATCGGCTATAGGCCGATTTTAAGTTACTATATGTTTTTTTTTCTTACAGTATATGCCTTTTATGATGTGTTCTTGTTTTTTCTCGAGAATATTTTCATTAAGCCAAAGATTATATCGTTTAATTAGGATCGTAAGAAAATTTAATTTCATCTTTCTTTTTTTTTTTTGCAGTAAGTAATTAGAAATTAATAAGTTTTTTGTTGAAAAACAGATCCATGATATGAAATTGATATACTTGGAAGTTATTTGGATGTTGTGCTTCTTATGTATGTTTTTTAGTTAGAATTCTGATTATACAACTCAACTCCACGATCGTAAGGTATATTTATAAATATATAAATTGAAAAATTACTTAAACATAACATTGAAACTCATGTAGAATATTTACATTGGAACTGAATGAAATTCAGCGCCATTGAATCATGTAATTCAAGTGGAAAATCAGAATTTGATAGACTTTTAGCTTCAGCTTAGATGTTAGAAAAATATGACGCGAGACAACAAGAGGATAAGTGTTGGTATATTGGAGAATCGCCAAAAAAAACTTGCTTTGAGTCAAACTTTAACACTGATTTCAATTGTAGTACAGAATTTATTGTTAATGTTTCCAAAAAAATATGTCTTTTAAGAAAGTTAAAATGTTTAGCTTAAAATTTTTGTAATCGTCAAAACTCTGACCTCGACGAAAAACAAGCGACTCCGACTCCAAACCCCTGGTTATAGCCTTTGATCGTTTATATTCATACTAAAATAGACACTATTTTAAGATCCCTGCCTTTATTCAAGTAATTTTATGAATGAACAAAAGTATTTTTTTTTCAATTTTATGAATCTATTAAAAAAAATGTATTATATAAAATTGTTCCTAAATATACGAAAAATTTATTTCCCAAAAAATTATATCCGTTTTTTAAGTGCCAAAATTTGTATTCATTCACTGGAAAGTCTCAATTATTTATTAACAAACAAAAAAAAAGAAACGACAAAATTTGATTTCTAGCCAACTAAATCGAAATTAAAATCTCCACAAATGTCTCCAAAAATGTCATTGCCCTCTTCAATAAAATAAAAACTATATGTATTGTACTATATTTCTATGAAAGATTCTATGATTTTCTTAATAAAAGAAAGTCGGGAACTTTCCTTAAAAAACATAATACACAAAAGACATATTTAATTATGTGCCATAAAAAGAAATGAATTAGAATATTTCATGGTTCTAGAAACTACGAAATATTCTAAGAAGACACCACACAAATAATCACATTTTGGTTTGACAGTTCGGGGAATATGTTTCCATGCGGGTTTTAGAAATATAAAACTTAAATTAGCTTTAGAAAATGTATGAAAGTTCTAGAATGTTCCCATGATGGATATATAAGGTGGAAACCCCGTAGAAATAGTATGGAATTAAGAACATGAACAGTGATTATCAAAGAGATTTTGAACAGGGGTTTATATTGTGTTTACACAATGGAATATTATAGCAACTTGATAGAAATAAGTGAAATAAAAAGTAATTGTTGGAAATAATGATTTTCAGTTGTGAATAATTAATTCTGTAGAAATTAATTAGTGATAGACAAATATTTTTAAGACTAATTTTTATTACAGAAATATTTTGAATAAAGTTTATAAACCTAATTCGCATAAATAAAAAGTTATACGAATATTTTATAACATACGAACCCGGTTAGCCCGTAGCAGTATTTTACAACTATTTTGCCATTTTCTGTCTTATACTTGTATTATAGTTTTTCAAAGTATCTTAAAAAAATGAAAAAATTAAAAATTTTTAGTTCGAATAGCGCTATTAGTTTAGATTTAGACTGTTCGACTTGAAAGAATCTGGAATCGAATGCTGCTTAAACTAGACCATTTTTTGATTTTAAAGAAATGCTTTTTTCAATTATGGAATTATGCAAAAAAGAAGACTTGCTCTATTAATTAATATCCTTTAACTGGAAAAGAATTTTGCATCAAGTTTATCTAGGGAGGAGCGAAACATGTTTTTAAAAGTATTTTCTTAAATATTTTTAATGAAATGCCTTTTTCAAATATTACTAGTTATACTAACCCAGTAGTTTCTAGTCTTATATTAAAATGCACAACGTGAACATAGATATTTTTTGAAAAGTAAACATAAGACATTTTTTGGCTAGCATAGCTTCATTAGTTAAGACCGTTAACTGGAACAGAATTTTAAAGTAAGTTAATTTCGAACAAAATAATCCGTTTTTTAATATTGGCTAGTTGCATTGGCACAGGGACTTCTAGTTTTAAATGTTTAATATAAAAGTTGTCTTAAAGAAATTCGTTGAATTTTTAGAAAACTTCTTATAGTAAAAATAAAACGCTAATAAATTAATAACGCATGTGTTTTTAAACTTAATTTTTATAAATTGACATTAAAGTGACCTCAAAATAAACTTTCTTGATCATTTCGTATTACGAAAAAAGTGGAAAATATTCCCGAGAAAGCAATTATTAGATTTTCAATTTGTAAGATATTTCTTCTATAAAAACTAAATCGAAATCAATTGGAATAATTTGAAATTGTTACGAAAACTAATTAATAACGCGTTGTAAACTGCTTATTACATAATTCATATGAGTTGAAAACATTAAAAAAAAGCCTAATATCAATTGCAAATTTTTTGAATGCAATTTAAGGTTATTTTTTTCTTAAAGTTTTTCAAAATTCCGTTCACTTTTTCTTGGGGGTTTTTTTTCTACAGTGGTATGTCAAGACTACGTCGAGCCATCATATTTGTAATGCAAAATTATTAGTTATACAATTTTCTAACAAAGCTTCGAAATAAATGTTAACAAGCCTTTCTTTGATTTATTATTTATTAAGAAATCAAGAATGAGTTCAATCTAAGGTCTTCAGAAAACGGATCAGTTTCTTAAATCATATTTGAAAGGGTTAATGAACGTTTAATGATATACATAATTCGAAAACTAGCTTTTTTATGTCATTCGACGTATGTGTAATATTGCAGTATGGTTCTTTGAACTCCAGGAAAGTTTATTTGCTAATGTTGCTGGAAATTTGTATTCATTTTTGAGAGCATCCTTTTAGAGTTCATATTTACACTATTAAAGGAAGTTGCTAGAGATCGAAATAAATGTATGATGTTGCATACGGCCATTAAAAGTTTCCAGTTTAGCTTGGTCATTAAAAATATGTGTGATCTTGCGTTATCGAAACACAACACTTTTGCGATTCATCAATTCTGGACGCATGTGTTTGATGGTTTTAAACGCTTAAGTTCGATATGTTAAGATTCTGAGCAATTCTTCGTGTCTTCTACAATCTTTCAAAATATGTTACGCTACTGATTCTATTATTATAATTAAAATCTATGAAATTTCTGCTTTGAAAAGGTTAACAAGAAATAATTTTTGGTTATTTATTTTTCTTTTAACTCGGGCCTTAATGAACATTCACATTTTTTTGAATATAAAATTGACCTACAAATAGTTTTTAATACTAGATTTTGAAGTGGAGAAACTGATAAAAAGGTGATTAAATAGCCGCCATCAAACATTTTTAAAATTTTTCATATAAAAAATTAATTTTCTTTTATACAATGTGAAAAGAATCGCGGAACATCAACATGGAGATATGAACTTTAGTTTTTTTTTGATTTCTGCAAACAATACATTATTTTATCCTTCAATCTTTAATTTTTGTCATTCAAATTTTTTGTGATCTTTACCCTGAAATTCAATGTTAAAGAATAGTACACTACTGTAAACAAATATGGCTGTGCAAAAAAAAGAAATAAATCAACATTATAAGACATCATCTAAAAACTGAAAAAAAAGCATATAGTAACTGAAAATCGGCCTATAGCCGACTTTTTGAAGCCTTATAGCAGAAATGGGAAAGAAAAACTGTCAAAACTAACAATATTTCAAAGTTTCTTCTTCATAACTTTGTTTCCTCTTCTCAAAATTTCCTCTAATTTGCAGGTAACCCCGACCCTGATAGCATAAGCCTAATCTGCAAATTTTATTCAAATCGGTGTATTAGTTTTTAAAGTACATAAAAAAAAACTATATGAAGAGGGTTATTTTCTCCTAGGATTATTTTTTTCTCCACTATCCTTGGACTGATTTAACTGAAATTTAACATGGTATCGTCTATTTATCTAGTTAACCAATAAATAATAATTAATTTAAACAAAATTGTTTCACAAATTTTCCAATTAAAGCTGAAAAATCATATAAAAAAAATGACAAAACTTTCTACTCCCCCTCGGTTGATTTTGCTGAAATGCAATACCAAATCGAGATAAGGAATGGGCTATGTATGGATATTTTAAATTTTATTAAAATTGGACAACGCATTTTTGTGTTATCTTATATACTGTCTTTTATTAGGGACAAAACAATTTTGTATCTTTATATGAACTCACCCTTAAACATTAATAATGACCTGTCAATGTCAAAACGTAGATTAAAGTCAACATTTTCATCATGGTAAAGTTCACGAACGCGCAACGCTTGGTAATTATTAAAAATTACTACCGAAATTTCGAGTCGGTCGCCGCAACTTTAAGAGCGAAAAATCATCCTCAACGATGGGCTCAATTTTGGCTAAACGGATTTGTCAACAAGCAAAATATGCGTTATTGGACAGCAACAAACCCACATGTGCTTCAAGAGACATCATTGCATCCACAAAAAATCACTGGTGCGGTTTACATGCCGGAGGCGTGATTGGGCCGTATTTTTTCGTTGATGCAAACGATCGCCATGTTACCGTCAATGGAGAGCGCTACCGTGCCATGTTTGAGGATTATTTTGGGCCAGAATTAGATGAAATTGATATCGGGGATATGTGGTTTCAACAAGACGGCGCTACAAGCCACACAGCACACGTTACAATCGTTATGTTATGTCCTTAATGAAAGACCCTTTACGTGGACGGATGGGCATGTAAAAATCGACATAATATTTTACTCTCTATTGCCCTGAGACCTTTCTCCGATTATTATTTTTATACATTACAATGGTAACAATGGTTACATATATACCCTCTGGTAGTATCCAACCATAGGGCTTTAAAATCGACATTATAAGACATCATCAAAAAAAACACTACAGATTCATAAGCAAAAAATCATAAGTCTTGTTAAGAAAAATGTCAACAGTTTTTTCTGTGCAAGTACACCGAATGCAAATAAGAAATTGAAGCGTACACAGAGAAAAAAAAGAAGAAATCTATGGAATGAAAATATCCACTTTAGTGAATGACATCAAATGTTATAACAGCAGAGGAAAAAAAAAGCTGTAAAGAAATATTTATCTTTACCTACCTTGGTGATAGCAAGGTATTTTTTTTTTTTATAAAAAAAAAGAAGATTCAGGAAACAACATTGAATGAAAGCTTAAAAATTTCCTTCTTTTTGTCTTTGTGGACAAACAAAACTTTATGCTAGAAAAATATATTTCAAGATTTCTCATAAATATGTGAAAAAATGAATTCTCTTCATCTTTTTAAATGCCTTGAACTTGAATTGTTTCTAATAAATAATTTTAAATGCTGTTTATTTATATGTGAAGTTTTTCATGAATTTGTTAAAACATTTCTAAAAATAAAAACTACAAACTGAATAAACAGAATATACAACAATAAATTGGAAATTATTCTCCAAAAATTAATATCAAATCAAGAAAAAAATATTATTTAGATGCCGAATGTTGAATAAATATTAGTTGGAGGCCAATTTAACATTTTAGATTAGAATGATGAAGCTACAATTTATGAAGTTTCGAAAATACTCTTAAGTGTGTCTGCCCCTGTTTAATTCTTACATAATTGGCTTTGCAATATAAAGTGGGGAATTTGAATTTTTTGAGTAAATGGGATTACTAGCTCAGTCTGTTTGTATTTCGAATACCAGGAGCGACACTTGAAAATTTTTCAGTTGTTCAATTCAAAATAAATTAATGTAGTAAAAGTGGATAGACTCAAAATATAAAAAAGAAAAATTGATTCCGAAGGAACGCTAATCCAATTTAGTGTCCTGACAATATTATCTGATTTGTTGCGTAGTAATTTAGCGTAGCAGTTTCGTAAATCAACAAATAAATTGCCAACTATTTGTAGCTTTGAGTGTAAAAGTTCAAATCTTGACGTCACATCTGATCGTGTTTCAGAGACTAGACTTCTAAATCTTGTTAAATTCGCCCCAATCGGGTTGAATTCATCGCTAAACCAATTAAATTAGCTGTAAATCCTGGATTTATAAATCTTCTTCATGATAGACTAAAATTTAAATCCAGATTGAAGTCGGATGAAATATCCTAGTCTGTCGCAATTTTAAGGTCGTACCAGTTTCAGAAGACATACCCTAGGTGAGCAGAGAGAGGAACGACAAACGCGTAAATACGAGTGTTCGGCGCATCACACAACACCATAATCAGATTTTTCTTTTAATTATATTTCTTAAAATATAGGAATTATTATTGTAAGTGTTATAAGTGTTATAAGTCATATCAATTTATAAAGAAAACTGCAATCATAATATATCTATTTCTGAATAACAAAAGGATCTAGCTTGAAAGATCATTTTGTTCTGTATTCAATATCTATATTTTTTAAGTCTGTTCAAATTTAAAAAAAAATCACTTGAGTATTTTCGAGAACATTACTCGCTCTCGCCATAATCAATTAAGATCGGGTCCATGATCAATTAAATTCAATGAAAAACGTCGTCCATTTATATAATATAGAAGCCCCACAACTGTCTGCGTATATGTGTTCATTTCGTGACTTAAAAATGGGTCACTACATCTCTTATCAGACGATTCCGATATATGTATGTGCATATATTGCAATTGAACTGAAAAATATTCTTTTTTTTTGGAAGGGGATTTTTATAGTCTTTTATATTAGCTACTTTTAATTGAAGGTGAAGTGCACCCCATTGGGAGTGAATATTAATATGAACGTCGACCAAACCAATTTAATTTTTTTAGTTTTTGATGACAGTCCCGGCAATTTATAACAATTTGATATTAGTTTCAATTAAAGTGTGGGTGTTTTATTTCATATAAATTCTTTATTTGACTCTAAAAGATAATCTTCTAATGATAGAACAATGGCGTCCGTAAGAGGTAGAATGCTACGAATGAAGTCAATAATCTATGAAAATTATTGTTTAGAAAAAATCTTATCAACAGAATTTATCGGATATTATATTTCAAATTTTTATAGTTCTTCATTTCTTGGAATACCTATCTTGAATGTTTAGGTATTTACATACAGTAGGGAACAAAGGTATGAAATCTTGATGTCATACTCGTAAAATAGCGAAAATTACCAAAACGATCTTTCATTTAATGTTTATGCAAGTTACTAAAAACGTTTCGCCTAATTATGTTAATATGATAATCATGGGTACACGTTTTCATTGATCTCTGTAGAGGAAGGAAAAGCTCTTTAGATCCAATCCTGGGATGGTATACCGTACCTCGATTAACTAACAGATTACCTCTTGGGCTTTTTAAATATGATAAATCTATATTAAAATTAGTACGTATGTATCAGGTTATTTAAATAAGAATTAAAAGAATATTATCTAAAAAAAGGTCGTCCTACGGTCCTCGCAAGAATTGCATATAATGCCAACATTTGTAAAAATTGTATATACAGGAATATCTTTTAATAACACATTTTTAATTTATTTATTTCATATTGTTTAGTCAATTAATGACATTAACATATTTGTGAAATATAACATCGGCCAAATGATCAACTCTGGGCCGCTGTAAATACGGACTCTTTCGACCACACTTTCTATTACATTTGAGCATATTTCCTGGGTGATTTGTTTAATTTTTTATCGAATATTTTGCTTCAGCTATTGATTTGTTGTCGGTACGTTTGTGTAGATTTGTTGCTATAGGTGTTTCGAAATTTGTTGTTATACGCCGCACTTGCTACACTGAATTGTCCACCACCGAGTCTCCTCCATAAGCAATCCATTTGCATACAAAACTTTAATCATTAAAACACGTTGTGGAAGGGTCAAATAACAACTTTATGGCAAACGCTTTCCATGCAAAACTTTTGTTCATCATTGTATAAGTTGTGCACTGAATACATTTTATGGAAAGACATATTTTTAGTAGATTTTTTTTATAGAGTCGTCTTCTTTTATTAAACTGGAATTTTTCAGGTCAACTTAAATTAATTACAAACCTAATCAAGTAGTTTAATATTCTATTTTATTGACTGTAAATTTTGAATTTCCTGTAAATGCAATTACATTAAGTTTTTTTTTTATTGTACATTTTACTATGCCTTAGAAAACAAGAATTCTTCAGACGATAAAAGATTTTAACCATCCATGAAGAACAAGAATTGCATGAGATTTACAATAAAAATGCATTAAAGAGATGATAATATCCAAGCATACTAAAATTTATGCCGCAGACAAAATAAAACTATATGCTTACCTAGCTAGAGCTATGTCGTATCATGCCATAGACATAGAGGGATGAAATCCGGAATAACAGAGAGAAATGGTACAACTTTATAAAAATATGACAATGAAAATATGAATGCTTAAGTTTACAAGGGTGCAATTATTCAGCCCAATTTCAAGAACCAGATGTCTTTCTGAATGGGCTAATCCCTTTGGTGTATTACCTTTTTTTTATATTGTAGAAATTATTAAAGGTAGACTTCTTCCTAGTTTTTTTTTTTTATAGGTTCTTTAACCTTTAATGTTTCGTTTCGCATTCAAGAAGGAAAAGACAGATGTGTTATCTTTTGATACCTTTTCAGATTTTATTCCTTTTACTATCAAAAAAAAATTTTTGTTACAAAAATTTTGTGGTTTAGAAAAAACTATTCCCAAATGAGAATTTTGGATTTTAGTAAGAAAAAAAAAAAATTTATAATTCGAACAATAAAAACTTTTTTCCTTGAGGGTGATGTGAGTCAATCCCTTTTTGTATGTATCCATGTTAAATGGTTATTGGTCAATCGAAAATAAACAAACTTCGAAAAAAAATAAGAAGAAAGACATTGAGATTCTTAAAATCGGCATATAGCCCATTTTTTGATACCCTCTGGTAGAAATGGGAGTCATAATTAAGAAATTTCTAGTTCAATAAATAAACTTTGAGAAAAAAACAAACAAACTAATAATATATCAATGTTGTGAATCCGGATAAAATATTTTAGTCTTTCGCAATTCTATATTGCAAATTTCATTAAAATCGAACAACGCATATTTGAGTACATGTCTCGTACAAGGACGGACATCGGCAATTTTTAATTACACATTTATTGGTCTTAAGATCGTTTTCCGTTGATTATTTCTATGCATTAGTAATGTAGTGATCAAGTTTATATACCCACTGATAGTACCCCATCGTAGGGTATAAATATGGTTCCAAAATTTTCCTTCTCCACGATTTTTCCATTTCATTTGTTGCCAGGCTACATAAAGTCTAGTTATTCATCTCATTTCAAAATCGATGTTTTTATTTTGTACAACCAGAAAACTGGAAAGGAAAGGATTTATATCATCTTGGAATCGAGGTGAAATGGCTTTTTTTTATATTCCCTTTTTTTGAAATTCATCGCAACTTTATTGTCGCTTTTTCGTCTGGATATTGGTGTTTATCGTTTTTTACTTCAAGACTTCTTGGTTTCTTAAAGGAAAATTCTTTTCTATAAGAAAAAATTTGTGTTCATAAAAGAGACTTTGTTTTTCTTGTTTATTTGTTTGTTGGACTTTTATGATGTTGATTATATATAAGATCTATAAAAATGTTTGGAAGGAAAACAAACAACGTAGGATAAAGGATAAGGGATAAAAGAAAAATGGGATTAAATAAGAAAATTGTTTTTAGCGGAGGTCAATCATAGAAATTATATATATCCTAAAGGGATACATTTTTTTTGGGGGTTCGCTATATAGTCTGAGTTCAGAATAAAAAAACTTTTTCGATATAAGCTGAAAATCAAATAAGAAAAATTTTTTTCTTTCGACTAACCATGTCAAGTATTGCAATCAACTTGGTCCCAAATAAAAAATTTCTTATTAAGTTTGATTCATGTTAAATGAAATGGATTTAAAAAAGAAAAACTGCTGCAAAAAGTTAATAATCTTTTTGGGATTGCAATTATCCAAATTAATTTCATGACACGCTTAGAATAAGATCTTCACTAGATTCGTTAAAAGTTCACTCATCTTTTATTGATGAAAAGATAAGATGAAGAGTACAATCGATTCTCATGCTAGTAAGTTTGAAATCAATACGAATTCGTTAACTTCTCGTATAAAATTTAATATTTTTCTTGCAAATCTTCCATGGTTTGCAATCTATGTAATTTGAAGAAGATATTTGAACAAATTTAAACTTAAAAGTAGATATTCATTTACTGTGTAGTCTAGTTTAGGGATGCATACACTCCTTCACGTGGTATGGTTTTTTTTGACTTAGAGATTGAATGAGAAAAACGTCTTGGATTTTAAAAATGAATTGATTTAAACCTCATCCCAACTACTTTATACCGAAATTCTTGTCAATTTACAGTGAAAATCTATTACGACACTAAATAATCATAGAGAAATTTTTCAATTTCCCAATTGAACACATACTTGCAATCTGTGGTGTTTTACCGCATTTTGAATTGCAATTAAACTCTGTTAGGCGGTAGTCATTCTCAGCTTAATGATTTTCAAAATCGATGACTTCAAAACAAGCCTGCTTATAGTATCGCCTAACCATTTTTTTGAAAGCGATCACTTTTCAAGTGACAAATTGGAAGAATGAATTTTTGCTTTACAGAATTCCACTGTAGTTATTTGCAGATAATGATTTTTTCAATTATTAATTTTTTCAGTTGAAATCAATTTGTGAAAAAGTTTTCCTTATGTAATCGGAAATAATTTTTCTGAAGGATCTTGACATTTTAAAATTTAATTTTCTTATAAAGGATATTCCCTTTTACAACATTATCGCCTTATTGTCTTGTATTATCACAATTTCTTGTAATGCACTTTTTCATTTAATATGAAAATTCCATAACTTTGTAGAAAATAAAAAATACAATAAAGAAAAGTATTCATATTAACAAGAATACTATAAAACGCTTAAAATATTCACCATATATGCTATAGTATGGAAAAACTTCTGCACACTATACCAGTATATAAATACATTAAAGATATCGATTTAACCATCAAACTCGTTCAGATAGAAAGACACCTTGGCGCCAAATAATATACTTATGTAGGTGGTGGTTGGCAGTTCTATATACCTAATAGCAAAAGTACTTAAATGGTATAATATCTTTCGTTTCCCTTTCCCATTTATGTTACCATAGACCTGTGTTTAGCTCTATGAAATATTCATATTGATGATAATACTGGCAAGGGAATTGTAAAACGAAATGTTTTTCTATACCAGAATTTCTTAGCATGCTATGACGTCCCTGTTTTCCTTTTTTAAATTTTCCATCATACGCATATTGCGCAATATTATTGTTGGATTTATTGTGTTTTATGAAATGGGGAATTAGACACACTACCCAGTTCACCTATATCCTTGTTTTTTTTTTTTTTCTCGTTATTATATTTTTTTTTTATCGGCGTTTTGCAGAAATTCAATTTTTACTGAAACTGAAAAATTTAAAATTTTCTTTAAATCTAGAAAATATTGTTCAATTAAAATTTTCTTAAAAGCTTTTTAATTAATATACAATTTCCATTGCAAAAAGGTAACTTTTCTTTCTTCTTTTTTTTCTGATGTGCAAAGGTAAGCAAAGTTATATGATTGTATCTAATTTCTATTCGACCTCCCACTGAGATAGATTGACTCTTGTCTCCAAAGATTATCTTTATATAAGATTCGTCAGGGGTTAGGAATCTTTTCATAGTTAGAAGAAATAAGTTTGAGAATTGTTGATTTGGGTATGAATATGAAATGGTTCATTCAAAGGCACATGTAACATAAGTCCATTAAAAAGAAGAAGAGAATTTCTTTTGGGCTTTACAATTTGAATACAAAATATTCAGAAGCGATAAAATGAAAGAATAGACTGGGAATAGATTAGGGAATGATTAAATTCTTTTGATATTAGTAAAAAAAGAAATATTATTTATTCAATTACAATTTACCAAAATCGAGACAACTTCGAAAATTTTAAATAGTGGGCTTAAACGCATTGGCTTCTGAACCGGTCAAATATCTACAGATTTCAGATTAAATCTACTTAAAGACTTTTATAATTTACGGAAATTATGAAAAATACAAGTAAGAGAACATAAAATTAGCGGAGTTGCACGCGAACAGTATGTTTTCAATTCCTATTCTACTTGGATTAAATAAATATTATCCCCCTTCTGTTCTCAAATCTTCAAATCTCAATTATTTTATTTCCTAAAAGATTCTGTCCTATGGAGTCTGTTTCGAGAAAGGGTAATTCCCCCAAAAAGTAAACGTTAACTATATATATAAAAGTTAATTATATAATTTAATTACAGTCGACCATAAGTAAAAGTACGAGTTGAACTTGGAAGAAGGGTGTCGGTTGGTGGATGAAAAAGTACTTAAAAAAGAAATATCTTAATTTTCTTGTTGAAAATATTTGTCTTTTCGTATTGACAAAGGACATAGTTATATTCTACTAAGTAACGCTACTGTCCTTTATATTGATTTATCTTTTCAGTATTATACGACGAAAGTATTGATATTTTATTTTTATCATATTGGATGATCCAAAAAGGTATTGTGGCAAAATAAAGGCATTGGCTGAATACAATAAGCATTTAATGACATGAGAGGTTGCTCAGAATCTTAACATATCGAAATCAAGCGTTGAAAACTATGAAACAGAAGTTTCCAGATTGGGGAATTGCAAAAGTGTTGTGTTTTGTCATGAAAACATTAGATCTCATACAAGTTTGGTCACTCATGAAAAATTGAGAGAGTTTGGCAGAGAACATTTAATGCATTTACTGACCTGATCTTACACTTTTAGACTTTCTTTGGGTCTTTGCAAATCTCCTTTAATGATGTAAATTTCAATTCAAAAAAAGCCTGTTAAAATGACTTATCCCGGTTTTTTTTCTCAGAAAACCTAGAATTTCTATAGTGATGATGGTCCTGCCAATGATAAAAAGGTCATCGAAAAAATAAAGGTTTTGTTTCCCATGAAAAATTTGTTTTTTATTTACCCATAAAAAAAAGCAAAACATTTTTTGGCCTATCCACTATGTGTTAATTTTTATATCGTGGTCATCTTTGCTTCCATAATAAACAGCCCAAATAAGAAAAGGAGTTTATATCCAAGTTTTTATTTATCTAATTTTTTTTTTTTCGCTTACCATAAATAATTAACTTTGTGTTTGAATTTCATCATTTTTTTAATTCTTTAGTCTTATTGAAATTTAATATACTATATACATTTTTATGCATAATAAATATTGTTCATTGAAAAGTAAATTGCTGCAAGGCTTGAGATACAAAACTGGATTTTAAAATTGTGAATTCTTTTCAATTATCTTAAATGTTTATCCAGTTTTTATTTTCAATAGAAGTGAAATTAAATTAATAAATAATGTAATGAATGCAATGAACGACCAGTTCGTAACTGGGTTGTGGAATGCATCTATACGCTGGTCGAGTACAAATTGGGTTGACTGAATTTGCTATATTTTGGTGGCTGTGTTATACTAGAGGCACCCATAGGGTATTCATACCATAGTTTAAGGATACCATTTGCTATACCATATGTGTGTCGCCGAATATTAGCTGAATACCATTTCAACTACGTAGCATAAATCTGGTATTTTAATTCGAAAAAAAAATTAAGTAAAAAAGGGGATACTACGTAATCCCCTTTTTTACTTAATTTTTTAGGCCACCGTAATCTTTTCTTTAGTGATTATCGCGCCTTTTTATTGAAGCGGAAAATAACGAAAGAAATTTTGTAGGAAAGCTTAGCAATTGACACATGTTTACAGCTTTTTTTTGAAAATATTATTTTAAAAAACTGAAAAAAGTAATTAATTATGCAAAATTTTATGCGTTAATGAAACCTCAAAATTTATAGATATTTGTAGGAATCATATAGAGGATTTAAGAGGAGCGAAAAGAAATTCCCATATTCTCGCTGAAATGGCAGAATTACAAATGTCAGGCAGATACTATGTTTGATGTGTGCCAACCCCTTTTTATACCATGGTACAAGGCTATACTGTAGTATCGATACTAAGGTTTGAATACCCTTTGTGTGCCTCTAGTATTACGGTTTTTATTTTCTTGGAGAAAGATTTGTGTTTTCGACTAGATTTAGACCAGATTTGAATTCGCTATTTGAACCCTATATATTCGCGGGGTCCAAATTTCTACCCAATCTAGACTTTTCAATATTTCCACTCTGTATTGTATACGTACACGGTTAAAAAATGGGACGTTTTCACCCTTTGGTTCGTTATTATTTGGGTAGTTAATGATTTTCAGTTTAGATTGAATACACAAGAAATGGTCCTCGAAGTTAATGTTTTAAGGTCACTAAGGGTAAGTTCGCGCTGGCATAACTTGAAACTCATTTAAATTGACTTCTTTATTTTAACCGTCTAGTAATTGACATTTACTTAAGGTAACGAAGAAGATTAAAATATTTTAAGCATGGTTATTCAAAGGGGAATTTTTCTAAATGTTTAAAGATTTGACATTTATTCGCTGAATTTCTGTCTATAATAATATAGAGTAAACGCTTTTGCGATTTCTCCAAAATATGCTTTTGATATAGAAAGTAGAATTTGTAGCCAATGTCAGAGAGTTTTTTTTTCAAGAGATAAAAACCAGATGTAAACAAGGCTTAAGTTTAATTAATTATATTCCATCCTAAGGAATTTCCTTAAATTTCCCAAATTATCACAACAAGATTTTTCATTTTGCACCATTAACATAATTAAATCTTAACATCTCTCACGAATCATCTTCCTTCCATTAGATATTAAGTTTAACGCTAATGAATTATTTCATATTAAACTCAAAAACAAAAACACCTTGTTTAATTAATCCTTTTTATAATATTTACATAAATATGAATATTTAAATGGATTATGATCGTCTATATTAAATAACACTACAAATTCTATTCAGTTTTATTTCTGAGTAAATTTTTCACGCATTTTTAATGTTCACATAAATATGAATTTCTTGTCACCATGTTAATATTATTATAGAAAAAATGAAAAATTAAAATGAAAATCCCATAATAATAATAATGTGAAATTAATGAGTTTAGTAAATAATAGCAACATATATTGTACGTATCTAAATTTGTTTTCATGATATTCCATCTAAAAAAATCTATTCAATATGATTATGATAATGAAAATGACTACTTTTATACTTCATCTTTCTCTAATTCACATACAAAAATGTCACGAAGAGATAATTAAATTCCCATCTATCAGTTAGATACGTATTTTACATTATATTCAAAAAGCCCAAAATATACCATATTTGACTATGAATGGCAAACCATATAAGACTAATCTGTTTTGTCATAATATTGTCTAATATTTTTGGGTAAATATTTGATTTAATAATAAAGAAAAACCCATTGAATTTTGAAGACCAGAAGCAAAAAGATGATCTCAAATATGGAAATATAAACAAAAGATTCAAATCTTACCCCGGTAGATTTTATGATGTCTTTTTATTTCTTCTCATTTTTACTTTCTCTATACTA
This sequence comes from Xylophagus ater, assembly GCA_963422695.1. NCBI lineage: Eukaryota > Metazoa > Arthropoda > Insecta > Diptera > Xylophagidae > Xylophagus > Xylophagus ater. Next base: position 48,866,363 of record OY730478.1, on the reverse strand, counting down.
TTTTAAAATAAAATAAAAATCTAATCAGAAGAATTCCAAGAGATAAAGGTTATTTTATTTTGGAATCTTATCACACGACTCTATTGGACTTATTTCAAGAAATATTTTCAGTCGTGGGGTTAGACATTATGTCCTAGAAGTTATTGATTAATCTTTTTTATTTAGGATATTTTTTTGGTAAGATATGTTTTTTTTAAATACAATTTTATTTTACCCTTTTTAATGTGACATTCGAAGGCTACTAGAGATAACATAAGGACAGTACTACTGGTAGTATTTAAAAAGAATAAAAAAGAAATAGTAGAAAAAAAAATTGTTTTTTCCAGTTAACAGTATTTACTATGAAGCTATGCTTGTCAAGAAAATATTTGTTTTATTTAAAAAGAAAAAAAATGTTTAACCTTTAGCAGAACTTGATCTCGGATTCGTTCAAATCGAACATTCTAAACTTTAAAGTTTGCTTTTCCTTAAGTTTTTCAAAAATTCGTTTAACAACTACATTATATGTATAATAGATACAAAGATCTGAATACAAGATATAAAAGCTCTTGCATTTTTACAGTAGTTTAACGAAAAGTTTTTTCTATGAAATAATGTAGAACAATTGGACCTAGAGCATGTGCTATCAGAAGTAGACAGTGGTTAAAACCATCATTCTCTCTCCAAATTTAATAGTTTGAATATCTATATTAAGTTATATCAGATTGGTTTCTATCGCTTTATCTCAAATCTTTCTAGATCCTTTATCTCATCCTTTCATATTTGCAAATATTTGGCAATTTCTTCCTTAACCATGTTGAATGAACTTCAATCAAAAATTTAATAAATAATACCTAGAAAATCCATATTTGGTAGAATTCTGTTTAAATCAGTGTCCAAGGGTTATATCAGATACGAATTTCAATTAATTGTATTGAAACAATAGTTAATCAGTATTTGGTATTGCTGTTTTGGTTTCCAAATCAAGTTTGCTAACTTACAATACTAGAGTATAAAGAAAGTATAATGCCATTACAAATTTTTTAATCGAAAAGGGTGCGAATGTAAATAAAACTTTGATGTTTTCGTTTAGTTTTAAGCTTTTTTTCATATTGAAAGTTTAAATTCGATACGTGTAAATTCAGATCTGTGAAAGTTGATTGATCTGAAAAAATAAAGAATCATAGAATATTAGCTGGAACAATTCTTTACCATTTCTCAGAAATATTAGAGAAAAACTTAGATGATTTTTTTTTATTTTAATAAAAAATCTAGCGTTAGGTAAATATTACTTATGTATATAAAACAGGGTTTGGTTCATATGAACCGTGAGTTTTGTAAACACTTTCAAGTATTATTAAAAACCAACAAACAAACACAAAGAATAGTTATTTAAGATCGTAGAATAACTAATTACTTAAGAAATACATTTTCAATTTTTTTGATATTTCATGCTTAGTCTTGAGGCCTGTCAAATTTTGAAGATTATGTCTTTTTGCACGTGGATTAATTTGAGGGTTATAGAAATACATACCAATTTATATAACCAAATTCGTCATTATAAGCTGTGAAACGTCGCGTGACATCACTGGAAATTATATATTCTAAAATATAAGAACAAAAAATCCAATTATCATCACAAATGTCACTCAACGTGAGATTTTTTGAATATATTTAATAACCATAATTATGAACTATCAAGTATTCAAGCCTTCGGTCAAAAATTAGATGTACCTAGGTCGCTGCAAAAGTTTTGGGGGATGCATGAGAAAAAAACACAGAATTCGAATAAATTGGTTTATTGTTTTCCAAAACAATCTTTAGCCAGGCAATTCCATTAGATTTTTTTCAAGACTTACTTTCAGTAGGACTGAAAAAAGTCTTGTTGAGACTCCAAAAATTGGACATATTTTCAGTCTGACTGAAAGAAAGTCTTGTGGAGACTCTAAAATTTGGACTTTTTTGTCAGTCCGACTGAAAATATGTCTTCAAACAAGTCCAGTGGAGCCGTGGGGTAACATTTATACACTTTTTCATAAGTTGAAATCAGTGTTTTGAACAATTTTTACATTCAGAATGAGTTGAAGTCAAAATATACGATTTATATGCTTTAACAGCTTTCTTCAGGATATTCAAAACGCTGACTAAGCATTTTATTATTTATCTTAACGAACAGGAAGAAGTCATTAGGCGATAAATTATGTCTGTAGGGACATGTGGGGCATTCATTTGATATTTTGGGGTTTAATTAATCATAGTTCGAGCTACTGTGTGAAAAGCGTTAGTTCCTGATTTGCCAATAGTAAAAAATCATCACAAGAAAATATTCTCGATTTATATTAATTTTTTTTTCTTTTCAATTCTGAAACGGTATAAAAGAAAAACTAATTTACTTGTCCTTATTCTGACGAAGTCTTCAAATCTAATGATCTAATCTAATTCCTGAAACTTTTACAGTAACCTACGTATAAGTTCAAAGCCAAGACACAAACGCGATACAAAAATATGCCTCAATTTGAACATGATGTCAAATTATTAAACTTCTAATTAAAAAACTTTTCTTTTTGTGGTCAATAAGAAGAACTTCTCTAACAGTCTGTGTTGAGGCGAGGCGATAAATTGTTGGCGGGTTAAAATTCTTTATTAAAAAATTGCAATTAACGCATGTATTTTTTTTAAACCCGCGAATTCTTTCAAATATTTATTGGCACGCGAAAATATTTAGTTTATTTTTTTTTGTCTATTTAAATTTTAACTTATATAATATTTATTCAATTTATTTGTGTGCGCGCAAGGTCTTTCAGTTTAAAAAGTTTAAATAATAAAATGAAAAGGAATTAGTATCGTAATTTTCAGTGGTCCACCAAATTAAATTACATTAAACTGTTTACTGTTTACTGTTTTTTTTGTTCTTATAGATGGTTTTGTTTCTCTTCCTATTTAAAATTTAATAGAAGTTAATCAAACAAATTCTTTTCTATTTAACTTTTTCTAAACATTAATCCGGATGCTTATTTGCTTAGATAGGAAAACTTTTCGTAGGCGTATGCTAATCTTATTTTATTTCGTAAGTATCTGATTTTTTTTTTTTTTGATTTTCTTTTAAATTAATTAATTAACTAAAATTTATCACTTTAAAGTATATTTATTACAAAATGTTCATGTGTTATAAAATTAAGCTTGAATTAGAAAATGGAAAATTCATCATGCCGAATGCAATTTAAGTTAATTCACAAAAGTTCAAGTAACCAATTAAAAGTGCATTAATCAAATAAATTAATAAAAACTAATATTTTACACTTCACAAAATTACTAATTCAATAGCAGAAAAAAAGCTAATAAGAATTGGAATGGAACTTCTTTTTGCAAAAGATATATTTCTTATAACGAGGAAAATTTTTTTAAGGCGCGTTTACACATACGTATTTAGTAGTACAGTAGATCTTAGTTATAGTAGAGGCAGACGTAGGGTATTCATACCTTAGTATCGATGCTACAGTATAGCCTTGTACCATGGTATAAAAAGGGGTTGGCACACATCAAACATAGTATCTGTTTGACATTTGAAATTCTGCCATTTCAGCGAGAATATGGGAATTTCTTTTCGCTCCTCTTAAATCCTCTATATAATTCCTACAATCATCTATAAATTTTGAGGTTTCATCCACCGATAAAATTTTGCGTTTTTTCTTTACTTTTTCCATTTTTTTAAAATAAAATTTTCAAAAAAAAGTGTAAACATGTGTCAATTGCTCAGCTTACCTACAAAATTCCATTCGCTATTTTCCGCTTCAAAAAAAGGCGCGACAATCATTTGAAATGGTATTCAGCTAGTATTCGACGACACACATATGGTATACCACAAGGTATCCTTAAACTATGGTATGAATACCCTATGTGTGCCTCTAGTATTATAAAGTACTTGTATATAAAGAAAGATAGAAAAAAGATATAAAGAAGTTTTTCTATAAGAAACATTCGATATAAGGCTAAAAACTTCTGGCAGATATTTTTGATATAGGCTCTTTACGTTTTACATCTAAAATCAGGAGGGAGTGATGCTTTGATTTTAGATTTAAATTGGGCTGAACAGAGTAATTTAGAATAGGTACGCATCATGAAAATTTACTACTTAAGAGAGTAAAGTTAGGGTTTATAACTATGACGATTCAAATTGTTTTCGCTTCTATTTAGGGCATATTTTTTTTTAAAATTGCATCTACAGTTCTTCTTATATTGAGAATTTATTGTAATAAGTATGGTATATCAACTACCATATTCCAGTATACAACTAACATGCCAATTTTATGAATTTAATTCACTTGTGTAAATTACAAGATGGTAAATTAGATAAACTGAGCCAATAAACTCATAAGAAAAATTAATTCGTCTAACAATTGGTAATTTTTTTAAAGTAAGATGTTGTCTAAAACTTCCAATAGGCGATTTCTAAAATATTGCAATTTATATCGATCCGGTGAATTGTTGGTGAATTCTCGAATAAATAATTCTGTATAAATAACGCTAAACTTCATTACACAATATTATAACTTTTGGCCTCTATTGGAACCGACTGTATGAGTATTCTGAAGTGAAATACATTCTTCGTTAGAGTCCTATTGGAAAACTAAAAGAGAAATGTTCTGCAAAACATGTGTATGCACCTTTACAATTTGTTCAACAATTTGTAGCCTTCTTGTTTAGTGAGTTATGATCCTTCAATTCTTATTTTAAGACTATATACACTCAGAGAAAAAACTTGAGGATTCGATATTTGTATATTTTAAAGATTTATGATTTTTCCTAGGTTTGATCAAATTTTAGATCTGAATAATAAGTTTCATGGTTTTGACCATTAAATGTATGGCACTCCTATGTCTAGGGTTTATAATTAATATCTTTCTTTAAAAAAATAAATTGAAATAAAAATTTTATAGGAAAGTGGAAAAATTTTAACAAACTCATTCCAATTAAAATTGAATAATCCAGAAACAATTTTCGAAAATTCCTTTCAATTTATGCTTTGCACATAGCATTTCTTCGCGTGAACAACAACCTCAAATGCGCTGTTCGAGTTAGCAAAACATTTTTATGCTGGAATTTTACTAAGTGCTTAAAGTTAGAATTGCATCCAGTCCTCTTGCTAGATTTAAGCGCTGTAAACCGCTTTAAGCGTTTAGAACTGCTGGAGAGTTGTATTTTTACAAAAGTGGTCATAACTCGAAATCAAAAAAGTATAGTATAGTATAATATTGTTTGGCTTTATAAGGGTCAATTTAACTCTAAGTTCCTTTAGCCTATTCCTTTTTAAAGTTTGTAAAGTCGGAAACCAACCCTAAAATTTAGTAGCAATTTCTAATTTCTAAGTTTATAGGTACAGGACTTTAGTTCTAAATATTTTCTTTGAGTGTAATAAACTAAATCGGAAATTGTAAAAATGTTTATTACACTTTTTAAGATGAATCTAATAAATATACCCTAACTTGACCCAACGGAAATTCTTCTTTATGTTGAACTTAACTCAGATGATGGTTCAGTTCCACGTGGTTTTCAGAAAATATGGTTATTAACAGAGCAATAAATATTATTTACTTAGGTTCTGTTCTGGACGAATTATTCACAGGAAATTTAACTTGTAATTTATTTTTTCTATTTGTCCCTTTTAGTGGTTGGTGTAGTTAAGATGAAGTCAAAGGGTCAAACAGATATTAACTCTTTTCTTTCCAGTTTTGCTATATCATGTCCAGCATGACATGAGTTTTATGTGAAAAATATAATTTGTTACAATATTTAATATACTCAATTGATTTATTGAATCCAATGAAATATTTTTTCTATAATTTATTTTTCTGAGGGTTTTTTTATTGTTGAAAATTAATATTAGATTTGTTAATCTTTTTTTACGTTATCTAAGAAATCATGAAAAAAGGGTCAGAATTATGTTTTGAACTTCTTTTAATGAATTTTAATTTTTAGGATTTTCAATCAATATTGTGGTAAATTGTGATCACGAAAATATGTGCTCGTATTTTTCTGATAAGCTTGTTGACATTTCAAAAATCCAATTTACCTTTCAGGGTTTTTAATTATTTGATTGAAAGAAAATATAAATTTATATTTTTTTTCGAAATATAATTGAAAATTTGTGAAATGGCTAAAAGAATTATAGGAAACGAATTAGGCCAAAATTTTAACGGACAATTTGAAAATTTTAATATTTTCGAATATAATACCGCGTTTACTACTATACTATAATAAAGGGTCTTTCATTAAGGACATAACATAATGATTGTAACGTGTGCTGTGCGGCTTGTTGAAACCACATATCGCCCATATCAATTTCATCTAATTCTGGCCAAAAATAATCCTCCAACATGACACGGTAGCGCTATCCATTGACGGTAACGTGGCGATCGTTTGCATCAACGAAAAAATACGGCCCAATCACGCCTCCGGCATGTAAAACGCACCATACAGTGATTTTTTGTGGATACAATGGTGTCTCTTGAAGCACATGTGGGTTTGTTGCTGTCCAATAACGCATATTTTGCTTGACAAATCCGTTTAGCCAAAAATGAGCCCATCGCTGAGGATGATTTTTCGCTCTTAAAGTTGCGGCGACCGACTCGGAATTTCGGTAGTAATTTTTAATAATTTCCAAGCGTTGCTCGTTCGTGAACTTTACCATGATGAAAATGTTGACTTTAATCTACGTTTTGACATTGACAGGTCATTATTAATGTTTAAGGGTGCGTTTATATAAAGATACAAAATTGTTATGTCCCTATTAAAAGACACTATATATATTTTCTAACCCATTCTGAATTTGAATATATTATTGAAGTAACTTTTAACTTCAATTCAACATATTTCCGAATAGTTCAAAAGTATTTTCTAGATTTTAATTGAATTATAATGAAACAAACGATGAATTAATTCGAGTTCCATCATTTTTCTGTTTCGAGAAGAAATTGGAATTAATAACATTTTCAAATTTATATAATAATTTCCCCCATAAGACCATATCCAGGTGTAAATTTTTCGCGAAAAATTTAGCAGCTGTTCTTGTATGCGAATCATATAAAAATAATATTTTTTTATGTTTATGGTTTCTGAGAAATACATAACAACATAAGTATTAAGACAAACAAAATAAGGACTTTATCCTTTTTTATGCAATTACGATACAGGGCGTTTGAATGACGCAGTAACAACGCTTAAACAATATATTAAAATACCTAATTAAACAATATTGTCTAAATAATCATTCAATTGTGAATCTAAGAAAACAGACAAAATCTTTCATTAAACATAAATTTGGAAACTAGACAGCAGACAATCCAAGGTCTTACAATTCAGTAACTGAAGTAAAACATGCGGCATAAAATTGTTGAAAATGGAACCCGAAATGAAAGATATCATTTGGCCAGGACCATATTTCATAAGAGTACATAATGCCAAGACCCGATCAATAAGAAAATTTTCATAAATCTTGTTTGATTTCATTCAAATCAAAAATACGACATCCTGAACATCCTGTATTATTTTATCTACCCTTTTAATTGTAATAAATAAGTAAATTATCCAAAAATTAAGTTTAATTGTGTAATTTAAAAACATTTAATTTGCAAAATTATTCCATTTATATTGAATAAATTTTCACATAAAAACGTTACAATTTACATGTTTATATTCGCATTGTCTGTCGGTCCATTTTAAATATTACAAAAGTGCATCAGACCATTTATCACATAACAATAATCATAAATTTTCACTTCACCAAATTAATTCCCTTCCAATTTCCTATTCTACAGAATATATAACACAGGATAGTTCATGGACACAGACCAATTCCAATGATAAAGTATATCAATCCATCTTTTACGTCTACGAAACATATGTTAACTTCCAACTGAAAATATATTCCAATAGCATCCAATGTCCGCAATAATCAAATCGAAAAAAAAAATAAGAATCGATCGATATTCGTCATAGTCAAATCCACCCTTCTTTCAAATATTTGGTTATGTGATTTGTTCCACAAAATCGATTATATACCTTCATCTTTAGTATGTTTTCAATAATGGAACAAATTTTTATAATATTTTTTCATAAAAATAATATATATTTTTGCCACGTGCCATTATTTTTCTAGACATAGATGCATTTTTAGGTGATGGTTCCTCTTAGACTATATACATAGAAACGGTCACAAATTTGCCATCAATTTTTCTTTTGCAAAATATTGAAGCAAAAAAAGAAAAACACATTGAATGGAGAATAGAATGAAAAATGAGCATCAATCACCATTGATGGCCGGATAGACAAATATTTGATAAGGACGAACGTTTAGAAGATTCAAGGGTCCACCATCGAAATAATCTCCCTGTTTTTTTCTATATTTTTTCATATTAAATTGCGTCCTATTCATCACCTAAGAGTTTTTCATCGAATGAAAAGTGAATTGTTCAAAATTTGTTTTCTAATGATCATAAATTTTATCCTTGGGAATATAAATTTAGAACAAAATAAAAGGGAAAAAATAGGTTCATTTTCTTCTGATTAGTCTATTTTGCAAAAATCCAGTGAGATGGAAAAGAGGTATGGAAGTGGATTCGAAATTATCCGGGTTGACAAATTTTGTTCTTGTCTTTTTTTTTTTCGTGATATTAAAGGATATGGTAATAACCGCAGAATAAGAAGATTATAAAGGATAAGCCTGATGTGACTATTTCATCCTGTATTTTGTAGAGTTTGTGAAATTAGGTCGTATTCGAATTCGCAATTTTTGAACTTTTATAGATAAATACTAGAAGAATAATATACGAGTATATAATTTTTGTTAAATGCTTTTAAGATGAATTTGAGAATATGGCGACTAGGTTAAAACTGTAAACATTTTGTATACAGCATAAGTACATAGTTAGAAAATAAAAGAGATGAAGTTGTAAAATGCTGATAAAAGTTAAAAGAGTGTGTTATATTATACAAATAAATTTCTCGTAGTGTCATAACACTTGACCCTTTTCCCATATATAATATTTTCATTTCGAAATATCTTTGATTTAAATCTGTGGTCATGTATTTATTATCAGGAAAAGTTAGGAAAAGAGGAAAAAAAATTATTAATAAAAATTAATGTGCACAGCATGAATTATGAATAAATTAATTGAAACAAGCAGGTTGCCTTGTTTTTATTTGTTGTACATGTTTCGGGTTACTTCATTTTTAAATGAGTATAGGGCAATAAGAAGACAATAGTTTTGTAAAAAAAACTAATAAAAAATTGATAATGTACAGAGTGCTCCAAAAGTTTATATCAGCTTTGATCTCTATTGTACATAGTAACACTCTATTGAAGTTTTGAAGCCAAAGGCCCGAACGAAGTAATTAACTAGTAACTTCCTATCTCTGCCGTGACGACGTTTTTACCGGTTTCGACCGTAAATTTTTAAGCAATTTTCTATCCATTGCTAACATTAATAGCTACATAATGTACGTATCGATGAAAGTGAAGTGTTGTGAGCAACATCAAATATCACCAATTCAAATTGTAAACAAACATTCTGAAATTTATATACCAATGTCAACATGCCAGAAAACGGTAAGAATGATGAAAATTTGATAACAGTGAGTTACATCATGCCATTTGCTCAATGCAAAGTTTTTAAAAAATTTCATTCTCCCTCTTCTTGATACATTTTGCATTTGAAAACTGTCCGTGCTCTTTTGCACTTATTGCAACGAGAATCTCGTTTTTTTTATTACTTTATTCTAATTGTCGTAATTGTTTATTCGTTAGCTTTGGGTACTTTATTTAATTACTCATACTTCGGATCCGAATCAAGCAAGCCTGCAAGAGCGGGCATTTGCCAGCATTCGATGTTCCCAATCGTCACGGATCATCAGTAAGCGACAGCGAACGTGCTTGCTCGCGGTCAGTGAGTCTTCCTGAAACAGTATCTGTTGACTGCTTTGACTGCTCCGCAATAAAATAGCCTTGACTAAAAGAACAGCTCGCAACTTTGTTTTTTTATCACAGACTGAAATCCACAGTGCTGGTTTAAAAGAGCTGTTTGTGAAACCAGAGATAGCAAAAGTTCTCATTTTGATCTTTTGAAAACGAAAACCTATTCGGATCCGAAAGAAATATGTGTGCAAAAACGATTTTTTATTATTATTATTTACATTTCAGAATAATAATATTAAAAAGAGGAGAAGAGCAAGTAGTTTTTAATTTTGTGAAAGCGAACATAAATTCAAAGTACATATTTCCATATATATTCCATCCGAAAAATGTACATATTGCTAAAAATCACAAACTTTGAAAAATAACGGATAAAAAGTACTGTTCTTTTTAAAGAACAATCACAATATGTTCCTGTTCTTTAAAAATCAGTCATCTTTCTATTGCAAGTCATAAAACATTTAACTTGTATATTAAGTTTTTTAAGTATATTTTCGTTGTAGGATTAAAACTGGCAGAAGAAACTAAATATGATAATATTAAAATGTTGGCACGAAGCACCCAGTAAATTTATATTAATTTCAATTATAAAAATTCTCGTAACCCTTTTCTTTTTTTTTGTTATTATTCAATATCCTCGAATTTATGGTGAGAACGTGATCGATATTATCATGATGGTAAACTCTTGAAATTAAGTTTTCAATAATCACGCATGCTTGAACGCATTATTTATATAGAAGTGTTTTTGTACGCATAATTTTTGTACTTATATGAAAAGTGTGAGTATATCACACACCAGGTGCGGTATTTCAGGTGTTGTTTTAAATTGTTTTTGTTTTTTTTTAAATTTATATTAGATTTAAATAGATTTGAATCAATTTATTACAATAAAATTGCTAATTAGTTCCGTTTGGGTATTTTCTTCTAATGAAGGGTGTTTCATTAAGGACATAACTTAACGATTGTAATGTGTGCTGTTTTGCTTGTAGCGGCGTCTTGCAGAAACCACATATCGCCGATATCAATTTCATCTAATTCTGGCCAAAAATAATCCTCCAACATGACACGGTAGCGCTCACCATTGACGGTAACATGGCGATCGTTCGCATCAACGAAAAAATACGGCCCAATCACGCCTCCGGCATGTAAACCGCACCATACAGTGATTTTTTGTGGATGCAATGGTGTCTCTTGAAGCACATGTGGGTTTGTTGCTGTCCAATAACGCATATTTTGCTTGACAAATCCGTTTAGCCAAAAATGAGCCCATCGCTGAGGATGATTTTTCGCTCTTAAAGTTGCGACCACCGACTCGGAATTTCGGTAGTAATTTTTAATAATTTCCAAGCGTTGCTCGTTCGTGAACTTTACCATGATGAAAATGTTGACTTTAATCTACGTTTTGACATTGACAGGTCATTATTAATGTTTAAGGGTGCGTTCATATAAAGATACAAAATTTTTATGTCCCTATTAAAATACACTATACTTATTGCTTTTTCTTTTTCTATAAATATATGATTAAAGGCAAGTAATTTTGTTGTGGTTTTTTTATTTTTTTGAAAATAACTTTTCCGCGGAATGTTTTCAATGAATATTCAAAAATGTTTATTTATAACAAATAATCTTATTTAAATGAAAAATTTTTTTTTTTTATATAAGGCTTAAGAAATTCATCAAGGTTTTTTGTAGCTTATTTCTTTTTTTTTTCTTTTAATTATTAAAACATGAATAAATTAAAAATTTTATTAATTAATAATTTATCACGAAGAAGAGCTTTGAAATAAAGTTATTGTTTTTTTTTTCTTTTCTTTCGGATAAATTTAAATAAAATTTTTATTTAATGTCAAATTTTCAAGTTTTCTGGAAAAACAGAAAGAAAAAAAACAGAAGATATAAATCGAAAAGTAATTATTTTTATTCAAGAACCGAAAAATGGGGAAAGAATATCGTCACTCGTCCATAAAATTGTTTCAGACTAAATATCAAGTGCTTGTGACGTTCACTTTTTGCAGGTTTATATTACATTAATATGAATAATGTTTCCTCATATAAATAACATTACATATTTCAAAATAAGGAAAAAAAAAAACAAACATGAAATTGGATAACATTCTTACATATTATCAGATATCATTTTTTTTTTCTTACACAATTAATGATAGCCGAAATATTATGAAATATTGTTATGTTTTTTTTCTAGTCTATCCAATATGTAAAGTAATCCGCACATTCGATATTTAAGGCACCACTTTTGAGTTCTGAAGATCCAAAAAAAAAAAACTAATCGAAATACTAAAAAAAATTTCTTTAGTTTACGATGTAAGAAATTACATAAAATTCAAATTTCTTCTTAAAATTGAAATAAAACTGGTTTCTAAAATGATATGAAATAATAAAATACAGAGTGTTTTGCAAAGTTTTAAAAAATTATTAAATTGTGCATTTAAGTTAATTAGTAACTTACTGATGTTTTCTTCTCTTTGAATCATATTAGTAATAGTTCGAAATTGAAAAACTGAAAATATGTTTAATTTCCACCATCGGCAATCTAGAGCACTTAGTTATTTAGCAACAATCTTCCTAACTATGCCATCAATCACAATTGTTCAACTAATTTAGATTCGCCGCTATATTCTAACTTTAACTCTTCTAAAATTTAATATTTCTTGTAAATCGAGGTGTATTAGATGTATTAGGTGTCTTGTTATACTTTGATTTATATTTATCTCTATCATATTTTGAATTTGAGCCTAGTTTTGAAGAATACACTTAAAAGAAACTTATGTCGGAATTTGAAATCTGTCCTTCAATAGCAACTTTTGATAACTTGAATATGCCTATGACATGCCTATGTTGTCATTTTGAATTTCGCATTTAATAAGATCAAATGCAAGCACATGTCCAAGATGAAACTAATATCTTTCATTCTTGGGAAACCAATTCTGCATTCCCAATTTTGTAATTATAATAAACAAAAATATGTAGCGAAATTCTGTAAGGTGACTGTAACTATCGATTTGGTCATTTTTAAAAGTGACGGCTTCAAGGCAAGGCTATTGCTTAGAAAATCGCTTAAACATAATTTGAAAGTTTTCACTTCAAATTTGCCACTTTGAAGCAACAATTTGCCTTACAAAATTTAGGTAAACGAAAATCAATTATAACTTTTCGTTTTATAGAATTCCAAAGCTAATTTGATATGATGATCATGCAGAATCGAAAGATCAACAGATAGATAAACAAAAATTTTAAAATTAGGAAATTATGAAAAATAAGTGAAAAATAATTATTGGTTGAGGTTAGAATTCGCACTTGAGAGACAATATATGAATTTCCATCAAGTAATTATAAAATGCCTACTTTTAGATGCGCATCAAAACGTGACAGATGTTTAGGAAAAGGAAATTATGTTATTTGAATTATTGAGATTATAGCATTTCAAATTTTATTTAAGTTGTTTATTCATTTTTAGATGGTTATTACTGTTTTATATTTTTGTTACCCCTTAAGTAACGTCTCAGTAATCCGGATAAAATCTTTTAAAAATCATATTGTCACTAATAATGACTAACACATTTGAGTGACATGCTGTTTACATCTCGAGAAAATTCTGATTATTGATATAATAAAATTCATAATACAAATTATGATAATCGCCACCTGAAAATAGGAGATGATGTCAACAAAAATTCGCCATGATAAGAAACCAGCAAAGATCAGGTTATGATGATCATTCCCGAAAAAACAGACTATTATATTTATTTATTTTTTCCTGTGGGCTTTTTTGAATATATAAATGTATGAGTAACTGAACTGAAATATTTGAATGAAATCGTCTTATTTTTTTCAGTTTTATTTATTTATCATGCAAAAGGCTTATCATAGCTTGTTAGAAGAAAAAAAAAATGCCAAAAACACATGTGATAACAAATGTTATAAGGTTAAGAATATTTACACGATCATATTTTAATAATAATCATTTCGTAATTTCGTTGCATTGCAAAAAAGAAGCGGAATTTTTTTTTTCGATGTCAAACTGTCCTTGATTTTAAATATAGTACACATCTTTAAAACATACGCGAACTTTTTATTTTCGAACGGGATCCAGTCTTTAATGAAGAATAATGCTCATATAATGTCTATTCTCTTAAAAATATTTAATTTTTATTCATCAGCTCTTAAATATATCTCCATTAATTAAATTTTAATGAACAACATTTGGATATGAAATGTATGTTTTTATAGAAATAGTATAATATATATCAATTTGAATATGTTATCCGGAACTTTATTTAACAAATTAACTTTTGAGTTTATAAAGTGTCGATCCATTGGAAGGCTATGCTAATTAGAAAATAGTTTTTTTTTATTCAACGATGAATATGTATATCTAAAACACCGGTTGTTAGTTGATATAAGTTTAACGGAAACCAGTTCGATACTGTATGAAATCATCAATAATCATCAGAATGTTTTAAGGGGTTGCATTAATCTAAACTAAGAAAGTAAGAAAGTATTGGTGGAACAAAAAATATTTTTGTTTTTGCTAAAAAATACATTTACTAAGAGTTTAAGAAAAGCAAACTTTGAAAAGATTACTTTACTGTAAATGATGACATTTTTTGTTTTGAGATATTTGGCAATAAATTTAATTCAGCTCAAACGTTTTTTCTACTAAAGTTGAAAAACACAATAATTGTCAATAATCGTTGATAATCGCAGAATTCTTCACAACATGCCGACGAATTACAAGCTTGAAATTTCCATGAAAAAGGTCAGAATTATTACGTAATTATTAAAAATGTAAATCGATTTAGAAAAATAAAGATCATCAACAAGCTTTGAATGCTTCTCTCCTTATTTTGGGAAAATTTTTAAATCATCTATCAAGCTGTTTTTGAGATATGATGTCCATTAACTTCGTAAACAGTATTTAGAAAAAAAACTTTTAAAGTTTCAATTATGGTTCTCGAGTTGACGATATTGTCTTGAAACTTGGAACTTTTAGAAATTGCATTTCCTGGGTAGATGTAGCCTCTTAAAGTTTCAGGTATAGTCCTTGAAAGCTCGAATTTAATTCTGTCAGAATTCTATAATTTCGTCAATTCTAGATTCAGGATATGTATTACTATAGACAGATATGGTTCCGTGTGATTTTTTCTTTTTCCTCGATTAAAATTACCACTTCGTGGACATCGTTTTGATTAAGTAGAAGGCATCCAAGAGAATTCGCTGGCCGCTTTTTTTCACAATTACAAAAGACGCTGAAATTTTTTAACTAACAAAGCAAACATCATGAGATTTATATTAGCTGTTCACAACAGTCATGCCAATCTATCAAATAAATATACACATTGATATTCATTGCGCGCGTATTTTTAAAAATGCAGTCTCACTTTTTGTCCATTGTGGTATGAAATAATTTTGTTGTTCGCACATATTTTATTTTTCTAAAAATTGCAATGTCCCTTTTATGTATATTCTTAAAAATTTCAGTAGATTCAAAATACACCTACGCCTCGGTTCGTTTTGCATTATTTTCGATCTTGCGTCGCTCCTAAAAATGCACCAATTTTCACTCTGCGTCGTGGGTTTTTCGAAGATGCGTCCTTAATTTTTTTCATTTTAAAATGTTTTTCTTTTTTTTGTATAAAATTTTTCATAAAAATTACCCAAGCTCCTGTCTTTACCCTTAAATGTGGATGTTGTTATTATTATTTTTTGTTTTATTTATAATTTCTTGTTAGGATATTTGGGGATTCCTTGTTTATTAATTTTGTCCTGTGTGTTGCAGTAAGTAAACTTTTTTTTGGGAACCTATCTTCAATATTCACGTGGTTTCTCATACAAAATGTTAATTTACTTTGCGTTGTTTCAGACTGCGTTGCAAAATTTTGGAATGTATCTACGACGCAAACCGAGGCCTAGGTGTAATAAAAATTAATTTAAAATTTTTTTTTCTAGGTAGATGTAGCCCCTTAAAAAATGATTATATAGTAAATGTTTTTCCAAGAAAAACTGGTTGTTATTCGATAGAAAGTTTAAAGTATATAAACGTCTAAAATTAAATCGAAAATTATTAATATTTAAATCAAAAATATTTGTTCTTTTAGCGGGAAGATTATGAAACAGTAATATGAGAGGATATTATACTTTCTATATCTTTTCGATTTCATTTAAACGGAAAACATAAAAAGAAAGTTTGTGTAATTCAGCAAATAAGTATAAATTAAATCTCAATTATGTAAATAGGCAAAGCTTTCTCGTGTTCCATAGTGAAAAAAAAATCTTTTTTCTTGTTTGTTAAATGCTTCCATAGATTACTTAACATAGGTATTGTTTTAGGTATCTCCCAAAAGATGTTCATCAGTCTATTAACTTCGTTGTTTCTCAATATATTGTATATAATTTTTTTTAAATTTCTTAGAGCTTTGCTTGACATAGGCCAATTAGCGGCTATACATAAAAAAATTGTCTAAACATTTTATAAATTAGATAACATGAAAAAAGTGATTAAAAGTATTATATTGTAAGCATTTTTAAATGTTGTTTTTAACTTTTAAAGAAAAAGAAAGGCATTCACACGAATTTAATCAGCACGAATTTGATAGATTTGTGCCCCTTTTAACAGCCAAAAAATACATGTCTTAAGGTCATTTTAGAAATATTAAGTTCAAAGCTAACCTTGTAGGAAATTTAGGTTTGGACTTTTATTTTCGATCAAAATCAGATTTAGTTAAAATAGGTTTAATGTTGAAATTTAAAATCAAATAATTTTTTTTTTTCGACAACGATTTTTGTTAAGAATGGGTTTCTTTCCGAACAGTTGTAACTCTTATAGGACAGTAAATGGGCTCCTACAAAATACCGTGTTATATGAGACTACACGATTAAAAATAGGTCGTTCTCACCTTTTGATTCGTTATTATTTAGGTAGTTATTGATTTTCAGTTTTTATACACAAGAAATGGTCTTCGAAGTTAATGTTGTAAGGTCACTAACGGTAAGTTCGTGCTGGCATAACTTGAAAGTCATTAAAATTGACGTATTTTTTCTTAACCGTGTAGGAGCTAGAACAAAAAGAGGGTATATACCGTTTTGTGTCCATAGTGTAGATTTGCAAAAAAGGATGAAAATGTTAACAATCGTGTTGTCCTGTTGGGTAACCTGTATTGTAGAGTAGTATTTTTGATTGGTATTGCATACTAATTACAGGATAATTAAATGTAATGTTACATTTGGAGAATAGGACTGATAGTTTAACAATTCTTTATTAATCATCGATTTCTATTATAAATTTCATATTGTAATATCAAACTTGTAAGTATATTTTCGATTACTATACCTGAAAAAAAGTAGGAAACCTTGATATTTGATTTTAATCGTTGTATAATAATTCTTCGTTATTTGAGATAATTAACTAATTTTCTGTAATACCTACATATTTTTTTTTACTGGCTATTCTAAAATCGTCGACGAAGTTAATTTTATTTCATGTTTTACAGAAGGTGTTTAATTACTAAAATCATTTGGACGAAATTTTTTTCAAAATACGTTGTCATCACATTCAAAAGCTTGATACAGGCATAACATGAAATATTAAAATGTCATGAATCATGATATTTAATAGAAGAGCTTTTAAGAAAATATATTATAATTAAAAGTAAATATAAAACGTATAGTATATGTACCAATTATTTCATATACAAGCAACATAATTAACATCCTCCTCGAGCGCTCCAAATTATCAAATATTTATCCAGAATATTGTATAAACTTTTTGAGACTATACAAGTATGCTTTCAATTTAAAGTTGCTGCTATAATAATTGCCATCAATTATTATCAAATATTGCCATTCAATTACAATGGAATTGTTTTGTTTTTTTTAAAGGAATATAATAAATATATAGTATTTATATTGACTTTGCGGCAAGTTGTGCGTAACTATATTTTCTGTATAGATGTCATTATTAAACTAAATAGTAAAATACTTGTTGAAATTCATAAGTTTTTTCTCTAGTCCATAATAATTGCTACTGGCTTTGGTAAAATACACAATATAAAGGTATGTATCCCAATTATCATCCTTGTATGTGTTGTCGATGTTGATCGAATTAATTAATAAAATTCTTAGAAATCACTGTATTTTCTTATTATAATAACATTTTTCTACATTATTTTGCAATTTCCCAAAAAAATCGAATTACCAACAAAGCGACTCAAAGTTGATTAACAACCACGCAAATTGAACGAGAACATTGTTTTATTCATCGGTTTATTGTTGGTTTTGGTCTCCAAGTTGCGTAAAGTTTTTAATTAATAAAATATTGTTTTGAAAAGTACGTTTAAAATTTCAAGTTTCAAGTTTAGTTCTTGACCTGAAATTCTTGAAATTTGGAATTTTTACAAATCGCAGAAACTTAAAAATCCATTTTATTTTCCATCTTCAAGTTTTAAATATGGTTTTTATAAGCTCGAACTTGTTTCTCTCAGAATTCTATAACTTTGTCAATTTTAAAGAAATCGATGTAAAATTTTCAGGATATATTCTATAAAAAGTCCAAAAAATAGAAATAAATTTTATTTAATTTTAAATTGGAACAGAATATGAATTTTGTATATTTTAGAAAAATGGTGGTGAGAAGAATTTAGTTGGAAATAAAGAGAAGTTCTTCGGTCGAGTGTTTTTATTTGACTGTCATTTGATATAATAATTTATAATATTGTACTTAATATAAATACTAAATAGTACTAGAATGTACTAGAATGCCTACAATTGTAAAGTTTCGAATAACTATTATTTTCCAGATCAAAATTTCAATTCTCTTATTTTTGGTTATGTCGATGATTGGGACAAACGTCGTCAAAAATATCAACAACTTCAGTTGTTATGTGTCAATAATAACAAGAAGCTTATACTATTGATTACTAACAAATTAAATGAAGTCAATATTATGTTTTTTTAGTTTTTAAAAACTGCATTACAAAGCTTTCACTCTCTTAAGAAAAAAGTTAATATTGTTACATCAAATAGAAAATCTATAAAATGATATACATATGTATATATTATAACTTCTGTTCTTGATAATTGGGACCCTTACCTTATATTGCTTATTTTTCAATGATTGCGTGTTTGAAATACTTTGATAATAATAATAAACTAGCTTCAGTTCAGTTGAACTGTTGTGAATTTACTGGCCGGGAACTTTATATTCAAACAAAGAGTTTCATATATTGTGGAACGCAAGAATAAAGGTGAGAGAGTCTTATTTTTTTAAGATAAAAATATTATCAGCAATACACGGTAATTGTAAACACAAGCAACTATTATGATTACTAAGAAAACCAATTTGTAAAGTTTCTTTTCATAATGAATTCCGATAAGTATATGGAGTTTCTACCTACTTGAATTTCAAAAAATTACTCCTATCAGGATTATTTGTTTACTTATAGTAATGCGTTTAGTAGAAGACATATTTTAATATGATTATGTTTTAAGCTGGGTTTGAAAGTCTTAAGAATGAAATCTTTTGTATTTAATACGCTAAAAAAAAAGAAGGGTATCACATTTGTTTAGTAATTATTATTTAATTAGACAAGTGCTATAGGTCACGCAGTCATAAATAGGGTCAAGTTGATTTGTGCAGTATGTCAATCTAGAACTATAAAATAGAGTATTAATTTCTATAAATGATGCCAGCGAAATAGTGAGTTAATTTATATCATTTAAACTGAATTAAGACAGTGAATGTCTATTTGCATTATTGTATACATTTCTTTGACTTGCCCTTACTTATTTTATTTAGCTGCTATATTGTTAAATATGCCTATTTTATTCGTTTTCAATTCTTTTTGGAGTATAAAAATTCTTTAAGAACGATTTTTAATCATTGTTCTAGTGCAGTTCTAGTTTGATGTTCTTAAAAGCCAGAATTTCTACATCAACTAATGATCTAAATATTAATTCATCTTAGTTTGCTCCTAGTGTTATTGTCATTTTAACTTTTTTTTCGTATTTCAGTATTAAACTTCATCATTGGGTCCTTAGTCAGGGTTCTAATATATTGGAGTACATAAAAGTGTAACTCAGCTTGGTTCAAATCATGTCGAAGATGCATAAGAATAGCCATGCTTTTTCAATTCAGTCTCAATTGAATTACATGATTCCACTGTTGGTTTCCTGAGTAAATTGATGTCTAAACACAACTTTGTGAAGTTATTAAAAATCAATTTTCAGATCTGATTTGTATCCAGCTGTTTTGTATACAAGACTACGAACTTAGTTAACATTGTAGGAGTTTTTCTTTATGTTAATGAAAACCTATTTAGAAAGTTTCTTCGCGTTTATTTTCTAAATTATTAATTAAACATATTATTTCAAAATTTAATATCATTCATCATTTTGTCGTTGTCAGTAAGATTTTTTTTTTTTAGATCAAAACATATATGTACTCTTAAATTTTTATAGGCTTCAAAACTTCGTTGCATTCTATTTGTGTACCACCTGTAGATTCAAATTTTGATTTATTATTAAATCAAGACTTCCTAAATTTACAATGTTTTCAATTTACTATGCTTTTTACATGGAAGTTTTATGAAGTTTCTTTTTGACATATGTACATTTACAAAGTACCAATTGCAATATAGTTTATGCACAATTATCTTTAAAATATTTATTTTATTTCCATTTAATAAATCACTTGTCATAACATTCATCAGGCTCTAAAAGATTAATGTTGGTGTACTAAGAATAATATGATTTGCACTAGCGGACATCATATGGTCATGATCAAATTTAAATCTTGAATTTTTCAAGATAATAAATCACGATTTCAAATCTGAAAATTCGATCGAATGGAACAACGATGGAAATTCCGTACTTTACTGATGGGTAGAGACCACAGAAAATGAATTTAATAGTATATTTCCTTTTGTCTATACAGTGCAACGGTTAGGTGTTTTTTTATAACATTGATATGCTTCCAATTCTATGCATAAGTCATGCATGCAATAGGAGTAATGAATTCATTTTGTGACGTTTTTTATTAGGTCTCTGATATACGATAAAAATCTGGAAATACCTTTGTTATTTTCTATAGAGTGATGAATATTTAATCATTAATGATAACATGTAATGTGGTTATTTAACCGTTTCAAGATTTACCATGTAGCACATTGAACTGAAGGGTTTTATAAATGCGGTTAAGGTGATTTGAAGTTTGAACAGGTTACATAGAGAATACCTTAAGAAATGATCTTTATCTGAAGATATGCTGGTAATTTTCTTCAACATCAAGTGCATAGTAAAAATCATTAGACCAGAACAGAAGCAAAAGAATGATTAAATAAGACAGAAGCTGACATTATATAAATTTGAAGTAATTTTAAACAAAACACAAATTTTTTTTTTTTTTTAGGGTTTTGGTTCAGTTAATTTGAGGTTTTCAGGAAATGGGCTTATTTTTATTATTATTAATTCACAAAATAATCAGTATCTAATATTCTTAAAGTGTTTTATGGTATATTTTGTGGTGAAAACTCCGTAACGGTTTTTCAATTAGTATAATTATAAAATACAAAAGAGTTTCCTTCCCAAGCGATAAAAGTTTCAACATAATTTATAGCATAATTAGTATTTATATACTTTCAAAAAAAAAAATGAAGTTCATACAATAGTATATAGTCAGTACTAATCAACTGTATTATTTCTAAAAGGAAACTTTGCAATTTTTCGTGTATTCCATTCTTTTGAAATTCCTTGAATTTATAGTTTACTTTTATTTGTTTAGGTTTTCACCATTTCTTCTCCAAATTTATACATATATGGCAGTCACATGAAATATAACAAAAGGACAAACTTTTTCAATTCGTTATACATACGCGAAACTTTTCCTGTTTAAATTGCTTGATACTTGGTCACATAACCCTTAGTAAAAGGATTTCCGACATAAGCAACTACCTTTATATACACAGAAGCGGGAGGTATACACGATAACAAAAAAATGTTGTTATAAAATTCGTCTGGGTCGAATGTTATATATTATATATGCATCCAAAAAGAGTATCGATTTCTTTCCATAAAAACGCCATAAGGAAACACAAAAATGTACATGAATAATTTATTTAATGTTTTTGTGGGGTTTATATCGATTCTTTCCGTCACCAGAATGCAATTTTTCTTCTCTATCAGAAAATGGAATTTACCGTCTTTTTTGAAAACATGAGCTTCGAGCAATCTTGTTTTTATCCTTTGCTCAGTTAATCAGTCACGCGGACAATATATATGAAATTGCTTTGAGACAAAGTTTAATTTGAAAACGCACGGTCCTTCTCGTACACCCTTAAAGAGTTTTCTTTCAAGTTTTTCTGTCAATATATAAGAAAAACAAATAGAAAAATATTTACAACGTGAAATTTTGAACAAAGTATGAAAAAAAAGGGAAAATCAAAAATTGGCTTTATCCTTCTTACGCCAAGGATCCAACGTTTAAATTTGATTGTTTCCGTTTTATTGCAGCGATGTGCGTGCCAGAATTGGTATATTTAAGGAGAGAATTAATTTTTTTTCTTTATGAAGAGGGTTGAAAGTGATTCAAAGGAAACAATTAGACGAATGGTTGCGCATCTAATGGTTGCATTCGGTCACTAAAATATAACGTAGCCAATTTAAATATAGTGGAGTTTAATTGAAATGCCTTTTTTTTTCGTTTGAAAATCGTATATTCAAGTATTTTTTGTAAAAGCGTGTGTTTATATTGTGAGAAATATCAATGAATTAAGATGTCAAAATTAATGCATAAATAGATAACATCTATTTTTACATTTTAATTGATGTTATCGATTATATTTTGATGGTGTATAATTTTAGATAATATCAAAAAAGTATGAGACAACCATTTTTATAGGCATTTTTTCGGAAGAATTATATTTATAGAAATTTCTTTATCTTAATTTGTTATATGGACTGTGAAATTATGAAACAATTTTGCGTATAAGAAATAATGATAATGTTCAATTTCTTGGTGATAAAATGTTTGCCAACTCATTCATGAATAATCTTATTAACAAAAAAAACTATTCAAGAATTTTTAAATTGTCTAGAAAATTTGTTCCGATAAAAGATAGATTTTCTTCTTGTTTCATTTAATTTATCAAATTTCCTTTAATTCGAAACATTTCTTTTCGTCACTTGTTTTAGATTTCGATTTTTGTCAAAGGTTATGGAATCGATAGATGAAAATCCGCTTAAGAAGTAAAGTTACCAGAGCTTTTATTTTAAAAGTATCTAATGTACGCCTAATGTCATATACAATGACAATTCTGTTTTGTTTAAAATAGCATTCAAATAGTCATTACGGAAATTTGTTCTAGGATTCTAGTGTATGTATTTTATTATCTTTGCTTTTTCACAAGAATACACTGAAATAAATGTATTGCACTAAATGCTATACTGACCGAATATCAATGGAATAGATATTCCTACAACATGCGATTTCAATTCGCATTCTTCAACAGCACATAAGTGCTTGAAAACTGAAAAGTGCTTGGAAAGTGTGCAAATGGAAACCGCGTTCAAGTACGTTGAACGCTTCAAGTACATGAAAAGTACGTTGAAGAGTGCGAATGGAAAGCGACTAATAAAACAACATGCGTTGTTAACCCTTAATTAGAAATTGGAAAATATGATACTTCATTCTGACTTAAAATCCGACAAAATTTGAACAAATATTGATTTTTTACACTGAAAAACATATAAAACAACTCATTTTTCTTAGTTTTCCAAAATTTCAAAATTTATGTCCATAATTTATAAAAACATAAAATATTATTATTGTTTCATCCACAAAATGTGAATAAAGGTTATATCATTTATCTGTCATTGCTTTTCACCTCAAACCAGCCGTTTTTCTTTAAAAAAAAAAAAGAAGAAAAATTATGTTAAAACCAAAAAATATTTCTCTCTAATTTCATAAATATATTTTTTTTTGTTATACATATTTCTTTAATGTAATAACAGCATTTGCAAAAAGGAAGCTTTAAAGTATATAGCTTTTTGTGGTAGGGTAAAAGAGTCGGAAAAGATCAGAAGCATTAAATACTCGTAGCAAAGAAAAACACGACATCATTTGATATTAAAACGCCCATAGAATGTTTCAAGGAAATTTAATTTTAGCCTAATTAAATTCAAAAGCATATACAGAAAATCTTCATTCATTCCAATGGAAATTTAATGGAGAAAATTGAAAATCTAATAGAAAAATACTTAATGTATAAAGGAGAGATTTTAAAGATTGTTATAGAATTGTAGCGATTTCTATCGAGTTGAAAACAATTTTGAGAAAACATATAAATTGACATTTTTTCATTCTTTCATTTAAGTTTGAGTTGGAAAATTTTAGGGACTTTGATTATTCAATTCAATTAAATTCAGTTTCAATACTTTTAAATTTTGTATTGGATTCAGTGAGTCGAGTTGAAATTTAAACTTGAACTTCAGTCTTGAGTTAAGGCCAATCTCCACACAGCCGACATCCTATTCTGATAAAAGTATGGGATACACTTATGCAAAGTTTGTTTAAACAGAAAGGGAGAAACAATCATCCTATTTATTTTGTCGGCTTCTGCATTTTTCATTTCCCCATCTGATTCTTCATCTGCCAGATGATACCCCTCAAAAGCAGAAGAACTTGTTTATCTGATTTAGGGCTTTTCATCTGCGTTTGCATACTCTCACAATAATCTTACACGATACCGTCGCACACTACCAATTTTTCTAAATTTTGTGGGGAAACTCTGATGTTTTTATTCGATCAATCCTAGCGAAAATTACAAAAGTCCATCTCTTTCTAGTTTTCTGATTTTTCTCGTCAGAATAGGATGTCGGCTGTGTAGAGATTGGCCTTTAGTCGTTGAACTTTTTCATAAAAAAAACTTCTTCCAGTATCAATTCAGTCTATTGAGTCTACAATACTCTCTGTCATTGAATTAGAATCATCTAATAATGTATTGAAGTTTCTATTTAAATCGAATATGGAAAACAAACAGGCCATATTGTATTCAGTTAGAGTAATATGTAACATAATATTGCATGTGTCAAAAATTCATTGTATTGTTGATGATGACAAAATAAAGCCATTGATCGAATTCAATCTTAAATCTTAACATGTCGACATCGAGTGTTGAAAACAATTAAACAAAAACAAAACAGAAACAAAACAAAAACAGAATTTGTGAATCGCAAAACTGTTGTGTTTCATCATGATAACGTTATAGAATACATGCAAATTTGGTGGCTCGTCAAAAACTGAGAGAGGTTGGCTAGGAACTTTTGATATCTCCATTGTGTACTCCTGATCGTATGCTATCACCACAGAGTATATAAACAGAGGAATTTTTATATATAAAATTTATGTACGCTGTGTTTTCCTATCCGTGTGTAAAAAAAATCCCTAAAGTTAACATAGTAGAACGCGTGATTTTTATTGGAGGAATGGGACGCGATCTTCATTGTGATTTATTCCCCCAAAAAATTTCTGAAACATTTTGAAGCACCAATTAACTACAAAAGAGCATGGCTGGTTTTCAAAAGCAAAAAAAATATGGTCTTATACAGGGTGACACAAAATGAACGTTTTGTATTATTTAGGAGCCATTAAGTCCCTTGCAGTATGCGCTGTTGTTTCATCTTGTTGGAACCAAATCGTGGTTTTCCACAGCTGGCCTAAAAATTTTCCAACATCTTCCGATATTGAGCACTCACTATTAATGGAAATTGCAACACCGTCTTTATTTTCGAAGGAATTTGGACCAGTGATCCTCTCAGACGATACACCGCACCAAACAGTACACATAAGTGGGTGTAACTGTCGTTGATGAATTGCTCTTGGATTCTCTGTAGCCCATATCCTGCAGTTCTGCTTGTTTATGAAACCGTTTAATTGGAAATGGGCTTCAATGCTCATTATCAAATTGTAAAAAAAAAGGACTATTCATGTTCAAAATAAAGTTGGATGATTTTGGTTCGTTGCTCGATTATGTATTGTTCCATTTCACATTCCCCATTACAAAATCCTGTAATAACATTTTTAAAAAAATTGAACAAAAATTTATCAATAATTCATTCTACAACATTTTGCGCCACCCTGTCTATATGTACATATAATTATCGAGAAAAAAATATAAGTTCTATGATTGATTCTAAGCTACATAGTTTCTACGGTTCAAACACAAATGATTTTTTTCCTTTTATTTGATCTATATTTCTATTAAATCCAATCTCAAAGACGAGGGGGACAACGTTGGCGGAGGCAGGTGTTTGATTTTTTGGCAATATGAAAATATTTTTGGTGATTTGATTCCATGAAAAATATATTTCAATATAATTTCTGGTCGAGTTTCTGGACAAATGTTTTAAGGCAGGGGGGAACACATTTTTTAGAAATACTCTTTTTGTGTTGTATTATCACAGATTGTGTGGGCATTGGTTCTGTGAAGAAAACCCGTGTTTTGATCATAGAAAAAAAGTGCTTAGTTACATGATCTTAGTTCTCCTCAGAAAGCACTGTTCCTTTAAAATGAATAATTCAAAAAAGTCTTCAAGTAAATCTTCTCAAAACAAATTAAAAAAACTGAAAACATAATCAATCCATTTTTGAGAGAGATTTTCCTCATAAGCCCTAAGAAAAATATTTACTATATATTTCCCGATATTGCAATTTATATGCATTCCCTAAAAAAATTTTTAGCTAGCAAAAAAAACAAAAATCATAAAATCGCTTAAAAAACTGACCTTTCCTAATTTTGTTTTATAGAAAATGTATTCACAGATCGGCACATTGATTTTAAAATTTCTTTAAAAAAAACCACACAATCTGTGATAATACAACAGAAAAAATGTATTTCCCTCTGCCTCAAAACATCATGTCCAGAAACTCGAGCAGAAATTGTATTATAATATATTTATATATTTCATGGAATCAAATCACAACAAATTGAAAGTAAATTCCTGTAGAAGAAAAATTTATTTTAAACCCAATATTTTCATATTGCCAAAAAATCAAACAACTGTCTCCGCAAACGTAGTGCCCCTCGTCTTTGAGATTGGATTTAATAGAAATATAGATCAAATAAAAGAAAAAAATCATTTGTGTTTGAACCTTTCCTCGTGTTCCCTTTTCGTAGAAACTATGTAGCTTAGAAGCATAGTTCTATTTTTTTTCTGGATAATTATATGTAAATATTAGAGGAAAGACAGGGTGGCGCAAAATGTTGTAGAGTGAATTATTGATAATTTTTTGTTAAATTTTTTTAAAAATGTTATTACAGGATTTTGTAATGGGGAATGTGAAATGGAACAATACATAATCGAGCAACGAACCAAAATCATCCAACTTTATTTTGAACATGAACGGTCCATTGTTTTAACAATTTGATAATGAGCATTGAAGCCCATTTCCAATTAAACGGTTTCATAAACAAGCAGAACTGCAGGATATGGACTACAGAGAATCCAAGAGCATTTCATCAACGACAGTTACACCCACTTATGTGTACTGTTTGGTGCGGTGTATCGTCTGAGAGGATCACTGGTCCAAATTCCTTCGAAAATAAAGACGGTGTTGCAGTTTCCATTAATAGTGCTCAATATCGGAAGATGTTGGGAAATTTTTAGGCCAGCTGTGGAAAACCACGATTTGGTTCCAACAAGATGAAACAACAGCGCATACTGCAAGGGACTTAATGGCTCCTATATAATACAAAACGTTCATTTTGTGTCACCCTGTATAAGACCATATTTTATAAATAAATTTTTTTTTCCTTTTGAAAACCAGCCATGCCCTTTTCTGAATAAGTAAAATATTTTTTTTTTAATCTCTGTTTTGATTCGTCCTTCATAATTATTTAGAAATTTTTTGGGAGAATATCAGAATAAAAATGGCGTCCCATTTAATCATTTTATTCAAATTATTTTGAAGAGGTGGTAATGCGATAAATCACACACACACTCTCAATTTTGACCGTTCAATACTAATGAAACTCCCGGGGCAAACTGTTCCCATACTGATATCGGATTTGGATCTTCTATGACTTCCATCTTTTTTGCTATCACCTTCCATTTGTTTTGGTCTATCCACAGAACCCGTTTTATGATTGAAATTTGAACCTGTCACAATGGCTTGTTTCGGCTTTTCGCATTGGAGAAGTTTTAGATTTGTTTAGAAAATTTGATGTATGTTTCATAAGTGATCTTAATTCATTCGCAGAAGTATTGCATCATATTATAGCCTCAACCAAAAATCTATTTGCAGTGTAAAATTCTTAGAAAAGATTCATTTGTAAGATCTAACAATTTCATAATTCTTTTCAGGTGTCTAAGGAATGTAACTAGTGTAGTGTACAGTTGTGTAATAAATGTAATTGCAGATTTGACTGTAACTTCCATTTTCTAGAGTAATGAACTAGATTCTTTAACTTTATCCTTAGTTATTTTTCTGTATTTCACTGAAACACAATCCTTAATTGCCTCAGGCCTTGTTATGTAATCAAACTGATCTCGTTTGTAACATATTTTCTTTGGAGTTAAATTACCATATTATTATTATATAAGATTTGATGTAGTTCAAATATATGAATATACTCTATGAATACTCTACCAATGTGCATCATTATAATTTGCCCATTTGTTGCAACATTCGTACCTCATCGTATAACTATGTGGTACAGCAACTTGTTCGAGGACGGAAAAGGTATATAATAAAATGACGATGACATGACAGTACCTACTTTTCATTTCATTTAATTATTATGAGTTCGTAATTCAATTATTTAAGAAATTTTCTTTATTCATTAAATCGTAAATTATGTGATTCTTAATTGCATTAATTATAATAATAATAATGTAAAAAGCATAACAAAGAATTCATGAATTGTTTGAGGTGCACTTAGTTGGAAATTCATGTCGTTTTTTCATTTTCCAGTTGAATTTTATTGAATAATTGGATTGAAATTTTCTTTAATTCTTTGGTTATACTTCTTTTGTATTAATCCTGTTGGTTAATTTAAAGATGATTTTCATTTATTATGTTAATTATGCATTTGGTTTGTAAATTTTACTTATAAGAAGATTTTGTAAAACAATTCTTTATTGTCCAAAAGCGATTTGAATGAATTTCATCAAGTACAACAATTTAACTAACTGAAGTACCAAAACGAAATATTAAATACGTTATAAATTTCTCATTTCACGTGTTTTCAACGTTACCAGGGACATTTTACAGCAATCAACAAAACAGTGTTACTCCGAAATAGGCAGATTACCAGAGTTCCAATGAGCTGCAGCAAAGACAGTTGCTGATAGGTGTCAGACACCGCTTCATAACAGACTCTCAACTAATCTCAAACTTCATAGTTAAAATGTTATTGCAACCGTTGCGCAACTAAATTTTGCTACTTGGGAAGGCGTCATTACTAATTAAATTATTAAATATCCCTTTTTTTATCATGATAATGATTTATTTTATGCAGGACAAAATTACATATGTATGTTTTTCTTAACCATAAGTCTAGACAATGTTATCGTATCGTGCTTGTAGTGTTATCGAAATTATACATAGGTAGTCTGGTTTTTGACCGCAATTTTAAAAGTATTATTAATTTCTTTTAAAGTAAATGACCTCAACTTCCACAAATGCAGTTATTTTTTTTTACTTAATAAAAGAAAAAAATGCTTTTGAATACATTTAAATTAATTTTATGAAATTTTTCACCTCACATAAATCAGAGACTTTTCGTTGCATTCTGTAATGGTGTTATGCTAAATAAAGTGTTTTCCATATTTTTTCTGCATTATGTTTTTTCACCTTACAAAAAAAAAAGTTTAATTCAAACTAATGTTGCGGTATTTTTCCCGCCATTTTTCATGTGGTTCATTTTATGTTGTTTTCTTATAACACGCATAACGTATTTTGCCAAAAAAAGCACAAAGATCGTATTTATACCACGCGATGGACTTAATTAATTTCTTGGATAATAAATTTACTAGTCAAGTTCAGTGTCAAATGAATTTTTATCCAAAAAAAAGAAAAATCAATATGTATTTTCTTTTATTTTACGATACTTAAAAAGGAAATATGAAGGTAACACTTTTGATAACATAAAAACATAAGTGATTAGCAAAATTTCGGACGTATATTTAGCATATTTGTAGTGCCTTTAACTTTAAGCAATTCTAAGTTTCACATCTGATTTAACTTCAAATCCGAAAAAGAACTGTTTTTGATGAAATTCGGACTACAGGTATTTCAAAATGGCTTCAACTGAAAAAT
This sequence comes from Xylophagus ater, assembly GCA_963422695.1. NCBI lineage: Eukaryota > Metazoa > Arthropoda > Insecta > Diptera > Xylophagidae > Xylophagus > Xylophagus ater. The sequence continues at coordinate 48,836,088 of OY730478.1, read as the reverse complement.
TCCAATTTCTTGACATAAAGGATTAAGACGTTACATCATCTTGAAACACATGAAAACGGCATCGTATGAAAAATTTTATTTTTCTTTATTTATTATGTATATGGAATATAGTATGTACTCGTTTTCCATTTACACGTTTTAAGTGCTGGTAAGTAAAAACACTTGCTAAGAAATCTATACTTCCAGCAACTCAAGCAACATCTTAAAAGTAGTTAGAAGTAAATTTTGTCAAGCTTTTCCATTAGGTGGAGTTTGTATGTATTCTATTGTAGTATCTCTTCACTGACGACATCTTCTCAAGAAATATCCAAAAACGTGATAATGATGTTCAAAAATGAGATTCTTTGATTTGGAATAACTGAAAAAACCTCAAAAATTTGTTTTCATAGAAACACCAAAATAAGCTTAAATTGAGTAAATGATTATTACTATGGTATCGAAAATAATATATAAAAGGAAATTCTCTGATTTATAATGAAAGCACGAAATGGTTTTAGAATATTTTCTTTTCGAAAAAGAAAATTGCTACTGTTTGAATAATGAAAAATTGGATAGGGAATAAAACGAAAATCATGCTCCTATTTTTCTTCTTTTTTTTAGGTTATACGACGGCATTGAAGCATGTCAAGGACAGTAATGGAATTTTTATATCCAAAAAGTATATACACGATATAAATGGGTGGAGAATAATTCTCCACTTCTGTTTGTTGGGCTGTATAAGAGTTTCGCTTTTATCGATCGATAAGAACCTTACGTAGAGAATTTCTTTGTAGGCTAAACTTATTTATCAACATTTTGAATGTTAGATATAAAGACTCTTACACTTCCGCATGAATTGAATTTTCTTTTTTAGGCTTTTAGAAGCTTTAAAGAAACATTTTTTATTCTATTATTAAAAAGCATTCAATTGAAGCAATCATTGAAAATATCGTGTTTATTTAGAATAAAATAAAAATAATATTCACTTGAATTTCGTTGAATTTCTATTTATTTGAATGTGTTTATTATTTATTCTAGAAACGTTTAAAATTGTGACTAAAGTAAAACTCACCTTGATCAGTTTTCCATCAGCTTTTGAGCAACTGAGAGAAAACTGACCAGTATGAATGAAAAAACTGATGGTTTGTCAGTCAAACTCAATAATTATTCAAAATGTTCGTGAGCAATCAGCTTTCTATCTAACATGACTGACAGTCATGAGTGATTAATGTGAGATATACTTTCAAATAATTATTATCCTCATCATCAAAGACTTCTGAAATGCTAGGAATATCTAGTACTAGTCCATTAGAACTACACAACTTAATCGAAAGGTTTTTATTCGTAAGAAACTGAAAAATATGAGTATGTATTATCAAAGCCCGTACCAGGAGTTGAGCTCGATACTCCTCAAATGTTAGCTATCTCTGCTACTCAACTATTAAACAAATTCACCGATATTCTTGTTTCAGAAACCTTTCATTGTTTATAATAATAATACAATTCCTATTTTATACTTATATAAATCATTCAAATCTTGTATAAACTATTTAAATAAATACCTGAAATTGTCTTACAGTTCGACCGTCCTGACAATTTGGCCTCTCTAATTTCAACTAAATTCAACGAAATTATCAAAGTCTTACTTCGATTTCAATTGAAGACCAGTATTTATTGTTGCAATCTTTAAAATTATATATGAATGCTTAAATAGAAATTCCTATATATAATAATGGTTGATGCTGTTAGTTAAATATGTAAGAATATGAAAATTACCGAAGGCTAGCTAGCATTTTCTAATATCAATCAATGTACAATTTTACGGATATTATTTCTATCTTGTCATAGCATAGACCTTCCATGGTTTAGATAAACAATATAATTATTCTTTTGTATTATAAACAATTCAATTTCAATATGTATTATTAATTAAAAGCTTAAAACCGCTAGAAGTAAATTCTGGGCCGGAATTTAGTGTAGTTTCCCGGACTTAACAATTCCTATTAAAGCAATTGTACTAAAGTTATTGTACGACAGAGCTTATTGTGAGCTTGCGTGATTTAAATTTTCCAGTTCTTAGGACCTTCATCAGATTCAATTAAATTCAACAATATCGAACTATTGTTCCTTTTTTTCTATGTAAAATGTATGTAATGTGAATTGTAGAAAAGTGACATTTGTAATTTTCAATTGTTATTTATTTCCAAAAGAAAAATGTAATTAAAAGTGGAACATACATAAATTAAAGATACTAATACAATCAACCAAATGTCCAATTTTACATGGACAAAGTTAATTTTATCAAGAAAATCAATTTAAAGTTTTTTTTTTTATGAAAATACAAGTACCGTATATGTAAATTGTTGTTAAATATTTGCTTCATAGAATAACTATGTAAATGTAAAGAAATTTTATATTAAAAAAGTTGTCTTCACTTAAAATCTCCAGCCATAAAGAAATTTTTGTCTTTTACATTATTAATTTTCTTCATGTCTTTGCAAAGTTTTGTTCCCAGTTAGTTTATGCAATTTGTCATTGGGGCAGAGTCATTTAACAAATGAATTTTAACGAATCCAATTTAATAAGAAAAACTCTTATTAAAAAAAAAAACAATACAGATATAAATTGCATTAGACTCAACATTTGATGTCACACGCGAAAAAGTCATATATAGTATGTAATTTTTTTTTCTAATGGATATTTTTCATATGATATATGCTTGGTAATCCATTTTTAACGTGACAATCTCTGATATAAACCCAAGTTATTTAGTTTATATATTAAGTTTCTTCCATTTATTCGAAATTAATATAAACAATTTTTTTTTTTGTAAATAAAAAAAATTATTTGTTTTTGAATGTTATTATTATAATAAAAAAGAAACTACGCGCTCCACTGGACCATTGAAAGTGAAGTCACCATTATAGTGTGAATAAAAAAAATGTTCGCATTTGAGACATTTGAGTCTTTAAAACACAAAAAGAAAATTAAAGATTGTTCTTCAAATTTAACAATTGCGAATTTGATTGTTTAATTTTGATCGCATACAAAAAATTGTGTTCATTATGTATCGCCAAAAGGCGTTATATGTCAATTTCATTTGAATAGCGTGTTAATGTTAAAAGAATAAAAATAAAAGAGATTGGAAATTTAGTAATTTAGTTTTCTGACTTAATGAGGAGTCTCAAATTTTTTGTTTTAACTATAATGCCAAATTTCACAGTAAGAGCTTAAGCTTAGTTTGAAGCTTAAGTTAAACTTAAGTTACAATTTCATAGTCAAGGCTTTAATAAAACTTAAGTTTCCTATTTTGATAAATTAAGTTTTTCTTAACTCAATTAGACAGGCAAAATATTATGAAATGTTTTATATTAATTTGCACGTTTTTATTAACTCGCTTTCTTGTTTGTTTGTCAAGTACAAATCTTGCAATCGATTTTTAACTAACTTCCTGACTAGCTAGAAATTTGAAACTTTTAGAACAGCTCAGAACACGACGACAATGCATTCTTTTAATATTTTTAGCCACCTTTAAGCAAAATTGAATTCATTTTCAGTAAATTTTGTTTTGTATGGAAAGTTATTAGTTCAACTGACAATTTAAAAACGTGGTATATAAAAAGTTATTTTTATCTTGTAATTATTTCGTATTTATTTTAATCAGTCTAAAAGTTAGATATTAATTAGCTTTTAAAGAAATAATTATGAAAATTTTAACAAATTATTTACAATTGCCAATTTACGAATAGAAATTCACAATATTAAAATTATTTAAGCTTAATTTTTGTCTTACTGCAAGCAGAAGTCCATATCTATCTTAACTTGGATTAGCTTTAAGCTTTGACTGTCAAAGTGAGCATAAAGATCCAAACAGAATGGCGAATTCACGACTCATTACAATTAATAAATATATACGGTTTCAATTAGACTACCCATGACGCGACGGATCCACGACGGACTATTTTTAATATAATCTGAAAACCGAAAACCGTGAATCCGTCATGGATCCGGCATTCTGTTTCTCACATAAGTGTTCTAGGTATTAAATGCATAGCTTTCGATATAAGGTTATTAAAATATAATGAAATATTTTTTGATTTACTTAAAATCAATAGATGGCGAAGAAAAATCTATCTTTGTTGGTTTAGTTGATAAGGCCTGGTATTTGTTTAAATTCACACTCCAACAACTATAAATTTTTGTCAGTTGTCTACATTTTAAGACGTAGACTCAGTATATGTACATACACAGAGCTTTTTAATCCTCTTTTATTTTGAAAAATCTGACGACAATATGTTATCATATCTAATTTATATTGAAACATAATAATATTTATGTTATCAATAATAATACATTAAAAGGTGGATTTTAATGTCACAATATTTTGTTACAGATTGTTGAAGTTCCCATCTTTTCTATTGTCCAAACTCAAGTGTATACTAGACACAACCTTATAAATGTACATTCTGTTTCCAAATATCAAAACCAGAAACAACAATAAGTTAAGAAGCCAACAAAACTATCCAACCAGGAAGTTCATTTGATCCTTTTAACCATGAAGAAAGAATACTTTTATATATATACAAATATAAATATCAGTTTAATGCTCTTTTTTTATGTTCTGTTCTACTAATCCAATCTTTCAAATACAATCTAATAAAATACATACTCGCTAAAAAAGAAAAATCGAATAGTTTGTAGGTCGAAGACACATTTATCTATTGTTTTGGTTTTGGTATACAACTATAGGAAATGCATATACTATAAACAGAATAATATTCCATAATAAACGACTAGAATAAAAGGAAGCCAAATAGTATACGTTCCTAGATATACATTTGAAATACCAGAAATATTTGTGTTGTCATGGAAACTCCCTTTTTCGTGTTCGAACAGGACTTTATACACCCTAGTTTTTTTTTACGGATTTCTCTTCTTCATCAATTTCAAAATTCCCTTTTTTTAACATTTGGTCGGGTTGGTCGATGGAACTTTCTTTTGGCTATATAAGGAATTCTGGAATAACACCATCATCATAACACACCAGGATAATTTCCAATTCAGTTCAGATTCTGGATAAAAAATTTTCCTCAGAATCTCACACTACTATATGTATATATATATATATCTTATTATTTCCTATCTTAGATGTATTTTTTTATGGTATAGAAAATGTCGCGCTGAAATCGCTTACCATTCATTTTCATCTCTTCTTCTGGAATATGTATATATGAAAATCTCTTGACAATAATAATGTTCATTTTCCTTCCTTCCTAATAAAATCTTTTCATCAAAAACAAGGACTTTTCATTTTCCTTTTCCTTAATAGTACATCACCTTGGCTCACATTTTATTGCGTTCATTATGCGGTCACATTTTGAGGTTATGTTGTCTGTTATGTTTACTATATAGTAAATTGTATATATTCCAAACGCATAAAGCGACGCAATTTAAAAAGAATAATAGCTATGCAGACTGTTCTTAGGATAGAACAGCTTGTTTAGCATCGAATATTACAGACGACATGAACAAACAATATCAACAATAAAATAAGGTGGTTATATTTATGTTATGTATATGGAAATGAATAGACCCCATTTACTATACTTCTATACAGAATGGGGGTCAGATTGTTAAGAATCATATGCCAACTAAAAGGCGTGAATACATTTTAAATAGGGTCTGCATGATTACCTCATGTTTTCCATATAATATTTATATCCATTATCTAACAAATTGGATTGCTCTTGAACTTCCGGTTTATTTTCTAGATGTTTTTTTTTTATAACACGAATTATGAAATATTATTCCGCCCTCTTTCTAATTTATTGTATTAAGTAATAGTTAGACCACATAGTTTTGACAATCAACTTGTAATAGATATGACAGCTATTAAATAATATAATAAAATTATTTTGTTTATGTTTTTTTTTTCGTTGAAATTCCTTCAGGAATGATGTCAGACACTATATTATTGCGTTTTCTTTTCAAAGTTCCTTCATATTCTATTATCTAGTTCACTAAATTTTCGGGAAAGCTTATGTTACGAGGGCGGTATCATAAGTCTGGTAGGTCGATACACTTATTCAGACTAATTTCGAAGTTTTCTTATCCCCTAACTCTTCAAAATATGCAATTATATCGTCGATGACTTCCGAATTCAGTGCAAATTTCCTACCCCCTCGTCATTTTTTCTACTTTGGAAACAGGTAATAATCATAAGGAGATTAAGCTAAGAATACGGGAGATGATTAATTAGTTCATAACGTACAATTTTCACCTATAAATTTTTAATACTAGATGTTTAAAATACATTCATTAGAGATCACCACACTGACTGCTATCTAATGCACTTTCACTTTTCGATCTCCTAAGACGATATTCTGGACTTTTTCAACAATTTCTTCAGTGGTCATGTCAATTGTCCGACTTGGACATTCCTCATCACAAATGTTTATACGACCACGTTTAAATTTATTTATTGAATATCTTATGGTTGTTGTCGAAGGTGCAATCTTCGCGTAGATAGCATACAATTTTTCTTTCATTTCCTCACGCGTTTCCCTATTCAAAAACAGTAATCTAATCACTAATGGATAATAAATTTTATTCAAAATTTGATAAAAAACTATAATTGTTCACTTTTAATGGCTGCCAAAGGTGTTAACCTTTGGCCGAATTGACCAAATTGATCGATCTGACTAACAAAATTTTTAGTACTTATTAAATGTCATAAAGATATGCAATTATGACGGCTCCTATGAGAGTTTCACTAGGGATGCTTGCACGTAAGTTGTTTCAAGGTCGTGTTTCGATCAAACCCAAAGTCGTTTTAATTTTGATTTGGTAGAACGTTTGATGAAACGACTTTTGGTTTCTACTTAGTCGAAACAATCTTCAATGTGGTCGAAACAACTTACATGCTGTCATTTTTGTGAAAAGTCGAAACACATGTTGTAAAATATCTTACGTGTTAGCACCCCAGACTTATCACATCTCCCTTGTGTATTATAAAAAGAAAGCTTTCCGAATGAGGAATATTGTATTATAATTAAGAAAATAATTAAATAAAATTAACGGAATTTAAAAATATTTCATAATCAATTCTTCAATGAATCATTCTGAACTATTTCCGAATTATAATTCTTTGAAATATGAAATATATATATGATTCAATTCACTAGGAGAACAACTTAATCAAATTCAATTTAAGTAAGTGTATTATAACCGGAAGATTTTGATTAAATAAAAGGAATATCTTCTGATGTAGTCATAAACAAAAATTTTGTTCTGATTCTTCCAAAAAAAAAAAATCACCTTCAAGTTTCATTAAAATACTCTCAGATACTGCGTCATCTTATATTTTTTATAAAACATGAGAACTTTAAAGTCATCATAAAAGCTTGGCTAGCAAAAAAATAAAAAAATAAATAATGTAATTCAACCTACGCTTAAAGATTTCATTACGCAATAATTGTCATTCATAAAATTAAGCAGATGAACGGGTTTCTGAAAAGAGATCGTATTTTAATACTAAAATATTGTACCGCGAAACCGGCAAAAAAAAATGTTCGAACCAAATGTTTTTTTTTTTGTTGAAAATGTCAAGAAGAATATTTAATACATGTAATGAGCTCATTTATATCTTACTTCCTTTAATCGAATATCATCCAAAAATTCCGGTTTTTATACAGTGTTTTTGAAGAAATTTTGGTAACTGTATTCTAAATAAGAGCTTGACAACCGGTGTGCCACGAGACGTTTCGTTTTTCAATTCCTCCAAGAGGAGGTAATGCATGGATGGTATGCACGTAAAAATGAATAAAACATGTATATTTTTATTTGTCGTCTCCCACAGTAGGCTGTGGCTAGGTGTGCCGCCGATATCGCAAGACTACGGAACTGTGTTCGAAAATAATATTATGTGTAGCTCAAAACAAGTACCAATGCCGAAGTCAAGATTTCAGCTACAGACTTCTGAATATCAGACAACGGGCTTTACGAACTACGCCAACGAAGCCATACTCTTTTATTTTAATTATATATGGAACACAATATCATTCAAATGGCATATCTAGGCCATTTTGCAGTTCACGCTTACGCCAATTTTCGATAATTTTTTGGTACATTTCGGGTTCTAACTTGGCCATAACATTGCTGATGTTGTTGCCCTTTAGCGCGTATTTGACAGTTAACAAATAACAAGTCTGTCAAATTCATACAATGAGTTGAAAAACCCTATACCAAATGAACTTTTTTAAATCTTTAATCCAAAGTTTAGAAGCAAGTCATAAAGGTGGAAACAGAATGACGTATCCACGACGGATTCATGACGCATTAAAATTTTAAATATATACGTTTTCTATTAGACCACACAGATCGCGACGGATCCACGACGGACTATTTTTAAAATAATCTGAAAACCAAAAGTGTGGAATCCGTTATAGATACGTCATTCTGTTTCCACTATTAGGCAGGTAGATATGAATAGACTGTGGTAAAATTTTGCATGTTCTGTCCTTTTACAAGCTAGCTCAAAAATACTTTCATTTATTTGATTTCAATTTCGTTTCCAGTCTATATTTAACTCTAGTTTAATGACTAGTACTTGTGCAAAATGTAGGTACTCGTATTATCGATCAACTTTTGCACACCACTCTTTTCGACCAGCAAAATTCTATCCCCAGAACTATATACATAATCAAGAGAAGAACCAGTTTCATTTGGTACAATGATTCCTAATATACGATTGTGGTAATGTGGTTTGACTGTTTTTATTGATTCAACTTTAATCTTGACTTTTATATGGCATTGTTATTAGTACAACTCGAACTTATTATATAAACGCGTTCTGTTTATATGCGCAATCGATTTAAAATAGACGAGTTTAAAAAGGCAGCGGCAGCAAAATATAAAAAAAAGCGCGAGTAACACGGTGAATTCTTAATGAAGATAAAAAAAAATAACAACGTTGAAAAATGGAGTATGAACATGACACACGTGCAATTAGGCGTCAATTTCAAGATTCATTACCAGGGTTTTTTTTCTTTTCTTGTTTCTATATATACAATAGTTGCCTTCAAATATTAAAGCAAAAAGAAAAAATATGGTTGACATAGTCATGTCCATAAAATCTATTTGGATGATTTGATACGCGCAAATAGAAAATAGTTTATTATTAATACAATATTAAACCACCTGGATTAATTTCGATGTTGATTAGTACTTTTCCAAGTCGCTTGAAGACATCGCGCGTAAAATGATATTCTATTTTCTTTCGTATGTCTTTAATGAACGACATTTTGTATACTTGATATTTTTTCGGTTTATACCATGATGATGATCAAATTACCTTATTCCCCTTTCTGGTTTCGTTTTTTTTTTGTGTTGAGTGTCATTTAAGTACCTGAAAATAAGGTGATCAAATCATTAACTATTGATGAGTAATAAAGTAAGAAATTATAACAAGAAACATAAAAGAAAACTGTGTAAAAATTAAATGAACTTTTAAGATTACTTTACAAGACTTACATACAGAGTGTTTCGGAATGTTATTATACATATTCTTAATTTATGTAGAATTTCAAAATACAAACTGTCTCGATATTTTGTAAGTATAGTTCTTATAAACAGTTCTGTATTGTTTTGTTAGCGGAAGATGATTTATTTATAACAGTTATGACGAATTCGTACTTCGAAATTAATAATATCAAAGGGAAAATAAACAGAGACATTTGGAGAGCAGGGCTGCAAAGAAATATATGTATCTCATCATTAGTGTTTGTAAAAAACATTGTTTATACATATGTTTTTATATCAAAGTTAACAGCTTATGATGATGTTTGAGGTAGCTCATCGAGCTTTGATATATACAATCCATTTCTTATCACCAATTATAATTTTCCTTAAAAATGGGTTATTTTGGTTACTTTTAAGAGCGTCTAACAAATACTGATATGTTATGTTACACAAATGTCTTTAAGTTGGTATCTAAACATCATTTACGTACCTAAGCCTTCTCAAGTGGTCATCAATAATTGTTTTTGATAAATTTAACTTCCCTGTCAAGAACTGTTATATGTCGATCAGTTTCAATCAAGGCATTTAATTAGTCCTCATCAATCTAAGTTGGCCCACCAAAGCCAACCGAGAAGTTTATCAGCAATATATACCAGACATATTTTTCTGCGTGCTTCTGCAGCTCTTTTACTATTTTTTTTTTTAAATAAAAAATAAAATAAAATGTAAATGTTCATTTTGATCTTCCATTTTTAAAATGACGCCAAACAAATACAATACAACCGATCAAGTCGAAAAACATATTAAGCATTAGCCATTATGAAATGATATATGTTATATAATACTCACACATATAGTACATAAAAAAAATTACTAATGCCATATGTTGGTAAAAATCGAGAGCACTTTCCGGACTACCCAATAGGTTTTATTATTGAAGTAAAATCAGTTGATAAACGTATTAACGCATGGTATTTTTTTTTAAGCTTTTTTTATTAATATTTCTATAGTTTTTAAAAATACAATAATGGACTTAGAAAGTTTATGGTATAATAAATTTGATAATTCCAGCAAATATTCCATTAAATTCTTAGACTAAATATAACTTAAAAAGTTTATGATATAAACAGCAATGTACAGACTAATATCTCAAAATATTGATCGGCGCCTAACATTACATTTAAAATAAAGAAATATTAAATAACAAATACAAAACACTTTAAACAAATTTAAATATATATTTTCTTTTATTATTGATAAAAATTTAAACTAAACAGAATTATTGTATTTAGCAAGGATAATCTTTCAATTTAATTTCAAATTATATCATGTTATTAAAATTTCAATTTCATTCAATAAAAAAATCATCTTAAATTATATTCATAAACATTTTAATCAAAAAGAAGAAGAAAAAAACCATCAATGAGCTTAAAATTGAAGCAATTGATTGATTTCAAATTATTCTTAATATTGTTCCATGATTGGGAATCCTTTTATCATCATCATAATTCAAAATATTTAAAAAGGATAAAAAAAGAAGACAAATAAATCCCTAAAATATTTTTTTTTCTCGACGTTGTTCTTTTAATATTCATAAAATGATTTTCTTCTAGTCGATCGAGTAATATAATCGGTTTTTTTCTTCATTTTGAACAAACCCAATCACACCCACTTAAAACAACCCCTTATTATTTCTTATATCTTTCATGAATAGAAAAAAACAATCCTTCATTTCTTTCTGCTTATATTTTTATGTGATCCCCATTTTTTTCTTCTTTCAAAATTATCTTTTTGAACATGCTAAGATTGTTCTTATTTTCAAGATTCCCAGTTCCATATATTTAACACAAAAGGAACATCTGTAAAAGAAAGAAAAATCTGCAACAATAGCATAAAAAAAAGAAAATGAAAAGAAAAAATGTTGTATCTAAAATTCCCATTTTCCTATCCACACGATATTCATGTTATATTATCGTTTTGCCCTTTTGAAAAATATCACTTGTCTTTCCAACAAGAACTTCTATAAGACGAGTTCAAAAGCTTTTAAATTCTTTCCCTTCTACCTAAGCTTCTTACGTTCAATGCATTTTTCTTTTGATATACATATCTACAAACAGCATAAAAGAGAAGAAAATTTTTATTTACACTGGAAAATCCCCTTGAGAAATGGTTTTTCATCTTTGTTGATTTTAAAATGGGAATTTTCTCGAAAGAAAATGTTCCCTAAGCACATCTGTTGCAGAAACTCTATTTGGTATCAAAATAGTACTTTTGGTGAGAAAAAGGAGTTTATGCCAAAGTTTGAAATAATATTACTGAAAAGGATAATATATATCTATTTAATGGAACTTGTCTTAGCGGTATAACCATGGTACATATTTTCCATTCCAGAACCAAATGTGTATATTGGATATATTTCCGGAAAATCTTCCTTGCTTTTAATTGTTTTCTTACTATTCGAAGTGAAACCTACTAAATGAAGATCACATTTAACAAATTTTGAGTTCTTATAGAAATAGGATACGGTTTCACTATGAAGTTATGGAAAATTCAATAGAAATGTGTTTGTGCATTTAAAATTGTATCTAATTGAAGTTCGAAAAGTTTCCTTAGTACGAAAAGTTTATTTATAGAACGTGATTAACTGGGTAACTGCTTGATTTACATTTACATTTATTTAAAATCACGACCAATTTATTTAAAAATATTAATAAATAAATCTTGGACTTAGTTAGTGAGTTCTAGCAATGTAGCATCTAAGGAAAACAGAGAGTGTTTCAATATGTGTTTCAAATGTCTGCAACAAATTTATTAAGCCAGTACAAATTTCTGTTGTTAATCGAAAGCTTAAAGTAAAATATAATTATCATTTATTTAAAGTGTCTTACTCGAATATCAAAGTCCTTTTAATCTTTGCTTATGTAAAGCCTTCGAATTTAGAAATTGGCACTTCATATAATCAAAAATCTGCATTCTTATTAATAAAACCATAAAATATTTTAATTAAAATACATTTTTTATTTTTAAATAATTACTTAACATGACTAATTATACGAGTATAATTTCTATAAACGAACAAAAAATGTGGATTTTATGCAAGCTCCATATGAGCTTTTTTTTTGTCGGCCTCTATAAATGGAATGATTGGTATTCAGTAAATTGATTTTCCTGATTCTAGAAAAAGAAACGTGGGAACTGTTAAAGAAAACCAAAAAAAACTTACCCATAAAATTATGACAGTACAGTGTACAGTCGATCACCCCAAATATGGAAAGGGGCAACTGTCCGTGACTTACGTTCATTTCACTTTAGAATAAAGTGCAAAACAGGTGATTGTTTCGTTTAATGTGTGGTATTTTTAGTGTCGTGTAAAACTGATTTAATGAGTTTCAATGATTGTTTAAGTGCTTTGTTTTTTCTGTTTAAATGAGATGCAATTTTTTTTGTAATTATGGAATAATAAATTAGGTAGAAGATAATCTTAGAATAACAATTGAATAAAGTTGACATTTTCTTTCTAAAAGATATTTATTTTGATGGCTTTGGTTATAATATCGTTGTACTTGTAGTGGAGTATAACTATATAACCTTACCCAATAAAAATACATATGTTCATTTAGCTAAACTTTAATTTGTTGAAAACTAGATGATATTGGCAAGACTTTATTAACTCGAAAACCTATGAAATTAGGCTCATATGACTTTAGGAAATGTGCTATAAGTAATGGAGCAAAAGTTTTCTTTCCCTATCCACTTAAATAATAAAATTTGGGCACCAGGGCTAGAATATGAAATAGTTTTTTTATTTCATTTTTAAAATTCAATAATTTAATTTCAATTTAATGACTTGATAAGATTAGAGTGGGTCCTATCCCAATCTTGTCCAAGATTTCATTAGATCATCGTTTTTTATGTTAGTCATTAAAACTTTTTTTTATTTTAATTTGGAAAAATCTGACAATTCAAATATAAGTCAGTTTTCTATTAAAAAAAATTATACCTAAATTTTGTGACTGTTTGACACAATCACCCATGTGACTAATGGCATGACTAATTCAGATACAAACCAAATTTATGATTTTTAATAAATACCTTTTAAATTTACGCTAGTAGATTTTTACAGTTCAAGGATAGCGGAAATGAAATAATTCTGGGAATAAGCCTGTTCATAAAGTTTTTTTATGTGCTTTAAAAACTAATATACCAATTTGAATAAAATTTGCAGAATACATTCATGCTATTAGGTTCTAGCTTAGAAGCTATTGAAAAAGAAGAAAGAAAGTTATGAAGAAAAACTCTTGAAATACTGTTAGTTTTGACGGTTTTTCTGTTCCATTGCTGTCATAGGGCATCAAAAAATCAGCTATAGGCCGATTTTCAGTTACTATATGTTTTTTTTTTACTGGTTTGAGCAGAATCATTATTACGGTATAAAATTCATGAACTATTTTTGCCATAAATCTTGAAGTCGGGGTCTATGAATTGCTTCAAGAAAGTGACGCATCACAGTTGACCAGTTGAAAGAAATTCCTGATGCACAATACTACTGTTTCCGGCATATTATAACTCAGTAGTAAAATTTTAAATTGAAAAATTTTATCGTCCTTTTATGATATATAATTAAAATTTAATTCTATGCTATTATGTACATATAAAATATAACTACTTTTACTTCGTACTTGTTTCCATAATCAAATAGTTTCAGCTTTTCCTTTGAAATTAATAATCTTGTTAGATAATAACTGATAATAGTTGTTCGAACCAGTTAAGAACAAGTTATAATTTCTTGTTATGAATTAATTTTACAATCAATCCATTAATTACTATTATATCAATCGATTATCAAACTGACAAGGAAAACCCGCCTCTGTAATCAAGAGAGAAATCACTTGTTGCTATATAAACATGACTTCTTATCCGATAACAACAATTTTTTTTTTTTTGAAAATTTTTCTAGTTTCTTGAATAAATCTTTTACTTGTTTTTCTAATAAATTTTCTATTTTTTTTTCTCTTTCCAGGTACATGACATACGTGATATAATAAGCTGCCTTTTGTCATCACTTTCTTTTATAATTTTTTCATCTCACAAATACCGTCATCAAAAAAGTAAGCAAAAAGTTTTTTCTTTTTCCTTTAATCGTCTTAAAGGATGAACATTTCTGATGATGTTAATTATAGGTGAAGTTTTTGTTTTTCTTTTTGGCAAAGTAAAAGTTTTAATTTAGACAAGAGTGATGACAATATTATAATTAATATCTTGTAGGAGAAACTAGACAACTTTCTTATAATCAATTTTTTAAGTTACGTTTTTTAATAAAATATTAAAGATGGATATTATTTGTTATATACAAAATTTGTATTAAAGAATAAAGTAATTGAATAACCGATATGAAAGAAAACCTATACCAAAAAATATTTAACCTTTCAGCCATTTCGCTTCGCCTTTCTAACTTTTTTATTATCAAAATGTATGGAGAAATGAAAAAGTAGACGAAAGAGTTGAACCACTTTCAACGTTACCGTAAACGTTAACCTGTAAATAATATTATTATACAATAGTATAAGTCATATTAATGGTTGAAATTTAGACTTCTCTTTTAATAAATTAAACTGGGAAAATATAAACTTTTAATAAAATTGGAATAATTTATTGAAGAAATAGAAGAATTTTCTGGATTATATAAGAAAAACGAAATTATACGTCTACTCATCCGTCTGAATACGTAAACATAAAGTGTTAGAGTGGCTCGAACCAAAACGGACCGAAACGTAAGGAAAACATTGTTGTTCGGCCTTTAAGTAGGTAGGTAGAGTAGGGATACTGCGTACAACACCAGGCACCTTATAAGCCCATTGTGATCCCTACGAGACCAAGAGTTACCCTATTGGGAAACCTATTCCTCTTCAAAGCATTTAATTTTCCTACAAAACTTCATTAGGCTGCTCATGTCAGTCGCTTAAAGCATCCCTAAATTCCCGAAGAAATGGCTGCCCAAAAAGTTGTTACAAGCTCGAGAGAGAGCTGAGTATTCGCACAAAATGTGCTTGATGTCTTCAGCCACTTCTATGTCTCCACAATATCGACAGAGGTCTGTTTGGTCACAGTCTTTTAGCGTGCTTTTTTAACAGACAATGTCCTGTTAGTATCCCAATGATTCTTCGTAGATGATTCCCAGTATATTATGTTCGGCCTTTAAAATTTCACAAAAAAAAACCTTCCTATACGATTTCTTAAGTATAAGAAAGTGTTTATCTAAGAATGACTAGAAGTTTGTTGATAAATGTGAGATGAAATTTAATGTTTATGCTTTTCGAATATACGCTTGCGTACATTGGAAAATAATAGGATATATTTCATTTAGAATACCTAAATATTAAGTTATCTTTGTGACGCATTTGAAATGTAGTTCCATAGAGATTATATCTAAGAGGTTTAGGATGGTAAAAGATAGAGATAGAACCGGTAATGGAAATTAAATAAGCTATTTAAGCGTTATCATATGGCGCACCTACTTTTTCTTTCTTTTTTTTAAATAGAATTAATTTAAATTTAGAAAATTGTCAATTCAAAATTCATTAGCAAAACAACAGTTTGCCTTTCCCAGCTGGGGTACATAATATATTTGATAATAGTGTTAATAAATTGATAACAGACGCAATCAAATTGCTTCCATTTACGTCATACAAAAAAAAAAGTTCTTCTATAAAGAATGTTTATCTTTTTTTGATATTAAATCAATAGTTCACCATTTGGAGTATTATACTTGTATGTTTTGGAAACCATTGAAATACAATTTTATTTCTCAACAAACAAATTATATTAACAAGAAAACTTTATCATATATAAATCTTAAAGATAATTTCCTTATAGCACAGTTTTTTTTCGCTATAACCGCATTTTGTTGGCGCCAACCACATTTTTAAGAGAAAACAAATTTTCATTCCAACTTATATAAGAAGTTGCTTTACATTTTTATGCATATAAATCTTATAAGAATATTTTCTTTCTTTATTTTTAGTTTAATAATTTCGTCCTTCTTTTGAAAGTTTTGAATATAATATTCTTCTCTTTTCATGAATATTTTAATTTAAAAACACAATTTTATCATATTTTTATAGAAAGGGAAGGATTTTAATAATTTTAAAAATAAATATTTTTCATATTAAATTTTCCAAGAATTTTTAGTTGACGGTGGAAGGGTTTTTCATTAAGGACATAACATAACATACATACATACATTGTAACGTGTGCTGTGTGGCTTGTAGCGCCGTCTTGTTGAAACCACATATCGCCGATATCAATTTCATCTAATTCCGGCCAAAAATAATCCTCCAATATGGCACGGTAGCGCTCTCCATTGACGGTAACATGGCGATCGTTAGCATCAACGAAAAAATACGGCCCAATCACACCTCCGGCATATAAACCGTTCCATATAGTGATTTTTTGTGGATGCAATGGTGTCTCTTGAAGCACATGTGGGTTTGTTGCTGTCCAATAACGCATATTTTGCTTGTTGACAAATCCGTTTAGCCAAAAATGAGCCCATCGCTGAGGATGATTTTCCGCTCTTAAAGTTGCGGCGACCGACTCGGAATTTCGGTAGTAATTTTTAATAATTTCCAAGTGTTGCTCGTTCGTGAACTTTACCATGATGAAAATGTTGACTTTAATCTACGTTTTGACATTGACAGGTCATTATTAATGTTTAAGGGTGCGTTCATATAAAGATACAAAATTGTTATGTCCCTATTAAAAGACACTATTATTATTCAAAAGGACGGTTTTCCTGACTGACATTAAATTTGCGATTAGATTCCGTCAGCAAAATTATATTTTTTATTTTACATATGTATGAAAATATGTTATTTTTATCATCATTTTCATTGCCAGTTGTTTCTTTTTTTAAATATAACGCCTGCCGATAGGTTTTTTAATGAAAAGAATTTTCTCCAAAAGTTGACATGTTTAGAAAATGCACGAAAAATTTTCAATTTAATTTCATAGACACATTATATACCTGAATTTGCAACATATTTCCAGAAAATCTAAATTGAACAAAATTGACAATATACCAAATTAAATAATTCGAATGAAATATTTGATAATATGTATTCGAATTATTAATAGAAATTTACTTAGTTTTGTACGAGTATTCCTATGTTTTTATTATAGGACGCTGTCTGGTATTTTCTAATATCCTCGTTATGGCATCAAACTATCCATTGTCAGCGTCCGAACCGATAGATACATACCAAACTAAAATGTGATGGCCATGTCCTCCACTGGAAGAATGCTTTCTTCCATAATTCTAGATGAATTTCCTGAGATATACTATTTCGTTCGTTTTAAAAAAAAATTTTATCTGATCCTTAATTTCACTTCATAACAGTTAACATTCAAAGTTCAATTAGATCAGAAAAAAGTATCAAAACTTATACTGATCAAATAATTTTGTTGTAATAAATAAGTTTATACGATTTCAGTTGAATTCGAACCTTTTTAATATTGCCATTTTTCCGATCCTCACCAAATTAAGAATGATATTCACAAACTGTTAATTCGCTTTGTAATTCCTAAATTGGTATTCCGAAACTATGTGCCTATGTAACTGCTCTGTAAGTTCCTGTCAAACCATCACATGTCTCTGAATGGGTTTTAACTCTTTCAAAAGTGAAATAAAATTGAAAATTCGTTTAAATTAATACGAAAAATTGAATGGAAAATTAATTAAAAATATATTTGAAGAAAATAACAATGAAAGTAAATTGATACTTTGGCAAAAAATTTTTATTTTTCACTTGATTCTTTATATTGAAATTTTGAAAAGCCTTCAGTTTTAAAAATTTCAATTGCATCCAAAAACACGTTTGAAAGATGTCGTGTAAACTAAATTTTAACACGGATAGATAGGGAGACAGACAGGACATTTTCTAAAAATTGGTTTTTTGAATTCAGGGGGCATGAAAACGAAGTTCAATCAAAATGGGAAGAACGCGAATTTTAATATTCCAAGGTTTTATTCCTTCTCATTCTATGGGAAGAATGCAATAATGGTTACAAAAAACGACGTCAAGTTCACTCGAAATTGTGAAATCTCGTTGAAGCAATTACATTGTGATAGTATTATTTTTGGGTCTTTAGAAGATGAAAATACTAACATTCTACGTAGGATAAAATCTCATGAAAGCATTTCCTATTAGAAATTCCACTTCTATGTATTCAAGAAAATGCTCTAACATGATTCTACATTTCGATTTTTATAAGAATAAGATTTTTTATTGCTCTGCAATATTATTTAAAACAGAACAATAAAAAAAAAAATATGAAATAAAATTGGAACCACTTTAAAAGAAAAAGAAAAGGCACTAAATTAAGTCTTTTTGACGCCAAGTATTTGAGTCGAACAAATAAATTTAGGTCATTTCCATTAAGATAAATACTATTTACATTATTCGACGTACTTTAAGATTCTTATTATTGTTTTGACCACATAAATAATTTTTCATGCGGTTCGAAAAGGTTCATTGTTGGATCAAATTTTCATCTTATTAGCAAAGGTTTGTTGTGGAAAGAATCCATCTTTTTTTTTTCTACTATATAGAAATCATTATGTGTAAACTAAATAACCACATCCTCATCAAATGTTTATTCATTACACTCAATAGGATTTGTTTGCTTTAGTTTATCGTAAATATTTCAAATCTAATTAATTTTGTTGGAAATTCATGTGATCTTGAAGTTGAAATGAATTTTATTTGACATAAAGTTAAAAAAAAAGCATGTAGTAACGTAAAATCGTCCAATAGCCTATTTTTCGATGTCCTATGGTAGAAATGAGACTCGTAGTTAAAAAATCTATAGTTCAATGAGTTAACTCTGTAAAAGACAGCCAAAAATAATAATATTTCAAAGCTTTTTCTGTATAACTTTGTTTCATCTTTTTCAATTCTCTAATTCGCAGTCAGCGTACGAGCCCCAATAGCATAGTTACATCTATTCCTCAAATTTTATTCATTTCGCTATATGTAGGCATAGAAAAATAAATACATGAAGAACCGAGCCTGGATTTGATCCAGGGTCTAATCAGCATCTAGAAACGAGGTCTTTACCGACTTGACCATTCAACACTGTGTTTCGATCTGTTCAATTGCTATGCCAATTATTTTGTATTAACAACTATTATGTAACTAATACTCCTACATATATTAGATTTTAAAATACATAAAAAAATCTTTATGAACTGGCTTCTTTTCTCCTGCGAATATTTCTTTCCCATTATTCTTGTACTGATTTTACTGAAATTTAGTACAATACCGCCTACTTATGTAGTCAACATATGGAAATAATTTCAATAAAAGTTTCCAAAGTTTCCAATTAAATCTGAAAAACTATAAAGAAAAACGCTTTATAACTTCGCTACCCTCAGCCGATTTGACTGAAATACAATGCCAAATCGAGGTTAAGGAATAATCAACTAACATTGGATACGGATAAGACGTTTTTGAGTTATCTTGTACACAGTATGTACTGGTAGTACCTACCATAGGACATAAAAAGAAGAAAATTGTTTTTATTTTGTACCAAGAAAATCTAATAAAATATAGTAAGTATCTTTTTTTTATGGTTTTTGAATAATAAATAGTATCGATTTTATATTTTTTTAAGTATCTCAGAGGTGAAGAAACATACTTAAATACTTTGGCTCTTAACAGAATCATTTTTGCTGTACGGGTCACGCCAGTGAGAATAGTTGTTAACTTCAAAATAAGGCATAAGTATCTATTCCATGGTATTCGGGTATATGTTAGTTTTTAATGCATTTAGAAAATTAAATTTAAAATTTTCACTAGATAACATAAATCGCATCTTAATTAAATTAAACAGAACTATAAATTTTAGCCATTGATGGCTTATCACTGTATGATGTATGAAAAATGCCTCAAATTTGATGTACTTTTTCTGAACAGATATTTGAATGAGAGTTACATATTCGAAAACATTTCCAATCTGGAATAAATTCGTTTTTTTTAATTTTCCACTTTTTCACATCGAATCAAAATTGCCTAGAAATATTGATTGATACTTTGGTACTCATGTACTGGATGATTTCCTTAAAATTCCAAACATCTGGATACTCGATATTCAATCATAACTTCACTTCTTCTGTATTGAATCCCATTCAGTTCTTTTCTAGAAATTTTTTCTCAAACACTGCCTTTCAGATTTCGACGGCACAATAATAATTTGTTGTTCACGTATTGAAATTTTGACATGGGTATTTTGGGTGCAGATTATTTAGAATTCAATAGAATAAGAATGGAAATATTTTTATGTAAATCATCTTTTTTATAGAAATGAATAAAACTAGAAATACGTTTGACCTCTACTAAATAATAAATTCATCTAAAAATATCAATATTTCTAATACTTAAATAACATTTCCACTCGTTTAAATATAATCTGATGATTTTAGACTTTTATTATTTCAGAAAGGTGATGTCGAATTTCAAGTAGAGACACATTTTGGGAAGATTTCTTTGATTCCAATCTCAGCAATTTAAAATAACAATTAGTTTATATTCCCATCTTTTCTTTTTTCATAGAAACTCACGATTTTTCATAGCTTTTGTAGCGGATGCGGGAATTTAAAAAAATAACAGAAGTGTGAACAAAAACTTTTATTCTATAGCATAATGCTTGACCTTTTTAGAAAAGAAATTAGTTCTGGGAGTGCTATAATTGGATTAGAAATTTTTCCAGATATTAGTTGAACAATTTTTAAGAGTTTGCCAACTGACCAAAAATTCTAGACACCCAATACGAGAACCATCTGTTATATTAAGAGTTTAACAATAGAATAGACAACTTTTATTATATTACCTGAATTCTTTGTAATTCGAAAACCGAATAGGTTTTATTTTTAAAGGTTTTGTGTTGTAGATTTAAATTTGATATGATTAATGACTTTCATGTCAGTTATCGCGACTAGAAGCAAGAAAAAAACACATCAAATCATAAATCCAGCATGCATATTGGAAATATGAAAATCAATTTTAATGAATGATATTTAATAGGCCAATGTTCTTATTTTGTGTATTAATAAAACATATCAATGCCATTCGATAGCTTCGTCATATGGAATGGCTTTGGATATACACGATAATATTATATATTGATTTATTGTACAGGAATGAGGCAAATACATGTACATGTACATTGTTTTGTTTCATGTTAAACCATAAGCTATATCCTTTATCATGAAATTTTATCCCCCATAAAATTCAACTTGGTACAGTTCATACTCCCTTCGGGAGTAGTTGTTGGTTTTCATTTATTTATTCCCCTTTGTATAAGATATACGAGCATTGATAACGATGACAGACTTTGACGCCATCGATAATTGGAATAGAATGAATAGCGGGTTATGTACAGTACCAAATACTGTACCTATGCCGATCATATGTTTATAAAACTCATAGAATGTATGATAAAATGACTTTGTGGCATCCAGAATTTCAACATGCAAATTCCAAATGTTCATGAAAGATAGGAAAATGTGACACCAGATATGCTGCACCAAAATAATCGATATTTTTTTCTGATGTATCAGACTAAAGGAATTTAGAATCATTTATTGTCAAAATATGAAAAAGAGGGTGGATAACACAAATGAATATTGTATATTTTTAGTTAACTAAGATAAGAAGATCTTGTTTGAAAGACAAATCATTTAGATAGAAAATTTGTTTTGAAAACTTGTTTACTTGATGGCTGTTAGTCCTTATCTAATGAAATATGAGATAACATTTTTGTATACAAATCTAATGACAAAATGCATTAATTTCATGAAAAAATTTTTTTTTCTGGAGAGTAATAAAGGAAATTATATACGACAAACTTTATCTATAGTTTTGTCTATTTTGTACCCTTAAAAGTTTTCTCAAAGGCTGTGTAATGTCATCGCATACATGCATACATCTCATTCCCAAAATTTGTTTGTTAAACACAAAAGAGGATATTATATGTTGAATAGGTTGAAAGTTTATATTTTTAGGTTGTTAGTAGTGCACCCAAGGGCATAATTAATTGAGTTTCAGTTCAGGCACAAGTTTAGTTAGGATTCGTTAAAATGGAAATTATGTTCTTGTACTTTGTGATACAGTCACTCTCAATAATTAGTTGTATCCTATAATTTTCTTGGAACAACATCAACATTTATTATTAGATCTCATAAATAAAAAAACAAATTATCAGATATATTTGACCAAATTTACGAAAAAGTCCATTCGTTCCACAAACCATGGATGTGTCCTTAAATCGGAATTAAGTAAATCAAATAAATTGTAAAAAAATTAGTTAATGAGCATTTCGAACACTTCAAATTGAGAAGGTTCAATTTTCAAATTCCGTTATAGCGAAATTCATGGCTAGATGTATTTATGTCCAAATAAAATTTAAATGTTTCATTTACATTTTCACTTTAAAATCACGAAATTTACTGTAGATATAGCCATAGATACTCCAACAAGTTTTTGAACTGGCTTGTGAAATTTGGTCAGACAAAATGGCCCCTGGAGGTCCATCTTCTATACCCATCTCGCAAGTTTGACCAAATTATTGGAGTACTTATGGGTAGCTTTAATTATATATTTATATATTGTAATAACATTGACTTATTCTTGTGTCGCAGATAAGTTCATTCTATGTGTGCGGCCACATAGGCGCTACGCTTACTGCGCGCACTTTCGAATATGAGAGCAACGATAATTATTCGCGTGTAATTAAATGGAAGTGGCCATATAGCCGAGTTCGTTGGAAGCAAGATACGATAGAGAAAAAAGAAGAATTGAAATTCAATTCTTCGCCTCTTTGGAAAAAGAAGGCCATGATTTCTTTTTCGAAGTTGAATAGACCCACAATTATTAAAAACTTTTTAGCATTCGAAGATTTGAAAAATAAAAACCATATAATTGAGCTGAGATCAGGAGTGGAATCGTGTACTTCGATTTGGTTTAAATTGGGTTACACTCATTCCAGGATTCGAACCTAAAAACTCTGGTCGAGTATTGTATTGAGTATTGTACTTAAACTATCCATTTGCCTTTTTATAAAGTCAATATTTATTGAAATAATATACCATACAATAACTATTGTTTATACTCGTACAGAAAATAGTTTCGTATGAATACGTATGAGAGTGACTGTATTTCCAAGATGCTGTAATTGTATTAAGTATCATTTGGGACAAATTCTATTTTTTTTTTAATCCTATATGTTCTTACAAGTGTTACCTGGGTAACGAAAAACCCTCAAAAACAAAGTTACCTTTTTTTAATCCGGAAAATGAGATAATATTCGTCTCACATAATACGTTGAAAATTTATTCGATGATTGTTTTAAACTGATTTTCACCCAAAAAATATTGAGCTTGTTTAAACGCTTTATGATTTCGTAATTGACTTAAAATTAGTATAAATTTTAGTTTATAAAATTTTAAAAGGTTTTAGATTTTTACTTGATGTTTTTTTTTTTGAAAAACAATAAATTTTCAAATAGTTTTCTAGAGCGTGAGATAAAGTTTTTTTTTCACTCTGATTTGAGAGAAAGTTTCTAAAAAGATCGTAGAGAAATTTTAAAATCACATAAATTTTTCGTTTAAAGGGCTCGTCATTTTGATATTGAAACTATTTTTTTCATAATTTATTGGTTCATTTAATTTTATTACCAAAAAAGTGTTTGATTCGATAAAAACGTTTACCGTAAGAAATACTATATATTGGGAGCTTGAATTAATTTTGACTGTTGTCTAAGAAGTTACTAGTATTATTTCCACATTGGTGTCGCTATCAATAAGCTTTTTTGTTTTTATCTAAACAAAAGTGCCACTGAAAGTCTTCATTGACTTCGCGAAGCTTATGGTGAAGGCAATCTACCTGAAACCACAATAATTATCGCTTATTGCCGATATTATTTGAACAATTTTTGCAAACATTACAAGAAAAACGATTAGAATATGCAAAAAGACATAAAAAGGTTATATTGGAATGTGTATGCGACCGACTGTTGTGATTGTCATGTGAAAGAAAGATTGGATGCACTTGAATGAGATGTTTCACCTTATTCGACATTGCAGCATCTGATTTGTTTCGATCCATACAGCATGATCTCTCTGAACTGAACTTTATAAAATGGCTCGATGAAGGGATTCCTAACAAGAAGAATTTTTTGTTATCACGGATCTATTTGTTGGCCGAAAGCTGGGAAAAAGTTATAATTAACGATGTACAATACTTTGAATTAAATACAATGTACCTTTTCGATTAAAAAAACGTGTCTTTTTTTATTAAAAAACACCCAAAATTAATTCAAATTCCCAAAATAAAAGTAAAGTTTGTATATAACGAAATTTTGACGTAGAAAATGATCTCAAAATAAATTTCATTAAAATGTAAATCCAACACGAACTCAGAATTCATTGAATATTTCAAGTACAAAATCTAACAAGAGAAATTTTATTCAAAAGAATGAAATTCCCTAAAGATGTATTTATGCGGTCTGATGCCTTAGTCCTTGGGTTTTTTTTTTCCTTTGGTTGTTGTCATATGTAGAAATTCTTATACAAATTCTTCGCTGAATTGCATCTAATGAAAGAGGACCCCTCTTTCTTGGGATTCCACATATTTTTTTACAGAATTTTCAGTTTTCCCCAAACAAAAACATCCAAAGTATGCTTGAATGAATCGTTTCTCTGACGCATGGATTTCAATGATGGCAATGGTTTGATGATTTTTACACATATTATTTTCATGAATAAAATTCCAACATATTTTGTCGCGAAATAAAATAATTAAAATATAGTACAAAAAAAATTAAATAAATTTTTTGAGTCTTCTGTTTTTTTTTCCCAGTTATTTTCGACATAATAAACAGGCGGGTGGAAAAATCTCATATGGATTTTTCCTTTTCATTAAAATCATGAAATATAAAAGTTTTCGCACTGAAAATTTTTCATTGTTTTAATTGTTTTTCTTTTTGTTGCATAATCATTAAATGCATTCATAAAGTATTTGATAAAGTACTGATATTACCTGAAATATATGCATTGGTATCTAAATAAAAATTCTGACCTGAAAAATGCAACATTTTTAGGGTTCTGCATTTTTTCTTTTGACTTTTTGAATTAGAATTGAATGGAAACATTTGAAATCTCTTCTTTTTACTAAAGTGGCCATCACTATTGGTACCAGGCTACCTGTGAATTAGAGCGGATTAGAAAAAGAGAAAACAAAATTATTCAGAAAAAACCTTAAAATATTATTAGCTTTAGTTGTTTTTTTCATAGGTAATTCATAGAACTATAGATTTGTTAACTAAAGTGCCATTTCCATCATAGGGCATCAAAAAATCTGCTATGTTACTATATGAACTCATGTTGAATGATGAGCTCTATCATAAAGTTTTGTTGCATAATTATTTTTACCTTTATTTTTAAATCATAGATTAATGAACTTGTGTTGCTGTCTTTTTTTATGGGATATAAAATTCCCATTGAAATGGAACCATATTTATAGTTGTATCATTCTGAATATTAAAAATATATAAAAAACCATTCATATGAGAATATGTGAATTTTTTATCGACATGAGTACTTATATATGTATATACTATATATGTAGATTTATTTTTTGTGAGGATCAAGTAAAATTGACGAACCATTTATTTTGTTAAATGATTTTAGCATTGCTATCGACTGCATTCAGTTATTAGTAATTTAATTAAAAATGATAACATAATCTATGTGTTCATATATTTGTTAATTTTTATACTTTTTAGAATTAAATAACAAACTGTTGTGACAAATAAACTTTTTAATTAAAAGTTTCAATGCGATATCAGAAACAACGCATTTTTAATTATTGAATTTCGTAATTCATTTTGAAGGTCTAGACTAGAAAAAGTAAATAAATTAAGAAAAGTGATATAATTTAGTATTTAATAAAAAAAAAACAATATCTCATATTTAATTTATTTGGCTTGCTGAATATTTATTAGATTAAATTATTTTGAGTTTTCTTAATTTTCCTAATTAAAATAATAGTAGTGATTTCAAGAATTGCATCATCTTTTACTTTAGCATCTAACGAATCTAATTAAACATTTTCTAATTTGCTTTTAAAGAACTATATAAATTTTGAGGTCATCTAAAACTCGAAGTCAATATCAAAATGATTTCGAAGTATAAAAGAATACTTTTAGAATGCTATAATGTATCTTAAATCTAAGGTATTGACTGACTTATTGAACAAAATGTGATAAATTTCGATCGTACAAGAGACCTTGAAAAAAAAAATTGCATTAAATTAAATTTATTAAAGCTTCTTCGATTTCTGTAATAAAATCAAGTTTAACCTAAATTTTCTTCTAAAAATTACTAACCAGGGAACATTTAAAAATAGTTTCGTTTCAAAAATCAATAAAACCATTTTTAAATTGTTTTGTAAATGGTCCCAATAAGAGAATTTTAAATTTGAAGTCCCTAATTTTGACCCCAAAAAAGTTAGGAGCTATTAACTGTATTTTCAATATTTCATATAATGTAAACCAATTTAATAGGTAAATTCTGTTGAGGCTTGATCATTCCAAGATTAACATCGTAAGAAAATTATAAAATATGATCACTGCTGCAGTTTTTATGACCTCTACTGTATAATGCCGAGAGCTGTACCCAATAAATACAAATAATTTGTTTGCTAATACTTTCTATCTAAATAATTGAGCTATAAATTGTTTTCCATTAAATAAATGACCAAAAATAAATCACTATTGTTTATATAATAACTTCAAAAGGAAATTCCTTATAAGATCTTGTATGAAATTGATTGAAAACATATTTAATTTTGACCAACAAAAACAACTATGATGTAAAAGACAAGATATCTAATATACAAGGTGGAGTCCAAAGTAATCAGGACTTTTTGAATCTAGCGCCCCTAGTGGCGCCATCTATATGTCGACTGGTGCGTTAGAATCTGCTATCCTTTATCGACTTCCTGTGAGAATTTCATGACATTTCATCTATTGAAAGTGAAGTTATTGCGTTTTAAGTGCAGTATGTTTGTGTCATCGGTGCGAATCGACCAAAAATTGCTCAGAATTCAACATTCGAAGGACATCATTAAAGAGGTCAAAAAGGACAAAAACTTCCTTTATAACATTGTGACTGGTGACGAAACGTGGTGTTTTCAATATGATCCCGAAACGAAACGCCAGAGTGCTGAATGGAAGGCGCCGGACGAGCCGAAACCCAAAAAATCGCGCCTGGAGAAGTCAAAAGTGAAGACAATGCTGATTTGTTTTTATGATTCCAAGGGTATTGTCCACAAAGAATTTGTTCCACCCGGTCAAAACGTTAATGCGGTATTCTACCTAGGAGTTTTGAAGCGTTTGGTGCGCCGTATTCGACGTGTTCGGCCCGAATATCGCGAAGATGGAAGTTGGCGTTTGTTGCACGATAATGCGCCGTCTCATCGATCGACGCTTGTGACCGATTATCTCACCAAAAATCCATCAACCACTCCCCGTATTCACCGGATATGGCACTGTGCGACTTCTACCTTTTCGGAAAAATGCATTTGCCGATGAAAGGAAAGCGTTATGCAGACGTAGAGGCCATTCAAAAGGCTTGCACCGGCATACTGGCGGCCATACAGGCCAACGAGCTAAAACACTCGTTCGACATGCTTTTGGACCGTGCAAAAAGCTGTATTGAAGCAGAAGGAGACTATTTTGAATAAAATCAATTGATTTTGCCGAAAAAACCATTTGTTCTGTTTTTTTTTTTAAAGTCCTGATTACTTTGGACTCCACCTTGTAATCTGTCTTCAAGTGTCAATAATTTATAATAATACTTTGTGATTTCTTCTTGGAATCAATTATTACACCTCGTTTTCTCTCTTCTCCTTCTTTCAATATTTAATCATAATCAATTGAATTATTGCAATTTATTTTGAGTTTATCAACCTCATTGTAAATCAAAATGTAAAATTAAACCGCATAATCTTCATCGCATATGTTAAATATTTAAATGTAACAAAGTATATCTATTTTGCATATTTCGATAGCATAAAAAACCGTGATATGTTCATTATATATTGTATTTATATGTTATTTGGAAATAATGGGTGTTTTCCATATAAATTTATGTT
The DNA here is from genome assembly GCA_963422695.1 of Xylophagus ater. Classification (NCBI taxonomy): domain Eukaryota; kingdom Metazoa; phylum Arthropoda; class Insecta; order Diptera; family Xylophagidae; genus Xylophagus; species Xylophagus ater. The sequence continues at coordinate 48,807,379 of OY730478.1, read as the reverse complement.
CATTCAATTTTTTTATATATTGATAATCGATATCCCGAACATTGGAATATAACTCCTATATACATTTTTATCCCTCCGATTACACTTCTAATTTTTCTGTTATCTATAAAATGCTATAATATATATTTTAGCATTAATGTTTTCAATGAGCATATATAGTTGACTTTGATGAAGTAATTTTATGTTTACGCCTGATGCCTTCACTATGATACAAGGTTATCCAATGGCAATGAATTCATAAATACAAAATTCAATGATGAAGAAGAACTTTTTTTATACAAGGGTAGGATAGAGAATATATTATAATTAGATGCTTTATTTTCATATATGTACCTAGTTTGAATATGGTTTTATACGTGGGCTGCTGCAAAAGTTTCGCGAATCGAACAATTTCAGTGGCAGCTATCAATATCATTTTTATAAAATTATAGCAAAGAAATATCAATTGATTTCATTTTTATAGTATAGTGTTCCAAAGTTGAAAAAATTGCAAGAAATGTATATAGTTCGAGAACATTTTCGTGACGTAGTTGTTTATGATTTTCGGAATAACTTAATTGAGCAACAGTATATGGAATAATTTGTTGCGACTTTGAAGCACCATGGAAAACAACAATTTATCACTAATTTCAAAAATTCCGAAGTGGAGTCTTACGGGTGATTTTCGCGAACTGCTGTTCGATTCTTCGCACAGCCTACTAATGTTGAGTGGACATGTGATAAACATACCGTGAAACAGAGTCTTTCCTTGACATGAAACGAATATATATAAGATATAGTAATAATTTAAGCAAGCTTTTGTGCTCGCTAGATTTTCTACAATTTAATCGATGATAAAAAAAAGAGTCGTTTGAAATTGTGCAAGGTAATGCTCAAAAAATTCAATAGAGGATCATCAAATCTAGTCGACAATGTTGTTATAGATGATGAAAGTTGGATTTATTCATGTTAGCCTAAAAATAAACGTCAATCGGCTGTTTGGCCTACATCAACAAAAGTTGTTATGTTAAAAAATGTAAATCACATATTTTGGCTTCACCACATTCAGAACGGGTAAATTGTTTCATAAGATGGTTTGAGCAAAAAGTATACTGTCCCGAAGTTTACTGTCCCGAAACTTTTGCAACAACCTACGTATAATATAAGGATGAGAATATGGGATACTTTACCTTCACTCTGTTGATTTGTTCATATTTTAGAAATATACAGTAAAATCTCTAAAGTTAATCAATTCTTTAATTACACACTGCATTAAATCAAGTACTAGAGTGAATAATTTGTATAGTAAGGTTCTACTGTCTGTAAATAAACTAAAATGAATACATTGCGTATTCGTAATCAAATTATAGAACTATTAAAATTTCAATATGTCCAAGTGATAATCAAATTAATTATTAAGTTTCTGGTTTTCAAATTGTTATTTTCCACTTCAGTTAAGAGGAATCTAACAGTCTACTATCGTTTTACATACTACTGGTTCTTATAGCTATATAAATAGTTAAACCGAAATTCTAATTATATTCTAGTCGCTATACTACACCACCATTGTTTTCGAGATTGCATTGCATGTTGAACTCACATTACTGAAATAAAAATTAAAATCGTTCAAATATACTAAATTTTCGAAATAACTTTGTTTTTAAATAAATTTGTATAAAACCCATTAAAAATTTTGTTTAATTTGTCCTCTCTCACATATATCTGACACTAAATTAATTACTCTTGGTTTTGTTTTCCATTTTGATTGAATTTTGAATCAAAACATAAATACTTTTTTCAGACATCTGATTTTTAATGTTAATAAACAGTTAAGGTGGGTTCAGACATATTAACTTTGTTGGTAAAAATGTCATCTAGTTCTATTTGGTACAAGTTATTTGTTATATTAATATTTGAATGTTTGTACACTTATTAATTTTTGGTAGCGATAATGACTAAAATTTTAGTTAGGTTCTCAAATCGTGGTTTGCTATTTAACTGGCATTAGTGGCAGTAGCTAGAATGGATACATACCATGTTTAGAGAATTAGAATTTATTCGGTTTGAATATGAAATACAATAAAATTTTATTTTTGATACTCTATAGGTCTGTTTTATTTGCCACTTGCTCTGGGATGGAGCAAATTTTTACATTGAAAACAAAAACAACAAAAGAGAAAATCCTACACTACTTTCAGAGCAGGTGTAAACTATTGGACCCGAATTAGTTTAGTTTTCTACCATAAAAAGTGTATTAGCTAAAAGCTTCTCATTTCATTACAATATGGTTGCTACACAACGCTACAAACATTTGAATTAAAGTTTTCTCCTACTTCTGCTCGTTTTATTTGTCACTTACCCTGCTCCGGCAAATAAAACAGACCTTATATATAATTACGGTACATTTTGAATGTAAATTTAAGAAATTTTAGTATAATAACTTCCTTTATATTGATTAGTATTTATAAGCCAACCATTTTTGATACCATTAATCTACAATGAATAAACTGAGTTCTTATATTTGGTTTTTAAAAATTTCTGTTTATACCTAAGATCAAAATCAACCTATTTTCTCTCTATATGAAATAATTTATCAGTTTAGTATATCGCCGATAGATGAAAATCATTTCGGCATTTTAATTCTATAAAGTGAAATGTCTTATTAAACAGTCAACTGTATAATCATCATACTTTAGTTTACGAATATATAATACCGTGTCCGGCAATTGAAGTGTCAAAGTGTAAAAACGCTATAATTTTTTTTGTTTATTGGTCGATTTTATTAAAATTTATGTAAATGATAGTCTATAATACATAGTTAATTTTATAATTATTCGAATGGTATGTAACCTTAACCTTAACCACCAGCTTCAATCTCTTTGAACGATGCACACGATGCTCGCACGGTGTCTTGGCTTAAATGGTTCCATTGACGAGTCAAATCTGTTTAACCTTGTTTTCTTGTGACTCTCAAATGCTCAGAATTATCATCAATAAACATGATCGTTTTGTTTGTTGAGAACTTGTTCTATGCAGAATGTTTTCTTATCCGAAAATGGTAAATCACCACGAGCGAGCGTACGAAGTAATTTTTTGATTGTACAGAAAATAAGAACGCATCTTTTCACCAACAAATAATTTTTACTACTGACGAACAATATGGCAAGCAACAATTATTCGAATGGTATGTAACCGCCTTTTGCCTCAACCACCAACTTCAATCTCGTTTTAAGGGATGCACACGATCCTCGCACGATGTCTTGGCTTAAACGTTTCCATTGACGAGTCAAATCTTTTTCTAAACCTCCCAAAATGAATTTCGTTTAAGGTCGATTGTACAAAAAAAATCGCGTCTTTTCACCAACAAATGTAAATGTAGTATTGCAAGATGTGCGGTTTACATTTGACAGTGATTTGAATTAGACGGCCACTTCAATTGCCGGGCCCGGTACATGATAAGTTCTAAATAAAATAAAATCGAAATATCAACTAAGATTTCTAAATTGTATCTAAAATATAAAGTATAACTAATCTGGACGTATCTTTAATATAATAAATAAATCAGATTTTACATTCGTTGAGGTCAAGAATTAATAATATAGAGCTTACTTTAGTTCATAATAATGATCTTGTTTAACTGATCATGATTATTTATCGTAAAAAAAAGTATATCCTCTCTGATATTAATATAACGATCGCTTATTACATACAATTTATATTTTATGGTCTAGTTTCAATTCACTTATTATTATTACGATATTCTAATTTGTCCTCCTTGATATACTTCTAGCAAGTTTCAGAATTTACAATGTAAATGTCATTAATATTAATATGAATGCATAAAAAAGTTCGAATCTCTAAAAGAAGTAGCTCGTTAAATGCAATCATTGACCGGAACTAAGCCTTATTATAATATTATTGAATGCAGTATAATTCTTGGTTAAGTGCATATAGTCTTAGGTCTGCAATTGATATCAACAAATTTAGAAAAAAACAGAAATGGGGGTGCTCTATGACAGTTCCAAAAAAAGAGGGCCTCATACTTTTTTTTGTGAAATTTGTCATCATGAAAAAGTAAGAATCAAAAATAGAAAAGCAACTCTTTGTTATTCATTTCACAATTTTATTTTGGGGGGATATGGTCAGTTAATGTTCGAATTTATTGTCTCTTTTAAATGTCTTAATAAATGATCGTTAAAGTAATTGTCATTACAAATTAACACTATCAATATACAGAACTCTGTTTGGTTCGATGTTAATAATTTGGCATGAGGCATACTCAAAATCGGTAATTGACAATCTTAATGTCAGTTTTCTTTTTTGTCTTTGTATTATTCTCTAATTAGAACGGGTGTTTCTTTTAGAGATTTATTTTTCGAATTGGCAATACTTTTTCCAGCGGTAGTCAATTTGACAGCTGATAAATAATTTATGATCAGTTTGGTTTGCTATTTTACAATGAATAAACTCACGATTGAGGAACGATATAGAATTATCCAAATTTGCTTAGAAAATCGGTTCCGTTATTTTATCGCAAAATTTTGTTGAGTTTTGAGACTAATTTTTGTTGGCTCAACGGGTTTATTAAATAAGCAAAATTGTCGCTTCTGGAGCGAGACGAACGTAGACTCTAGATATCCCATTACATCCAGGTTCTTATTTCTTTAAAAATGAGGCGAGAGCTCCTGTTATGGTCAATCAGAGAGTTACGGGACCATGATAAATGAAGATTAGTTTGTAAATATGGATGACATTGATCCTGTTGAAATGTGGTTTAAACAGGAACGCTACGAGCCATATGGCGGCAGAAACCATCGATTTATTGAAATCACGATTTAGCGATAATGTGATTTTGAGATATATCCCTGTAAATTGGCCGGCAAGATGGTGTGATCTGATACCTCTTGAACATTTTCTATGTGTTAACGTGTTTAACTGGTTTAACTGGTTTAGGCTGATAAACCAGCTACACTTGGCCAACATTGTTCGTGTTATTCGTGATATATGACCGCGATTGATCGAAAATACAATCCAAAATTGGACTGACAGTATGCGCTTCGTCAAGAACAGTCACGGTGGCCATATTCCCAAAGTCATTTTCAAATATTAAGGCCATGAATAGGTCTTTCGTATAAAAAAAGATTTTTGATTAAAAGTTCACTTTTTGTGCTATTTTTTTGCATTTAAAGTTCATTACGGTAAAAAAAACCACCCTATATAATGAAGTCAATTGTAATTTTGTGAATATGACTCAAAAAATCTAAACTTGGCTTACATACGCATTAAAATTATGTAAAATAAAAACTTTTGCATCATAAAATGAGTGTTTACGATGCATTTTCTTATTTTGCAAAAAAAAGAAGAAATTTGTCATTGGGTGTGTTGATTTAAATCAAGTCCATTGGAATTTTATGAACGTTTTATGTATGCAAAACTATAAAACGAACAATGATGTAATATGTTTTTGTATCGCGATATAAAAGATTTTATAAAATGATGTAATCTTAAAAATGGAAGGACGTTCATCTAAAATGCATTTTTACGATGATTTTCTGCATTTATTATTCGTTAGAAATAGACGCATAATGACAGAATAATAGGTTCCAGAGCAAAGTAGAATTTTAAAGCATCAACAAATACTAAGTACATATATGAACTAGGTTAAAATAAGGTTGAAACGCATATGTAAATTGGTCGAGTTCAAATTGGGTTAACTGAATTTACTGAATTTTGGTTGCTGTGTCACCGTCTTCTTTTGCTTAGTAAAATATTTCAATTTTACTATAGATGAAAATTTTTACTCGATTCGAACCCAATATTTCAACCCTCTATATTTATTTACTAAACTTCAACCTAATCTCAACTCTTCGATATTTCTCTATGTTTACGTAGAATAGAGGATCAACTCTTTGTTTTAAACGTTAGAATTCTGCTTTTCTTTGGAGTAACTAGTGGTATGCAAATTTGTAAATAGCTCAATTTTCCAATGGCACGTTACAGCTCGATATTAAACCTTGGCCTCCTTTCTAAATCCAAAACTAAACACACACTAAACACTAAATTAAGTACGAGTACGAACGCATATATAAAATGCATATCCTATTTCGTTCTTTTTAGATTGGTTATTGGTTTAGAATAATTGCCGGACCGCAAATTGTTAACAGAGCTTTTCATGTCAAATTTTTCGGCAAATTATTGTTTGATTTAAAATTTCCTAAATGTTTCAATGAGATAAAGTCTATCGGTCAGCACATTTGACGTATATAAGACTAACGCATAGTATACAGTCGCGAAGTAGTATTTATAATCTGCTGCTTGGACTTTTTGACCAATCTAACTTAATATTATAAAAAGGAAAGATTTGTATTTTTGTATGTATGTTTGTAACGAATAAACTCAAAAACTACTGGATCAATTTCAAAAATTCTTTCACCATTAGAATGCTACATTATCCCTGAGTAACATAGGCTATATTTATTACTATTAAAAATTAAGGATCCCTACTAAAACTAAAATAATGTAATTCCGCATACATCTGTATCCAATAATCCTCACATTCATGTCTGTCGCGTATAATATTCTCTGTAGTCTAATTTCATGCACAAAGACCCTAATTGAGATTTTACGACAATTGCTTTCAATCACCCGATATTCAGTGTCATTAGCGACAGCTGGGGTCCCATTGATCCATTGTAGGGCCTCTATAGTCTCCAGACTGGCACCAGGCGCTCGGACCCTCAGCGGACTCGCCGGTGGGACCCCAGACCATCCCCTCTCTCTATCTCCGTAAATTTCCACAAAATTCTACAAAATTAAATTACTTAAGCCATTAAATAAAAATGTACAAAAATGTAAATAAAGTCCTGCAAAAAGATACATTTACTCTACGTTTATCCCAAAATGTTTAAAAAATAAATGTCCACCCGTGCGAAGACGGGACGGGCCGCTAGTTAAATATATTTTTGAAACAGAACGCCTTGCGTAGTCTACTAAAAAACGCCAATATTAGATATGTGTACATATGTATGTCCGTTCGCTTAAATTCAGATCATGTTCAATACTTTTTTTATAAATGTTTTTAATAGAAAAACAATTTTTTTCTAACTTCTTAAATCTTGAGTGATCTAGTACGCCTTTTAAGCGTGTGAAGATATTAATCCCAACTGTCCAGAAACCAGAAGTCTGTTCGATTATTTCAGACAATTATTTATAGTTTTTTTTTTCTTGCCATATCAATCAATTTGAACATTATATAAATTATCATTGATGTCAATTTTGTTCAACCAAATCATCAATCCACTTCCATCTCATCGTGGTGACCCGGTATTGACTTCCTTAATATGTAACTTTTTATTTGAAATTGTCGTTCTATAACTATTGAATTTGATTTATGTCATTTTCAAGTGTCGGAAATCATATATATTTTTTTTATGTTTGCATTAGTTGACAACATAGAACACGACCAGAATTTATTTTCTTATCGAAAATATCTAATTTATTAAATTGAATTCAGAGGAAACCGAAATGATAAGAAAATTCAATTTATATTCTTGTTTTAATATAAAAACAACAGGTGTAAATATTTATTTTGGAATAATATTAAAATCAATTTCATTTCTAAATTAAATATTCTATTTACGAAACGGATTACAAGATTATACAAACCAAACTAGATATACTCTTTTTTAATTAATAATCCTCATTATTTCATTATTTTCAATTCTAATTAATGTCAATGAATGAATTACAAAACTGTTTCTACGTAAAAATACTTTTTTCTTACATATTGGGGTGTACGGAAACTTCATGGCAATATTTATTTATGTAACTATATATTCACAGTTTTGTTCCACAACCTTACTTCATCTTTCAGGCAACCTAAAATTCCATCTTCCCTGAATTTTTCAGGTTTCTCAGCAAAAAAATATTCAAAATTGTTTTTTAATGTCGTTCAAAGAGTTGAACAGAAATGATAATCTCAAGATGCAATGTCTAATGAATACGGTGGGTAACGTAACACATTACAGCCAAGCTCCAACATTTTTTATCCTGATGTAATTTAACGCCAAAAGAAATCTAATTCTGGTTGCTTTTCTTGAATTTGGTATAAATTCATAGGATTCCATTCTTTTCCAATGCAGACCATGAATGAAAATCGGATTTTGGAGTAGCCATGGCGGTTTCTTTCCCTTAGTCCAAGAAATTTTTCGATTACAACAAAATTGAATGTTGTAAACGATCCAGTTTTCATCTCCTATCACTAAATGTTTCAAAAACAGTACATTTTCGTTGCATTTGTATGCCAAATCCGCGATTGAAATACATTCCATTAAATTTTATTCGGTTCAAATATAGGGAATCCATATATGCTGTTCTTGGGTGGTGGTTTTTAATATTTTTAGTATCCCTGCACACGCAAATAAGTGTCCTAATGCGGATTATTGTCAATCTTGATTTGGTCTTCATCAGTAGTGGCTGCCAGAACATTTCTGGTCATCAAGGTTCAAATTATCAGTTCTAAACTTGGCGAATCACTTACGCATAGTTCTTTCAACTAAATCACCTTTTCTGTAAACAGTGCATATCTTTTTTTGTTGCTTGTGAAGCATTTTTGTCTTTCCGGTAATAGAAAGGCATCCAGTGTTCAAAATGCACTTTGTTGTCTTCCACTTTTAAAGGGTACAAAAATGACAAGGGATCAATTTAGTTCAAACAGTTTTGTCTTAAAGATACGTACAAGTATGAGTCATATTATTGCAACAGTATGTTAACATGTTGATATGTTCCAACGTTATCTTCTGGAAATCGGCAGGAAGTTTAAAGACAACCTAATATAAAAAAAAAAGAATTGATCGATTTTTTTTTTGTTTTCCTGATCCCATTTTATCCGCAAAACACATAAAATCTTTATTATATCTAAAGTTTTAATGATATTTCGTTCTGTTGTATTTTTATTACGATTTTATACGCAAGAAAAAAGAGCTCCTTGTTCGAAATATAACAAATTTTTGAGCTTTCTATCTTTTTTGGAAAAGTAACACGAGTAATCCATAAAAAATTCATAAAAATTGACGAATATTCACGTGCCTATGCTAAACAAGGGCATTTAAATCCTAAAAATATAACAAATTCAAGAAAATGAAAAAAGTTTCTCAGGAAAAATTTTTTGAGAAGTATGAAATTTTAGTTTAGACTAAGTTAAACAAAAAGAAAACCTTTTTCTTTTATATGTTAATCAATACAATTTTCCATTCCGCAAAGGAATAAAAGTGAAGAAAATCTAGTTCAATGGTATTCAATAGAAATATGGATAGGGTAAAATGTTAAAGCTCTTGAACTTGAACAAACATTTTTTGTATACTTGAACTAAAAATATAACTGATTACTGAATGTTAATTTGGTTGAAAATTATTTAAATTTAGAAATATAAAAGAAGTAACGAGCTCGTAAGTATTTAGGATGTAGTGATTGGAAATTTAAACAAAAAATCCTTAGAATATCTAGTGAATAAGTTATCGGAGCCATATAGGTAGATAGTTATTAGCTAATACAATAAACAAGTTTCCACGGGAACAAGAGAAAAACTATTTGAATGTAGTATAACGCTAAAATGGAATTTTCGAAATGTCTATAAAAATTGATAAAAAGAAGTTGGCCGAGATCTGAGCTCCGAACCATTGAATTGAATATAAACTAACATTCCTAAACATAATTTAATCGGTCAGATCGTCTGAATTTCATTTTAATTTCTTGATGAAAATTTATATATTTGTCTGCCAATATCATTTTATTTTATCGCCAATCTTTGACATTTATACATTAGTAGAACGCATAAGATGTGCCGTGTTGGTCATGATTCATCTAGTTTTTAATTCTTAAAGTAATTTCTTTAATTTGGAATGTTTTTAATTAACAAGCTTTCCGAATTAATGACGAAAAGATTATGTTTTTTTCTGTGTAAATAATTAACGATAATTTCATGGAAAACAAAAACTTTAGTAAACAATATATTTCTTTTTTTGATCGATGATCGTTTGCCATGTTCCCGTGAAAACTTTAGAACTTCTATATTTTTAGGGCGAAAACTCAAATTTACGCTATTAAAGGAGTTTTGCAGATGATGAAAAAAATTTTATGAATGTTGCATATGGTGAATGCAACAAAAACTTCATTCATCCATTCAAACTCTCTCAATTGTTGACGAGTGATTGATTGATTGATTGAGATTTTACCAATTCTGAACGTTTAATGTTTTAATGGTTTTCAAATTTCGATTTCGATATGTTAAGATTCTTAGAAATTTCTAGTATATTTAAACGTCGATTGGATTCGATCAATACCTCTGCTTTGTCGTCATCCACAATTTAATGACTTTTTCGCCTATCCAATAAATATTTTCTGGAAAATTTTGATAATATTTTAAATCCACTTTTAAGAATTTCTCATTGTTCAATTTTCGAATTTTTTTTATCTGTCCAATCTTTTCATATTAATAACAATAGCACAAATCTCCGCAAAGTTACTCTATATATAGACCTAAAAATACCTAATTCCTAATCTGACAATATTATGAAATAACAATGATCCAAGCTTTTGTTATAATAGCAAAAAAAACTTACCATATATCTCACATTCATAGACGACCCACTATTGTCTATTTTATGTGACATTTTAATAAGTTTACACCATTCTAGATAATAAATCCACGTTGACGATGATTCTGAATGAAATTTTCCAAACATTGAATACACGGTATTTGAAGGAATATTTATAACATAGCATACAAATTAAAATACTTAAATAACATCCAAACAACATTTATATATAGTTACGTTTTTTTTTTTTGTTCAGAACAAGTGAAAATATCTTTCAGGTTTGATGATTTCGAATGGGTTCTAAATGTGTACACGTACTATATGCCTTTTAATAAGACCAGATTAGAACTTTTTTTTTATATTACAACTTCATGGCCATTTCTCCATCCATAATAAGGTAAGGTATATACACATTCGTGTGGTACTACGTTATGGGCACAAAAGTTAATGTACATTAAATGTATTCTTGATGTGTATTTTATGGTATACTATAAACCTAGTGAACTTATTTACACATAATGGAGTTATATTTCTACAGGTTATATTTCAAAACGGAATAAATTAAAATATATACTTCAAATATGTTGAAAAATGCGTTTATTGTATAAATTTTAAGTTAAAGTTCGAATTTTTCGAAAGTATTATCTTTGCTGATCAAAATGCCATTTGATTTATATCACAAAATTGGGGATTTGCTAGCCCAAAGCATTGAACAGACACATGTTTGTATTTCTAATTGTACTTTTGATTTTTGAATATGAAGTTTAAAATGCATTTCTCTTGAAACTTTGTCTTGTCTAAGTTTAACAGTAATTGAGATAAAATCGAGCTTTGTTTTGACTAGAAAATTTTACACTACATTTGAAATTTGCTTTTTTAAGAATTGAACCTCAAAAGAAGTTCCTATATTCTCTCGTTTGAATTAAATCACCATATCTTCAAATCTCTGACAGATTATCTGAATGATTTTCAACATAATTCTATAAATGCATAAAAGATCAAATCAATACCGAAGTATTGAATATGTACTTCGAAAATATTTGCCAAGTAATAAAACTGCCGCTAGAGTAGCAGCAAAAAATGGATAATCTTTGAAATCTCGAAAAGCCTCAAATTCATACGATACTATACATTCCCTCAAAAAAGTATCCGGAATTTGTCAATAAAGCACAATACGTTCAATTAATCATCATAATTTATTTTGTCTCCTTGAAAATAGTCCTAGTTGATGCGATACACATATGCCAACGTTTAATCCAGTCGTCGAAACACTTTTTATAGGCATTCTCCGGTGTAACCTCCAGCACCTTCTGCGAATTTTGTTTTATGGCTTCAATGCACTCAAACCATGTTCCACAAAATTGTAATTTTAACCGGGGGGACAGAAAAAGTCACAGGGAGCTATATCTGGCGAAAACGGTGCTTGATCGATGACATTTGTTGAATTTTGGGTCCAAAATTTGCGTACAACCATCGATGTGTGGGACGGCGCATTATCGGTGCAAAATCCTAGAATTATCCTTTTACAAATTCGAAATTTTCCGGTAAACAAACGCTTCATAACGACCAGATAATGTTGTTTGTAAATTGTTTGCCCCTCTGCGAGAAATTTCGTGTGGAAAACAACATGACAGTCAACGAAAACAATCAACATGATGATTTTCGAGTGACGTTGATGTGTTTTTTTCGGTTTCCGCTCGTTATCCACACGCCATTCCCAAGCTTGTTGGCTAATTTGCATGTCAAACTCATAAACCCACGTCTGGTCACCCGTTACGATGCGTTTCATGAATTTAGGATCCAAATCGACTTGCTGAACCATGTCTCTAACAATTTCTTTTTCAAGAAAATTTAAGAAAAATCGCAGAGCACACTTGAACTCAACTAACAAAACCAACAATTGCAGACTCTGGTTGACAGATAACGCTAAATTTTTGCGTGACAATTAGGTACATTTCTACTAACTTAACTGCAAAATAAATTTTTTCATACTTTTTACGGGCTTTTTAAATGAACAATTCCAGATACTTTTTTGAGGGAATGTATTTGTAAGTACATACTTCATTGACTAACATTTCCTACTTTGAAATAAATGCATCCTTTTGGTTGTTGAGGTTGTTGTCCTATATTAAAAAAGGATTGTATATATATCGACTTACACGAACACGAACATCTCAGAACATCTTTAGAATTTTCAATTTATCCATTCTTGTTTCTGTGCTAAAAAGCTATGTAACATTTTTCTACATTTTATTATTTTTTTATTCTGTGCTTCTTCAAAATTTTCCTTTTGCTATTCGAGCACTTTAATGGACGTGCCAATTTCCCAATGATTGGAAAATATGTTAAAAAACAAAATGTCACGTTTCTTATAAAGAAGTTTTGATGCTATTTTTGTGATACATGTTATGAAAACATACTATATACGAGTTATTCGTTTTTAAAGATCATTTATGTATTTTCCGTTTCCGTCTATATTTTAAATTTTTATCAACTTTGAAATTTCCTTGTACACGTTTTTTATGCAATTTTTGTTCATTAAAACATTAAACAATTTATTCTTTGCTTCAATATATATTTGAGTAAAGTTACAATTGTTGCTTGATTGATCGATTTATTGAACTTAATTAACTAGTACAATTTGTATTCACGTACGTACGAGTTCTATAACCACGATTTTTTTCTTTGTCATTAATTGTTATATATTTTTATCATTCAGAAGATTGTTCTTATTATCTTTTTATAGACATGGGAAAGAATTTCTTAATTCAGCTTAAGAAATACTAAAGATTATAATCAGATGGTCATAAATTATCTTATTGCTGTACAATATATCAAACTGAGATATTATTCTTAATGATTAGCTAGCTTTCGGAATTTATTTTGTGATCTCATGACTTTGAGAATTATTCGAATTACTATATAGTATAATATATTATTTTTAATTTCCAGCCAGTATAATTTTTAACAAAGAAATTTGATTCAAAATACACTAAAGTTGTGTAGAAAGAAATATGCATATGTAATTTGGCTTTAAAGATGATTTATATATATAAAAATTAGGACAATAGCGATAACACTATCGTTGTAGCTTCGATCTACTAATAGCTTTCGCTATAAACAATTAGGACCGAAATACTCCTATACGGGCATACGGGACATTTGCCCGGTGAGCTGTTTCCAATCATGGGGCGATTTTGAACTGATGAAGATTCATCCTAAAAAACCGCGCAACTGCTTTTCGCGTATATTGTGTTAATCCAGCCATGTCCAACCTGAATTTTATGTTCAAACACAAAACTTATTACTATAGTATTATGGGCCACATTCATAGAAGTAGGCAAAAAAGAAAAGCCTTAGGCCGTGAAGTGGACATAAGCGTAAACTCTGAAAAGTAAAACAGTAAGCAAAAATTTTGATGGTTACTTGCATAATTTTTTGTGAACCTTTAATTGTTAATTAAAATTAATAAAGATCTATGAAAAATTACGATAAATGGTCATTCTAAGCTTCATGGGTTTTCGTTAAACAAACTATGTACGTTTTTATTAAAAATGGTGGACTGAGACAATTAAGTTTTTAGCTGGTTTGTATTATCCCGTATATTTTAATCATAGACAGCCGCAATCTTATTTACTCATGGCATTCATACGGTTAGTCATTCGTTAATGTCTCAGTCTGATTTTTTCTACCAGTCCGCTCCTGTAAATAATAAAACTTTATAGTAATTTTTCCTTCTTCTGCTGTAATTATCATTTAAGTAAAATGTTAAATAATGACATTGTGAATCGAGTTGCATTCCTTCTATTTGCTATTAGATCTCATTAATTTTCAGTTGCTTAAGAGGAAGCTATACTACCTATATATAACCTATATTATACTATATTAGGTCTCTTTAACAATTTGACGCAATTCATGCAAAACTGCATATGAACTCTGATAGATTATAATTAATATTTTTATTTAAAAGATGATTTGACGTTGTGTTCATAAGATGGTTTATTTTGGAAACGGTTCTCATAGTTAGTATAAAGAAAAAAGTTCTCAAAACGGAAAATATAATTATATAAATTGACTTCCGAATTTATTAGTACATAGATACTGCATTGAAGATGTGAAGATGTGAACTTCATCTATGGATGTAACATTTACTTTTAGACAGATTTAATATGCAGATTTCATAATAGGAAACGCATACCTGCAGTTTCTCTCGTAACACGGATAAAATACCTGTCTTTGAAAGGCATTTTGGTAGAATAAAAAAAAAATTTCTGATCAAGTATGTACAAAAAAATGTTGAAATGTTGAAAATTAAAAATCTCCTGCCTTGTTCTAAATGGATAAAACTCTAAAATATACTTTAGAAAACGCGAATAAACTAGAATATAATATGTTATTTAAATTTCAAAATTAATATTTGACCATAAAATTAAAATTATTGAAGTAGAAAACTGCAAAAAATGAAATATTTTCTGATAAAATTTGTTAAATGAATTTGTATGCAACCACAAATAATAATCGAAATCATGATCGAATAAACATAATTGAATTAATCGTACGAGTACGTGAATACAATGAAAATCTCGAAACAATTCAATCAAAAAATGTAGTTATCTATCGTTTTGATAATGTTAACATTGACCATGGAAATCGTATTTTAGATCACATTTGTCCAGTGACTATTATTATAGCATTGAATAAAAACGACCTAAATGCACACAGTTTCCTCGGATAACCATCGAGTGCACCCAAATACTGGAGAGGATGATATTAGTAGAACTGTACTATGTACTATATAGATTATGTACTCAAGGGAATCCTTGTTTTTGTTGCATCAACTTGGAAATTCATTGAGTTCCGTAGTCTAGCCTCTAGCTTCTTTATTATTGCTATTTAATACCAAACGAATTATGAATTGGGTGGAATGCTAACATGAGAAAAAAGAAAAAGCTTTTAATAATTTAATTATTTCACAGCCATATTCATTCATATCGCTGTGACAATATTAAGCTGATAGATGACTGTAGTGAATATTAACTTGAGTATTATATATTCAAATTGAGTAAATTGTATTATAGAATTAAAATGAATGTAGCCTTTGCAAATCGAACAGAAATAAATGTAAGAAATCGATATGAATTATTCCTGATCGTAAAAAGATCACTTTCTAAAATGAGTAAGGATACTATTTCAGTATTGAAATTGTATATAAATCTTTTATGTCAGTTAATTTCTAGGTCATTATTACTCACGAGGTTTTATATTAAAGATTATAAATTGATTTAAACACGGGCACGACGCTAATTAAAATTCTCAGCACAATATTTTTTCTACATTTTTGGTTTAAAAAGAACATTTTATCGAATAAATTATTAGCGAACATGTTTATTGTATGATTTCATTTTATTTATTTTTATAAAATTTTCCCATTCGATCTCACAAATTGTAGAGGAATTACTATTGAAGGGAATTGGGAAGAATGTATTGGTTCGTGGTTCGAATCCCAAATGCCTTTATCGAAATTATAGACAATGGCATTTTGCAATGAATTATTTAATAGGTTGTACTATTTTTAAAACCATATATGAATCCTTTCGATGGAATATTTTTAAATGTTAAAAAATATACATTAAAATATACTTAGACCTTTGTATATATAGTATACATAACACAACAGTAAAACTGGACAAGATCCAGTTACGTTTGGAGTACTTTTTACATTGCAATCAACATTAAGAATTTTTAATAAAAAAGAGCAAAAACTAATATGAACACCCTATAAAAGCAAGTATTTAAATAAAAAAGCTTTCAGAAGTTATCGATGTTGTCATAGATATCCCTCAGATATGATGTCTGAGTTTTTGCTGCATGAAAGCACTTTTGGCTAGCATTATAAAGTGCTAGTAATGTATCATGTCCTAAGGCAGATAAGACGATATAAATCTGAAAACAGCGATTAAAAAAAATCAATCATTTCTTCTTTTCAATAGTGGAAACGAAAGAATTATAAAATTTCTTAGGACCACGGTTTTAGACATTAAAAACTTTCAGAAAGTCTATTGTTTAAATAAAATTAAAAATTTTTACCAATATCCTTTAAACGTCCTTAATCCTCATCTCTCTAAGCTAATCAAAATCAATATGAAAACTCATAAAAACACCACGAATTTAATCTGTTATCTTTTATTCCAGTCTGTTAGACTTCAAGCGGTGTTTTTATATTGAATAAAATTTTTTTCCTATCACAAATCAATTTCTTAACTTCCTGAAATGATGAAAAAAAACCTCCCAATATCATAAGCAGGTGATAGAATCAACATTAAAGTTAAAATCAATTTAGTTTTTCAATGAAAAAAAAAAAAATACAAAAATAAATTCCAAAACTCTAGAATTTCTGAAAATTACAAAATTCATTTTCTCTTGCATATATTTTACTGATTCATCCGAGTGAATTTCTTTCCATTTTTAGGATATTACCATAGTCTAGCCTCAGCCAACCATTATAGCCAGTTGGATACGGTTAGATGCCTTCAAATGCCTCAACCAAAGATCGTTGTTGTTCTATATACAAATTGTATATGTAGTTTATTCAAAATAGTTTGTATATCGTATTAAAATCTCTAGCATAAGTTGTATGTAAATACATTCACTGTCCATACTCTCTAGACTAGAGAGATTGAATTTTCCATTTTGATCCCGGAAAAAGTAAAATCTCATAACAGAAAAATACAACAATACATTGATTGTATTCCATTAAGTGTGATAACAAAACCGGCATATAATATTTTTGTTTGTTTTTTTTCCCGTTTCATCGTAATTACCTATGCGAAATGTTGATACAGGCAATGGCTAAATGGGTGACATTTTGAACACGTCATTTTATTTAAAATGGAAACGTGATATTTTAGTATTTCAAATAGATTTTTTTCAATATGAAAAAAAAAAAACATTTTCCATGACTTGCAACGTTCTTCCGATATACAATGTTTTAGTTTAAATCTAAAGATTTCTAAAGATTTCATGATTTGTTCTTTCTTTCTTTGTACAAGGAAGTTTTAAATCAAATATTAAAATTCCCAAGTTAAAAGTTTAACGTATTAATGAAAGAATTTATTATCCATTAGGGAAATATACAAATGAAAAGTAGAAAAATACATTTATACATAGTATTACTTTTATTCTAGACACGGGGTGTAATTTTTGGAAATATTTCCTTGTTTGAAATATACCATGTCTTTCCTTCTAAGGTTTAATGATAGATTCTAGGTCTGTTTTATTTGCCATACCCTACCCTGGGGCAGGGTAAGTGGCAAATAAAACGAGCAGGAAGGTTTGTAGCGCTGCTTAGCAACCATATTTTATTGAAATGAGAAACTTTTAGCTAATACACTTTTTATGGTAGAAAACTGAACTAATTCGGGTGTAATAGTTACACCTGCTCGAAAAGTAGTGTAGGATTTGCTCTTTTGTTGTTTTTGTTTTCAATGTAAAAATTTGCTCTACCCCAGAGCAAGTGGCAAATAAAACAGACCTTCTATATCTATTCTTTTAAAGAGTTTTAGATATAGGGCGAGGAGCCACGTTGTATGTATCTACTATATATAGTGTAGTAGTAATGCCTGCAATATTGCAAAGTTTAGCACCGAGGCCCATACTGGCCTATTATACCTCCTTCGAGATATTATAGTATTAGAAGGCTAAGTCCCTTGTACGAACAAGTCTTGTCTTGTCTTTCTTTTCTGAAAAATAACACTCTAGTTAGGTCCGAAATAGCTAACCCTTCCTTTTGTTCTTTATATTGTTTACACCCAGTGTTTTTGAAAGTACAAGAATTCATATAGAAAATATTCTGTTGATTCATTTTCTTAAAGTCAGGGTATACAGGTTAGAGTTTTAGCAATCCTTATACTATACATGTGTTCGTTCAAGGTACAATGTCTTGTCACGATGCACACAATTGTTATCAAGTCATCAAACTTATATAGCAGAATTTTTACTTACCTACACTGATTTATAGTCGATCTTGCTACCTTTACTGAAGGTTGACTAGCTTAATTTGAACATTTTTTCCTTTCTTGGGCCAAAAACGTTATAAATTTAAGAAAACAAAATTTTTATCTATTGTTACCGTCCATGTTCCACTCACTATACAGGATTCATTTCAATTGTTTTAATGATAGTCCAATGTTTTTTTTTTACGATTTAAAGGAATTGAAAAGACTTTGTCAAACTGGAATCAAATACAAGTTTCCATTTGCAATTTATTTCATCATAATTTGCTTTAACCAATAAATTTCAATTATTATAATTTTTTTCATTTCATGTAAACATAAAAAAATAAAAGGTTCTAATTATGTACGCCAATCCGGTTTATAATTACACGACTATTAGTGACATTTTTTCAAGCCAAAAATATCTTCAAACCATAAGCTTTTCACCAACTAATTGAAATTTAATTTTCGGAATTAATTTGAATTTTATTTATACAAGAAAAAATTTAATGAAATAAAGTCTTTTAAAAATTCTTTCATTCTCGCACATTTACATAAATTCCAAGTAATTATGAAACTATGTATGGTACTTTAATGTACTCGAATATTGAACATTTTTACTTCAAGCGATATATAACCAGTGACTAATTAAAATCTCTGATACCGCACTATAAAATTGGAATATTTACGTTGTAATTATGGCTATTAATGCTTTTAAATCATGGCAAACGTTATCGTTCATAAAATATATTCAAAAAATTACAAAAAAAAAAAAAAACAAAAATTAAACTGCTAGGCATTGTATATATTCATTAATTGAATAGTAATTAATGTTGGCAAAACATGCGATTAATTCACAGCCTTAAACCAATGGTCACTGTGATTACGATGTCAAGACGGTGGCGTTATATCTCACCAAAAAAATTCCAATATGGTAATAAAATCGTTAGACATTTTGTTTGTTTAATTTAAATGAATTATCCAATTTCCGAATTTAAATTTGTTTAAATGAACATACAAATTTGTACCTTTTAAAGTAGATAATTAAAAATTATAAACATAAAGTTGTGAAAATCCGAATTCAAATTGTATATCTGGAATATATCCCGTAACTTTTTTTTGTATATTTATCCCGTTTCTAGACATACTATATTACACATTATTACACATAGTCAGCTACCAAGAGTCACGTCACTTGTCCAGTGAATGACGTGCTGTGTAAAGAAGTTAAATTGTTTTCAAATATACGTACATACGTAGCTAATAACGTAGCTAAGGCAGATGACCCAATTTCCAGAGTTATATCATATTTGTCAATTGAAGTAACTCTCAAATAAAACGAACTAGTTATTACCCATGAAGGACTTCATTTATCAAGTTATGTCATTTTCAAAAAAAAGCCTAGGAGTGTCGCCGCAATATTCTACTCCTGTAAAAAAGAATTATATTTACTGTACATGGATCAACTTCCAAAAATCTACACACATCGGCATCTCATCTGTTACTCACAAACGATATTATTACAATACAAAAAAAATTGTAACCCTTTTACTATGGGATTTATGGAAATCATGTTGATATGAAGACGACAACAGGATTTGGGATTTTGATGATAAAATAGAAAGTTTCTTATTTTGATAAAGAAACTGTCAATTTGTATCGAAATTCGGAAACAGATTTTCAAAATTTCCAAGGATGTTGTTTTATATTATCACATATAACATATGCCTCCTCGAAAATAGAATCTCTATTTCGAAAAAGATGTCAACGCAAAAATAGACACAGTGGAAACATGATTATACAAATTTAGTGTAAAGAAATTTTTTTAATAAATAATTTATTCTTTAAAAACTTGAAAAATTTTCTGAATGTGATAATATCACATTTTAAATTCTTCAAGATTGAAATATTACCCTTTTAAGGATTTTTTTCTTCCATATTTACGTATTAAACGCGAATATTTCCACTTCTAACAAAGTCTCATAATTCACTGGTAATATGGTATCAAAAAATTTTAAATTCAATTCCATTTTAAGGATCGTCTTTCGATATGATGGAAATCTAAAGGATACAGGATACACACCTGTCACATACTTTAGAATTCCTGACAAAAAAAAAAATAACTTCATCTTTCACATTATTTCTAAAGGTTTTTCGAATAAAGGTGCACATATAAAAACCATGAAATTTAAAGAGGAACTGAATATATGCTCGTATTACATGTAGGGTAAAATGTCAGTTATTGGCCCCTTTTACCAATCATTTTAAATACGTTTTCAGAAAAATAGTTAAAGGCTAATATAGCTATTCCGCTAGCCCATAACTCACACCAAATCGTACATTTCTCTGGATGTATCAGTATAGCTCTTGATACTCTTCGGGTTGTTCATCAGTCCAAATACGGAAATTTTGCTTATTGATCTATCCATTTAGCCAGAAATGGGCCTCATTGCTAAACGTAATCAAATTAGATGCCTAGATTATAACATTTAAGAATGTTATTTCCGTTTATATGTACGATCGACGAATAACTGATGCCTGTCCAACTGTTGATACTTTACCCTATATCTAATATGGATGAAATTATAAAGGGTGGTACAATTGATATGAATACCTTCATATCCATAGAATTGAGAAGTTTAGAAGTGATTTATATATGCAGGAATATCTGAAGAACCAGATATGTTCTAGCATTTCTGTATGTTATGTCGTTCGTTTTTTTTTAAAGGTTTGAAACTTATTTACATACTCGTATATCGACATGTCCTTATTGAATACAATCAAAGGATATGAAAAAAGGATCGAATATTGAAAGCTAGTACAGGATATAATCAAATTCAAGCCCATATGAATGGTAATAGTAGAAATGTTGATTGAAATTAACTTGGATAACTTTGAAACTTTTATTAACTAAGGGAATTCGAAATATGCCTAAGTTACAACCCAAACATTAGTACCTATACTAAATAACATCCATATATGTTATGTTTTGTAGTTTTGGTTATCGTTTAGAATATTTGTTTATTTACAATATAAAATATGTAATCTTTAGATTAGTAACATAGAATAGAATCGATTATGGTAATTAAAACTACTTAAATGATTTATCAAGAAATACTTGGGTTAAATGATTTAACTTACACTTGACGTGTAATTTAATGTTAAATATTACATATAGTTGCATGTAAGGAGAAATGGGTAATTATTACTGGATTTTAGGGTCTAATTTCTTGTAGCTTCATCTTTTAAGAAGAATCTGCAAAAATAATTTCCTCTGTTTTATTCAGGAAGATGACAGGCAAAACAATTTTTAATCTAACTATTCCTTTTGGACTTGAGGCTGCAGAATTTTTTCGATTTTTGAGATAAAAAATCGAACCCACTTTTCATTCCTCTTAACTAGTTTCTCGAAAAATGGTAAAACACGTACATATTTCTTCTTTTTTTTTAAGGAGAATCTAAAAAATTTTCACGTCTGAAACAGCTTCGTTTTTTGAGATACATGTATGATGTATCCTAATAGAAATTTCATCCCTTGTAAACGGAATTCCCAAAAATCTTTCCTTAGTGATTGCCTACGTCATAAAAACCATGTATTTTCTAATTTTCACGCTCCTAGGTTAAACGATTTGATGCATCTGTGTGTCTTTCTTTATAATTATATAAATAATCTTAATTTTGCATAATAAATATATTAATTTCCTTTTATTTTCTTTAATTTTCAGAATTTACTGGAATAATATAGTTGTTATATAGGAGAAAAAAGAAGGGTCCAAATCAAAATGATGTCATTCAAGAATCTAATCCAAATGTCAAATTTACAGGCAATTGTGATATTTTTAATAAGTTGCCTTTTAGCGAATGTTAATGGTACAGTAAAAAGTGCTCTCACATATAAACAATTGAGTACACAATTAGGCCAACTAGTTACATCAAGTACACTGGTATGGGAAACATATACGAATGATCCGAAACAATTAGAATATGCTGTACACGGTGGTAAATATGTTACCGAAGATGAACATTATCCAATATATGTTTGTCGGGCAATTATCGATGGTATATTTACAAGTGGTCATACAGAAAAACGTCGTCAAACCAATGTATGTGTCGTTTCAATGCATACAGAAGTTAAATCACATGTTTCATTTGATATATTAATAAATAAAGGACACGGTGGTAAATTGACATGGAGGCCATGGAGTAAATTTAGTGCTGCAATACCTTCGGGTGCTGTAAGTGCAAGTGGTTCACATATTGAAGATTCTTATGTTGCACGGCATAAAGTTGAATTCGATCATAATCATAATCATCCACATAATCATCATCATAGTCATCATCATCAACATCAACCACATCATAATGTTGGTGATAACATGGAAAATGAACATTTGGGAGCTGATTATAATTTGGGACGTTTTGATTCACGTGATCGTTTGGGTAAAATCATTGTCAGCGAAGGAAATATTGAAAGGGAATTTGAGGACGGTGAAGTACTTGTTGAGACCGAACCAGTACGTTATGAATTGCGTGAAATTAAAATTGATAAATGGAGAACTGATACGAAATATAATCAAACATATTTGGGTAAGTTTTCAATAACGTTCATTGAACTAATTTTTTGGGAATGTAATCGAAACGAAATTTTAAGAATAAGATATCAATATAAATTCTGAAAATTATCTTGCACCTTAGATATTTTGAGTGTGATTCAAATTTGGAGAAAGGAACTCTTCGCTCAATAAGTTTTCCTTTAGAAGTTACAGTACAACCACGTTGTAACATAGAAAGTTTATTTGGATCTGTTTTAAACTGAAGACGAATAACACGAAGTGTCATAATTCCGACCTGCCTTATTTATATCAATAACCGTTGGTTACGAATTTAAAAAGTGAAGATTAATTGGAATATACATACTAGTATCGAGCTTTTTAGGCTCGTAACCAAATTGCTATTCCTAAAAATTAGATAGGTCAGAATTAGGATACTACGTTATTGATAAACTATTTTTTTTGATTACAATTCTGAATGATTGAGTACAAAAAAACGAAATACCTAAGACAATTGAAAAACTCATAATTTTCTAATTTCCTAAATTAGGTTCAGCAATTCTTTCAAATAATGGTGACGAACCGACTCTTGTCGAAACTGTCATCACATATGATTATGATAAATATCAATATTGGGGTTCACATGATGGTATTGCACGTGGTCTACCAACAACTATTTATGAAATACGTGTTATTACGGAAATTAATTGGGGTCTAAAATATGGTGAGAAACGTATCGAAACAAAAGCTGTCAGTACAAGTCTTCAACCAGGTACCGCACTTAATGTAACATTAAAAGGCAACTACAGTAGTATGGAAGCACCTTATTCAGCCACTTTAGTTGCTTATTATGCTGACAATGAAGAAAGTGTTTCTAAGAGAATTTCAACAACGGTAAGTGGAAATTGTTGTTAGTTTTGTTAAGGGTTTTAACTTTATGATAGTTACTAAATGAATTCACTTGACTACAATAAAACGAACTAGAATAAAATGAAACTGATTGTTACGAGGAAAGTATATGATAAGTCTGGTAAAACTCTAATAAAGAGTGTCACAATCCAAATCGATGCCATTTGTCAAGTACTATTTTTCAGTAGGTCAAATTCTAATTTTCACACAGATCCAGTTATTTACCATAGTTTAGTTTTTTGCTCAATAATTGATATCCTGTTTTGGATGGGAAACATGTGAGGAAATCAAAGAAAAGTCATATGACTATGAAGATCTTGCACTTTCGATGACAACCATCAGATATTGATTTAATAAATTTAAACGTGACCGTACAAGGGTTTATAATGAAGCAGGGCTAATTCGGCCAATTTAGGTGGCCACTGAAGAAATTATCGAAAAAATCCATGATATCGTCTTAGGCGATCGAAAAGTGAAAGTTCGGTAGATAGCTGGGCTTCTCACCAGTGTTCTTTTGCCGAAAAATTATGCTGTTTTTAATTTTTATCAGACTTATCATTCTAGCCTCGTATATAGAATGAAAGAAATGAGTAGTTTTACTGATATTGAAATAAGAACAATGGAGTGTCATTAATTTTTTGTGTTTCTTTAAATAGGTCCAAAAAGCTGATATGATTGATATCAAGCTTGAATTTAGTCCGGTTTATTGGATTCAAAATGGAACTTTGATACCGACAACTACAACAACTACAACTACATCGACCACAACGGAACCAACATCAACCTCAACAAGAGAACCAAATCCAGTTTATTCACCGCCAGTTGTTATTTTAAATGATTTAAGTTCATCGTCCTCATCATCCTCGTCTTCTGGTTCAAATGATAATAATAATGGTGGTCATCATAATGGAGCAGCTGTTGCAGCATCTAAAAAGAATCTCGGGGATCGTATCGATGATGTTAATAATGATATTGTAGCTGATGAAAGTCGTGAAATCCCTCCATCTGTTGGTGATACAATAAAACAAGCTAATGTTGGTCCGAAAGATAAAAAATCAAATGCTGTTGGACAGCATACGAGTTTATCAGTGATTTTTGGATGCTTTCTAACTGGAACTATAATTAATTTGGTATCCAATTTTTATTAGTTGTTGTCGTAATGTTTTTTTTTTTTATTTTATTTTTAAAATATATTTCCCTCAGTTTTTATATAAATTATTATTTAAACAACAAAACAAAAAATGTACAATTTATTAATTTTTGAAATAATTAAGAAACCAAGAAAAAATTATGAATTATTTTGTTTTTAATTTTTGTAAGTTTTCCTAATTAATGAAACATGAAAGAGAGATATTGTAAGAAAAGGATAAAAAGGATTTTTTTTTAATGATTTCTAAAAATTAATATTTCCAAAAATTTTAATCAAGCTTAAGCGAAAAGTATTTTAATGAATTTTCATAAGTTTTTAAAATTATCATCAATTAAAGGATTTTATTACATAAATATGATTAGCAAAATCGATTGAACAGATACTTTCGTTTTTATTTAAAACAGTAGCCTCTAAAACTCTTCTAGCCTGAATTTTCAAATCTTATCTTGTATAGAATTCTTTCGTAGAAGAAAATCACTGATTTTAGAAAATCAAAATCACAATAAAATTTGATTCCATAATAAATCTTTTTATACCCTATGGTAGGTACTACCAGAGGGTATATTAGTTTTGTCATTCCATTTGTAACACATTGAAATAATCGTCGTAGAAAGGTTTTAAGGGTATGGTTGTGTCAGGAATCAAAAGTTATATCGATTTATGCATGTCCGTCCGTCCGTATACAAGATAACTCAAAAACGCGTTATCCGATTTTGATGAAATTTACAATGTGAGTTGCTTCTTCCTTAAATTGGTTTGATATTACATTTGAGCAAAATCGATCCAGTGGGAGCAAAGTTATAAAGTAAAAACCAGGGTGACCTGAAAGTTTTGTGGTTTTTTTTGTTTATGGTTTTTTAGATTTTATTTGGAAATTTGTGAATCAATTTTGTTTAAATTAATTATATAGGTTAACTACATAAATAGACGATACCATGTTAAATTTCAATCAAATCGGTCCAGGGATAGTGCGGAAAGAAATAATCCTAGGAGAAAATAACCTTCTTTATAAAGTTTTTTTGATGTACTTTAAAAACTAATATACCGGGTATACCAGGGTTTGGGTCGGCTATAAGCCGATTTTAAGTTACTATATGTTTTTAGTTGACCTATCCAGAATATGCATTCCATAAAAACCCGACACTATTAGAGAAGTTTTTATATTCTCATCTCTCCCATCGGAAAACCAAGTATCCTATACTTTAAGTTGGAAAGACATCTATATATGATCCAAATTGTTTTTAAATCGGTTCAGCTTTCGAGTCTTGAGGGGATAAATAAACAAACAGAATTTCAATTTTATGGTAGAAGCCTTCCAAAAATAATTTGAAATGGTTTGAATATTAGCTAAAATCAGTTTTGATTGGTATATAATTCGCTGCTTCTTGATACTATATTTTATATAAGTAATAAATCAACGACCTAATTAAAGCACTACGACCTTCTTAAACCTATCTTCCACTGCAATAATTTCGCGAAGTTGCTCCGCGTTTATTGCGGGCATTTTCCCGTAATGAATATTTTTTTTTTTTTTTTCTTCAAGAAACACATCACTTTGGAGGTCCAATAACAAATCCATTTCGATAAAATTTATCAAAATCTTCGACATTTTTATTCGCCTTCAGATATTGATCTTCCAATGCCTCCAGTGATGGCAGCTGTTAGCTTCATGTGCGCTGACATTTCTAGTAGACAGTCATCGTTTTGAAACAGTATTCTCGCGTTGTACCTAACACAATTCAATAACGCCTCCTGAAAAATACGGATAGGCTCCCCAACCACCTCGACCAGCTCCTGATTTGCTATAATTAATTGAAAAATGTATTGAAGTTAAAAATGCTATATATATGTTTATTGTAACGAATCGAACGAAGTCGAGCTCGAGTTAGTCTATTATTGACTACTCGAAAAGGATTTTTGTCGTATTTTGATGAAATTTTACATAGCTTTTATAAATATACACAAGAATGAATATATTGAATGTGGTATTTCTAACTTGATTCATATCGAAGATATTGTCTATGGTCTATCCAAATTATATGTAACATACGTAAGTAGGTGTTTGCCCATCCAATTGCCACACAATTGCAGGTCTTTGCGCGTAAGCATGTTTCAGGACTAATTACCTGTAACAATGCTCATTCGAGTCCTAACAAGATTTTATAATCCTTCAGAAATCAGGCCCAATCAATAGCAGTAGGCGAATTTAAAAAATAGTATATAATTCGATAAGTAGGTTACGGTAAGAGCATAAATATAACGATTTATAAAGTTTTCTTTAATTCGTTCAATGGTAGGCAGATTTTTATTAAGCTTGAAACGTATATTTTGAGTAGGCCAATTTAAAACATGTAAAATATCTTCACTTGCTTATTATACTGGAAGCATTTTGATGAAATTTGCAATGCTGAATATTCCTCCTTAAAAGATATCTTCATTTAGTAGAAAATCGTCACTAACTCATTCAATAGGATGGATAGATAATTTATACACTAACCCAGTACTGTGAAATCGAGGTCAAACCATGCAACTAAAAAGTGTCTTTCTGGAAACAATACGACCAAAGCACTAGGCAACAGCTAGGTAACCATAAAACAAATCATGGATTATACTGGTCTCATATAGAAGTATACAATTCGGTTGAACAAGTTCTTGAGACTCGAATAGAATTTACTCAAATCATGTTTTTCTCGAACAATACAAAAATCTAAATACAATCGTTTTTATTAATCAAAATTCTGTTCGCAAATTATCGATTAATTTTTTCTTGTTAACACATTTTATCCTTGAATGTTTGATCACAAAATAATCGTTGTAACGATTTAACTGGAACAGCAAAGAACAATTAATGTTAACTTCACAAAAAGAAAAAAATTACATTGTAAATTTATGTCAGGTTCGAATTTATCTAAAACATAATGGCCTAAAAATGTGGCAAAAAAGTTAAGAAATAACGTAGGAACTCAACTTTTTTTTTAACTTTTACCAAAAATCATATTCTGCCTTTTTTTTAAATTAAAATCAAGTAAACAAATAGCATTCTTAGATATAAAACAAGCTATAGTGCGCAAACCACTATGGGAACTTTTATGCATATCGATCAAATTGTTTCATACAACAATTTATGATTTATTTTGTACAAAAATTTCGAAGTTTTGTCCGAGCACCCGAAGTTATGCTCTAAATTTCATATATTAACTCCGAATTTGTAATCGGATTCAATTGATTGACACAATTGTTCTTTCATTGAAAAAGTGTCTCATGCCAAATTTCATGCAAATCGGTCCATAAATAACGTTACAATACCCTCTAATGTAAAAACATAAAAAACCGAACTTTTGTTCGGCGGCTACCCGAAGTTTTAGTCTGATCAATCCTAACTTCTGATAGAATGGTTCTCATGAGGAAAAAACCGCTCTTACCAATTTTCATGGAAATTGCTTCAAAAATACGACCGCAATCTTGTACACGACAGACAGACAGACAGACATTGGATAAAAATGATTGCAAACGATTTAGAATCTTATAAAACGTGGAGATTTGCATCGAACATGATTCCAGTAACTTATATACTTCGTATAGAGGTTAAAAATAAGGAATAAATCAAAGAATTATTAAGAATAAGTTTTGCGGACTAAAATGTATGCTTGGAAACAAATCATAAAAATCAAAAACGCTTTACAAAAGTGATAGCATCGCTTAAAAAATTAATTAATTAAAATTTTTAAAAACCCATACTATGCAATCATGGTTAACATTAGTAGTTTCCAAAAATAATCCACCTTAGAGCTGAAAAGAGATTTCAAAACTAAACAGCACTTTCTACTAGGGAAATGTCTGAGAACATATTAAGAAACTGGATTATGAATAAAGTGATAATGTTTTGGGAATTTAAATATACTATGAGAGAATGGCTGCTTTGTTTAGAACCCAAATAATATTCTAGATAGACTAAATGTGGAAAAAATGAGAACTTCATTGAGATAATTAACACACGGGAAGGGTATTAATACCCTTTTCTAGTAGTTTCTACTGCAGGAACGTTATTTTTACCGATTTTGGAGTGTTTGGTGGTTATTGGCAGATAAGATATTGTGACGTGCTACCCGTTCGATTCGATGTTATTAAAATGATGACACTTTTTATTTATGTGAATTTAGTGTATAAACTTTATTTGTAATTATTTCTGCTTAACAATTAGTCTTAAAAATATTTGTCCTTCAATAATTAATTATAAGAATTAATTTATCACAGTTTATTTAAAAATACACAGTCACTATTTTTATAATTGATCACAATTTCACTTTTATATTCAAAATCGCTCTCCTAATCGCTTCCACAAATTAATCACGTTTCCAATCTCTGTTTTGTATAATCTCTGACGAAGTTTAGACTTCAACTGTGTTCTGTTTCGACGATGTTTCTCCTTATATACCTATCGGTCTAAATTCGAGAAGTTTCATCGAAACGTGTTGAAATTATTTGACGAGAAGCTTCTTAATTTCTTCATCGAAATGTGTTGAAAAAGCTTTTTTTCTTGACGTTTTCTCGAAAAGATCGTTTGTTTGCGATTTTTTTTGTGTTCTGCGTTTTTGGGTTAGTTAGTTTTTTCTTGTTTCATAGAATATTTGATGATTTCATGAATCATCAAATATTCTAATTCGTGAAATATAGTGCAATATTATTACTCGCTATACTTTGTTAAATATTTTACATTAATCTTCACTTCAATTTAGTGACAGCGAAAGCGAAATGTTAAGTTATGATCATTATGAAAATTGTTACACGCAGAAAAATTACAAAACTTTTAAATAGTTCTGGCAACTGAATTTTTTGTTGTGACAATTAAATTTTAGTTTTAAAGTTTCGACAACTGAAATATGTATAATTGTCACAACTGAGTCTTCATATCTCACAACTAAAATTTAGTTGTCAGAACTAGCCAAAAGTTGTATGGTTTTTCTGTGTGTAGATAATAAACTAAAAAAATCATAATTAATGAGCAAATGATCATTACATTAGCCAGTCTATCTGAAATGCTTAGAAGCATTAATGCTAAATAATTGCTAAATCATTGTACAATAACATGTACTAAACTGTAAAATAAGGCTTCTAATTCTAAAAAATATGAGAAAATGTTACTTGGGAGTTGTTCCAATAAAATGTATTTAGAAAAGTGATACATAAAAAGCACATGCCTGCACTTATCATAAATTTAGACACGAGTTAAGTATCAGAATGAACCTTTCCTTTAAAGAACAGAAGTGAACAATCATAACTGACACCATTTTGGGTCGGAAAGTCGCAAGATTTTGATCTGTATAGATTTTTCTAGTCCTTGATGTGTGATCCTTATCATTTTCCTCAATTAACAATCTAATTGTACTTCATATTGTGTCAAAGCTTTTCTGTGCCCGTCACAATAAAACCCTCATTTTTTTGGCTTTTCTGATCTCATTTTCCAAAATGATTATTTTATTTATGTTATATGAATAATTTTAACATAAATTTTGATTGTTTTTGTTCTTGTTTCTTTTATAAAACATTTTTTTTTTCGTGTGTTAAACTCTTTTGATTCATGCAAATTGAATGGAAGTTGTTATGCAAATATCACATGTCATGATCCAATAATCTGGAGAACATATTTCATTTAATGGTGTTGGCGGTTTATTTATGAAATATGTGGTTTCAGACGAGAATATTGTTTAGGCAAAGCGTTGTTTTTTGTCGTCTGAATGAAATGAGAATCATTTTAGATGTATAAAAAATGCATTAAATTTTTTATTTAATTTTAATGATAAAACATTTTAAATAAAAATGATTTAACTTAAAAAATCATTTCGAAAAAAGAAACCGAATTCTTCCTACACGTTTTTATTATATTTAAAAAAATTTCCAAATGTTTTTTTTTTTAAAATAAGTTCGTTATAATATCAAAAAGGATACAATAAATTGAGTTCTCAACTTGGATGCCGATTTGGTCATATTTCCAATCTTTCAACCATACGACATCATTAATAGTATTTGTTAAAAAAACACCGTGTGATATAAAATTGCATGTATTTACAGTCCTTTTTACAAATATTATTAACGAGGAGGCAAGCCTCCAGACTGGAGACATGACCAAAAATTAGTACACATTGAGAACTCCGTTTGGTATATTCTGTGGTTATATCTACTAACCAAAAGCATACAATAATGAGAGTTTCCAATTTGAATTCTGATTTGGGTACGTCTGCACATGCAATCTCTTTAATAGTATTTGTTAAAATGAATGTGTGTTATAATAATGCATGTATATACAGTCTTTTTTACAAATACTATTAAAAAGAAACCGTGCTTTGCAGAGCTGCAATCGTTCCAAAAGTTCATACACAAAAAATTACATGTGGTACTAATTAGAAAAATTCGTCTAAAGATAACAGTGTTGGCATACCGGAAAAAATTAGTTCATTACGTTTTCGAGGACGAATATATAACGAAAAATTTTTATTAAAAACTGAAGAAATTTTCTCAAACTTTGGAGATTTCATATATTTGTAAAAATCTGGATTCTCCAGGCGAAAACACTACAGTTGATGGCTCTGACTAATATTCAGTAAAAAACTTAAGTTTATTTAGAGTCACTTGAAGAATGGAAGATAAAAATCATAATTTTATTTAATCCCAGGACGTGTAAACTCGAAATAATGATTAAACATGAAGATTAATACAAATTACATCAGATACGTGTTTCCCTCTTTTAATGTCCTTGTTTTATAGCTGTTTCACTTCTCCACGCATCGCAATTTAAGGCTTCACGGTCGTTTATAAGTTGTCCTGAAGAGATATCAAGAAGGAATTGTTTAAGATAAACGCCATATTACTAATGAAATTATGAGCATCCAAAAAGTCCCTAAGGAGAGTTTGTCAAAGCTTAGATTAAGGATGAAAACTTCCGGAATTCATATCAGTTAGTATTTTTGATTGTAGAATTGAATTTGTGGCTTTAATATTAATTTTGTTACATCTGAACAGAAGCTTGATAAGCTGGTTTTTGAACTACCGCACCTAACTTCAGGTTAAACTTCAGTGTAAATGAACTTTGAGCATTACGAAAGGAGTTTAAGCCTGTTATAACTCAAATTTCAATGAATTTTGTTTTAAAATGGAACTTAAACTTATCTAACAATTAAGTCATACATACACTGAATAAAGGTCCATTCAAAATCTGCAAAAACTGTAAGTATAATATGAAATTTTTACGTGACGCGGAATCCTAACCTCAAAATTTTTCATACATTTCCCGAAAAAGGTAAGTTTTTCAAGTTTTTTTTTTTCGAAATTATTAAATCAAAAAAGGAAAATTAACGAATTTGAAAGTCTCTCTCTTTCATTGTTTTGTAAATAGATATAAAAATTAATTAAAAATAAAACAAAATTCAAAAAAAATAAATCTTAAAAATTAAAACAAAATGGCTTGCGCAAAAAAAAAACAAAGAAAACAAATTTTATTAATTA
Source organism: Xylophagus ater (assembly GCA_963422695.1). Taxonomy (NCBI): domain Eukaryota; kingdom Metazoa; phylum Arthropoda; class Insecta; order Diptera; family Xylophagidae; genus Xylophagus; species Xylophagus ater. The sequence goes on along the minus strand of OY730478.1, from coordinate 48,774,705 downwards.
AAAATAAAAAAAAAACTATATAAAATATTAATTTAATATAATTTTGTAAATAAAAATGAAATTATTAATTATTAATCAAAAATATAGATAAAAACAAATTCAAATCAAAAAAATAAAAAATTAAAATATATTGATAAAAAATTAGTGTTTATTATTTTGTTGAAAATTTATAATTTTCTTTTGTTTTAATTTTTTAATTATGATTAATTAAAAACTTAAAAATATAAATTAAATAATAATAAAGAAAAAGAAAAATATAGTAAATAATGTAAAATGTATTAATTAAATTAATGAAGCGATAAAAATTAAAAAGAAATAGAGATAAATTTTTTTTTTGTGAAATGAAATTTAAATAAAAAAAAGAAAAGATAATAAATAAATTAGAAAAGAAAAAAAAACGAGGAAAACTATTTTTGTAATTTTTACAAGTTAACAACATCTGATTAAGAAAAACAAAAGAAAAAATTTAATTAAAAATATTTAAATGTAATTAAAATAAAATATTTAAAAAGCAAAAACATTCAATTCTTCTGGAAATTAATCCAAATTCCTTAAAAATGTAAATTTTATAATATTTTTCACCGTTCTTGCGCTTTTAAAAATGGGTTTTTATAATTTTTTTTTTCTTTTTTGGTTAAATCAAAGGAAATGAAGAAAAATTGCAAATTCAAAAATTCAAAACGTTAGAGATTCTCCACCAATGAGAAAGTTTTGAGTTGTTGAGAATATAGAATCCACAACACAAATGTTGGAGTTTGGCAAACTTCAAGCGAAAACTAGTTAAATTTTGAGTTGATAAGCAATTAAAGAATATAACTTCCAAAGGAACTGAAGGGCCAACAATTTGATCTATTATTTTAAATGGACCTTAGAGACAAGCCAAGTAATAAGTGAATTTGATAGTACACATTCAGGTTTGTAACAAGCAAGGGGCCCAAGAAAATTTGAAGAATACTTCGATATTTATGATACGAACCCCTTTGTGCCCAACCTGATATTCAGTTCTGGTTACGATGCTGTACACATTACTAACTATACACTGCTAGAGCAGTGCATTTCAATCTTCTCGCCAGAGTTCTTTTACAGAGATTATACTCTTCAATTATGAAAACTCCGGTAAATATATGTCGGAGTCTATTGATTATAATGTATGTAACTTTTCAGGACCTTGAACGAAACGTAAGTGAGCTTTAAAAATAAAAGCAATTTCCAAGCCAGAAATTGATACCTGTAGTCTGATAATATTGTGTGGTGGTCAACAATTTGGTTTTTTGCCTCACACTATAAGCAAACATGTTTGTGACGACTTCCCTACTCAGAAACATATTTAAGCAAACAAAATATTTAAAATATATTCAAAATAATAAAAAAAAAGCATGTCACACCAGTTGAACCTTTCCGGCTTTTTTTGAGAAAGTTAGCAAGGCAATCTCTACATCAGTGCTTTAGGGTTATTTCATCTTCAATCGATAGCGTTGACAGCCCAATAAGTTGTTCCTGACTTATTGTTGATCGAAGATAAGTTTTAATTAATTTGAATTTCGGAAAACTTCTTTAATGTTACCTGTAGCACCTTTAAAGATATCCTTAAGGTGATAAAAATATTTGACATAAATACTGTAGTTATATTATGTTATATTTGGAAGAAAAACATTGCAATTATTTATTTACATAATTATTACAATGAACTTACTGCATTCTACTGAATATTAAAACATAACATATTACAATATATTTTCTTTATTTCGGTGCCACCAGGCAGTTAAGTGGTTTTTTTAAGTTCACCTTCATGATAGAACAATCCCTTGGCATGGGCCATAACAACTAGAAATATATTTAAATGGAATATAGGAATATTTAGGTCTCACTGTTCTGTGGTCGATCTTGGTCTGCGTCATTGAAGTTTCACTCTCATTCAACTTTTATATAACTAGTTAGTATAAATGAAATCTAATCGGTGATAAAATAACATGGAAAAATAAAAGTGATGAAGTAATGCAATTTGTCACTTAAAAGTGATGAATTTGAGGTGACAGATTCTCCGTTGTCACTTTCATAGAAATATTTAACCTTTGTTTTAAGAAATCGCCTTACTTGGATCATCCTTTTAAAGAATACCGCCTAATATATTTGGATAAAAACTGTCGCCTTCTGATTTTGTTAACAGCAATCTGATTGCATATTTAATACCAATCAATCAAGCACAACCATGCTGTAATGAAAACGCTCCTCATTTTAAATATTTTACTAGAAATTGATCCAATTTTTGGAAATTGTAAGAAAGTTTCTTCAAAATTATCGTTTTGAAATGTTTTTAATTTTTCTGGTTTCTAATTTTTATCTTTTTTTTTCGAAATATAAAAAAAAAATCAAATTCTACCAAATTTCGAGAAAATATACACAAACAAAAAATTGTAGCTTTTTTATCATGGAAAAAGGTAAATTTAAAAAATCTTTAATAAAAACTGAAAATACAAATTTCAATAAAATTAACAAATTTTAAAACTTTTCTGTTTTTTTTTCTCTTTGGAAAAAAAAAATTTTTTAATAATAAAAAAGTTTTCAATTTGTTTTAAACTTTACACAACTAAATATAAAAATCTAAATATATAAAAAAAAATGTTCATAAATTGTATTCCATTTTAAGCTTTCTTTGTATTTTAAACATATTCCCTTAGAAAATTGCCCAAAAATAATATTAAAAAAAAAAAACCATATATTTATCTCAAAAACAATCAAAATATCGCGTATTCAAATGGAAAATTCCTAATAATTTATCATATTCTATAAATTTAATTAATTAATTAACATTTTTTGTATATAAAAAAAAACTATAATTTTTATTAACTAAACAAAAAGGAAAATATTATTTAAAATAATTAAAATTTCTATGTTTTATAAAAAGTATTTAAAAACATATTCTTTTTGTTTGTGAGTAATTATTTCTTTTATCAAGTATTAAAAAATTAAGAAAGAAAAAAGAAACAATAATTAATGAGCGTTAAAATAAAATTAAATATTTTTAAACCAAAAAAAAAGAAGAAAAAAACGGAAACAATAATGAAAATTGAAAATGTGACAAAAATAATGAAATGCAAAAAAAAATTGATATTAAAATAAAAAGTTAATTTTAGCGCTAAAATTTTTGGAGTTTTTCTTTATCATTCTTTATTTAGGCTGAGATAACATTTACACTAAGGCTGTCCAACGCGCGGCCCAAGGCAAGTATCAATGCGGCCCGAAAATATTCAAAGTTACTGAAGCATATCCATTTTCCGAGGAATGATTTGTGTGTTGTGTGAGCTCTGGTGCTAAAACACAAACAACAGAAACAGGAACAGAACAGAAAGCTCTTTCGTTCTGTAGTAAATTCTCTTTCTGTTTGCGTTGCTCACTCAGCTACACTGTTCTGTTGTTTGTCACCTAGCGGCTTAAGTGAAGAATGAAACATACTAAGTGTAAAATTATAACCAACATGTCGGATGAACACCTTGAGAACTGCCTAAGAATTACAACCACGTCAATCGAACCAGATATTGACACTTGAGTTTCTCAACTTCAATGCCAAGTATCACATTAATTTTATAATATGGATTTATACATAGTAATATACTTGTGGCCCAAAACACCATGTCTTCTTCCAATGTGGCCCAGGGAAACAAAAAGGTTGGACACTATTGATTTAGACTGTTTCATAAATCCAAATATGAGCATAATTTCCCAAAATATCGTGTTAAAGAAAAACATGCAGAAACATTATCTGTTCAAAAAAGCAAGTTGCAACGCAAATGATTGCAAATAAGCAACTAGTTTAAAAACATTTCTACAATACCGAAATTGCAATTGGAAATAACGTCCAATGGAACGATTAAAATGCATCCTTATTCTTCTTACATTATGGAATAATAATAAGCGCTTGAAAGTATGGAATTCGCTAATTTCCTGATGCAAATTTATGGAAACATACTAACAATACAGTTTCTGTAAGTAGTTTGGTGCAAGATCGTAATTCTCTATTAAAAAGAAGTGCTATTGTGTTGTAGTGATTTTATTAATACAAATTTTTTCACCAACTTTATCAAACAATTTGAGAACGATTTGTTTTTTTTTGTATTGTAGAATTTTGAACAATCGATTTTTACGTCTTCTCGATCAATCGGTTACGTCTTCTTCTAGTTTCCAAATATGCTGGACAGATACAAATTATGACGAGGCAGAAAGTAGTTTTTAGGTAAGTGACTGCTCAGAGGGATCGTTGTAATATAGGTTAGGTTAGGTTAGGTTAGGTAGAGTAGCGATACAGCGTACAACACCAGGCACCTTATGGGCCTATTGTGATACCTACAAGACCAAGAGTTACACGTTTGGGGTAACTTTTCCTCTTCGAAGCATTTGATTTTCCTACAAAATTTCATTAAACTACCCATGTTAGTCGCTTGAAGCATCCCTAGATTTTCGAACAAATGGCTACCCAAAAAAGTTATTACGAGCTCGAGAGAGAGCTGAGCATTCACATAAAATGTGTTTGATGTCTTCAACCACTCCTATGTCTTCACAGTACCGACAGAGATCTATTTGAACCAATGCCAGTCTTTTATCGTTGTAATATAAGTTACCCTAATAATTTTTACGTCGACCATCAAAATTAGTTACAAATATATTATTAAATTCATATTTAAAAAAATTAAAATTTTAAAATAATCTTTATTTTGCATCCGTTAAGAAAAATGTTGCGCTTTCTTTCTAGAAAGAACGAATTTTGAATTTGAACTGCATTTATGGATGAAGTTTAGTCTCAATTGAAAACGGAAATCAAATCTTAATAAAATTGTGAACTTATAAAAAAAGGGCTTCTTCACAACGAACAAGTTTTTATATATCACAAATCTTTGGTCATTGTCTTTGATGACGATCATGACAGGTCGTCCACTAGATTGGTAGTTTGATATCAATTGAATAGAATGGTCATGAAGTGTTTTGTACTAATGTCATGTTGGATAAACCACTTTGAAAATAAGTACTTCACCAAATCAAGTATGTGATATAATGTATTGTATTATTCAAAATGACACGACGGGTAATGGAAACAAGTCTGTCGAGGACATTTATTGGATCAAATCGAGAGAAATTGACTTCGGATTTTAGGGTAAGTTTTTCCATTTGTTTTGTGAACACAAAAATAAAATATGAATATTTGTTTTGCTTTTAATCAAATGACATAAATCAAAAGAATTTAATTACCACGTTTTGATGAGTTCTAATTTCTATCATTTATTAACACCAATCTTGATTTAAAGCTTTTACTCTGAAATCACTTCAAATTGGCAAATTATATTTTTATCTCGAATTATATAAATATTTCTATGATTATATAATAACTAAAAATTAGGTCAGTTTTATTTATAAAATTCCATTCAAATATTTTATGAAGAACTTAATTAAAAAAACTTTCAGAGATAAAAATATATTTTAATGAATTTGATTGCAGCCAAATTATTATACATACGAACCTCTTACACACATGACATCCTGCAAATACAGTTTTCATAGAAAATTGTGTGAATTCCAAAAGCTCTTCTATAACACGGTATTCTTATAAGGCTGTTTTCATAAAGCACGATTTAATAAACTTGGACAATCCTCTTATAACAATGGTAAAATTTAAAAGTAAGTCTCGTAAAGTATGACATATATAAAGTCTTTAGAATGTTATGTGTGCTAGAACCAAAGACTGATTCTAGAAATTGGTCGACGTAAAAATTACCAGAATGTGTTCTGGATATCGACAAATTGCCAAAAACCGAAATTTCACTTTATGATCATTTTATAATAGTCAGAACCCGTTCTGGTATTTTAATAATTGCCGGTCTTTGGCTCCAACATGTATAAATTTTACGTTCAACTGCGAAAAATGGTGAAAAGTCTAACATTTATCGAAATGCAACCAAATTACCAGGCACATAAAGTTTGTCCATTTTTTTCAGCCATTTACTCGGATGTACCATCTTAGATCTCGGGTTTGATCTTCACCAATGTCGCATTTGTTTAGATTTGATAACACTTTGGATAACGAAAGGTCCATAATTATCTCTAAAATTGTCTTTTAGCGTTTAGGTTTTTTTTATTGTAGCGAGTTACCAAACGGGTAATAGAGTAGTTTTAATTGTTAATACTTGGATACACTAGTTTCAAAACATATGTAACTATTTAAATTATTATTTATTCATAAAATAATAGAAATAAAAAGCCATCTAACCTTTCCATTTTCACCTACCTTAGTTAGAAGCTACTGAGAAGACTTTTTCACTAGATGTCAAGGTGTCAGATGGAATAGTAAACAAACGCAACCAATTATGCTGTATAAAATCTCCTTTTTCTAAGATTTACTTTGATCAGTTTTAGTTCCTTATCTAACACTATAATGGTCTGCCCACTTATTTCTGCACTATTGTTTTCTACAGTTCATCCAATCCAATCTTCGATGTTTTCATTTGGACTTTCAGTTGCAGCTTCAACAAAACATCATTCAAAATTCTCTTTTGCTAAGGACTTGACTTCTAATTCCGAATGAACTCTAAAACAATATTTCGTATGTTCTACAATAACTTCGGTTTAAATGCACCGTACTAAAGTTATTCGTTTATTCGAAAATGCGTGTTGTCTCGAGTGTTATAAGCTCACGTACATTATTGTAGCTCTATTAGGACTCGAGATATTTTAATTTAAGTCACGGGTAGTTATGCAATCACCTCGAAAAAGCCATGAAATTTCCGAGTTATCCGGATACTCTAGGTCGAATTCCAACAGAAGGCTGATTTAGATTTCGCCGAACTTATTGAAGAAAAAGGCAAAAAATAGAATTAATAAATACAACATTTATTAACAAATCAAAATAATGTTTAACACAATTTTAAACAATAATAAATAAATGAAATAACGAATAAATAATAATATTTTAAGTTGAATTTTTTTCATATTCTTGACTTTGAGTTGTACTCGTAGTTGGATTATTCAGCTTCTTTGAAGATTTTTTTAATAACACATTCTCAATGTGTGGTAAAACACCACCATCTGGTATTATGACATTGCCCAATAGTTTCGATAGTTCTTCATCATTTTGGATTGCCAATAAGATATCTCGTGGTCTTATACGGGATTTTTTATTTGTAGCCGCTGAATTTCCAGATAACTCTAGAATTTCGGCTACTAAATATTCTAGAGTCGCAGTCATATAAACTGAAGCTCCATCCTGTATGCGACTTGCATATTTACCTTCTTTTAAATGACGCCTAACACGAGAAACTGGAAGAGTCAGACCAGCTCTCATGGACTTTGATTTTCTATTTCCTTGACCTGTACAAATTATAACAGAAAAAGTTATTGAATAATAACATTTATAAAAAAAAAATAAATTCCTTACCAGGCATTTTAAATAATATTCTAATTTATAATTATAACAATTTAATATTTTTGAAACAATTTCGGCACACTCAATCACGGAACAGAAAACGGGAAATACTCTATAAGAATTGTTTATGAATAAAATACCGTTAATTCGATTTCGAATAAAATCAATATTACCAATTTTAATAATTTTAATTATTCGAGTTGAGTTCATTTTTGGCGGTTTATTTTAAAATTAACAAAATGCAATATTTATTTAGTTCTCAAAATTTTCTTCGCTGTCTTCTTCAAAATACAAAATTCATTTGCCAACATTCTTCTCAGTTTTCAATATTGTATTGGAAATTGTTTTGTCGTATGAAATTTAGCTGCTTATAAGGAAATGAAATCGATGTCCACAAAATGATAATTTTACTTTATTAAAGACAAAAGTCACATATATTGCCTTATCAGGCGAATACAATTCTTGTCGAGTTGGATTTGTTAAGACTTTTAGCAAAAATATCACGAACAAAGCCTGGATTTTTAAGTAGAAGCATTTTCATAGTAGGAAATCAATCAATTGTTTTTGCTATAATTCTGGTCGTTTTCTAGATAATGGCTTCACGTAAATGTCGCATATTTTCAACAATTATTATTATTATATTATAATTCAACAGTAATCATTGATGAACGATCTCAAGACACTTGATGTGAATCAAAAGTTATTTCCATTTTTTCATGTCTGTTCATCCGTTCGTCGGTCTGCCTGTGTACCCGATATCTTATAAACGTAGTGTTCGTTTTAGTTCGTTCCTTAATCCAAATTGATATTGTATTGACGCAAAATCTGTAAACGGTTTAGTTATAAGGGGAAAACCTGCATGAATAATAATTGTTGTTGAAATTACTACGAGCAGAATATATAAATAAAATCTGTAAAAAAAAAATCAAATTTTCGATGAACCCCGTTGAAATTAATGAGGACATTATATACTCAATTAAACTGGTGACAAAACCGTAAGAATATCAAATGATAGCACGCTTAATAAGGCAACATGATAAATCAATTAAGTAAATACATAGTTCTTTTAATTATCGTTTCTTTCATCACTTCCATTTAATCGTCTTAGTCCATACCTTTGACATTTTAATTAATTAATTAAGACTCAGAGTGAATTACATAATGTGTCCATTGGAAGAGCCGTTTAGTAATAAAAAGAAAACTTTTAAAATTCAGATTTTGTAAAATTTTATATTAATTTGCATTTTAAAAAAACGACAGAAATTTAATTACAAAAAGAGGACTAAATCTTTTTTTACAGAACTTTGTAGTAATAGCAAAGATATAAATAAAAGGAAGATGTGGAAAGTTCAAACTAGCTTTCATTTAGCCTAAGTAAATTACATTAGTTCTTATGGAGAGATCTTTAAGCTCATACAATAAGGCCTAATGTAATTTGCTTATGTTAAATACAAGCTTTATGGAATTTTACATATCCTTACTTATTAATATCTTTGGTAGTAGAGTAATATGCAATATTAAAGCTAATTTGAAAATTTTTTGGTATTATGTGTTTTTTGATCCTATTCCCGATCCTCAGTAAATTAAACCTATTCCAACCAAATTATCGACGAATCAATGTTATAAATTTCATTACAAATATAGTTAAAAAGTTTCCAAAGGAGATAATTCTCAAATCTTGTACACAAATCAATTCGAAGGAATCAAAAAGGCGTGCAGAGGTATTATATGTATTCTAGTGATTCCACTCTAGGCTAGTTACATCTCGCACTTGTCAAATATAAAAATTTCTTCAATTCCATCAATAATCGGTGGATTTTCATATAAAATTTGGAATGTACATTTTGGATAGACCCAACTTAAAATACATACATAATATATGCTATATCTCCACTATTACTTTGCGACTCAAAATAAGAAATATGAATATTAATTCCGCATTTCTAATAAACTTAAATAATGAGAAAATTTATGTTCAATTCATAAATCATTCCAAAAAAAAAATAGAGAACTTTTCCACACACGAACGTAAAGTCAGTAAATTCTTTGAGTACATTACTAAGAAAACGATTTCAATTTATCAAAAAAATAACCCAGAAGAAAGTCACCATCATCATTCCTTTCATAAAAGTAACAAGAAAAAATGATATCATCAGATCAGATTTAATCAATAAATTCCGTCAGTCAGTTCGATTATTTATTACAAAAAGAAAAGAGAAAATTTGGAAAAACACCCCGAAAAAGAAGGAAAACGATTTGAAGGTCACAAAACAAGATCTAATTGAGTCAGTCTCCTCATCTGGCGCCTTCATATCAGACTATGGATACGAAAACTAGGTCAAAGCATGATAATATATATTTTCAGAGCATCAAAAGGAATATTTCGTATTCTTATCAAAATTATTATTTCTAAAACATTTTTATATATGAAAGAAAAAAACAGGAAAACTGTTTTGGTTATAAAAAGAAAATGTTTGACCTTTCTTGCTTTTCAAATGTGTAGATTTTTCCGACCCACTAAAATTACGTAACTTTTTCTTATATTTTCTTTATTTTCTTTTTTATTCAATAAAACTTTTAATTCTGTTCTTCTAGCCAAAAATAAGTTAACTACATTAAACTTTAATTTAAAAAGTTAAGCTTTTTTCTTGATTTTGTATCCATATAATACGACAGAATTTATGTGTCGCTATTATGATGCGAAATCAGTACAAAATTGGTGGTTCTCATGCCTCAGAAGGAACTACACTATATTTGAGTTTAAACGAAGTACTAGCAGTAATAAAATGGCCCAATCAAACATTGTACAGAAGTTATCAGTTCTTGTTTTTCGATCCGAATCACGGACTATAATCAATTACGCTGAAAACTTTCTTGAGTTATTTTTGAAAGAAAAATTTTGCGATAGATCCATGGAGTAATCTTTTTCACTGGAATATAGACAGGACAAGGATACAACCATTAGTTATATGGGTTGTAGGATGATGTGAACGTCAAAATGCGAAGGCGAAGGAAAACATTTTTTAAATGTTTTTATTCTAGAGTAAAATAGAAATTTTACTAATCTTAAGTAATGTTTACCACATAGTGATATTCCGTGTTTGAAAATAATAATCTTGAAAATCTTTATCCCCGATGGTAGATACTATCGGAGGGGTGTATTCGTTTGGTCACTGCATTTGTAACATAATTATCGGAGAACAGTGTTAATGGCCTAAATGCGTACAGAATCAAAAGCTATACCGATTTATGCATGTCCGTCCGTTCGTGTATAAGATAACTCAAAAACTCGTTATCCGATTTTGATAAAATTTAAAATGTGAGTTGATTATTCCTTAACTCGATTTGGTATTGTATTTCAGCTTAGAGGGAAGGTAGTTATAAGGCAAAACTACGAATGTTGCATATTCGGATTTAATTCCAAAAATTTGTGTAGCAATTTCGTGTAACTTAATTATGTAGGTTGATTATGTAAAAGTAAGTGGACGATGCTGAATTTCGGTAAAATAGATGCAAGGATAATGTAGAAAGAAGTAGTTATAGAGGTAGTTATTTACCTGTGCAGAAAGTATTGTAATTTTGTTGTTTAGTTCTTCAAATCTACTTCAAAAACTCCTATGCCGATTTGAATAAAATTTCTAGAATAGATGAACGCTATTAGTATCCAGGTTATATGAAAACAAAAAGCATACAATAATTCTTTTCTCTGTGATGTAAATTAGATAAAAGTCGAAGAAAGGGAAACAAAGTTACGAAGAAAAAGCTTTGAAATATTATGAGTCTTGGTTGTTTTTTCAGAGTTAATTCATTAAACTATAGATTTGCTAACTAGGAGTCCCCATTTCTACCATAGGGCATCAAAAAATCTTCTATATGCCGATTTTAAGTTTCTATATATTTATATATTTACTTTAAAACAAACCGCCAAAAATGAACTCAACTCGAATAATTGAAATTATTAAAATTGGTAATATTGATTTTATTCGAATTCGAATTAACAGTATTTTATTCATAAACAATTCTTATAGAGTATTTCCCGTTTTCTGTTCCGTGATTGAGTGTGAAAGTTAAATTGTTTCAAAAAATATTAATTGTTATAATTATAAATTCGAATATTATTAAAATGCCTGGTAAGGAATTTATTTTTTTTTTATAAATGTTATTATTCAATAACTTTTTCTGTTATAATTTGTACAGGTCAAGGAAATAGAAAATCAAAGTCCATGAGAGCTGGTCTGACTCTTCCAGTTTCTCGTGTTAGGCGTCATTTAAAAGAAGGTAAATATGCAAGTCGCATACAGGATGGAGCTTCAGTTTATATGACTGCGACTCTAGAATATTTAGTAGCCGAAATTCTAGAGTTATCTGGAAATTCAGCGGCTACAAATAAAAAATCCCGTATAAGACCACGAGATATCTTATTGGCAATCCAAAATGATGAAGAACTATCGAAACTATTGGGCCATGTCGTAATACCAGAAGGCGGTGTTTTACCACACATTGAGAATGTGTTATTAACAAAATCTTCAAAGAAGCTGAATAATCCAACTACGAGTACAACTCAAAGTCAAGAATATTAAAAAATTCAACTTATTTATTTATTTATTTTCATTTCTTTATTATTGCCTAAAATTGTGTTAATTGCTTTTATTTGTAATAAATTTTGTTAAATTTAGATTTTTAATATATTTATTTTTTGATTTTGCTCTAAAAGTTTTATTAAATCTAAACCGGTATCCGAAACTTGAAGAAAAACCGAATAAATCATAAATCGCATACAAAACCTACCAAATTTGATGGTAATTGGTTCATAAACAACGTTACAGTACTCGAGAATATAAAATTAAAATTTTTTTTTAAATTTTGGGTACTATATATAATACAAAATGCGTAGGTATTCTATTAAATGCCGGATTATACACATTCGTTTTACATTGGCATTTCCATCAATCGATTTTATGGTACTCTCCGAAAACAAAGAAGTTTTACTTCAAAATGTATTTCCTCCCTGATAACGTAAATCGGACTTTTCAAAATTACAAACTGTCAAAAATGAAAGATTTATAGATTTGAATAAAATTTGCAGAAGATATTTGAGCCGTTTATTTTGAAAGTGGCCTAATTCCACTTTATAAAAAAACTAGTTGAGCGCACTACAGTCATATAGATATATAGTACCTTGTTTTAAAATAGTTTAATAGTCAGTTATCTATTGCAAAAATGCCGAAAAAATTAATAATATTTGAAGTGTGTGGTGCAATTTGTATTGGAATCATTTTACAAAAGTGCTTACAACTCGAAATCAAAAAAAGTGGAGTTAGACCACTTTCAAAATAAACGGCTCATTTATGCTATTACATTTCGTATTAGTATTAGAGAAAATTTCAAAAGGTAGAATCAAAGTTATACAGAAAAAACCTTGAAATATTATTAGTGCGGTTTTTCTCTGATCTGTCAAACACGCGAAAAATCTTCGCAAAAATAATCAAGTCTCGTGACAAGCCCAAATTAATTGCCATAAAACATAAAACGATATGAGTTTTAATAAAAAATTTTTAAAATACACTAAATACATTTTATTGGTGTCGTTATAAAGGCGCCAAATTATTCTTTTCCAAAAAAAAACAAAAATATTTTAAATGGAAATAATACTAAAACATCTCGCAATTATGTGCAGCATTCTGTATGCATTTAGTTCCAATGGAGTTGCGGGTAACAGGAAAAACCAAGCAAACTTATTTTTCAAAACTTGAACTGCCTAATTTTGCTGTTGCTGTCGTTTCATGTATTTCAAAAACCAGCATTCACGACGTTCGCTGTTGCTGCTTCAATCTGATTCAGGGGTAAGTTTTGATTACACACACAACACCACCACCCTTTTAAAATCTTTCTACGACGATTATTTTTATTTCGTTAGAAATGCAGTAACAAAACAATATACCCTCTGGGTACTAACTACATACAGAAAAATCCATAAAATAACACAATTACTTTTCTTCGAACAGTTTAATGTCGGGACGGCGCGAACGCCATTCCCGGCTACCAAAAATTTCGCGCACGAGTTATCCACATTAGGGATAATCGCGGAGGTCAACTCAACCGTAGTGCAATGGCTAAGCCTCACTCCGGGGGAACCGCCTTGTTGATCACGGTAACCCCTACGCCAGGTAAGTATGCTTTGGCATGATTTCGGTCGACTATTTATATTCAGACTGTAAATTTTAACTGCGAATTATAAAATCTGAACGAAAAAATATTTGTACATATGAAATGTCAAAATCTTTTCTTTGATTTCTTTATGCTATTTTCACAGAACAAATATCATATTCTTTTTATACTGATGTAGTTTTTCCATCATTTTTAATGAATTTATAATTAATTATAGAAATTTTAAATTAAAGAAAATTTTAAAATACACTACTGTTATCTCCATTTTAATAATTTTGACGAAATTTGTAAACTTATAAATTTATAATTTTTGATAAAATGGGTTACAAATTACAAATTTCTTTTCTTTTTTTTAGAGGGATGGATAAAAGACTTCGTTCCGCATCAACTAATAATGGTGGTTAAGAATTGTTTTTGAAGACAAGCAGCAAAATACGAGTTTTCTATTTACTATTTATATAGTTTTAAAACGGAGATTTCTTCAAAATTTTTGAGCAGCAAGAATTCTGTTCTTTACAAATTACCTACCAAGAATGTTAAAAATTAATAAGTTGTTTAGTTTTTTAAAGACAATATAATGTATATAATAATTTGATCTGCAATGATTCAGCGCCTTCCGTAAACTGGTGTTCCGAAACTTACGGTGAGTCTTAAGCGAATAGAAAAAGCACTGTCATTCCTATACTTTTTCGATACGATTTGGTTCAAATCAAGTTACACGATTCCACTCCAGATTCCTTCGGAGCACAGATAACTCCTTTATAAAAGACCTAATATTGAAAAATATCAATCAAAATTCAGAGGTATCATCGTTAAAAGCATTTTCTTTGGACAATTTTCAACAGTAGGTTGGTAAAATTTTAAGAATTTTTTCAATCACCGGTATGGCAGGTATTCAATCTCTGCTTTATAATAAATTTTTTCAAATCTAACTACTCGAACATGAAATTACAATCAATTTGATTGACGGTTTCCAAATCAATTGAAAGATAGATAAGCTGTAGTTTGAAATGCATTATGTGAAAACAGAACTGCTAATTCTCAGACAGGGAGAACCTGGAAACAGAAAAACCATTTTTCTTTTCTATGTGACCATAATTTAGAAATTACATATTTTACTAGCTTATCTAGGAAGCTCATTATTAAGTAATGCAATTTCACAGTATAATTTGCTTTCGTCGATTACACAGTTTAAAATGTGCGAAGCTTTAACAATACTTTTCCATGTTTTCTTTTTTTTAGAATTTAAATCCGTAAGATTTAGAAGAGAAGCGTTCTAGTAATCATACCATGTATTTAGATAATCAATTTTAACATCCCCCAAAATCTTATTTTCCTGAAAAGTATTCAAATTTTTTATACCATTATCTTAACTCCAAAAAATTTGTTCATTTAATCGCTGCTCCAATTGGTTGGGCTCTAAATGTTCATCATTATGCCATAAACTTCTAGCAACGTAATTTTTCTTTGTGAAATTAATACTGTTTAAAAATTGTTGCACTAAGTAAACGGCTATAATACGGAAGGGCTATTCGCCTAACTGAATATGTTAATTTTGGTTTTTCCCATTATTAAAAACTGGAGAAATTCTCACAAAACCAGGAGACAGACTAACCTGGATACAGGCTGCATAGTCAATTCCTATAATCTTTTATCTTAAACTGCACAAATTGGCACTTTCCAAACCGAGTTTCGAAGAAACTTTATTTAGAAATTAAAAGGAATGTGTTAAATTTGTAAAATATGACTCGTTTGTGCTGTCTCTCACTGAATCTAATTTTCTTTTATGAAAAAATTGAATTTAAAATGTGATACATTCGTTCAAAACGTGACATAGTTAACAATATGACACGTTCGTGTAAAATATGAGATATGATCACCTTAAATTTGAGGAAGTTTTATATTTTTGAAAAAAAAAATTATTTTTAATATTGTATTTCTTGTTATTTTATTTTATTTTTCTCTTTAAAATCGATTATACATTTTTTTTTGTATTTAATAATAACAAAGCAATATTCTTCGTCAATAAAAATTAATTTACACAAAATGAAATCAGAAAATACATTTGCGGATTTCGTTTTGTTTTCATTTCATAGTTTTTGTTTTGTGTTTTAAAGAAACATAAAAATAAGAATACAAAGAAAATTCACACATAATTCGTTTACACCACGTTCATTACGAAAAATAAAATATTAATTAAATTTTATGCTAGAAAAAAAAAAAAATAATAATAACGAGTCCATAATTAAGTTGCCCGATAAAGTCGTACTTTTTAAATGTTGTTGTTTAGCTTTCTAAAGGAGAAAAAGAAAAACTTTTTGAAATTAAAATGAAATTCTTAATTTTTTTTGCATTTACTTAGAAATATATAAATTTTGCATCATCTGGACTTTGTTCCATTGGGCAATATGGGCATTTCAATCTGAAATTATACAAAGAAACGGCCAAACTGTTAAAAAATGCAAAAATTCATTATCATATAATTTCTGTGAAACACTTACATGGGGCCATTACTTAATTTATTTAGAGCATCACGTGATATAACATGACCGCATGTTAATTTCATTGGTGGATTATCTTCGGATGTTTGTTGTCGTAATATTGGGCAAGCAAATATCGAATGATAACGATTTTCTGCCTCTAAATCGATTTCAATCTATAAAATATTATATTAAATAAAAATATTTATTTATAACATATATATATATATTTGTAATTACTGGTAATTCATCACGTCCACTCCATATACTAAGTACTTGTCGTGATAGCATTACTTGTTTTAAATTTAATAATGCCGGTAATGCTATACAACCGGCATTTACGACAACTGATAATGATGAATCTTTACTAATACCTAATGTATGACATGCATCCTTAAGAAATATATATGAAGCTTCTGTCCACATTTCGGGTGATATTAAATGTTTATATGGTGAATTATGTATCCCAGTCGGTAAATATATTAACGTTCCCATTAAATTTTGTATATCTTTTTCAAAACGATTAACGAATTTGGCAAAATTATTTCTTGCATATGCAATAGCATCAGCTTGAGCGCTTACACCTCCCGAAAGAATCTGTTTTAAAAAAATTTTACATAAATATATCGAAAATAAATTGGAAAAAGAAAATATTTTACCTGCATAAATGCTAATCTATGTAATTTAAATTCTAGTGCACTAGTTTTTATTCGTAATTCATCCGAATATCTTGTAGCCCATTCCAATGCTGGAGTTAAATTATGATTCAATATTTGTTCCCAAATATTATAGATTTCAGCAAAATTACGTTGTGAATCACTTATTTTTGATGATGTATCATCAGAAGCACCAGATTCCTAAAATATAATATCATTTACTATTGAAACATATTTCTTCCACCACCCCAGAAGTCTTTTACCTGTAACAACATATCGGCAACATCATCCATACCTTGCCGACAATAATGTTGTGCTATAATTTTATTTAATAATTTTATATTATTATCGTCTATTAACGCATCTGTTCGTGCGGTTGCTGTAAAATCAGATACGAAATTTCTATCAATAACTTTTCCAACTTTACTAACAGTTCCATGAAGATCACGATGTTCTGTTGTTATTCTTTGTAATTTTTCTTTAGTTTTCGATAATGCCTCATTTAATATTTCAATTTGACTTTCCGATATATAAGCATCTTGTTTTTCTGTTTAAAAAAATAAAAAATATTTGCATATAGAATTTTTTTTTTGGAAAAATCAATAATTTTAGATTGTTTTTAATTAGTTACATTTTAAAAATTTGAATTATTATGAAATTTAGAAAATAATATTAATTTCTAAAACTCAAAAAAAAAAAAAAGAAATTAAAAATTTTCATTTAAAAGAAAGCAATCAAAAGACCGGAACAAAGAGAAACAAAGAAATTTATTTTAAAATAACTTTTTTTCCCAAATATTTTCAAGTTTTTTTTTTTTCTTGTTTAAACCAAATTAAAATGAATGTATTAAATAAAGATAGATTGGAAATTCATATTTTTTTAAGGACAAACAATTATATCTACACGAGAAATCATGAAATACAAATTTAATTATTATTTATTTATTTTTTTTTTCTTGGGAGAAAGTTTTATCATTTTGTCAGACATATTTGTTTTGTTTACAAATTTTATGTCTGCACAAAAACAAAAATTTCAAACAAATTCTGAAAAAATATATAATTTTACTAACCATCTTCGAGGGCCTGTTTAATTTCTTCAAAAAGTGTTGTAACATCAGTAATAACTTTATCGGAATGATCACGGATTGCTGTAAATTTTGTTATAACCCGTTCTAATTCTTTTTCAACAGCTGAACATGATTCCATTATTTATTATATTTTCACGTTGGTTTTTAATTAATCGAAAATATGTATTTTTAATAAATGGACACGTTTTTATTTAAATGTGAAAAACACTTTTCGTCTATTTCTGTGTTAAATAAAGAACGTAGAAAAAAAATCTACAAATCTTTTCTCCTGTTCCGCTGTTCGACGTCACAAGCTGTCAATTCAGTTTTTTTGTTCTTCAGATTGCTGAGTTTGACCAATGCCAATGTCTACTTCATCACGGCTCATCTGTAGAAGCCATTCGTAGTAATGACATCATTGATTTGTGAATAGATTTTTGACATTTCACGCCGAAATTTTGCTTCTATTGAATATGGTACAATTTATATTGATTTCTGTTGATCAAAATAAAATATTACTTTATTTTAATAAAATTAAAGTGATTGGAGTGAGAATAAAACAAGGTAAGAATGATATTTCTATAAATTGTGAAAGACTTAGGCCCGGTTTGTTCACTCTTGATCAAATCTGTGATTAGGTAATCACAGATTTTGCTTAATCCATGATTATGAATCTGTGATTAACGAAATGCGTTTGTTCACTTTTTTTTCACCTTGATTACCAAACCATAGTTTCTTCCATTTTTCCAGTTTTTTTCCAATGTTTTCCAATGCATCTGTAAAATTTTAATCCATGATCAATTAAAATTTTTGGATTTTTAAATAATTGATTTCGGCAATTATTTAAAATGTTTTTATTATTTATTAATTATTTTGAGTAAATTTAATATAAAATTGAATTTGTGTAATAAAATTGTTTACATATTACATACAATGTTCATGATATGGTTTTTGCATGAAAATGAAATGAAAGGACACAAGGAGACACGAAATAATCTTTTTTAATTGAGTGCATTATTCATTATATTCATTATATTCATTCTCTAAACACATTGATGGGCAGCAAATCTGGATAATATGTGAAAAGTATATAAAAGGGATTTCGAACCCAAAAATCCGCGATTTGTTGAATATCGCGAAATTGTTTCTGATTTATTTATTTCGGTTATATTCTTATTGATTAGACAATATGAATCCAATTTTATGAATTTAATAGTACTTATTTAAAACAATAAAAAAAAATTAAATTAACTTAAAAAATTTTCAATCATATCATCGGTATTTTAACAATAATTTGTCGAAAATTCAATATCAAGACGAATTTTCGAGGATACGAAGGACATAATTAATAATAATAATTGCACTTCATTTCTTGCTATTTTATTATTATTAATTTTGTATCATTCAATATTTTCACTGAATGTTGTTATATGAATGTCAAAATGCAATGTCGAAATACAATGTCAAAAGTAAAACGCAGTCTGATAACCAAATCATGGGTTAAATGGCGTTAATCACGGAAAATCGGCTGATTAACGAAATCATGGATTAACTAACCTAATCATGGATTCTCTGATTAAAATTTTGGTGAACAAACGCAATCCATGATTAACTACTGGAATAATCATGGATTAAAGTTGATCAGTGAATAAACCGGGCCTTAAGCTATTAGAATAAAATTGAAAATTTTCTATTGTCGGTGATACTTGGAAATGCCGAACATAAAATGCATTTTCAAAGGTAAAAAACAATATAAATTTTAAGAATTTTTAAGAAAACCCTAATGAATTTTAGCTGGACAATATGTATTATTCTGAATTCCATTTTTCGCGGCCAAAGTGAGGTAGTTTTAACTTTTTTTATAATTATTATATAATATTTAAAAGTTCCTGTAATTTTTTTTTATATTTGTTGAATTTTTATTTTAATTTATAATGAAGTTTTATTTTATTTAATTTTTGTTGAATTCTAATGTTACTTAATTTTTGTTCAATTTGTATTATTAAACATTTAATAAATTATTAATAAAAACTAATAATTTTAAATAGATTTTGAATTACTATCATAAAACATATTTTTTTTAAATTTGTTGTATTATTTTTCAATATTAGTTTCTACTCTGACAAAAAAAATGGCATTCAAACAATAAAAATTCACAAAATTCACATCACTACATTTTAAAACAATTAACATTTCAATATTTATCTTAATTATTATTAGTACTTTACTTTTAACGGCGAAAATATTAATTTTTTATTGAGAAATGCGATTATCAACACAGATTCCTTGATATTTTGTTGTCCCAAATCAATGATGTCATTACTGTACAGAGTGGCTTAGATGACGTGGGCATTGGCTGAATCGAAAAAACGTGCATGAAAACGTGAATTCAATTTCGCCAATATTTCGTGCGAGTGACTTGGAATTTTACGTGATTGACGGCAAAATTTAAAATGTTGTATGAAAAGAAGCAAAAGATAACTTACAAAGATAAAATTCTCTTTAAAGCGTCTGTCAAACTGAAGCTGATTTGAAGTTTTCAATGGGGTAATGGTAAAAAAACGAAAATTGAATTTCAAGTTGACATGTCAATTTTCAAGTAAACAAGTAATGAAGTAAAACACTTATAGCGTTTACATGATCTACTTGAAGCCGACTTCAACCCAAAAATCGTCCATGTAAACCCTGGGGCCATATGGTATGGTATAGCTAAAAAAAACCCGAGTTAAGTTTCAAGTCAATACCAAATCAATTCTCAAGTCGCCATGTAACACAGGGTCTACATTGGCCAATGTTTCTGGTATACCAACTGGCTTACCAGAAATAAAATACTACCAGTTTTTTTTACGTGGGCTAATACTGGTATGCCAATTCAATATCTGACATGCCGTTGAACCGAGAAGAGAAAATAAAAATAGCTAAAATATTGGCTTTAATGTGTCGAATTCAATTCTGTGGCAATATCTTCCCATGCCCTTTTTTAAAATCATTCCTTCTATATGTATTTTTCTTCTTTTTCTCGAAACATATTTATCAATATGATAATTTCACTCCGCAAAAATTTAGTTTCCGCCATTTTATTAAATGCAAATGTCTAAAATTGGTATACCAACGCTGGCAACGAAAATGGTATACCAGAATTGGCATACCAGAGAAATTGGTATACCAGCAGGGTCTACACTAGCTTTTTAGCAACCAATTTTGCTGGTATACCAGAAATATTGGCTAGTGTAGACCCTGGGTAAACGCCATAACTGTTCAGTTTACTGGAATAGAATCGTGTCTTTCGATTGAGAACTAAATCGTATCGAAAAACCATTGCAATTCCTATGTTTTTCGATACGATCTAGTTAAAATCGAATTGCAGAATTCCATTCCTGAATTCAACTAAATCATATAGAATAATGCTTAGTTCACAGTTTCGAAAATGAACATTTTATTGCAATATTTTATTTATTTTGATTATTATTACAAGAATTTATATTATATTATATATATATATAAATAAATTACAATTATTCAAATCGTCTCTAAGCAAAAAATATATAAGCAAAATATTTCCTTAAGATTTCTTTTTCTAATTAACAAATATTTATTTCTTCTTTTTTTCTTTTTTAGCTAAATCTAAACCAATAATTTGTTTTGGTGGAATTTTATATGTTTCTGTTAATAAATTATATATAAAACGAATTTGATTACCTTGAATTTGTAATTGTTCATGTTTTTGGCATGGAGTTTTTATAATTGTTGTACTCGCTGCCGCACCTAATTTACATGATTTAGCAAATTCTGTGATAATAATGCCATACGCTTCTAAATTACTAACAAGAGTGACCTTTTTATTGCCGGAACGTGTTGCTAACGATAATTGAATAATCGGTTTGTTACAAGTCACTTCATTTTTACCACGCATCTCAAAAGTATGTTTCATTTTTGATAAAACATTTTGATATAAATCATCAAGTAAACAGCTATTATTATTACAAATATCGGCTAAAGTTTTATCCAATTGTATGATTTTCGTATTATTATTTAAATATGGTAGTTTATTTTTACTAACATATTCTTTAAGTAATTTTTTAACTTGATTGCTTGGTATTCCATCGCCTTTTTTAAAATTTAATTTCGAAAATAAACCGATTGTTTCATCGGTAATTGTATACAATTCGGTCATTGCAACATGAAATAATTGTGGTTTATTTGTATCAGATTTTTCTACCGAATTTGTTGTGTCGGGAATGAAATTTATTAGTTCCGGATGTTCAAAATCAATTGATATAAGTTTTTCAACGCCTTTCGTTTCTTCGCGTACCACAATAAAACCTTCTTCAGACATTTGATTTAGGAATTTTGATAATTTCTTGTAACTGGTTTGTTTCAAATCAATTTGTTTTATCGCAACTGGCAAAATATGTACACGATAGAAATTACTAGTTAATAATGGTAATATCAACTTTTTCCCATCATATTTCAAGCATGTAAGAAATGCTTGCTTTAAAATATTATCCATATTTGGTTCATTCGTATTTCCAACATTTTTAATTATCGATTCAATAACATTATCATTTTCATTGTCAAGCTCTATTTCTGAAAGTGGTTCAACTAATTTTTCTGCTGTTTCTTCTATTTGTTCGATTCGTTCTTCTTTCTGTTGTTTATTCGGACGTTTCATAGTTTGTCCAAGTTCAGGAAAATCATCATCTTTTGGTAATTCTATTAATGCACCAACATCTGGTATTTGAAGAGCTACAGTTGGTTCTAAACCCCATAGTTTATCACCGAAAACATGCAGTACTTTTACACATGGACCATGCCCACCGGACATGTATAGATCATTACTTGACCGTGATAAACGTCCGACAGCAACAGCTGATTTATTTGATGTTAAATTAATTGCTACAATTTGATCTTTTTTGTAATTTCCATATGCGCCTAAACCAAGTCCTTGCGGAATGACACCTTTTCGTGGAGAATATTTTAAAAATGTTTAAAGGAATGAAATAAAACAAAAGAGAAATACCTGGCAACATTAAATCAGCCCCATTAGCTAGTTTCGGAAGAACATTTGGATGTGTCGTAAAGAATGGAATCATGTTTGGCGTAATCCATAGAGCGTACACGGTCGGAATCAAAATATTTCGTTCATCTTCAAAAAATAATGGTCTTTTATCCGCTGCATAAATACAAGTGAGTACATTCCCGTATGTTGTTATTTTAATTTGTGTAATTGTTGCTTTGTTTGGTAACAAATTGTTTAAATCATTTTCAGTCAAATTTGGAAAATTTTGTTGAATTTGTGGACGAAGTTTTTTACGTTCGGACGCTTTAAGTTGAACATTACTTTTCGGTTTAAATGGTTTAATGAACATTTTGTTCGAGAAAGTTTTAAATTAAACTCAAGAAATTTTTTCCTAATAAGTTTCCGACAAGACAAAAATTTTTTAACAGAAATGTCAATTCGAATGACATGTGCGCAAAATATGTAAACAAAATAATGTCAAAAATAAATTATGGTTTGAGCATTCACTAAAAAAATTCTATTTAAGTAGTAGAAATGGAACGATTAGGTATCAAAATTTTGAAAACTTTTAAGTGATATTTATTTATTCATATATAAAGTTATTTTTTCAAGTAAAGAAACCGCCAATTTCCGGATTTTACTTTTGTGACTGGTTGGGCAAACTTCAACTCTGAAT
This sequence comes from Xylophagus ater, assembly GCA_963422695.1. NCBI lineage: Eukaryota > Metazoa > Arthropoda > Insecta > Diptera > Xylophagidae > Xylophagus > Xylophagus ater. The sequence goes on along the minus strand of OY730478.1, from coordinate 48,751,231 downwards.
AGAAACCCCTACATATCGAAATAGCCAATTTTTCCGTTGGCATTTAATATTTTTTCAAAATGGCAACACTATATAGATTTTTGGTAGATTTTGACGTTTTCAAAAATATGATAGACCGAATAAGCAATATCGTTTATTTCGGTCTATCTCATTGAAAATTTCTATAAAAAAATTCCATACAAACTTTACAAGTGAAGAAGAAGAAAAATTCAATTTGTTAGTGATTGTCAAAATTTTGATTTCGTGAATAAAATTTTATAAAAGTGTTCGGAAATGGCATTAAGTATTAGCAGGTATAAAGCTTGATAAAATGAATATTACAAAATAATTTTGAATTAATTTGTAAAGCAAACAAAAAGATTTATAGATTTATAAAGAGAGAGGTTTTTGTGTCTTCTGTTGGTGTTATGTAAACGTTTTTTTTTCTGTGATTTCCAAAAATAAGAATTTCTTAAATATTATTGTTAATCAGACTTATAATTGTTATGAATACAATTAAAATGACTAACTACTAAAATTATATTACAAATATTTTCCTCCTCGTAATTTTCAGATCATTATGCAGTCGAGCTTTCCTTGGACAAACGAAAGCCCTACATTTTCCAAAATCTTTCGAAAATGTTCGTTGTGTTACAATGAAAGTAATTCCATCAAAACCGGAATCAAATGAATCGTATGACGAAAAAAATATGCGTTTAAATCGAGAAATGTCACCACATTTAACCATTTATAAGTTTCAATTGACTAGTATGTTGTCCATAACACATCGTTTTACAGGTACAAATAAATAGTTGAATAAAATAAGAATACAATTAAATATTTGTTCATATTTTTGAAGGAATGGCGCTTACTGGGTATGCAACAGTTTTTGGTCTTGGAGCTTTAGTTCTTCCTCATGACTTCTCACATTACATTACAATGATCGAAGGATTACATTTGAGTACACCAACACTTGTTGCTTTGAAATTTGTTTTAGCTTTTCCAGCTGCTTTTCATCTTTGCAATGGAGTTCGTCATTTACTCTGGGATACTGGACGATTTTTAAAAATAAATGAAGTCTATACAACTGGTTATGCTATGCTTGGTAGTTCATTTGCATTGACAATTTTATTAGCACTCTTGTAAATTCAGGAAAAGAAAAAGAAATCACATTATTGATTGTTTTTTTTTTCTTTTTGGTATTACGAATTAAGGCAATAAAAATAGATGTATTTTTGTTTTTTTCTTTTAAAGCCGCAATAAAGTGAAACATTTTATCATATTTATTTAAATTTTATTGTATTATTTTGTTTTTCAACTGGTCTGTTTTCTAAATGTGGATGTCGGTCGGTTTAATTAAATAATTAAAAAAATATAAATGCTATAAATTATTATGAATTGAACTAATACAACAAAAAAAATTGATTTATGGTGCATATAGAAATTAATGTAAAAACAAATTAGTTTTATAATATTTTAATTCATCTATACTCGCTCTTATATCAGCCAAACTTCTATGAACTTTTTCCTTTCTTAACTTGGAAAATACGGTTGGATTCCAACGTTGGCATAATTCTTTAATTGATGAAACATCAATAATATGATAATGTAGATATTCATCAACACGTGGCAGATATTCTCGTAAAAACATTCGATCCATATAAATTGTATTCCCTGCTAATGGACATACACCTTTTGGTATATGATTTTGTAGAAAATCTAGTAGTATATTTTCCGCTACTTCTATTGATGTCTTTGATTCACGTGACGCTTGTATAAGACCGGTCTATTAAATAGAATTAATTTTTATAATGCTGATTTAATAAAAATATTAATTTATTTATAAGTTCCCCAAACTATTTGGCATAATTAAACCTAATTCACTACTATCTTTTACACAATACATAATAAAATAATATAAATCACTCCTTGTGTTTTTTAATATTCTTGAGAACAAATCGCAATGTTTTTCTTACAAATAATGTAACAAGGCTACACCTCAAAACGAGCAATAGAGCTGTTCATCAACAGCGAACAGATAAACAGTTAATGTCAACCCAACTGAAGGAAGATCATTAATGTAAAGACCAAACAGCAAGGGACCAAGTACGGAACGTCACAATGTAAGCTGGTGCTCAGTAGATATGTATTTATGAAAATTTAAGCTCAAAGTAGAAGGAATAAATGAAGTTCATTACACTCATATGGAAAGAAAAAGTGAGATATTTGTGTATTTTAAAATTGTTCTAGATATTAGAGTTTCGATGCAATTTTTATCACATTGGCTGGATTATTGCAGTTTAGCGGTTATTGATGATTACTATGCTTTGGGGGAAGACTTTCGATATTTTAATATGAAACTAATTTTGGCATGTATAATAATAATTAAATAATAACATATATCAATCTGGTTTGAGCATTTAAATATAAAATTACAACTTACCTTCTCATGCTGCTCCATACACCAATCATTCATTGAACTAAGTACAAAATCCGATTGATGAATAACAATTTCTGGTATTTCAGCAATTACATTTAAATTAACATCAGTAATTAAACAACCAATTTCAAGAATTTTATCTTTTCTCAACTGCAAACCAGTCATTTCCATATCCATCCATACAATTGATTCTTTCTTATCAATTATTGAATTCATTGTTTTTAAATCTGTTAGAAAAAAACCAAATTATAAATAATTACTTGGATTATTTCGATTTTCTTGATTAAAAATATATATTTTATATTCTTTTTAATTCATCTAATAATATAATTTTATACCTACTTCTGTTATTTCCAAAAATACTGGGCCAAATGCTTCTAATTTTTGATAGCAGCAGCATAGTTTTTAATGTACAACGCAAAACACTTGACAAAAATCACACATGTCAAACCTGTTATTCTTGAAATAAAATGTTTTCGAGGTTATGTTTTTAAATTTCGAATTTTTATTTATTTAAATATTTAATTATTATGAACAAAACTAATTCTAATTAATTTATTGTGTGTATTATTAATACTATTAATTTATGAAAATTTTGACGAATACAATTTTTTTTTCTATACTAAAGAATTCATTCTTTTAATTTTAAATTTTCAAATTTTTTTAATTGATTTTTTAATTCTTCTATTTCATCATTTTGTTTTAATAACTTTAAATTTAAATCTTTGATATTTTCATTTTTCATATTTAATTCATTTATAAGGCGTTGCATTTCATTTAAATTATTAGACGCATTTTCTTGGAGTACTTTTACATCATTTTTCAATTCTTTAATTTTAATATCTTTTAATTTTTTATCAGCTTGTGAACAACGTAATGTAATCAAATTTTGTTCTAAATTAATAACACGAACAGCTTCAATAAGTTCTTTTGTTGTTAATCGATCATTGACATCATTAAGTAAACTAAGAAAAAAAAAAGAATATATTTAAATCTATTTCAAAAGAAAAAGGAAAATATATCTTTGAAAATGTACCTATTAAGTAATTGTAATGATTTTTTATTTAATTCTGTTGGGAAACTTCCTTTTCGAGCATTTTCTATTGTTCGAACACGTTCCATATCTGTATTAAATTTTAATAATAATTCAAGTAGTATAATTCCAAGACTATAAATATCACTCTGAAATGGAATATGCTATAAAAATCATAACATAAAATATTCTACTAATGTTACCTTTGGATTACATTCACCGTTCAATTGTTCTGGAGCCGCATATAATGGTGTACCTAAAGCAATTCCACGATGTCCATTTTGTAATGGACATGCTAATCCAAAATCGCCTAATTGTGCAATAATTTTTCCATCACTTTCTATACCCAAAAATATGTTGCTTGGTTTGATATCGTGATGGACAATATTTCTTGAATGTATATAATTTAAACCGGATAACATTTGACAAAATATATCATGAACGACATCTAAATGATTAATTTCTTCATGTTTTTTTGAGAAAAAATCTAGATAATAATTTTCAAAATCTGGACTTGCATTACGATTATCAAGCCAAGTACGTAATGTTAATTGGCACAATGCCATTTGTATATAAAGTATTGCTAGTTTCGGTTTTGGGCGACATTTTTCAATTGAATTAGTTTCATATTTACACATGATATTTTTATTAGAACGAATTTCTTGTCGACTTGAATTTGTCACTTGACTAGTATTATTACTATATTCAAATTGTATAAAATCGGATGAATCACTAGTATCAATAATGCTCTCATTATATTCACTATAATCTTCGGTTTTTGAATGTTCAGTTAATATACTTTCACTGAACGATTCGGATTCAATCATATTTTTCGTATTTGTTGTTTCTGTATCACTAAAATATGGTTCTAACCATGCCGCTTTATATTGTACAATATTTGGATGATTTAAACTTGCAATTGTTTTAACTTCAGCCAAATGGCAAAGTTTTATTGTTGTTGAATGTATTTTGATTTGTTTTACTGCATATTCAATACTATCCAATTTATGGCGTGCTTTAAAAACTTTACCAAAACCACCACCTATATAAGAAAACAATTAACAATTTTTTTTAGTTTTATCAAAACATATATATATTAGAGTGGCCCTTATTTTTCAACTTTGCCAAAGTCTAGCTCCCAACCCTCAATTTTGTTCCAATTAACAAAAAAAAACGATATATACAAAATTTTAGCTCAATCGGACAACTGCAAGGCGACCCTCATCGAGCTTAAAAATTTAAGGAGTTTTCGAATTAACTTTTGGGAAATTTATTTCAGAATGTTTTTTAATAGTTCCTGGGGTCGCCTGAATGTTCCCACATAAATTTCTTTAAAAAGAAAAATAGAAATGGTTGATATAGGGAAGCGTCGTTGGGAATACTATGTCCCAACTTCAAGGCGAATGCGGGTCGCGTTAAACTTGTCCGATTGAGCAGAAATTTCGCATAGCCTGTTTTTTTGGTCATTGGCGCAGGATTAGGGGGTGGGAGCTTAACTTCCAAAAAAAATCATACAGCTAAGTGCCACCCTAATATATATATATATGATTTTAATTTTACCTGCTATAAAACAATCTTCATCAAATTCACGACGATACCTTGACCAACATGTTTCCACCGAATTTGGTTTTGTTCCAATCGATGGTAAAGAAATTGGAATATCTTTACCACGTACAGCACATATTATTTTATAAATTTGCATTTGATATTGACCGCGTACATCTTCGAATTCATTCATTGTATAAGAATCGTCAATTAAATTAATTTTATACAATTGTTCACATATCGATTTATATGATTCTTCAGATAGTTTTTTATCATTTTCAAGAATTGAACATAATAATTGCATTAGGCTTTCAATTAACAGGCTTGTCGATGTTGACGGTTTTGTTTTTGTTAGTTCACCGATGTCTCGCTGATCCACACAATGTGTAGATGAATTATTTCCATCGCCATTACCCCCTTGAGTTGATGGTGTATCATTATCACCACTTATTTCTGAAAGTAAAAACGTTCATATGAATATCATGAAATAAAAATTATATATTTTGAGTTAGAGAAATATTTGCCAGTTTAGTAATTAAAATGGTACTAAATTACTTTTGTTTTACAAAAACCACAATTAAAATAGATTGAAAATACTAAACCACAAATATATGATAATTTTAGTCATAATAGTCGTTATAATGGGAAATATTACTGAATTTAAATAGATTACTATTGAAAACTTGATTTCTTTTATTCATGTTTATAATTTTAACTTTAAAAACTTTCAAATAAACCGATTTTAAACTTGTATTGATTCAAAAATGTTCTACAATTTAGAACCTTCCTTAATCAAGTTTTGTTATAAAAAGGATGTTATAACAAAGCAGGATTATTGTTTACAACTTATTACAATAGATTTTTCTAGAACATTTCTTGTGAATTTAAAAGAAATATTTGTTCGTTAAAAATAAAATAAATTTGGGTAGTAAAAAAAATAGAAACGGGGCTCATAATTCAATTCTATTTTATATTTTTTATCTTCACTTTATTTCAGAATTCAAATTTTAAGAAAGTTAATTTTTAAAAATAATTTCAAATATTTACCGCCATCAAATTGAGCAATTGTTTTGATCTTATCCCAATTCATTTTTACTTTCTGATTGTTGTTTTTTACAAGGCCAAATTTCATTTCTTTAAATATTACTTGGACATTTTCTCACATATTTATTAATAATAAATAAATAAGTGCAAATAAAAAATGATAAATTCTTTACGAAATACGTGCAATATTTTCTTCAGGAAAACAAAAAGACGTCAAATAGAATTCAATTCAACTTGAAGTTAGTCATAATTTATTATTTTATAGAATATTTTGGTAGACTTTTATTTTTGAGAAGAAGAAGAAGAGCGTGTCAAAATAAGTCGAATTTTAAAGTTAAGTGAGAGAAAATAATATTTAAATATTCATTAAATAAAATTTAGGATATAATGTCGAATAGTCATTTATTTTTAAAATCTGGATTTCCAAGAGCGCCTTTACAAAACGGCTTGGGTCGTTATATTTGCCAGTTACAAAGAGTTACATTGAAATTCTGTAAAAATAATGGTTCAAGCCGGGGAATGAGGTACAATTTTGAAAATATTTTTTATTTTGAAATTTGGATTCAAAATTATTTTTAAAGGGATTTTCTTGAGAATGAACTTCTTGATTTTGCTAAATCAAATCCTGGCATTGTTGTTTATGTGAAACCCCGAAGACATCGGACTCCCGTAATGGTGGCTGAATATTGTAAAATTTTGCTTTTTTTCTTTCCTTTAAAGATATAAGAATTTTAATTTTCGATCATATATTAGTAAATGGTCAACGTGAATGGATTAATTGTCGAAACAATTCACGAGATGAAATACGAAAATGGCTTGAATTGTTGCGTGGACAAAATGGTCCGTCAAGTGCAACACGATTACGTAAAATGTGGCATACGGAAATGCCATCAATACAAGGACCCTGGACACCATATACATTGAAACATCCTGAAACAAATTTAGTTATTTTCCCTAACGAAGAATTATCCAAACCATTGGATATTGAGAAATCAGCATCTGATATATTGTTAGAACTTTTCGAAAAACAAAAATTAAATTCTAGTAATGACTTAGAAGATAATAGGGCGAAATGAATTTGTAAAGCTAACACTATTGTCTTAGAATAAAATAAATGAAATTTAGTTACGGCATTTTTTTTTATTTTCTAGAAATTATATTAATTATAATAACTTACGAAAAAAGAGCCAAGCTTATCAGTTTTGTATCACTCCTTTCAAATGTCTTCTGCAACTACGCTTTTTAGTATTATATGTTTGTTCGCGATAAACTCTGAAAACTACTGAATTGATTTTGATACGGTTTTTATTACTATTTAGGGGAACACTTCGAAACGATTATAAGCGCTGATTATGTCGTTAATATTTTCAAATGCAGCTATGAAGTAATCTATTATAATAAAACAATCAAAATTATGAAACGTCCCTAAATTTGGTCAAATAGTGGGCTGACTTTCATGAAACTTTGAATGTATGTATATCCTTGATAGTTCAACTTGAAGAATATAAAAATGTCACAAATTCAGTCAGTAGTTGATGGATTTTCCTGAAATTTGGAAAGTATATCCTGGATAGACCATCTTAAAGCATAGGATTATTCTCCACTTGCCAATATCGGATTTTGGCATGCATATTTTGGATAGACCAATATAAAAATTAGGATATGTCTTCACCCGGTGAGAATGCATGGAACAAGGGTAGAAAATCGTCCTTAATTCACTCAATAGTTGGCGTATTTTAGGAAGACATGGATTCGTCAATCGTATTTTAAGAATAAAATAATTAAAACTCATAACGATTTAGCTATGAAATTATCTTATCTAGTAATTGGTTCTAATTAGAATACTATTTTTGAAAAGCTTCAGCCATCGTGCACTCTTCATTATTGTAGGCAAAGAAAAATAAATACATGAAGAACCGAGCCTGGATTTGATCCAGGGTCTCATCAACTTCTAGAAACGAGGTATTTACCGACTTGACCATTCAACACTGTGTTTATCGATTTGTTCATTTGCCTTTTTCTAACTAAACATTATTCAAACAACTGTTATTCGAAATATAACAACTGTTCTACAACCTTTCAATTGCTATGCCAATCATTTGTATTAAACAACTATTATGAAACTAATATAATACTCCTACATTATAAGATTCATTTTTAGATTTTTAATGATAAATATCTTTTTTAATTTTTCTGGTATCCACAAATGAAAAGTTTCTGAATGAAAATCCAAGCGTTAAAAAAAGGAAAGTTCAATCGCAGATTTTGCTGTACTTTGTGGCAAATAGTATCCTTTGAGACTGTATAAATCCATTCCATGTAATCAGCACAAATTGTCTGAACAATAAAAAAGAAAAGGGATTCGAAATACTTCTTTTATTACATATTTTTTTTACCAAAACGAAAAAAAAAACAATAAACAAGTTTATTTAAAATATAAACAAACAAAAATATAATTTAATATCCTATAAGTTACATTTATATAGGGAAAAAATGCATTATTTGTTATTTTAATACAATAATATCTCGTTTCAAAAGCCTTATTACATAATATTTATATTGTTTTTTTTATTATCAAAAGAAAACCATAAAATTAAGAAAAAAAAAAATAATCTTAATTTAGAAAAACTTGAAAATTTGTAGCTGATAGGAAAAATAGAAAATGAAAAATAATAGAAGTTTGAAGACAAATATAGGTATGTACAAAAAGTCTTATAAATTATCTAAAGTTATTATTATTATAATTAATAATATTTATAATAATTTTCAAATCCTATTCCATATTTTCTTTCTTTTGTAATATAAAAACTTTCCATTTTTATGTGTGTGTACATTTTCATTTTATTCACCTTTTAATCTTTTCGTAAATTCAACTTGTTGTTTTTCTTTCCATTCTTTTTTTGGTTTCATACGTTTCAATTGACCGTCCCACATTAAATCAACTAAACCACCTTGATGGGCAATAACACCTTTTACACGATTCGCAAAATCAATAGCCGTTTCACCTTCCTGCCGATACATCGGTGGTAAATACCAAACATCACAAACAATTGCCCACGAAGTCATCATCATATATAAATATTGCATCATTGAATATCTTGAACTATTCCAGAATGCATCTCCAAATCTTGGATCATATCTAGAATAAAAAAATTTGTTTTATATTTTTACTTAATTCTAATTTGGAAATATTCAATTATATTACTTGATTGCTACTGGATAAATAACGCCTCCAACTTCAAAACTTCCTTTTTTAAATTGCATTACAGATGTATTATTGATGCATGTACCTTCTGGGAATATAAGTATCGGTGGATTTTTTGGATCAGAAACATGTTCACGTAACCGTTGTGCAACTGTATGACGATCTTTTGCTTCGGCACGTTCAAACCAAATATGCGGTGATGCTCTGGCAAGAGCTCTTTGTAATACACCTAAGAAACCACCATGTCGTTGTCCAATCTATGATATTTGAATGATTTCAATTATAAGTTAATTTTTGAAGTGATTGAATGATAGAATTTATTTTGTAATCTTTTTTCTTTTTAGCTAAGAAATAAAGCAATAATAAAGCAAACTCAAATAAAGCTTAAATTAAAACATTTAAAAATAAACAAAAAGTAAAAAAACAAAAATTAATAACCATGCTTTTACATGCAAATAAATTATTAACAAAATAAAAACTTACTTATTTTAGATTAAATTATTAGTTTTAAAAAGATTATATATTAGAGATTAGTTTGTTTCACTCAAAATTCACTTGATTCTGCATAAATAAAAAATAAAAGATTAAGTCTTAAGACAGTGTTTCTTTATGTAAACGAAAAGAATGCAATTTTATGAAGCCGTCCTTATAAATGACATACACGTAAATATGGACTATAATATTTGTCAGTAAAGAAAAGTAAATGATGAAGAGAATTCCTCAGAAAAGTGTACCATCTAATCTTACTTTGACTTCGTAGACTGTGGCAGTTTTAAATTTGTAGAAATCCAACGTATTCAAATAAGAGAGACAATATTTATTTTTCACTGATTTTAAACTTCCAACAAGTATGTCTCCTATTTACTAGTAACCAATGGTGATAAGAATCTTGCAATTAATCACTTCGATTTGATCCTATCCAAATAAAGACAGTTCTGGAACTCAGTATATTCTTGCCTTGAGAGTACATATTGATCTTAAATTAAAATTTTTGATATTTACACAGTTGATCGCTAAGAACACATGGATTTATATAAACTATCTCACGTGAGGGGGGGGGGGGGGGTAGTACTATTTATCTTTTTTTATAATTAAAAAAAAAATCTTATTACTCTAGGCCAGGCATGTCAAACTCATATGATATTACGGGCCACATGATCTATTTTGTATTAAGTTGGGGGCCGCATATTGTCAATGTTCAAAAAATTAATAAAATACGATTTTTAAAATGATTAAAAACACTTTATTTTAATGAACTCAACTTTTTTATTTTGTACTTTTTCAACGACGATCCAAACTAAACTGGCTGTATCAAGATCGTTGTCGGCGTTTTTCTACATTGACTCATTAACTCTGATAGCCATCCTACAATCATGGCTAAGTGTACGGCCACATAGGTTCTGCGCTTTCCACGTGGAGTGAGAAAAATATTAACGCGGTGAGAGGAACAAAAACGATGAGCGAAAAGTGTCCACACCGGATATAACTCTTGTTGTTGAACACATTTAAATTTTCGATAGTTTGTCAGTTAATTCACAAATACAAATACAAATTTCTTTATAATTGAAAAAAGAGATCATGGCCTTCTTTTTCGAAAGAGGCGAAGAATTGAATTTCAATTCTTCTCTTTTTTTCTATTGTATCCTGCTTTCAACGAACTCGGCTATATGACCGCTTCTATTTAATTACATGCCTATATTTATCGATGCTCTCATCTTCGAAAGCGCGCATAGTAAGCGTAGAGCCTATGTGGCCGCACACTAATGTTTACATAGGACTTGTTTCGAATGTTATCATGCAGTTGTATAAACATGTTTACATTCTCGATAGTCCGTAAGTTAACAATGATCATGTCGGCATTCTCTCCACTTGATTCATGTTTCTTACATCTGATAGCCATCCTAAACGAATAAAAACCAAAATCCAATTTCATTCACAAACGATTGAGCAAACACTGGACTTTGTCTTAATCGTCTTGTGTTTAAATCATCGTTCGATTTCGGCCGCCGCTTTTTTTTTGATGCCTCGCGCCAGCATCAACCAAAAAGTTCAAACTTTCCAGCTTCAAGTGTCAAAGCTTAATATTTAAAAATGTTTAAGTCTCGGCGGGCCGCGTGTTTGACATACCTACTCTAGGCTCTATTTACATAATTTTACCACTTACAAGCTATTAGTATCCTGTTTTGCCCATTTGAAAATTATTAGTGTGTATATTTACTAATTTTTATAGAAATACCAAAGAAAAAAAAAACACCCAACAAATTATTATGAAAGTATATAAATTTAATAAAAAGAAATGTTCAAAATCGTAAGAGAGGAAGATGAAAAAAGTAAAAGAAATAAGTAAACATTAAAGGAAAGAACTAATTCTACAAAATTCAATTATAAAAAAAAATTAAATGTGAACACCTTCAATTAAATAAAAGAAGAAAAAATAAAAAAAAAAACCCAAGAATGATTTTATACATTTTGATATCTACTAAACTCACCAAAGAATAGGTGTTATCACACATTAAGACGAGAACATCAATAGGACTTGTGTGATTTGCAACGCAAATTCCATTTTGCGGACGATTTTCAATATTATGATAATTTATAACAGCTGAGATTGCACTCGATAAGACTCCAAAACAATGACCACAAACGTATTGTACCATTTGCCTTTTATTATCTCCATCTGGCATACTACCAACTAGGGCTGTACAAATTGTTAGCCATATTACCTATCGATTGTATATAATTTGGATTTTTTTTTGTTTGGTTGTTTGGTTTGTTGTTAATTTGTTTTTTTTTTGGAGGAATTTTCTTATTTAATTATATATCAGGGAAGGGGGTAGGATAAAATAAAAGTCAATAAAAAATTATAATAAAAAACTACGAAGAGAAATGATACTAAATTGTTCACAGTTCAATTCCACTTTGCATTTCAAAATAATATTTATTAAAAGAAAAATTTGTATTTTGTTCTAGAAGAAATGAAAAACCAAGAAAACTATGTGTGGGGGAAAATCATTTAAAAATGCTTTTAGGAATATAATCTTATGTAGTTTAGTAAATAACAATCTAGATCTTAAAATTTTCCATTACACCCAAAAAATATGGCCAATTTATATCATTCGCACATAGAATTAAAAACACTACCAACTGCAAATGGAAAATAATTGAAAAGGATTTCGTATGTCCATAAACTATGGTAATTCTATCGTTTATATAAAATTAGTTGTTCGAGTCGGCTCAGGCTTAAAGTGGATGGTGGATTAGTAAGGTTAGGTTGAGAGGGGCGGATAGCAACAATGGTCTTAAAAATGGTTTTACATTTATTGACTTGAACATTTACAATAGTGAACGTATCTTATATCCTAGACAGATTTCCGATTTTAATGCTCATTATTACCCAATCAGTCATTAAAACTCGATAATGACCTTTATTTACGTAATAATGATCAATTAAGTATCTATTTCAAGCATCATTATTGTTTTAATTAGCAAATGAAATTGTGAAAAGGTCCCAAATTGTTGCTTGTTACAGAGCCATCTACAGGGTGGGCCAAAATTCACCAAACTTAGACGTTGCCGATGATCTGCGGGTTTTAATTCTTGCACCTTATATGGGAATAACAGTAAATGGTGAATTTTGGCCCACCCTGTACATATGAACATTTTAAAAATTTCATGTGATTTTGACATGTTTTCTTCTTTCACATAAACTTAAAAGGAGGAAAAATGTTTATTATTCTAAAAATTCCTTAAAAATTACTAAAAACAATTTAAAAAAACTAATTTTATTGAATCAAAATGAATAAACATTCTATTCTGAAAATTATAAACAAAATAGTAATTTTTTGAACCTTTTGGAATGACAAGAATAATGATCATTGTGAAAAAAAGAAGATGTGTCATTGGTCATCCAGGAATATCATTAAAAAATAATTATTGTAATTAAAATCAGAGATCTGTCTAGAGCAGTGTTTCCCAACCTTTTTTGTGCCATGCCCCACCTTAGCCTTTCTAAAATTCTTATGCCCCCCGCTAGGTAACATACATAATTTTTAATATTAAAAAAATTGAATTGTTCACTTAAGAAACTATATTTGGCACCGAAATCTAGCATTGCATTTAAATGGCCCGGAGCGAAAGGGTTAAACTCGTGTCATGTCCATTTTAGAATTTCCCCCCTTAACAATCAAATTGCCCCCCTGTGGGGCGTGGGCCCCACGTTGGGAAACACGGGTCTAGAGCATTATAGATTAGATAGATGAAAATCTGGTATTGACGGAATTAGGGAAGTTTTACTATTTTCACCACTCACAACTCTTCTATTCCAAATGAAGACATATCCTATTTTTCGATATACATTCCATGAAAATCCGAATTAGGCGTGTTTTTCTATTGTTGGACTCGCAATGTTTCTACCTAGTGAAGGCATGTCTTATTTTTTTTTATCCAGAATATACATTCCAAATTTTATGAAAATCAATTCTTGAGATTACTTGTGAAGTAAATTTTGATTTACAAAAAAAAAAAATCATTCATCTTTTGTTTAAAATATCTTTAAGATTCACATTCTTTAAGTTATGCCACAGATAAAACAATATATATCGGTGGTTGGGCAATGCCAGATGGACTTAAGTAGATTATATATGATATCATTTTTAAGAAGCGTTAACTATTACTATTAACTATGACGAATTACATTTAAACAAGTATATTGCATATAATTCAGCTTTTGCTTAATTACGCACGATTTGAAAAACGAACTTATTTTAAATGAATAATATTTATAATTTTAGGAATTTAAGAATAACAAAAACGTTGCAATTTATTTCAAACAAAAAGCATTTAATGAAAAGTTTGATCATGTGTAGTAGCGACTTTAAGAAAAAGCTAACGAAATTATGTTAATTTGAAGTTTTAATATTGTTATAAATGGAGATGCCAATACAAGAAATCTATAAGTCTATAATTAAACACTTTTAATATGATTTGGAAATAAAGACTGCTACATATTTCCAAACGGGAGTTTAAGGAGCTAAATATAGTACACTAAAGATATAAATAAAAAAAGGATGTGGACAAATTTAGAAAAGGCTTTTATTTAACATAAGTAAATTACAGTGAGGTTTTATAGAGGGCGTGTTAAGCTTCTAAAAGCTCTCGTCATAAGATCTAATGTAATTTATTCATGTTAAATAAAAGTTCTTCCACATCCTTTTACTCATTTTTATCTTTGATAATACTTTGAAATACATTAGTATGGGTATTCTCTTACTTTAGCGTTTTAAAACGTAGTTTATTGTTGTGTAATTAGGTATTTTCCTATACACAAAAAAAAAACGTATCATATACAATGCTACAATGATACGCTACGAATTACAACCGCAAGAGAATACCGCTAGTGTATTTTAATGGACACAATAGGTGTATTCCTTTACCGTTATGAACTATGGTGTATCATTGCATACTTCGGCATTTTTCTATAGAAAATTATATACAGATACAATAATACCCCAGGATTTATTACAAAGGTTAGGAATTACATTTTTATTGCTAATTTAAAAATTATAAAAATAGACTTCTAGACTTCTTGTATTGATGGCTCCAAATAAAAGGACAGAAACAATTTTTTTTTTTTAGTTTAAAGTAGATCTTCAAAAACTAAGACGCTTCTCTTAAAATCTAAAATTCATGTTTTGCATATCAAGACTGTAAATTTTATTTTTAATAAGTGCTATTTTTCTATTATTATTAATTTGAACATGCGCAAATATATTGAAAAAACAAATGTGGACAAGCACAAGAATATTGTTTTGTTATGTAAAATATGTTTTAATTAATTAATTTTTATCTTAATCCAGTATCATATAGAGAGACATTAAGATGAATTTTACAAAGGACAGAAAACAAAACACGCATTTATATTATGTGAAAAACATTAAAATAGAATAATTTGTTAAATTTTCTATATGGCGGCCGGCTTGCTTCAAATCTTATAAATATTATTAAATAAAGAATTAAAAACAAAAAAAACAAATAGAAATGATTCTCACCAAAGAGAATGTACAATCAGTTGATAATATTGCAATATCCATGGGTGTTGTATGATTTGCAACACAAAATCCACAACTTCTTGGTTTATTTTCTTCATTATGAACACGAATAATTGCTGATAATGATCGTGTAACAATACGAAATGTTAATTGATATGCAATATCCGCAAGTGGTCGACGAATTGAACGATATGGGATCATGGCAACAAATCCATTTGCAAATACTGCCCATGTCACCTTTAGGTTTAAGTTTTAATGTTATAATATTTTATTTGGAGAATTTGATTGTGTATCGTTTTATAATAAGATAAATAAAAAATATGTAAAAAAATTAAAAAAGAATAAAAGGATGAAATTTTATAGGATTTAAAAATGTATAAGAAGTTTGATCAAAAAGTATTCCGACTGAATTAAATCAAAATTCATTTTATATTGTGATTTTAAAAAAAAATTAAAACGATTATTATGATTAATCGCTATAGCTTGTTCTTGTTATTTCGCGTATCGATTAGGTTATTATCATGTCTCGACTTTCTCCTCCATAAAGATCATCTCACGAGTGCGATATTGGTTAAAGTCTTAAGGCCAATCTCTACACAGCCGACATCCTATTCTGATGATAGTATGGGATACACTTATGAAAAGTTTGGTTAAACAGAAAGGGAGAAACAATCATCCTACTAATTTTGCCGGCTTCTGCATTTCTCATTTCCCCATCTGATTCTTGATCTGCCAGACAATTCCCCTCAAAAGCAGAAGAACTTGTTTATCTGCGTTTGCATTCTCCCACAATACCACACACGATACCGTCGCACACTACCAATTTTTCTAAATTGTGTGGGCAGCATAGAGTTACATTAACTGGAGATCTCGTTTACCTCATTTTCATACAAAATTATGGAGGAGAAATGGTCTTTATTTTATCTTCTTGCTCGCTTACTCCAAGCGATAGAAGCCCAAATTTTCCAAGTTTCGGAGATAACGACTAGCCGCTCAACCAATACGATATAATAATTTAACTTGGTTTCCCCTCCGTTAGCATTTAAAATTTGCGTTGTTTTTATTTTCCATACAAATAAACCCAAGTTTCATATTCTCCTCCGTCGGCCCACATGAGACAGAAAATTAATATCTCTAGTTAATATAACTCTATGGGGGAGACTCTGATATTTTTATTCGATCAATCCTAGCGAAAATTGCAAAAGTCCATCTCTTTCTAGGTTTCTGATTTTTCCCGTCAGAATAGGATGTCGGTTGTGTGGAGATTGGCCTTTAGACTGGTTGAAACTTTGGTTGAGCTGGAACCACCTTGTTCTTTGGCTCTTGCTCTTAATTCCCCCGTTCTAAGGCGGATTTTAAATTTATTTCAAATAAAATAAATTAAATAAATATAAAAATATATTCGTTCCCGCTTACAGTTGTAAGAACTAAAAGAAACGACAATATATACTAATGCACTAAGAAGGAAGCAGAATCCCAAGTCTTCGTCTGCAACACATGCCAGGGCTTTTCATGTCATGAATACATTTTTGATCAAATCTAGCTGTATTATTATTTATAATTATTATTGAAATACTTACACCAACAAAACAAATGAATACTCTTAATGGCATTAAAATAAAATAACGTATTACAAAACCAAACATCCACATCACACTTAAACGCCACGATATGAATTCATAATAACGATTCGTTCGTGTCATTAAATTCCAATATTTTAATTCTTCTGCTTCAAAACGTGATGTTACTTCATCTTCGATAATTGCTTCGACACCAGCTTTAACATAATCTAAACATTTGGCTAGATTGAAACTGAAATCATCTTGCTGAAATTAAATTAAGAATATTGTAAAAAAAAAGTTTTAAAACAATAAAAACCCATCTCGGATACCTTTTCATTTTCATTTTCTGGATTATCAGATTGTTTTTTACTTGTTTCTTTGGTTGTTATAGATTTATTATTACTATCACCATTTGGAGCTAAAATAAGTGCATCACGACTAATCAATGTATTACCATTTGTAGTTGAATGTGATTTAGACAAATAACTATTTCCATTTTGTAAAATTTTCTCTTGATTTTGTAAATTATCATTTATTTCAGTACTATTTGATATCGGTTTGATATGACCACCACCACCATCATTTTCATCTTCAGCATCTTCATCTTTATCTTTTCTTGTTTTTTTTCTGGCTTTTTCAATATTATGTCGACCGTACTATATATAAAAAAAAAAAATTATTGATTAGATTTCAGTGAAATGATTAAAGTTCAAAGTTAAATTAAAACTAAAAGCTTAAAAATAAAAACATGATTTATTTCAAGGTTAATTAGAATCGATTTATTTTTATCTTATTTTTCTATTATTTGTTTATCTAATCTGATTTTTTTCTTTTTAAAGAAAAGATATCAGAAGTTTGGTTTTGTTTTATAAATTAAAGAGTTCCTCCTAATTAAAAACAAATTTTGTTGAGTAAAATTCCTTCTTTTCTTCTTTATTGATTTCGCTAAATACAATACCAAATCGAGTTAGGAGAAATGTTATTTATCGCTGTTTCATTTTAACAGAATTATTAAATATTATATTTAAGACTAATATTATAAAGAGGAAAGATTTGTATTTTTTGTTATGTTTGTAACGAATAAACTCAAAAACTACTGGACCGATTTCATTAGAATGCTACATTATCCCTGAGTAACATAGGCTATATTTATTACTAGAAAAAATTAGGGATCCCTACTAAAACTTAAATAATGTAATCTATAGAAATATTATAAAGAGGAAAGATTTGTTCCGCATACATCTGTATCCAATGATCCTCACATTCATGTCTGTCGCGTCTAATATTCTCTGTAGTCTAACTTCATGCACAAAGACCCTTCTAATGTTTAAAAAATAAATGTCCACTCGTGCGAAGCCGGGACGGGCCGCTACTTTAAGATATAGATGGTACTAATCGAAATAGTTAATTAATTTTATTTTGTTTTTGAATTTTACTTGAGGTCGGTCAATTTTTTATGACCAAATTTTTATTTAAATTTTTTAATTGGATTCAAATGGTCGTCAAGCTGCATGCTCCAGCAGTAGTACCAGTAGTGAGAATAAAAATTTATAAGTATATAGATTTAAAAAGAAAATCATTTTATTGAGAAAGTTCTGTTTGTTTGCGTATATCGGTTCATGATCGTATCACTTTATTAAAAGTACACATTTGTGAAAATAGGCATACAAAATGTTTGTGCATACGCAGTTTTCATGTGAATAGGAATATGCATTTCCTACACTGTGTAACTGTCACACTAATTGTCTTATAATGCGTGTACTTTTATATCGTTGTGTTTTGCTCTGCGGCGATTAAAAAAATTCAAAACACTATTAATCACTTATTAATCAATCCCTTTCTTAACCAACCACAAATAATCACGTTTCAAATCTCTTTTTGATTCAATCACTTTCGAAATTTGACTTCAACTGTCGTTTAGCGGTGTTTCCTCCTTATTTACTTCAAACTCGAGAATTTTCTCAATATGCATTGAAATGTGTTTTCTATAAACGTCAAGAAAGTTATTTCTAAAATTCGCAGGAAACGTCAAAACAACAGTGATCATTTGTGTGTGATTTCTTTCGTAATTTTTTATGATCTTTTCTTAAGAAAAATCATGAAACATTACGATTTCTTTTCTAATTAATTTAATGTGTATTTAGTATTTTGTGTTTTTTTGAAGGAAAGTTCACGACTTTTCTTCTATCAAGAAAAGTAGTGGATTCTTTCCTAGATATATAGTGCAATATAATGAATTCTGTTTTTATATTAAATCTAAATTTTTAATCATAATGAAACATAAAAACATTAAAATGCTATTAAAGTATTTAGATATGTTTTAGGTAAAATATGAAGACAATAGTTAAATAATTAATAGGTAATAAAAAAAAATACATTGAAACTAACAGTACTATAAGTAATGTATTTAAAGGTCAGCAACTACTATAGAAGTAGAAATTTAATACACAGAATTGCAAGTCACAGCAGTAAAACTAGTTGCTATTGTATAGGAATTAAAGCAATAACAGAACCAACAAAATAGAAAATCACTAGAAACGTAAACTGCTAATATTTCACTGAGGTTAAAAAGTTAACAAAATAGAATGAAAATTTGCATTGTATCTATTGTAGTTTAATACATGACAATTTAGGTTTACTACAAGTAATTTCCCATCAAAGAAACCATATAATATATATTAGTTTTATTCTTTTAAAAATTGATCATATTTTCAGATTATTCTAAGTACACTTAAGCCTAGGTTATTGACAAAATAATATAGAGAAAAAGATTCACATTGAATTAGATATATATATTCCATTAGTGTGGTACACATTTCTCCATTGAATAAATAAATATGCAAATGTAAAACATGTAACAATCTTTTCGGAAGTTTATCTTAAAACATAAATCAATGATCACAGAATGTGAAAAACATCTTCCAGCCACATTCAATCAATATGAGTTGTTTGAAAACCTGTAGAATTCTCTTCACTTCCCGATAGAAACAGTATACTCTTTTTAACATACAACTAGGTATATTCATTTGTGGTTAAAAATCGTTATGTATTATTGAATAAGGTGTATTTCTACATAGAAAAATAGTGACGGTGGTATTTGAATGTTATACTTACAGAGTCATATTTATGCCCAATGGTAGGTACTACGAGGGGATATTAGTATTGTCACTACAATTGTAACGCATAGAAATAATCATCGTAGAAGGGTTTCAAAGCTATAGATGTGTAGATAATTAAAAGTCAGTGTATATCAAGGTAACTCAAAACGTGTTATCCGATTTTCGTGAAATTCACAATGTGAGTTGGTTATTCCTTAACTCGATTTGGTATCACATTTCATCGAAATCGACCGATGTGAAGTGTAATTATGCAAAAACAAGGGTGACTAGAACGTTTTTTTTAAAATAGTTTTTCGGATTTATTAGGAAAATTGAGGAGCAGAGAAACAAAGTTGTGCAGAAAAACCTTGAAATATTATTAGTTTTGGCAGAGTTTTGTCTCATTTCGGCCATAGGACATCAAAAAATCGGCTATACATATGCCAGAACTAAAGGGGATAAAAAATATGTTTTGTCCGACGGGATGATATGCAAATTTTTCAATTCCGCTTTAAGCTTTCATTTAATCGGCTAAAAAAATAGCTTATTCCCATCAGTGGGATACTATGTAACACTAATTCGGATAGCTGCCGACAACGTTTCTTTTCTGTGTATAGAGATAGCACTACACCCAACACACTTCAATTTACAAGGAGAAGTGACAATCTCTACTGTCTATATAAGCTGAATTTTTAAAATTTCAAATATAAAAACTTTATTGTTAAGGTCAAGGGAATATTTACAAAATAAACCAGGTCTACCAATCTTAATATGGGTATTACCTTAGCGTTGTAAAACGTGGTACAAAAAACAACGAATTACACAATGATACAACGATACACCACAGGTTACAACGGTAAGGGAATATGCCTAATATTATAAAAAATATTATCGATTTTTAGTTACTAGGTATCTGAAATTTTAATAAGTATTTCAAGATAACATGAATTTTGTAATTAAATTTTCATTTCTTGTTTTTTTTTCTCTTCCTATAATAAATAAATAAATATATCAAAAATTCAGCGGTTTTTCAATGCATGATCATCAAATGATTTTTCTTATCAAAGTTAACTTTAGAAAAACAATTCATTCATCATTGCGCATTGTCAAGGTTAATTCAATAAAATTCGGGTTTTGAGAAGCTTTCTTAAGCTAAGATCACACACAGCAACTTTTGCATCAGGGTTTTTTTGGTTGCAGCTGCAAAAGTTGCGAGTCTTGTTCACACATGTAAGTAAAAGTGGCGCGCAATCTGAAGTTTTTATGCTGCTGCAACAAAAAATGCTGTAACCATAAAAAAAGTTGCAGAGGTGTTCACACATAGCATGCAGCTTTTATTGCTTGCAACTTCCTTGGAAATTTTTCGTGTATATATTTGTTAAAAATTTGACTTCTTGTTTTGATTTTAGCATTTAATTTATTGCAATAAAATATGTTTTATGATGAAGAAGAACAAGCTGTTGCCTGTTTAGCACTTATTTTGTTGAGAAAAGAAAGACGACGGCGTCAAAAAAGCAAAAGAAAATGCTGGGTAAAAAAATGGATAAAAGAACGTGAACAGTTCGGATTTGTTCATAATTTATTACGTGAATGTGAATTACGTGTTATTTTTTTAAAAATTTTATAATTATCAGCATCTGATTATGTTTTGAAAAAACTGAGACCCATCATAAAAAAAAGGATATTCTCATGTGAATTTCATTACATTTTAAAAACTTTTCAGAAACAATAACACTGAACTGTCAAAAAACTTGCATGCAGCATTCAGCAAAAGTTTCAACCATTTTAATATTTTTTGTTGCATATGAAACTTTGTTTTTTGCTATTCACACGTTGAAACTTTCCAGATTGCGCGCAATCTAGTCATGCAGCAAAAAAGAATCGCAACTTTTTATAGTATGTTGCAATGCTGTTCACACTGTGCAGCACTCTAGTTTCGCATCTTTTTATGCTGCATTGCAACAAAAGTTGCACTGTGTGATCTTAGCTTTATACAGTGTGGTGAAAAATGAACGTTGTAGCTCAGTATAATAAACAGACAGTAATTTGACTAGGAAATGCAGAGAAATTAGACGCGATCTTCCCAATACTTCCTCTGAGAATGACAGAAAGAAAAAATTCCGCACAAAATAAGGAAAGAAAATTAAAATTTTTCATTAGAAAGAAAGAAGTAACCTATAAATCAAATATATTAAATTTTAACACGTGCTCCCTATAAGATAATTGTTGCAAGGGAGACAAATAATAGTTTTATTATGGTCTTATGCGTTTTCGGCAAAAGAATGGATGAAACGAAGAAAGCAAAAAACCCCGCGTGCTTCTTAAGCGCCTAATCCATGTCCTGACACTTTTTTCAAATTGTACTAAAGTTTTTTTCAAGTGTTAGTGCCTATTTAACAGCAGTTTTGATAAGCACGTGGGTTTTTTTAAGTAGAAGAAATTTTTTGTTATGTATTTTTCAAATATTTTTGGTGTTAGTGCCTGTATGAATTATTATTTACATAAATGTTAGAACTGTTTATTAAAGCTGAATGCATATTCATCTCTGTTCCACCAACATAGCGTAATCTAAAAAAAATGATAGAACATAAAAAGATAGCGGTTTTTTTTATATACATTTTTTATTGAGAAAAAGCACACATGCATGGAAAATAACAAGAATGGGTGGCAAAAGCGGGTGTAAAATTCTAAAAATAAACGCAAAATTGGCGAGGTCATTCGTAATTTTTCACATTTTGTTCGCCAGTTTTCTTACTGTTTATTATACTGTGGTTGTAGTTTGAATTATTTAGATTTTTTATTTTTTTTTAAATTTTATTTCAGGGTTTTGTAAAACAGGCTTGGGGAATTTGAAATGGAACAAAAAAAAAGTCATTGAAATTTATTTCCGACAAAAAGCAGAAGAAAATCCAGATTTTATTCACAATTTGCTAATGAACGATGAAGCCCATTTCCAATTAAATGGCTTAGTAAACAAGGAGAACTGAAGAATATGGGGGCTACGGAGAATCCGAGAGCAGCAATTACACCCACTTAAGTGTACTGTTTGTTGCGGTGAATCGTCTGAGAGGATCATTGGCCCATATTTCTTCGAAAATGAAGACAGTGTCGCAGTTTTTATCAATAGTATTCAATATCGGACGATATTGTAAAATTTTTAAGGGCCAGTTGTGGAAAGTCATCCAAACCTTTCGTTCCAACAAGATGGAACCAAAGCTACAGCACAAAATACAAGAGACTCATTTATTTTGCATAATAGGGTTGTTGTATATTTTTAATTTGAAATAAAAACAAAACAGTATTAGAGATCAACGTGATTTTTTTTAGTTTTAAATATTGGCTTATGACGTTTTTATTTGAAAATGATGTTATGTAAATGACCGCTTCTGACTTTTCACAAAAATTCGATTCTGGATTTTGGTCACCTTTCCATATAAATCAGTACTAAGCGCCAGATTTAAATTTCGCACCATTTTCGTTTCATTAAGTTGTACAAAAATGTTCACATCTGCCAAATGCCATTGTTACGATTAATAGTCATGGAACTTCGCACGATGGAACGACATTATTATTGACAGTTGTCAAGTTTCGAGGCCTACTATGGACAAAAAGACAATTTCACAAAATTCAAATCGTGCGTTTTTAGTGAAGTACTCATTCTATAATTCGAAATTAAATTCCATATCGAATGAGGTATGGGTCATACTTGTAGGACACAGAATACCTACGATATATACGTATACTTTCATACTTGAGAATTTTTGGATTACCTGTCCAAAAAAGAAGTATTTTGGAAAACGGCGGAATGTCATTTAATTCGTTATTAAATTGATCATCGAATAAGGTATGGGTCTTATCTATAGGACACCGAATACCCGTGATATACACATAGTTCAAGTTATGCAAATTAATTCCGGCGCTCTTATTGGGACACTCTAAATACTTGTATATGTATGTAGCTCTTATTTGATACCCCGATACTTTAAAAAAAAATCCATTAATTCATCGGATTTTTTTTCTATGGAATTAATTAAAAATAAAACATATTTCAATTGAAACCGCATAATGAAAAATATAATAGTTAAAATTCCTAATGTTTTTACCACTAAATGAAGTTTAATTCATTAAAGCGATTTTATAGATTGACATAATACAATAATATTTTTAAATTAAGATTACAAATAAATATTTGATCATGTAGAACAACGTTTTGCAAAGTTTCGTCGTTGTTGTTTCTTGAAAACTTTCAAAATTGTTTTGAACTTATATTAAAAGTAAAAGAAAACATTCTTTCTGAAAACTCAATATGATACAAGGTGTATCCAAAAAATAGAAAATAAAAATTAACTGCCTTATTCTCCGACCGACACTAATCCGTGCCCATTATAAAATTAATTTGGCACAAAACAAGCTCCATAGCGGATTTAATGAAAATTTAAGAACTAACCGTTTTGAAGCACGACTTACATTAACGCCCGCCGCACACTTGAGCTAAGTGAGCTAAACTACGTAAGCTAAGTTTCTCGCTGAAAGTAAAAAATTCAGCATTTGCATTGATCGTCGCATACTTCAGCGAAGCTTTGAAACTACGTCGCCTTGTCATGAGCGACACGAACTAAGCTCTTTCACGTAGTTCAGACTACACGAACGAGCTTCGCTGACAATAATTTATACGTACTTTCGGTATTATACAGTGTACAATCAATGCTTGCAAAAGTGTAGTATGTCTTCTTTATTTTGTGGTAGTATCTTGTCCGCATAAATGTGTAAGTGTCAAGTGGAAAAGGTCTAGTAATAAATAATTCATCGATAATGTACTCGCAAATTATATCTCTCTGACGATTGCAAAGCAGTTCTACTTTGTAACTACAGCGAGGCTCGCCCGCATAGCTTAGCTGAAGTGTGCGACGGGCCTAAGGGTTATAAAAAAACCCAATTGACGTAGCCGATTTTTTATTTTAATCTTAATTCTAACGAAATTAGGCATTTTGGACTTTCCTTTCATTTCAATTTTCAATTTTGTGACTGCTTTAAGAAAATATTTTTAGCGAGGTAACACTTTATACGAAATCGTCACTCAATATTCTTTTTTTTGTAATTTGTGATGCAAAGGCAAAATTTCTTACTTTTAACCAACTTCTAATTTTGTGTTCGTCGTAGGACGGACGGACATTTTTACTAGTAAGAAGGTATTAGTTTTTCTTTTTTTTAAATAAAACTATTGGGGTTATTCAACAATACAGCGATTCCCTGTACTTTATACTCGATTATTTCGTGAGAGTATACTCACGACGTTGTTATGATTAAGCAATTGCTATAATAAAGCTTTAGTAAATTTATTAAAATTAGAAAAATTAGGTTCTTTCCTTGTACCCTGTTGTTGCTGAATATATACTCACCTATACATAGGTATAGAAAAAGAAGAATGATATAAATTTCAAATAAGCTACTTTAAACAAACTCTGTTGTCGAATATAAATTATATATATTGAATCACAATAAAAGACATGAGAGGATATAATAACATAAAAGTTACTCCATTTTATTAAGAAAATATTGATATTGACGTTCAAAGAAGAATAAATCGAACATATTGATAAAAAAGAAAAAATGATTGAATTAGGAAATTTCCTAAATAAAATATATATGACAAAAGAAAATAGGACGTGATGGAATACTGCAGTGATCTACAGATTTGTCAACAATAATCTAAAATCAAGAATCGCAAAACAATTATCTTAAATATGGTATTCTATTAAAAAGGCTCAATTCCAGACGCAGACATATTAAACAATTACAATAAAATAATTGATTATCAATGATTGTAAATTATCTGAAATAAATTTTTTTATTGCTAAATAATAATCAATTATGAACAATAAAAATGCATTATTACTTGTATATAAATAAAATTTTGGATAGCAGATAAAAGAATAACGAAAAGTTCCATTTTCTTTTTAGAAAATTGATTTGATATCAAAATATAGTATAAAACAGTTTCAATTAGATTGATGTGTTTGATTGAAAATATCGATTCATCTTTGCCCTTTCCATTACGAGCACAACTGATAACTTATCACTTATCAAATATATAATAAAAATGGCATTATATAGTCATTAGCATATAGCTTTACGGTTATATCTAAAATTGAAGGAATAAAATGATAATCTACATTTTTATCTATAATTAATATATGTTCCATTCCGAATTTAGTAATTATTAATATTAATTGAGTGATATGCGATTAATGAAATTAAATTCATAATTTATATAATAAATAAATTTCATACAGCACGTTTCACAGGAAGAATTTAAATAAGCAAGGAAAATTTCATGATGGCCTTTGATAATGTGGTAGGACTTTAACTATAATACTTTTTATACTGTAAGTATTATATGAGTCTTTCATAACCTGAAGTGAAACTTTCGAAGTTCTCTCGGTTTCGTTAAATAGTAAAAGGGTAACAAAAGGATTTACTAATTCCTTAGCTTTTTGTCAGAGAGTTCCTCATTTTATAGCTTCTGAATATTTTCTATAATAATTTCAGAATCCAAAATTAATTGTTTCCAACTTTTTTTTTAAAAAATGGAAATTTTATTATTTTGTTTTAATCGTGACAGAAGCCAATGCGACTAGACTAGGCTTTTTTCACGATTAAAACAAAAAAATAAAATTTCCACAAAACCTGAGTGCCTTAAATGGTCTTATTGTCTGTATATCTGTATTGCGACCAGATTTTGGAAGCGATATAATTGGAAAATGGTAAGAAACATTTCTACTATATGATAAAGATTCTATAAGATGGATTTGATCGGATCAAAATTTTGGGTAGCTGCCAAACAAAAGTTTGGTTCTTGAAGATATTTAATCGACAATTAATCCGACAATACCCCAGTTTGAACGTTATTTATGAAACTATCTAAATAAATGGTTTAATGAATTTTTTTCGTAAAAAAAATTATATGTGAAAATCAATTGCAACATTTTAAAAAATTTTGAATTTTCAGAAAATAGTTTTCTTATTAAAAGTTGCATAAAAAAAACAACATTTCCATATATTGTAATTGCAATAAAATCTAACTTTTTCGCAATTTAATCTACAATTTACGCATAAAATATGTACTAATTATTTCTCTATTTAAATTAAAAAAATTAATTTCATTTCAATATAAATTCAATTTTGTTTTTACAAAATCCATAAAAATTCCACAAATAAAGTGTTTTTCTGATTTTCTCAAAATGTAACAACATGGAAAAGAGCTAGTTTTGATTCTAGTACATTCATATAAGAAGTTTTTCTGCACACATCCTGATATATACAGTATGATATATATTAATTTTATTTTACCATATAATTAAGCTCGATTTTAGTTAAAATACTTCTATTATGCAGGGTGACCACTGAAAGACTGAAGAATTTGAAAAACTCATAACATGTTCATTTTCTTCTGTTATAGGGCTATAGAGCATCCTTTGGAGATTAAAATGGCTACGTATGATGTCCAGGAACGAGTAAAGCTCATTGAGTTTTTCTATTCCAGTTAAAGATCAATTATTCAAATTCAAAGAAAATTCAGGCAACATTTTAATATCATAGATAAAAACAACTTTTTGAGCAACTTGAAAGAACGGGCTTACATAAATAAATCTCGAACGATTCAAGAACTTTAGGAGAGAACATTCGAAATCGAATATTTTGGACTAGAAATCTTGTGCAGACTCATGGAAAATGCTGTGGAAAGAGTCTGCATTTCTGAGCAGTAAAATGATGCTCATTTGAGGGATATTGTTTTTGACACATAAAAAGTATGTTATTTTTCTTTCATATCATTCAGTCTTTCAATAGCCACCCTGTACAAACATGATGTAATCAGCTGAGATTATTAACCGCAATTTAGTGTGTACTTAACTAAAAACTCTTTTTACGTCTACAGCTTAGCAATTATACTACTATGTTTTGTAAAATACAAATTAAATTACTATTTCTTGATCATATTGGTATATAATATCATAAAAATCGAATTCTGGATTTAGTCAGTTTCAAATGTTATAAGGCGCCTAATAGTTATTTAATTGAGTTAATCCGTCTTTCAGAGTTCCAAAAGACATCTAAATTAATGAAATTACAATTCATGACACGGTTTTCCGGACGAATATTTATGAAGCCATTAGAAAAAGCGCATAAATTTATTATGTATGTCAAGGTTGAGGCTCTTCAAATTATAATCCTCGTTATTAAAAGGAATATGCTGGTTAATCATCGTTACACTTTCTCTTCTTTTTTTTTTCTTTTTTTGAAGTTCAGTTATGAAAATAGTAAAATGATTTTCGCTTTTGAAAATTTCGTAATATTTTTTAAGCTTTCAAGTTTTTTTTTATGAATTATTTCAGTAATATCATAAATTAACTAAATCTATTTTGTTGAATTTAGTTTAATAAAGCTTACTAAAAAAACAGCTGTTGGTGAAATTTCTTTTTTTTTTGATCAAATTGAATTTCCGAAAATATAAACGAAATCGAAATTATGTAAACTGAATTTTGTAAAAGCTAAAAAACAGAAGTCATTAACATTTCACTATTTTCTGAAGGTTGAATAAATTTTGTGTGCTTTTTTGTTTTAGGTTTGATTTAATAGAACAGAATAATCATATATTAACATAAATCATTAATTAACTTACTACAGTTGAGTTGAATATGTTTATTTCGAGAAAGTAATATAGTAAATGTAATGGGATGTAAAGCCACTTAAAAAAGAAAATGATCAATCATAAGATGCATGTTCGCTGCATTATATATTTTAAATTTCAATCAATTAATCATTTAATTTCAAATTAAACTATTCACCAAATTTTGATACAGATAACAAGCTATAGTGTAAAACCACAATTGAAACTTCTATACGTATGTTCAAATCACGTTACCTTCTAAAAATCTGGTAATACGTTTGTAAGTTATCCTAACTGCAAATTATGAGGAAAATATGTAAGTGAAGTTTGAAAATCGTATCATTTCATACAAAAAATCTGAATTTTGTTCGATAGCTACCCGAAGTTGTAATCGGAGTCAATTGATTTTTGGACCACAACTGTTCTTTCATTGAACAAGTTTCTCATACCAAATTTCATTGAAATCAGTCCATAAATAACGTTACAATACCATGTAAAAACAGAAAAAAAAAACGAACTTTTGTTCGGCGGCTACCCGAAGTTTTAGTCCGATCAAACCCAACTTCTTATAGAATGGTTATCATGAGGAAAAAACCGCTCTTACCAATTTTCATGGAAATTGCTTCAAAAATACGGCCGCAATCTCGTACACGACAGACAGACATTCGCTAAAAATGATTGCAAACGATTTAGAATCTTATAAAACGTGGAGATTTGTAAATTCGATCATGATTCCAGTAACTTATATACTTCGTATAGAAGTTAATAATATACTGATTTACGTAAAAAACTAATTCATGTTCCAGCATTGAAGTAAACAGGTTAGTTTTGAATGTAGTTAAACATAAAAAAAAAATACAAATAATTAGAGGAGTTAGACATGTTTATGGAAATTCATATCTGAAATTGTAAACAGAAAAAGTGAAAATAAGCTTACTAGCAATATTAGTACATACTAAAACACTTGTACTGATTACTTTTATTTAACATTTTTCTTATTATTAATAAACAATATAATGTTTACTTGTCTAACTGAAAAGGGCAATGTTTTTTAATGATTAATTAACTCTGCGTGAATTTAAGCATTACACCTAAGCAAATTTATAAAAGCTTTTTTTCGATACGAATTACTATCAATCGAATTACATGATTCCATTCCAGAATAAGTCATAATCTGAAGGAATGTCAGCTGAAACATTGCGCTTTTTTATATTCAATCTTCAAAAAAATACAGAAATGATAGGGATTAATTTATCCAGAAATTTTTTTTTTTAAAGATTCGTTAAAATGTCTTCTTTCGAAAGATGTATACAAATCATATGTTTTCAACAACGGTAATATTTTGAGATAAGTTCCAACATCGTCTTCTGGAAATTGACATGAAATTTCCGGACAATTCGATAATAAATTTTATAATAAATTCTAGCTTTTATAGGGAATTGAACAATAACAATGAATTAATAAATTAAGATAAATGTAAATTAATAAATAACTCAAACATTAAAGAATTTAATATTTAAGTAGTTTTAATGAGGAAATTTTAGACTTTCATCATCATTTTCATAGGGAATCGAACAATAACAATGACTTAATAAATTAAAAAGATGTAATTAACAAATCAATCAAACAATAAAGAATTTTATATTTAAGTATTTTTGAAGTGAATTTTGGACTTTCATTATTTATTAAAAAAAAAGCAAAAATATGTTTTTTTAATTTTGATGAATTAAGAAAAAAGAAAGAGAACTGAAGAAAACCAATTAAACTAAAGCATCGTATTTTATTTCTTATTAATTGAATCGCAAAAGAAGCAATTTAATAAAAATGGAAAACATCCATCTTCATTATACTGAATATTTAAAGTTTAAATTGTTTTGATGCAAATTCCCGATGGTTTAAAATCCATTCTAGGCTCAGGTTGTTTGAATAATTTTGAGAAGCTTATCTAGAAAATGATAATGATAAAGGGAGAAATATTTGATGGAATATTTTTATTTTATAATCTTCATGATAAGACTTTATGAAGAAAGTTCATATTTATTTACCCCAGTCTAAGGCTTTTACAGGTACTTTGTACATTAATCTCAAAATGAATGACTTTTGATATGTCATATAAACTTAACTGGACATTGGTTAAATGTGTACTAGGGATTTTTTTCAAGTACATGCTACAAATTAACCCAGTTTATAGTTTCTGCCCATGCACAAAGTATGTTTCTAAGAATAGAAATTTTGACAAAACTTTATTAAAACCCATCCAGGCATTCTATAATAGACGTTTTTCATTTGCATACAATAAGTAATTATAAATGTTTGAATAGTAGATATTCAAATACTTGTATGTTCTTACGCATTTTGCATTTGCACACTTAAAGTACTTAAATATAAAATGATTCAAATACTTATAAGTAAACTTCAAGCAAATTAAAAACGCCTATAAAAGGTGACCTCACAAATAAATAGCGATATAATATCGATTACAATACAGTATAAGAAATGAATAAATAATTGATTTAATCAATACTTATAACTAACAAAAAAAGGTAAATAAAAACTTGGCTATATTGAAATCTTTCTCATAATTATTTTTTAATTATTAATTTATGGAGAACTTAATTTTTTAAATGATTTTTATTTTAAAATTTAGAATTTTGCATTTGATTTCCTAAGATTTCGATGCAAAAATTATATTTGTTTATTATTTTTTTTTAAACTTTTAATTTTAGGAAGAGCAAAAATATGCTTAGTTAGCAGATTTAGTAATGTAAAGTCGAATTTATATTATACAATATTTATTTTGACAATTTTTTACTGATTCATTAAAAATCAAACAAGTTTTGTGTGGTCAGAATTTTTGAGAAAATTAAAAATTTAGGTCATATTCCTTAAAAGTAAATAATTTTCTTATTGTTTTTAAAACTGTTAAAAAATTGACAAAAACCTTTCACAAATGTTGTAAAAGTTTTACAAAGAATTCATGAATATTTTTGAATTATTTAAATGGCATATTATATTAATTTACTAGAACAATTAGAAGCCCGTGTTCCAGTGAGTAGTGGTAAGAATTAAAAAACAAAAATTTGTTTAAAAAATTGCAAAAAAAAAATTATTTGGACGTAGCTAGACTTGATACTAAATTCTATGGGTCTATGATATGCACGTTAAGAAAATATTTACCTTATCTTTAGTTTTTTATTATTATAATTATATATAATTGACATTCACGTTGTATATTCGAAATTTTATTATAATAAAAAACTGAGATTATTTTGATTAAAGTTGTCTTTACATTATCATTAATTTCAAAAATATACATATTATGTATCCATGAATGAAAGAATATACAGATTATGCCTTCCCATATTTATATTTATAAATTGGTTTTTTCTGCTCACCTACGTCACAGGGGACTTGAAATACATTGTTTTGCGAAAGATTACGATTATTTATTTGAAAGAAAATCACATGTGATGCTAAAAAAGTATCAAAGTAAATATTTAAAATAACCGACATGCGCATGGCGTAATCTGCATATTCTTTCATTTATGTTATGTATCACAGTTTGTATGTATTATAAAATAAATAAATAAAAAATTCATTTGCTAGCATTTTTAAGAGATTTTTCATGTAACCAATGAATTTGACGATAAATTTTATAGTGTTGAAGGCAACTTAACCTTAAAACCTTAAAAGCCCATACTCACGATGAAGCATAGCGCCCGTTTTTGTACGACAAACTAGATTGGAAGAAAAGTTTATTATAAGTTTCTGGGTACCCACGATCAAACTTTTCATCCGTTTTTTCATCAGTATTCTCTGTGTGTATACAAATTGTTTATATGAAAAATGGATCACAAACTTTATTCAAATAAACACAATAAGAAGTACTAAAGAAATTCCAATAACTATTTCATATTAAAATTTCAATGCCTTTGTTGGTAAAAGACTGACAGTTTGACATTTTTGCAAAACACATGATCCGTATTGACTGACAAATTACTTGTGACCATTATGACACCACTTTCGTTTAGTTTTCCGTTAAGTTTTTTATATACACTAGCAAATCATACGTTAACGATGGCTTGTCATGCCCGAACCATACGCATGATTTGAACGTGTGTACTCATTTTTAGAGTAACATGGATCTATAAGTGCAAGTATTTTTGTACTTTCAAAACGATAAGATAGATAGATAGATTGGACGTTACATCTTAGTTGACATGGTATCTGTATTAAATCCTAATAGATTTTTATGTATGACGCAATGTTTACACTATTTTTTTACGTATAATATAAAAACATGAAAACACCTCGTACAAGCTGGGGTAAAACAATTCGAAAATCTTACGATCTATAAAATAAATAACCACATCTACCTGTCTTAGAAGATTTTTATATTGATATCTATTTTTATATCTATATCGCGAGTTATAGATAAAATACTTTGGTGCCTTTTCGTGTTTATATTTTATAGTAATAAACAAATCCACACATTCCTTGATTTACACATGGCAGATTGGAAATTGTCAAATCGTATAAAAAAGTATAAGATTTTTAATAACCATTAACAGTTTGCAATTGGACCTCGAACAGTCCACACATATTTGGAGGTTGTAAAGGAGGTTTGCAATTAGTGAGGGGAAAGGTTGTAAACTCAGAGTTGAAGCTGGACCTCGAACATTCCACACACTTTTGGAAACTGCAGAAGTATATTACAGTTGGTGAGGGGAAAGGATATAAACTCGGAGTTGCAGTCAGACCTCTTCGGAAACTGCAAGTCAGTCAGTGAGGGGAAGGGCTGCAAACTCGCATCGTAAAACAAGAAAAATCAATTTAGAAGAAGTAATAAAATTTGTACGAGAAGGAAAAATTATATTATAATTGGGAAAATACAAAATTAAGGATAAAAAGTTGGCGTTATAAAGCAGTGCTTTGGCCAAGTAAGGCTCTAGCCCTTTTTCTGAAGAAATTGGCTCTAGAGTAATGTGGTCCTAGAACCAGAAATTAAAAAAAAAAAAATAACAATAACCATTAAAACTGGTTGCATTTCATGATTCTGTTGGAAATTTAAAATCGTGTGAATCGAGGGATAAGTGTAATAATTTCATTTGAAAAAAAATTCTATCAATTTCATTGTCACAAATCTTGAAAACTGAAAAAGTGTTATTTTCACGGAATTTTCGTTAAAGATCATAATTAGTTTTTTTTTTTTTTTTTTTCATTTTTCTAAAATTAACTTTTTATTTAGAAATAAAAATAAAAGCTTGATATATTTTTATTTGTTTTTATTTTTACAAAAGAGCAGTTAGCAGTTAGTTATTGAAAAAAATATTTATTTTTATACAAAAATTTCTTATAAAATATAAAATCGTCTCAGTTTTAAATAAAAATACAAACAAGAAAATAAAAATAATGTGATTTGATTTACGTAAATCAAATAAATTATTATAAAAATACGTAATATAAAAAAATTATTATGAAATTAGAACTCACTGTCTCAAAAGAATGCATTTTTTTAAATATTGGGTTAGTGGGCTGGGCACAATATGGGAATATTTTACCTATAGAACCAATTCATTTGGGGTTAACACTATTTAGTGGATGGCCTACAAACCCATTGTGCTGTTGATGACGACAAAATAAAAGTATCGGTCGAATTCAACAAAATGTTTAAAAATACAAGAGATTGCTCAGAATCTTAACATATCGAAATCGAGAGCTTAAAACAATGATACCATCAAACAGAGGCGCCGAGAATTGGTGAAATCGTAAAAGTGTTGTATTTCATTATGATAACGCTAGGATCACACACATTTTTAATGACCTAGCAAAAAATGAGAAAGCTTAGCTAGGATCTTATGATTCATCCTCCATATACCTCTGACCACCTTTCACCAATCAGACTATTATTTTATTCAGTCTCTGCAGAACTTCCTCATAAGTTTGAATTCAAAAGAAAAGCCTGTGAAAATGATTTATTTCGGTATTTTCCCTAGAAAACCCAAAAGTTCTACAGTTCTGTTAGGAAAATGGAAAAAGATCATCGACAAAAATGGAGAATATATAATGTTTAATAAAATGTTTGTTTCACCATGAGAAATTCGCCTTTCATTTACGCGGAAAACAACAAAACACCACCACTCTTTGGCTCATCCAATAATTAAGAATTTTCCTTTGAGGGAGTTGTTAGATTATCTTAGATTCTATCTATTCAGCAGGAAATTCTGTAAAGTCGGGTTAATATGAACAGGATAACCGAAATATGTATGTGTAATGATGTTTTGAGATGCAATTATTGGTCTCTTCAGTAATTTAGAAATAGGTAATTTTGTTTAATTTCTAACGAACTTGACTATACTATACTATACTATACTATAATAAACGAAACTATAGTGTCTTTTAATAGGGACATAACAATTTTGTACCTTTATATGAACGCACCCTTAAACATTAATAATGACCGGTCAATGTCAAAACGTAGATTAAAGTCAACATTTTCATCATGGTAAAGTTCACGAACGAGCAACGCTTGGAAATTATTAAAAATTACTACCGAAATTCCGAGTCGGTCGCCGCAATTTTAAGAGCGAAAAATCATCCTCAGCGATGGGCTCATTTTTGTCTAAACGGATTTGTCAACAAGCAAAATATGCATTATTGGACAGCAACAAACCAACATGTGCTTCAAGAGACACCATTGCATCCACAAAAAATCACTGTATTTTTTCGTTGATGCGAACGATCGCCATATTACCGTCAATGGAGAGCGCTACCGTGCCATGTTGGAGGATTATTTTTGGGCAGAATTAGATGAAATTGATATCGGCGATATGTGGTTTCAACAAGACGGCGCTACAAGCCACACAGCACATGTTACAATCCATCCTTAATGAAAGACCCTTTATATACTCGTATTTTCCAATTCTATGTTAGAAGCTACAATTTTTGTCTTTTTAATTTGTCATTGAGGTTAGAAAATCCGTTAACATCTATAAACTAAGTTTTCCGTGACTTGTGTTCAATGAAATTATGATAACATTAATAATAAACAATTAATAATATTATGTACTTTGGTTCTAATAAAACTTAACGTTCAAGATAAGATACACAAAGAAATTTCTAACGAAACTACGTTTATCAAATGAAATGAAAACCGTCTGAGTTTTATTTTTTTTATTAACTCTTAGAAAAATATTTTTAATGTGACTAAGCGAATAATGTATGTAATTTTGCGTGTAAAAAGCGACTAAGCGTGTCCGGTAATCTTTGTTTATTATCTGACGATATTCGACCATAAAAATCGTCTTTTAATTTAAATGATTATAATTTTTCCTCAATTTTGGAAAGGAATGAAATATGATTTTTTCATATTTGAAATATAAATAAAAATCTTTAATTTCTTGCATGATCATTTCACGTGTTTTTTATTTTTGTCGTCTTCTAGAAATTGAAATCATTTTAATTAAGGTGTATTCAGTTTGTTTATTATTTGTAAATAACAACAGTTGTTGAAACTAAAATGAAATATGAAGAAAATTAATTTTAATTTTAAACATTTAAAAACATCAAAAAACTTTATAAAGAGGATTATTTCCTCTTAGGATTATTTCTTTCTCCCTTATCCTTAGACCGATTTGATTGAAATTTAACATGGTATCGTGACAAATTTTCCAATTAAATTCGAAATACCATAAACAAAAAAACGACAAAACTTTTTGGTCACTCTGGTTTTTCCTTTATAATTTTGCTCCTTCTGGATCGATTTTACTCAAATGCAGCACCAAACCAAGTTAAGGAATAAGCAACTCACATTGTAAATTTCATCAAAATCGGATAACACGTTTTTGAGTTATCTTCTATACGGACGGACGGACGAACGGACATGCATAAATCGATATAACTTTTGATTCCTGACACAACCATACCCAGTGTCTTTAATAGCAAATATTCTGGTTTTAGGACTTTAAACGTTTGGAGTTATCCTGTTTTTTTCATAATTTCGGTCCAAAAAATTTTGAAAAAAATGTATATAAACCACGGTAAGAAATCGAAATCTGTAACGGAATTCTAGAAGACGAGAAGCGACTATCATTTCACTTTGATACATTTTTTAAGACAATTTCTCACTTGAAAGGGACAAATATTGGCAGGTCACTTTCAAATACACATTGCAAATATAGCGTTGAAAATATAACATTTTCTTACAGTTAGTAGCTCCTAATTATTTTTGGAGACAGAAATTCCTTTATTTGGACCATCTATGTATGCATAACAATTCAAAGATAGCCATTTTTAAGATGTCAATGATTGCGCAAAACTATATATTTATTCTTTCATCTTTTATTATTGGTTATTCATGTTTATTTTATTGATAAAAATTGTTGCGTCCATTAAAAGTAAATATTTAAAAATCATTTTTCTTAAATTTCAATTTGAAATGGTTTTCAAACATCAATTTTAAAATTTTATTAACGTGTTTTTCATTAGATTGAATTAATTTTTTGTTAAATTATAAATCAATAAATGTGGGTAGAAAAGTATACATATGGAATTTTCCTTTTTTCAAAGAATTAGGAGAATTACGATTTGTGTGCGGGTGTAAATTGGGATTTTAAAAGATACGTCAATTGACTAGTAACAAAAATTTGGGGATGATTTGAAGAGAAATGGAAAATCCAAATCAATTTTTGGTTTAATTTTAACTAAGTTCGATACCTCGAATTGTAAAAATACAATTAAATTGATTTGAAATTAAATTAGGGTGTGAAATAATTTGATTGCTTTTTTTTCGTTTTTACTTTATAATACTTACATTTTAAGTACTATAATCGTTTGTACACAAATGACTATGGAAGGTCTGTCAATAAGAGAATTAATGAATGAATGATTTAAAAGATTTGGGCTCAAATTGAGTAAATTTACATGTTTTCAGATTTTTTAAAAGTTTCGAATTTTGTGAATATTTCCTTTGAAAAATAGAAACAACAAAATAAATCTTTCTTAAATTTTTGATGAGAAATTATATGGATTTTATATCCAAAATAGAATAAGCAAAAAAGAATTCCATTCGGACATGAAAGCATTTATATATTTCCAGTGATTTGATAAACGTATGCTAAAATATGTTCTAATAAAAAATTAATACTTTAAATTATTATAGAGTAGTGTGTCACCAGTCTCCGAAAACTTAAGGAATTTTCTGATTTGTCGTCTAACGAATTTGAAGAATTTTATTGCATAACTTAGTTGTTTTACAAACTTCATAGGTAATTTTATAAGCTTTTACAGAAATAAAGTTTAAAACTGATAGTATTTATTATTTTAAGTACAGTTAATGATTTGGCCAGCATATTGACTTTTACGACTTTTATTTTTTACTTATCTTATTTCAACGGAACAACTTTTAATTACGTTTGTATTATTTCACATTTGCTCCGGAGCAGAACAAAATTTAAACATGGAAGACAACAAAGTAGAACAGCTTGCTCCATTTTATTCTTGATTTCCAAACACAGCGTTGATTTGTGTTTAAAGTGTAATTGATCCAATCATTGGAAGTGTCCGGTTTGAGCCGCCTACCCCTGTATTTTCATCTAAAACTGAATTTTAAATTTCTATAAATTTTCTCAACTTTCTTGTCGATCAATCATTATTTATTTTATTATTCTTTCTTTTCGTTGTTGAGCCGGCAACATTTTTTAATCATTTATTTTATCGAAAAATAATTTTTGTACTTTCAAAAAATCACATTTTTATGTGACTTTTGGATTCTTGATAACAAAAAAAAAAAAGAATTTATCGGTATTTGAAGTAATTATAAAAGAAAAAGAATGTATTTTTATTATCAAGATCATGAAATGCGCATGAAAACAGATTACTATATTCTTTGATGGAAGTAAAATTTCTGTTCAAAAGAAAAAGGTGACAATGGATGTGAATGGTGTTGTTTGAATGGATGCCTGTGTGCACTTTTAAGATGTATTCTCGATTCTTTTCTGTATATATAAATCATTCACTTAATTTTCATTGCACCCAAAACGAGAGATTTATTTGAACTTGTTTTTCACATTCGTTTTTCTTGTATATCTCAGATACGTATATGTGTTTTCTTTTGATAAACTGAACAAAGTTTGAATTACACGAAAGTGTTGAAAATCTAATGAAAGATTAAAGGTTATAGTCCAGGTGCGCATACAATGGCTTGGATTTAAAATAATCAATATTTTTCATTATCTTTTAAAGATGTTTAACTTATTTTATAAAGCATTTTCTAGAAAATTTTAAAATCAGATTTCATTACTTAATCCCACAAGAGACTGGTTGTGTGATATAAAAATGAATCTAAAAAAAAAATATGTAAATTAAGTTTTATCGTGTTTAGAGAATAGAAATGATGACTAAACATTGTGATGGTCATTCTCCGATATGCATTAATTAATATTCAAAGAAATTAAACTAAACGATGACAATCAAAATTAATATATACTTAATGTCTCTTACCTCAAAAATTTTCAGCAACAATTTCACATACGCTTTTCGTACACCAATCGATTTATTTATTGATGCCAAAAAAATAACAGTGAATAATAATAAAAATATTGGAGTTAACAATACTCCAAATATTGTTGAGCCTTCTTCGGCTCCCATATTACGTCTGTCAAGAAAAATTCATACACAATATTTAAAAACTTCAGAAATTTTATTAAAACACACGTTATTTTATTGTTTTTTCTTTTATCTGAAAATCACTAAATGTATTTTTTCTTCAATATAAAAAATATGAAGTTAATTGAAGTTTATTGAATTGCGTTTTTTCTTTTCAAAAGAAAAATAAAATTTTTTCTTAAAAGAAGGAATAAAAAAAACAACTGATTGAACGGAAAATTACAGTTAAATTATATTTCTTTTTTTTTTAATACACAATTAATTAACAAACTTTCTTCCGAATTATTCCGTTTATTAATATTTATTTATTACTCTTCTTCTTTCTTTTTGTTTGAGGAAATATTTTACGCACGCTTCTGTAACAAGTAACATTAAAATTTCGACTAAAAAATTATAGAAAAAAAAAATTAAAGGCCGATCTGACAGTTCATAATATTTTTTATTTTTTTTAAAATGAGAGTGAGAAATGACAGTTTCCTGAACATATGTTAAAACGGGATAGAACGATATCGGATGTTCAATAGAAAAAAAGCGCATGACTGAAATTTCGACCAATTTATAGGTTTGTGTATATGATTATATTCGGTTTAATTTTAAATGTTTTTTTTAGATTTTTCCACTTATTTTGTTATGTATGATTTTTTATTTTGAAATATACAAAAATTAAAATAAAAAAAATTATTAAAAATTTTAAGAAATCATTTTTTGTAATAAAGTTTAAAACTATTCTTGAAATGCCGTTTAGACATGGAATTTAAATCATTATTATTACCTAGTAAAGACATTAACCGTTTAGAGATTGACTGTAAAATTTTTAGTAACTAAAAAAATTTGGTGTTGCCGTAAATGAAATAAAATTAAAAAAGGTTTGTTGATTTGGAGGAAAACGAAATTTTTTTTCTAAAAATAATATTGCTTTATCGAACATTCGCAAGTAAATGAACAAAGAAAATTGTTCTATAAAGCGAAAACAGCGGGTTTTTTTTGATTCAACAGAAAAATTGTAGTAAAAATAATTGGTTCAAAAATTTTTGAGGATTTCATGTTTTTATTCGCAAATTTTGTTAGTTTACAGATAATTATATCGGTTGAATAATTTGAAATTCAATAGAGTTGGCACCACCAAAACAATTATTAAGTATTATTTTAAACGATTCCTGCAAACCTGGTGGTGATGCTTGAAAATTATGTTTGCTATTTAAATTAGAATTTTTATAAAAGTTCAATTAACGAAAAGTTTAAAATGAAAATATTTATATAAAGTAAATGTTTTTGTTTAATATTACAATTCTACAATTTGAAAGAATGGCGTTAGATGGTGAATAATTATTTAAGTTTTAGAAAATGAAACTCAGAGTTTCACAAAGTTGAAGAGCTTGAATTTGGACGGTTACATTTTTTTACACTGCTCTGCTCTGGATCAAGTATTAAAAAAAAACAATACAGAGCCACCGACTTTAAACATAAGAATGGAAGGAGAAATATCAGAATTTCTAGCTTCAAATAAAACTTTGTGTAGGTGTAAAACAACAATTCACTGTAATTGCCCTGTTCTGGAGCAACTAGGGAAAAAAGACGTCTAGTATGTCCTGACATTGTACAGATAGAGATTGACCAATCTTGTTGTAAATTATTACCTCGAGATTGGGTTTATCTAAAGTCAAATGTCAGAATTACTTAGTTCTGTCCTTTCTAGGTAATCGAGTATGGATTTTTCATTATGTTTTCAGGGACGGGTACGTGAAATATTTTGAAGAAGAAATCGTTTGCTTATCAAGACTAAATGGCGGTTAGAATTGCATCACATCATCTCATTCTTCATTCTACGTATTTTTAATTTTAAAAAGGCCAATTAATATGAAACTAAAGAATTGTAATACATAATTACAATCATGAGATCCATCAATCCGTGATTATGGGAATTCTTCAAATATAAATTAAATTTCAATGAGACTTTCTTCAGGGTATAGAAATAATATTTGAAGGCAGATAAGGATGGAAAATAATCGATATAAGTGCGCCCTATATAAATACCTTCGATTTTATTTGAATTAGAGAATAAAATATGCTTAAATTTAATGTATAGACGTATTCAAATCAAGTCAAATCAAATTATTCAACAACATTTCGTCAATGCGTGACATTTTGTAATGGGATTTTTATCAGATATACATTTTAAATCGGAATTTCGAATGTTATATGCAAATTAAAAAAGACATTTTATTTTCTATTAGGAAAAGTAATTGAAATATAAAATACATTTCTAGTAAAATGTAGAAAAAAAGGATTTAAATTTCGTATAGAAATTCAATCTTTTAAATAGAAATGATATTTTGTGGAATTTAAAAATTTAAGATAAGTATAATAAGTATAAGATCAGTCAGCGGCGTATTATACTGAAACATTTGGGTAGCTTAAGCAAAGAACTACAGAACTTTGCGTCAAAATAGCATTGTAAAAATTTTAAATTAAAAAAAAGTAAGGGCTCTAAATAAAGGGTGTCTCCATAATAGCGTCAAATTTAAACTTCTCACTATTTTTGTTTTATTAAGTTAACAGTACTGAAATCTTGACATCTGTCATCTGTCATTGTTGCGGTTAATAGTCATTGGACTTTGTAGGAAGGAACGACGTTATTATTGACAGTTTGTCAAGTTTCGAGCGCCTACTGTTGTCAAAAAGACAATTCCACAAAATTCAAATTGTGCGTTTCTTTCGGAGCATTCTTTATTTAATTAATTATTAAATTCCCTATCGAATAAGCTATGGATCATACCTGTAGGACCCAGAATACCTGACATATACGTATACCTACCTTCATACAAGAGAATTCTTGTGTTTCCTATCCTAAAAAGGAATATTTTTGAAAACGGTGAATGGCATTTAATTCCTTATTAAATTGATCGTCGAATGAGGTATGGGTCGTCTTTATAAGATGCAGAATACCCGAGATATACACAAACTTCAGTTACGCATATTAAATCTTGCACTTTTATTTGGGGCACCCTATATAGAAATTACCTAGGCTGCTATATGATGATTACAGTATTCACTTTAAGATCTGTAAAGCAACTCTATATAACTGTGACTTCATGAAATGTAGATAATAAGTGATTAAATGGCGGTTTTCTCGGCAGTTTGTCCCTTTATTTTCTCTCGGGAGCATAATTCATCGATAAAGCACTATTATCAAAATCTATCCTCAACTAGATAACGTATTTCAATATTTTCTCTTGCACTACTGAACATCAGTACGATTTTCCACGATTTTCCCGTGGGTTTTCAGATATGTGTAAAGATTTTATTCAATTATGAACTTAAATCTACAATTCATTATGTTCCCAATTTGCAACTAAATATTAAATATTTTTTTAATTGAATGAATTCTAGATTCATTTAAAAAAAAATTTATTTAAAAAAAAAAAAACTCTACGAGTACTTATTTAAATATAACTAATCTAGAAGCTTTTCAGAAATTTATCCTTTTTCCTACAATCATCTTCATCGTAATTGACAAGCAGAGATCCATTCAAATATACCATTTCGAATCTCATCCAAATGGAAACATAAATTAGGTGAATATATTTGTATGAACTGATAAAATCGGGCATCATTTTGTAGCAGAGACTTCAACGAAGTGCTTTTTAAGGATATTCCAAATTGTGTATATATTGAAATTCTTCAACATATTTTTATCAGAGATGTAAAAAATAAATATTTTTACAATAATTCTAGAAATTTTACTCTAGTCATGAAACCTTTTAAGGTACACAGAGAAAGGTTCGTACACACAAAACTTTAAACATAAATACATAAGAGTAAATATCGAAACTTATTGACTAAAAATACACATTTAAAGTTCCGTTCCAAATGGAATTTACAATTATTACATTGGTAAGTGATGATGATGATGATGACGATGGTTTTTATAGGTATAAGAAAAAGTTAGAGGCAAAGTAAATATGGAGACTTGGGGACTATTATAAAGTAATAAAAACTCAACATTAAATATCAATAAATAATAAATTATGTTATAAAAATAGAATCTATTAGAAAATTATTTACATTAAAATGTGATTGTACTTTATTTAATCGAAAATTAATGATTTAAAATTTATTATATTTTAGATAATTGCATTTATTTAATCAAATTTTAGTATATAACATTTATTTATAATTGGCAAAGGAAAATAAAAACTGATAAGTTCTTTGGATCCTGGACTTCATTGAAAACTTTGAAAACATTATTTCTCGACCCTTTCTTATAAATTTGCTTAGTTCAACTAATTGTCTAAAAGTTTCCTTAAATTGTTAATCCTAAAATTGGTAATATTAAAAATGTTGCTAAATATAATATAACCCTCAAAAGTAATTTTTTTTTTATCATATGTGCCTTTTTTTACTGGATTAGCATTATTATTTTGATGGACATGTTATGCCAAATTTGATCGAGAACTTCAAAAGTATTTGCTAGTCCTGTTGAATCTTGTCAATCATCTAA
This sequence comes from Xylophagus ater, assembly GCA_963422695.1. NCBI lineage: Eukaryota > Metazoa > Arthropoda > Insecta > Diptera > Xylophagidae > Xylophagus > Xylophagus ater. Next base: position 48,707,444 of record OY730478.1, on the reverse strand, counting down.
TCTTATTTTTTAAAAAAATTACTGTAACCGAAATCAATAAAAAAGAGGGTACAAGAATTTAAAAGCGATTTTTGTGTTATCAAAAAGGACAATAAACTTGATCGTCTAGACATAATACAGAGCTTTTCTATGGATACGTGATGTATGGTTGTAGCTTTATAGCCACCACCTATAGGAGTATTATATAAAAAGATAAATTTAGTGATATTTCGCATTTATGGTAATTTAATAAATTTTAAATCGAAAAGAATTACTATATTGTGAATAAAGTACTTTATTTTAAAAAGAAAAACAAATCAAATTTTATGTGATTTGAATAAATAAATAAACTTATCCAAGATTGACACGGTTTTCAATGGATATATCTATATTATGTTTTGAAGTCCAGGAAATCAGAATGGAGAAGCCTTACTCACAAGTGTCACCACATCATAATAAATTTGTTGAAAAATTCTACATCATGTCCACAGTATTACGTATTTTATAAACTTAAAGAAAATAAGTTGTAGTGTTTTGTATGCCATTTTTTAGTATATTCAATGGCAATCAGTATGGACGAAAACAGAGCCAGACTAAAAAACAAATCCAGCGATTGGACCGTATTTCATGTAAGGTAAGAGTAAGAATATGTAACATATATAGAAAAATATATAAGAAAGATTAAAAGAATATTATAAAGTTACAAGCTGAAATCTTAATAGTCTCAGTCTACGCAACCGATTTTACGTTGTTAACGAAAACTAATGAAGCTTAGAATGACCATTTTTTGTGATGTCTCAAAGAAATTGATTAATTTGAATAAATTACACCAGAAATATTTTTCTTACTGTTTGAATTTCCATTGATACTTTGTTTATAATCCAATGCAATTCCAATTTTGTCCAACAATTTCTTCTCTATGGCCATAAGCATGAACACTTTTAATTTTTTTTCAGTATTGAGGAACTTTTTTTTACAAGCGGCTTGAATATAGGATAACGTCAATAGATATATGTAAGCTAGTGAAGGCTCCTACCATTAGGTTATACCTACTCAAAATACTAAGTACAGAAATGCTAGAAGGTACAGTACATGAATTATTTATTTATATTTTTTGTAAGGAGGTGAATAATCCCTGTAGTTAGGTTCTGTGGCCCATTGCATCCTCGGGAAACACGTAATTGCCCTCGGGTCATACAGGTCGAGATCTATCAATCCTGTCGGGGAAAAACTAATTACCTAATGATCTGTCTAATTTCCAATGACAGGGTATCCCAACTCTGGAAATAGTGCTGTCCTCTTCAGGTAATCGAGTAAGGATTCTACCTTCAGATTTCGGGCATCCAATCAAGTCAAGAATGGTTTACCGAAAGCATTCTTGCGTAGGCCTAACATAGGGCATAGCATAAACATAGAACATGTAATGACAATTCCTCGGCGACTCTGCACTTGCGGCAGGTGGGATCAGATACGATATCTTTGGTGTGCAGGTGTTTGTAGAGGCAGTGCGTCATGAGGACGCCCACCAGAACTCTGGTTATGTTTCGGTCCAACTTAGTAACGAATCCCTGGCAAGGCCCGGATTTAGCACAGTTATGTCTAATCAGCCAATTAGCTAAATATATATAATACATTAATTTTCGTGACCTATCCTGGCCTGGAAAACAATGACGTTAAAGTGGCGTCCACGGCTTCGTTTGGTGGTGTATATCCGAGAGACCAAATTTTTGATAACATTCTCATATAACTGTATATATAATTTAAGAACTAAGTAATTAACCGTGTCTAATATTTGCTCATTCAACTTGCACGTACAATTTTGTAACCTTGGAAAATCTTTAAGGAAATATTCAATTCAATTGTTGTACAGAGGACTTTGTAGTGAATTCACCGTTATTAGCGATGATAACATTTATTAGAAAAGTTAAAAAAAGAATTTTAGTTTCTATATTATAAAATTGGAATTTCAATCATCTCTTTGAAGTCATCTAACGATGTCAAACGCTTTTAAATCAATTTCAAAAAGTAACTGCGTTTTAGTAAAGCTTTTGAACATTTCCAACTCACGTTCATTGAATTTTTGCTTCAAATCATTCTCATCCATTCCGATATAATTTAATATTTTTCTCGTTTTTAATACGTGACTTCGATTGATTTCATTTGATTTCGATGTGATATCATATCATTATTTTGATATCGTAAAAATAGATTTTATTTCGAAATATAGTAGAATATTTATTTTTTTGCGGATGGGATATTAATGATCCTATTATGGGGCTACTAAAAATATCATATTTTACTTTTCTATCGTTTTGAAATTGGAAAAGATGAAAAGAAAATATACTTTTCTTGAAGTTCGTAAATGGGTTTTTCTTTTCTGATATATTCGATCATTAATCACTTAATAAGAATTGGTTTCTTTTTTTTCTTAAACAAAAGCTTTTAGCGTTTTTATGAAAAACTTCTTAAAGTTTGCATAAATTGTTTTAATTTTAGTCATATTTTATGGAGACATACAAGTATATTTGAAATAAATTATTATGAAAATAACTTGGAAAAACTTACACCCAAAGAAATTATGAAGTTATTAGCTAGTTATGACAATTGTTGTCCGAACTAAAAATTAAGTTATTGTTATTACATCTAATTTTTTTGCTGTCCTAACTAAAAAGTTTATTTAATAAGTATTTAATGATTTCCATTAAAAGTTACATTAAAATATTACATATAAATTGTTTTCAACTGAAATTTACTTGTGTCAATTAAAGTTTTATTTATGGCAAATGAATCTGTTCTAGTAGTTAACAAAAACATATATATAGTAACTGAAAATCGGCATATAAATTACTTTTTGACGTCGTATGGCAGAGATGGGACAGAAAAACAGTCAAAACTAGCAATATTTCATGGTTTTTCTTCATAACTATGTTTCTTCTCTTTCAAATTTCCTCAAATTCGCAGATAATCTAGACTCTCATAAATATATTCTGCAAATTTTATTCAAATTGGTGTATTAATTTTGAAAGCACATCAAAAAACCTTTATGAACAGATTATTTTCTCCTACGACTATTTCTTTCCCCACTATGCTTAGACCGATTTTACTGAAATTTAACATAGTATCGTATGTTATCAACTTATGTAAATAATTTAAACAAAATTGCTGTACAAATTTTCCAATTAAATCTAAAAAATGATAAAAAAAAGACAAAACTTTCTGACCACCCTGGTATTTGCTTAAGACCTTTGCTCTCGCTTTGCTCTCCCTGAGTCAATTTTGCTGAAATGCAATATCAAATCGAATTAAGGAATATACAATTAGTTTACAATTTTTCCAATTGACTCCTAAAATCCATAAACAAAAAAACGACAAAACTTTCTAGTCACCCTGGTTTTTCCTTTATAACTTTGCTCCCCCTAGATTGATTCTGCTGAAATACGATACCAAACCAAGTTAAGGAATAAGCAATTTACATTGTAAATTTCATCAAAATGGGATAACGCATTTTTGAGTTATTTTGTATACGGGCGGACGCACGGACGGACGGACATGCGTAAATCGATATAACTTTTGATTCCCGACACAACTATACCCTTGAAACCTTCCTACGATATACCCTCTGGTAGTACCTAATAGGGCATAAAAAGTGTCTAATTATTTATTTGGATCATTACAAAAACACTTGTCATGAACAAATTTTATATCTTGACTACTAAAGTGACCACTTGAGGGGAGAACTTGTAGCATTGTGTAGGCAAAGAAAAAAAAAATTATGAAGAACCGAGCTCCGGATTTGAACCAGAGCCTCATCAGATTCTAGAAACGAGGTCTTAACCGACTTGACCATTCAACACTGTATTTATTAATCTGTTGAATTTGAATTTTCAAACATTATTCAAATAATACAACTGTTATTCGAAATATAACGATTATTCTATAACCTTTCAATGTCAATGCCAATTATTTATATTAACAACTATTATTAAATTAATACTCCTACAATTGAGCTTTCAAAGTTTAACAAACCGCATCCAAGTTGGAATGTATGAAAATGGGATGAAAATTGTAGCATTACTTTGTTCCTTTTATTTGTAAGGCGCATTTTTTCCGTTTAACGCTTTATTGAAAGTTAATTACTTCGAATAAATTAGCTAAGAATGCCGATGTACTTCAGTTCTCTAAAAGTTTAATTAGGAGCCCTGAAATATTTTTCTGTGTGTACACACTCATAATTGTAGTTACAATAGTTCATTGGATTGTGGTTATAGAAAATTATCTCAAGGACCAAATGTGAATTATTTAAGCCTGACACAGTGTAGGAAAATAATTATTCTAAATTTATGGCGACATTGTATAATCCTCCTGTTGATAGTGCAACAAAGTACACCCACTAAAATTCGTTTACACACAAAATAGGAACAATGATTATAAGTAAAAAGGTATGTACAAATATTAATTATTAATTATTTTCCATTTTTTTTTGATTTTTTATGTGTTCTTAACATTTTTTTTATGAAACAAAAACATATCTAAAAATTCATTGAAAGCAAAGGTCATGATCCTGATTAACTTTAACGTTTCGCATAAATGGAATTATATCTGTTATGAAGTCGACACAAAAAAAGGTATATAACAAATTTAAACATTAACATCAACACTATACGTATAACAGTCTCACCAACAATATCCAAGTGGTCAGGTTATGTGGCTATAATGTTGGATGTTCCATTATTCTGACACAACCATGAGACATTAACAAAATATACTGAAGTCCATATTTATATATACAAAAGGGACGTATAAAATTTTTGGAACCCTTTTTTTTCATTTTCCAAAAAAGAAAGTTGTAAAAAAAAGAACACAAAACCAAACGAACACCCACAACCTCTTTATGACGAACACGTGCTGAATTTGGAAATTTTCTTTCATTTTTATTGTTTTTCATCGTTTCATACTGTTTGTCATGAAAATTGGTAATGTTAGCCAACAGAAGTATTCCTGAAAGGATCAATTGTGTAATGTTGAAAGTTTAATATGCCAAACTCGAACACTAGCATTCCTTCTAGAATCCCTGAGTTTTTTTTTTCTGCCTGGTGTATGTGGTTTTAGTCGATTTGTTTGCTTTTCAAATTGGGTTAATGAGATGCTTAAGTATCCCATATAGTATTTTGTGTATAGAATAAATACATATTCAGTTTACATTGCCAACCGTATTATTGGATGGGTCAAAAGGTTGTTGCGTTTTTTCTGTATAAATGAAAGGCGAATTTTTCATGGGAAACTATTACTGTATCTTTTGAAATTTTCCTAGGAGGACTATTATCCCGATATTGCAGAACTTCTGTGTTTTCTGGGCGGAAAATCAGAACGGGGCATTTTCATAGGTTTCGTCTGAACTCAAATTTATAACATTAAAGGAGTTCTCCAAAAACCTAAACAAATGATAGCGTTATGATGCAAAATCGGGATTATCAAAATTTCTCAGGCAAGTTCTATACATTTTTGGCGAGTGATCAAACTTGTATGTGGTCTAGTGTTATCATGATGAAACACAAAAATTTTGCGATTCAACAATTCTGAACGCTTTTCGTTTGATGGTTTGTAACGCTAGATTTCGATATGTTAAAATTCTCTAAGCAATCTCTCGTGTGGTTAAACGATCAATGAATTTATTTTGTCATTATCAACGGAATGACCTTTTGGTCCATCCAATAATTACATCCTTCTCTGTATACATGGCGAATTTTAGGTGAACTTTGTTGCATTATTAAATATAAGCTTCTGAAGAAAATGAAATTACTGCGAGAAACCTTTTTTTTATTGCAAATATAGTACTTTTTTTTTTTAAAAAAAATGCAATTTTTTAAAGATAGAAGAAAATTCAATATGGAAAATATTAGATCAAGATTTTTATATTGAAAAATATTGAAAATATATCCAAATAGTAGATTTTTACGATAGTTTCAAGATTTTATTTAATATTGTACTTATTTTTTTAAATAAAATTTTTTTTATGAAATCCTTTTTTATGAAGCAATATAAATTGTTTTTTAATGAAAAGTTTATATTGCAAGTCGTCTTGTCTAGATTAAATCGGATCTACGTATTATTTTACTATTGTATTTTCGTCGAATTTTATACAGTATACTCTTGATTCTAGGAAATTTTTAAAATTTATAATGCTGTTATGTACAATTGTAATTGTTTTGCAAGGATTTAAAAGAATCTATGTATATGCATAAAGACGAATTTTCATGATGATAATATTCATATTTATATATGAAAATCCAGCTTAAGTCAGACTTTTAAATAGAACGTATAATGTACATGAAATGATGAAGTAAATTGGTTACACAAAAATGATTGAACGATAAACTTTCAGAAGTTTTAAAGTAAATTATATCTTTAGGATTCATATTTCTCTCAACAATAATTAACTGACTATGTAACTAATTACAAATAATTTATCTGTTCCTGTGTTAACTTTCCAATGATGCAGTTTTGAACCATATTTCGGTAATAAGTGTAAAGTACTTGGCACAGAAAAAATCGTCGTTTACCCCACGGCTCCATTGGACTTATTTCAAGACCTACTTTCAGTCGGACTGACCAAAAAGTCCAAATTTTAGAGTCTCCATTAGGCTTTTTTCAGTCCGACTGAAAATATGTCCAATTTTTAGAGTCTCCATTAGACTTTTTTTCAGTCCGACTGAAAATATGTTTTGAAATAAGTGTAATGGAGTCGTGTTGTTAGTTTCGTAGTGAAATTTAATGATTATTGACAAATAAAATATGGTCGTCCTTATGTATTACCGAAAAAAGGGTGACAATAGGAATGTTATTCTCCCTAGTTGTTCCGGAACAGAACACAATATTAACATTGAAAACAACAATATAGTAAGATAGAACCAGTTGTATGAGGAGCTTATTTTGAAAGTGGTTTAACTGAACTTTTTTCGATTTAGTTAGAGTTATTAGGAGTTTTGTAAAATGATTCCAATACAAATTGCCTATAGTCTAGTGACTAGATAGTTGAAATACATATATTTAACTTTTTGGCCGTTTTGTGATAGGTAACTGATTATTAAATTGTTTTAAAAGAAAAGACTAGATATATATATTAAATTTTGAAAATAAATGGCTCATATTTTGAATGAAAGAAATCTGCTCTGAGCGAGACATTACAAATCAATAAATTTCAGTTTTTAAATATTCAATCGACGTTCCACTGTATTCATTTAATTCATTCTTCTTAAAATATTATTTTGATACAAGAAAAAATATAACTAGTTAAATCCGTTTCATTCAGTTTTGTATTAATAAAATACTTAACCTAATTTTTGGGTACATAAATTGAAAAGCATATTCCTCCGAGAAGATATTAACCACGCTAAAATGAATAAATTGAAATAATTTTATGCTACATGAAAATAATTCATTTGTAAGAATAGATTGGAACCGAAACAATATGATAGCGATTTATTTATCCTTTATTTTCTTTAAAAAAAAAACCACTCAGTCTCAAAAATACACTTTATATATTTACTTAAAAGATTCTTTCATTTTGAAAATCTATAGGAGGAAAAAAAAATGAAAATAATATCCATCCTATTTAAAATATTTTACCATCTCAAGCACGTAGGCATTTACGATTTAGTATCTTACGTACAGGTTCAGGTTCAAGTTAGACACAAAAATACACCTATATGTGTGATTCTTATATCCTGTAGGCATAGTGGATTAGATATGAACTTGAAACGAAATATTTATGTAATGTTGTGTACTCTCATAAACATTTTACGTGACATATTTACATATACATGAAGTTTCTATTGATAATATTTTTATCCTCGTGTAATATTGGAGATCATTGTATTTTAAGGAAAAGTATTATTAAATATTCGATATTAATCTTAAATATCCGTTTTTTTTTCTCTTTATATGTTTTTTTATTTAATTAAATAATATGAAACAATTCTACCTTATTTTATTCATCTATGCTAAGGAAAATCTAGATCAATACATTTTTTCAATTAAAGAGAATAAGAAATAATTATGGTACTTTCATATCTCTAGTTATTTTACATGCGAACATCAAACATGCTATCGTGGAAGAGTTTAAGGAAAAGGCCTGCTTGGCTGTTGAGTTATTCTTGAAATATGTTTTTTTACGGTTTGTTAATTACGAGTACTTATGTACAATTATGTAACCTCAACAATTGTGGAACTACTCCATTCATACGAAATATTTTCTAAGCAGTGGCTAAAATGTGTAGAATAGACTAGAATTCTAGTAAAATTTCTGTTCTAAAGTCACTATAAAACAAGTGATTCTCAAAGTGGTCTATATCGACTCCCAAGGGTCGATTACGACCTGCAAGGGGTCCATGTTAGCCAGAAAAAAATTTGGGGGTCCATAAAACGAAAACTACCTTATAATATAAAAACATATAACTATTTACATTCTACATAAATTAAAAAAGTACCTATGAAGTAAACAATTTTAAAACATAAATGTGATGAAGAATTATATTAAAATTTCAGTTATTAGGTATATTTTGTGATATATGAAACTGTTTAAGAATTACACACCACTACGGTTTTGTAAGTTGTTCCCCTCCGCTTTATGATGGCAACAATTTGAACTTGTAAAAACTTCCCCATAATGATATACCGGTATCATCATGTTACACACATATGTGCAGTAGAAATTCTTGTCTATTCCGATATAAAATATACAACGTTGCATAGTATCTTACATAATATTTACGATCTTGGGGTGGTATACTCACTTTTAGCCCTTTCAAAGTGAGTAGCACTATACCAGCTGTCAAAAATACATTTGAATCACCAATTTCGAAAAGCGCTCATGTCGGTTTTTTCAAATTGTTCAGGAGACAGAAAAAACTGAATTTCTGCCAAACTATATGGAGTTTAAGACCGCAAATTTTTTTGAAAGTGCTAAGCATTGGACTGCGTGATAACATACTGAAATGGTTTTCTTTATTATAAGAGTGCCGAAAAAACAGCTATGAGAGTTTTCCGAGATGAGCCCTTTTCGAAATGGATTGAAGAATGCAGGTGGTTTTAGTAATAAAATGGCAAATAAAGAATGTTTATCATAAGATAGTCAGTTTATTAATCAGAAACCATCATTATCACAATCATTGTACGAGCCTCTGCGAAAAGTAAAGAAAATTTTGAACTTTCGACTGACTAATTGTTTTTGTTTTGTCCCGAACATTTGTCACAGAACAAGTGGAACTCCGTGGTAGGAGTAGAAAGTTGTTTTCGCCGCTGTCATAGTTGGTGGAAATAAAATACTTCCTGGACGGGCAAAACTGGCAGTGGGAGATTTTGCATATAATCAAACTCCAAACCCATGATAGTGGTACCAACCACTTGAGATTTTTCAGTGATTTCTTTGATTTCAGAGTAAAATTTGGACGCCCTATGAACTGGTAGTTAATTTCTTAACTATTAATTAATTTCTTCGCATTTTGAGAATATTTCAAGTTGTGGTCTCCAAAATGACAAATTAAAATTGACCTTGAAATATGTAGTTCGCATATGCTAGATGTCTTCAATTAGTTTCGAAAAGGTCTCATCTCCAGAAGGACATGCATTTTTTTCCACTTTGGAAAACACAATATGAGTCCCTGTTTCTCATGGAACATGCGTCTATACGTGAAGATAAAGAAACGGCAAAAAAGTACATTTTGAAAAAAAAACAGACATGAGCCCTTTTCGAAATTGGTGATTCATTTGATGTTGATGAATTTGCAAAAAATTAATATAGGTAAACTTACCCAAAACCGAAAAACATGGCAAGTGGTCCACGAGACCAAAAAGTTTGGGAACCTCTGCTTTAAACAAACGTAATCTATAGTTTCTTTAAACTTACTAATATAATAATTTTACTTTCTTAAACTTTAACTAAAGCAAACAGAGAGTGATGTAAAAAAATTCGAACTCCAGTTTTCCAGGGAAATGCATGTTTTGGGATTCCCTGAATCCGACTTGACTATATTCCAAAGATGTCTTGTCTCTATGAGCGTGTCTGCATGACTGTGTCAACTTTTTTTTAAATATGGTAATTCGAGAAGGCCCTAGTCAATTTTATTCAAATTTGGTTCAAAGATAGGGCATGAGCAAGGAGATGAACTGATTAGATTTTGGCAAAATCACAATATTTCTTTAAGTTTTGTGCAGATGATAACTCAAAACCTACATCATCAATTTCAACAGAATTTGGTACACAGATAGCCTGGATTAAAAAGAAGAACTGACTAAATTTTTTACCGGAAATGTTAAACTGGAAATGGGTTATTTTGCGCCGTTGGGGTCACTATTTCGAGTGCATGATAATTTCAGAATCGCTTACTCATTTCTACTATATTAAAAGTTGGTATAAAGTTAAGTTATAAGTTGAACTGATTCAACATTGTTGTAAGAAAGTTGGGTGGTTTGTCAGATATATTTTATAGATGTTACCTGAATCTGAATTTTTGCAGTGCTGTGAGTATAGTTGTATGGTATTTACTAGTCTAATTGTAATCATGTTTATTAGGAACAATAAATTAAATATTGATTGGAAATGCTATTTTGTATCAAAAATTCTTCGTTTCCACAAAAACTTCTTTTTAATAATGTATCTAAGAAAGAATAGTAGATTACCAGACCAGATATTTTAACTTCCAAACTTATTGAATTTGTGAGAAAATTAATTATCAAGTTTTGTATAACTTTGCAATAGAAAAGAAATAGATGAGCCTTTATAGGATAACCAAACAAATAAGAGGGTACACGGTTGTAATTATCATAACTAAAGCCCTTGTCAGGTTGAATGAAATCTAGTCATTATTGTTCTTCAACATAATTTAAAATATAAATTGAAATTCTACAGAAGATCGCTTTGAGGATTAAAAGTTCTTTATATACGTAATAAAATTCACCATTTTTAAGAGATAGGAAAAAATTTTCAATAATTTTATTTTATAGAAATTACAAAAAAGAAAATTTGAAGGAATAAAAAGAAAATTTCAGCTATTTTATTTTCTATGTTAATTTTTCCTTTTTTATTTTTTTTTTGAAATATTTAAATAAAGTCAAAGATCACAAAAACGGTTTTCAAATAATGTTTAAAATTAGTATGAAATTAAATTATATGTAATTCGTGCTTGAAATAATCGAAAAATAAAGTCATTCTCCTTTTAGAAATTTCCCAAAAAAAAAATAAAGAACTTTCTAAAAACAAATTGAAAGAATACAATTTTTTTTTATTCTCATAAGAAAAAGTCCTAAATTTGAAATTTATGAGTTTTTCTTTGGTAATTTTTATTACGTCTTCAATAGAAAAAAAGAAAACCGCTTTTCATTTTCAAGAAACATTATCAGTAACTTTTTTCTAAGTTCGTAATTTAATAATAGTTAAAAGTTTCACCCAATTTGTAGAAGTTCCTTTTATTGTTATCATTATAACGTTTTTTTCTTCCATGTTTGTTCCTTTTTCCACGTTTGTTATTGCAATCCCAAAAATGTGTCCTTTAATTTTGAATCCATTAAAGTTTTGGGAATGGTTATTTTTTCAAACAAAAAAAAAAGTCGAAAATTACATTAGAAAATGGCAAAGAAAAGATGAAAAGGCTGCGGAAATTGTTGTATTATATGTTTTAGTTTGTTGATTTCAAGAATGAGAAAAAAAAGGAAAATAAAAATTATAGGATAAAATGGATCCACAAGAAGGTGCTACTGGCTACTTGAATTTCTAGCTAAAGATACTTATCATCAAATTGTATATTATACATAATATATAAAAGAAAATATAAAATTTACTGACGTCAAGTAATATTATTTTAGTCGTTTTGGTCCTTAATTTCTAGGATGATGAGTCTTACACCATATTTTTCCCTCTTGATGATAATGAAATTTTAATGACATCTACTATATACCTTCGATGCGATAGTATACTATCCAGTGGTGTAGTAAAATTTGTTTAATGACATATATTAGAAAACTGTGAATTATTTTTAATGGGATACATCTATCTGTATAAAAATTAAATATAAATCACCAGGAAGATTCCCTCCCTAACCGTTTGAATAAATAGGTTTAAAAACAGCGTAGGTAAATTTTTACCAAAGAGCAATATCTGATGATTCAGGCTCACTATGCTTCCTTTACTTTGCTATTGTCAGTTAACAGATATCAACGGTTATATAGAATGGTGGATCGATTTACGAGGTTTCAGAACTACACCGTTATACTTTTGATTTAAATAAATTTTACAAAATCCATTGCTTCAGACTTTTAAGATTCGTGATATGTAAACCTTAATTGATTCTACTCTAACTTATAAAGTTCTAAATTATTTTGGCATAAATCACTTTGATGGAATAGGATACGACTAAACATTTCTTCGACATTTTTCTACAAATAATTGTCAGATGTATATTGTTTTTAAATAATACTCAATTAACATAATGTCGCAAATACGTGAAAGATTAAGTAGTTCCTGTGCCTAAAAAAAACGTGTTTTGCACTGGGGAGGACCGGGTTTGACTCTCGGCTTTGCCTGTTTCATATTTCTTCTTCCTTGTCTACAATTTGCCTCAAGTTTTGCAGAAACGATATTGCAGGCTAACCAAGTTCGAAGAATTATTTGGGCCAGCTGTATTAGCATTATGTCACGGGTAAAGGATTGACGACAACGCTTTCGGATTTTCGTATTTTTCGCTCATAAATAATGCAAAAAGTCAAGGGCAGGATTCTTCTTCGAAATACTCTTCTCGATACCTTTGTTTCTACGCTACTGAATTCTTTAAAAATAATTTTTAAGTATTATAATATTAGTGAAAAAGTGTTAAATTTCTACAAGAATAGTAAATTTTTATAGTTAATTCGAATTGTTAATATTTTAAAATCAAATTAAAATGAAATTTTAATGTTCTCTAAAACTAGACATCCTGTTCAAAGTTATAAAGGGAGGACAACTATAAGATTCAGTTCCAAAAGATGTGATTTTGAGTAAATTTTTGAAAAATTTAATTTCAAATTTTTATGTACAAAAATAAATGAAATTTATAATTTATATTTTTATATACCAGAAAAGTTTTCAACACGACCATTTCCTTATGCCCAAGAAAAAGGGACATTAGAATAATAAAACGATATTTTGAAAAGGAACTTTTTTAATTGTTGTACGTGAATTAATTAGTTCAGAAGACAATTTAATTTCTATTTTTATACTTGTTTCATTATTTTATTAAATTGATATTCTAATTTGGAAAAGATTTTAAGAAGGAACTTTTGTAGTATATAAATGCGGAACTTTAAATTTGATTAATTATTTTGCAAATGGACCAAATTAATAATGACATTCCAGGAATTCAATATCGTTTTCGTTTCTCGAAAAAATTCAGCATTTTATACCAATTTTCAAGGATAGTCAGTATTTCTTCCGTTCGTTTCTAAAAAAACAGTTGACCTCTCAAAATTGTCGTATTCGTTTCCAGAATATGTTGACCGAGAATTGCAAACATAGTAATTGTAAAAGTGGACTTATATTATAGGATTTAGGATTTTTGTACTGATTTCTAATTTGAGAAAATCGTATTCCTTTGATACTGTTCTACATAGACTTTGAATTAGAAGTTCTTTAGTGGGCGATCAATATTGTGACTTTATAATATGCAATTATTCTCCATCATTTGATGTCCCTTGAAATAAAAATTTTATAATAGCTATTGGAGCTATGATATTAGAGGATTTCAAAGTGTATTAAAGTGTATTATTCACAGTATACTGTTAGATCTAAAGATACGCGTACTCATAGATATGTGGTTTAGAAATATTATAATAGGCGAAGGATATGCACCTAGTAATCATTAAATTTTAAGATCTAAGAGATGACTGATTGATTACTATTATGCAGTTCATATGGTCACGCTGGTTTTTATGACACTTTCCCTTGAATATCTGTACTTAACTTTGGTTTCAATTTATATTTATTATAATTTATTCCACTATATTTCCATCTAAGGCCTAAGTTATAAAACGATCATTGTATCTTGATCTTTAGAGGAAAATAATACAAAACATGGGAAATAGTTTAGTAAATAGATTTTAAATAAAAAATCTTAAGTATATCAGGTAATTTGCTTTTTATAATTGTTTTTATAAATTGAATGATGAAACATGTTTTCATCGAACAGCTGTTTTGTAAACTGCGTTTCAATTTCATTTCATTCCAATGGCGAACTGCCAAGTTGATTCCTTCATCAGGAATTTTTCGTCGATATTCTAACCCCAAACTTCAGCGTCCCAATAAGAAAATAATTATAATATATAAATATATATAAAAAAATGGATACAATTTGTGGCTCATCGGTAAAAAATGGTAAAGGAAGAAATAATCAAATTAAATTCGATGAAAAAAACTTTCTTCTTATAAGAAACTATTACACGACTTATGTAGCCGTGAACGAAAATCTGACTGAAAGTTTCTCTGACATTCGTAAAAGAGGTATAATTACCTTTCATTGAAAATCAAAGAAAAACGTTCGTTTTTCACTAGTTCCAAAATTTTCTTCATTACAATGATCATCGTATAACTTAGGCCTAATCAAAAATTAGTGAGTTAATATTATTTACGGGTGTGAGTATGAAAAATATGAGGATATGGTATAATGAAATATTTGATTAGTCATATAAAAATAATTTACCTTTTATATGATTGGACTCAAATTGAATGACATTTCATAAAAAGGGTTATTTGAAACCGCATAAAATGCCTAAAAGTAAACATATGTTACCTTTTATTGACTTGTATACAAACATAATATATCAGAAAACAAAGCAATAAGTAAACAAAATAAAAGCAAAAAGCTATATATATATATAGTATGTAGTAAAAGCTTATATTATGAATCAAAAAGAAATATATACTTCTCATAGTATCTCTGGTATCACTGATGATGATCCTTTCAAAATAACCTTTAAGGGGGCACTTACTTTCTTCCCAAACGTGGAACATATATGAGCTTATTTGCCTTTTTTTTTTAAAAAAAACTTACACAATACGTGCGATATAAACCTACATAAATGATATATGTATATATATTATATTATAATTTTTTGTCAACAAGTTTTATGTGCGTGAAATCCGAGAAATTTAACCATATCCCAGAAGGATAGAATAAAAAACTGACATCTTTCAATTTTAATACAAATAAAGTCACACTGAATATTTTTAAGTTGGTCTGACTTGTATGAAGCGCGTTATATTTAATTTTTAATAAAACACATTGTTTTCATAAATTAGACTCATGATGATGACTGTTTTGTAACTCCTCTGAAGGAGTAATGTAAACAGTATCTCAAAACAAATGCCATACGAATGTCGAAAAGTTTTCTTCATATAAAATCGTTTTTTGGTTTTTTCATTTTCATGTGAAAATTCTCATTTTCACTCTTCTTCTTTATGTTTCGGGTAGACATATATGTACCCTTTTTTTCCCTATCATCCTTTGTCGTCTACATAATTTATATTTACCCATTTTGTATAAAAGTTTTATTAAATGATTAATATATGTGGAAATATCTACGCTTAATGTGACATAGTATGTGTCAAGCATATGATAACATAGTGAGATAAAATTTTTTTTAAAAACAATTTTAAAACCATAAAATACAGAATGATGACATTTTTTATTGTCAAAAGAAAAAGAGAAAAAATTGTATACTATATTTGATAAAATAAATGAAACTGAGATTTAATAGTATTAAAAAAAAATTAAAGAATTTTGGTTATTTCATTTATATTAATCTCTGACTTTTCAATTTATGATAAATAATGTGTCAGTGAAATTGAAAATTTGAAAAATCTTTTTATTATATTGGTTTATAAATACAGTCGGACCTCTTTTAACCGGAGTGTTCGGGTAAACTTTGTAGAAATTTTATAGAATGATAAATGAAAGAAACAAAAAGTTCTGGCTTTAAGCCAAAGTGTAAGTATGGAGAGTTCCCATCTCTACCGTGACGACGTTTTTCACATTTGTCCAAATCATTTTACTTTTCAAAAAGCACTATAAAAAAGACTTAGTTTTTAACTTGATGTCCTGTTTTATCCTTTCGTCCTCATTGATACTTTTTGGTAATGGGTCCTCATCACCAGAATCCTGAGGGAAGATTTCAAAAATATTCCTTGAAAATTTAATCCTGCTAAAACGATATCCTCCTGCAGAACTCGTATCCTTTCTTAGATCCTGCCGAAACACATCGTACAGCCAATGAATTCGCCAAATTTCACTAAAATTAGGTAACACGTTTGCCAGTTATCCTAACTACAAATTATGAAGGTAATATGGAAGGAAACTTCGGAAATCGTTTTATTTCATAAAAAAATTGGAATTTTGTTTGGCAGCTACCTGAAGTTGTGAAGTTTATTCTTGCATAACATATTTCATTGCAAAAATCAACATAGTCTGTGTTCATGTAGATCAAATTTTGCTGCATTAACATATTTCATACAGAAAAAATGTCCAAATGAAAACGTAGTGTAACTTTCGTATAGGAAATCATTTTATGAAACTTTTTTAGCAAGTGCCGCTAATTGGTCTAACAAAATCCTGATAAAAATTTTTCTTATACTATATTACCTATTAATAAACGATTGACTTAAATAATCGTACGTACAATATTTTACACATTAATTTTTTATGTCGACCGAACACTAATAGTAATACTTGTAATCATCTTTTGATAAAAAATTACATCCTTCGATTGTATGTGATAAAAAAGGAATGCCACTTCTGTTTTTTTTCGATTTTATGTTTTATACAAAAATCATGTATTAAATTCATGGTGGAAAAACGCGTTTTCCACAAGTCATTGCTTCATGTGTGTTCAGACAGTAAAATTATTGAAAATTCATGTTTTTCCACCACATTAAACATTCATGAAAATCCTTTTCTTTGATTATGATCACAGCAGAACAGTACAGTCAGTAACAGCAACAAGCAGGATGTTAAAAGATTTTCCAAGAAAATCAAGCGAGAATGCTGTGAATAATGTGCCAAAGTACTATATAGTTACGTACATATATATGTAGTAAATGTGCTAACTGTGATAATGATGACATGGCTTAAGAAAAAAAAACGATAATCTTTAGAATTATTTGCCGAAAAAAGTAAAATTTTATCATATCATTGAACGTCGCATACGAGTACAATATTTTAATATACATTAATCGATTGATTCTACATTATTCTGGATTAATTTAAGAATACAAGAAATAATATTGATTTTAAGATTTTTAGAAAAGAAGTTGGATTGTTCAAATTTAGTACACATTATTTTGTTTTGAATTTTTAAAATGAAATATGTTCTCTGCAATCTTCTCGTATAATATACAATGTAATCGTTTTGTTTTGTTTTCTTATTTTAAGGTATTGCAGGAATTTTATAGCTTTTTCTAAAAGGAATTCATCTCAACTCAAGAGCTTACCTTTTCGTATCCCAAACACACACCCCGGTCAGTATATACCATGTTTTGTTTACGTATGTTGATTTCTTACATTTGGATGTTTACTTGTGGGGATTAAGTGTTGGACACTTACACATCTATGTGGATCGATCGCATAATAGTACAATTCAAGAAATCAACATTTCCCTAGTGATGCTGGTAATTCTATACTGATCAGATTTGTACTCGTATGAACTTTAGAGTGAACTAATTGGACAATTCTGTTGTATTAATTTTAATAAATTAAGTAGAATTTGAACCACTAACAATAGGATATACAATATTTAATTAAACTAAATGTGTTCTATGGAGAAATTATGACTTGTTTTGTTCATAAATTCTGTAATTTAAAAATTGATTCCAGCTATCAGCGAGATATTCGAATTATAAATTATAAATACTATACTCTATTATGAAGAGCTAAGGGTTTAGTTTTGATTTTAGGTAGAAAGGTAATTAGCTAATCAATGTACCATCTTAATTTCAAATCTTTCGTTAGGACACAAAATTATATGTAGGACGTTTTCTTTGTTTAATTTTCATTAATTTTAACACGATGGAAAACTTATAAAGTAAACTTTTTTATGTAGTCCGCGTTCATTATGAATATGCTTATGTGTCTTTATTTGACAAATATTATCTAAAATAAAGTTTTTTAGAGTACTCATATCCAACATCCTCCTCTGCAATTTCAGGTTGTTTTCGCAAATATTCGAGAAGAGAGAAAAACCAAATATGAAAAAAAAAAATTAATGATAAGTATTTTTCCTACTAATATAAAAGTTTAACTTTCTTATAAGTAAACAATATATAAATCAGATTCTTTCACTGACATCCAATTAGTATGAAAGATAATTAATGAAGTTACTAAAATCGACCTAAATATATTCGTATAGTTAGTTCCAATTTTAGCACCTCTTCACAAACAGTTCATTATATAATAGCGTTTTACTCTTAACGCTTTCGTTCTCTTCTACTTTTTTTTCCGCTGATATATATATTTTTATTTGGAATATAAGGAAAACAATTTATCAGCCTGACACGAATGAGAGATGACTCAACTGAAAATTTATCTACCTGAAATAAAGAAGGCCTAGTTAAGCCAAAGGTAGTGTAAGGAGATCACTGTTCTGTAGGCTATATATATAGGCTTTTATTGTGAAAATCTTATACAAATGATTTATGATTTCGTTTCTTTTAGGCACACGATTCTTTTGCTTTTCGTTTTTTGCCTTTCTAAACCATATAATCAAAATCCTCTTAATAAAGGATAAAAATTACTTTTTCATTTTTTCACCTTCATCAAACAATTTTTCGGTGAAAACTAATTTTTAACAATATATTTTGTAAGCAAAAAAAAAAAGAAAAAAATCAAGGAAATATTTAAATTTGAACAAGTTTTCCTGACAGAAACTTTTCATGAAAATTAGAATAATGAAAAATCTAATTTTAAATAAAATAAATGATCTTTAAAGATTTGATCGAATACAAGTAATTTTCTTTAAATAAGAGAAAACTTATTAAATATAAATCTTTGGCTGTAACATATGAAGTGTTGGATTTTGATGCGACATAAAAAATGTTATAGGCATGGACTGGTAGAATTAGATACCCAAGCCATACGGGCAACGTGTTGGTTAGGTTTTTTTTTGTAGGAAAATTGAAGAAGAATACTTCAAACCAGCTATAATCATGTAACAACCGAATGCTACGAATATGTTCTTTTGAAGGAACTATGCTTCTTGGTTTTGAGGCCACGGAACTCTAGAGCTAATTTCTGCAGAAAAAGGGCTAGAAACTTAGTTGGGAACGGTTTTAAACGTCCATTTTTCAATCATTATACTTTTTATCGTTTAAATCAGATTAGAGTAAGTTACTAGGGGTTCTTGTACTGCAACCTTTGACATCTATTGTACCCTCTTTTCTTCAATGTAGTAGTTTGGCTAAATTCCCATTCTAGAGCGCCTTCTCCTGACCTATTTCTCTTAGGAATTTTAGTATCCGGAGTGAATCCAAAAGATTGTATCTTATTTAGGGAGAAGCAGTATGGCCCAGATGTTTCGCCCTCCTACGCAGTAATGCTTCGCAGTCAGAAAGAATGTGAATTGGGGCTGTGCGTCTTCGCAGAATCTTCAGTTGCTATATAGTGTAAGCCCTCAATTTTTGAGGTGTGCTTTGATTCTGCAGTGTCCTGTTAGTATTCCTATCAGTACCCTTATTTTTATTTTGGTTTGTATCTTGTATATCATTTATTTCATTTATAGGTCAATTTCATCCAAATTCTTCCTTTTTTTTGTTTTATTGAAAATAGTTTAAATCGCCATCTTCCTATAATTATATATGTCCACTATTTTCAGTCTGCACGTCTATCCATAACATAAAAATAGCAAACGATTCCTGAAGAATAGTAAATTTCCGTAAATGCGTCTATACTTGGCTCTTCTTATTATAATTCAGCCTAAGGACGATAGCGACCCGTAGCGAACCATGAGCGTACACCATAGTAATTACAAAAGTTCATACAATAAAAATTATAATATCGAAATGTGTTATTTCATTTGTTACAACCTAATATATATTAATAAATAATTACAGGTTTCTCTGATTGTTTTGGGGATAGGAATGCGATTATACACATATTTTACCAAATAAGTCTGGCGTATACTATAGGAATACTTGTATTATTCTAAGAAAGTCCTTGATCACTCAAAGAGAGAAATTCCAAGAAGAAAATCTATTAAAATGTTGTTTTGTGTATTGTATATATTTTGAAATTTTTTAATGAAGGTGTTTACAAAAACAATAACGACAAATATTATATTTTCTTTTAATAAATTAAAAGTTATTTTACACCAAATTTTATTACATTTTTATTAAATATTTGTCTTAAAACATAATAATTTAGTTTTATGAAAATATATGAAAATTTTAAAGCAAACAAAATTGAGTTAAATTGAATTTTCAAGAAAAATTTTTGAACCTTTTCTATTCCAATTTTCATCAAAAATTTTGTAATAACTTATTTTACAATACAACTTTTAGACAGATTTCTTTATTAAATTTGACAAATATTTTTATTACTATAAAATATTGTTTTCTAATTAACAAAATTAAATAAAATAGTTTAAGAACATGTAAAACAATCCGAATATGTTAGTGCATACACATTTGATTTGCGAGCCATTTTTGATACAAATGCAATTCACGCCTGCCAACGACTACATTTTTCTTGTAGCACTTTTGGGAATAGAAAGGAAATAAAATTATTAACAACAGAATGAATAATGAATAAACAAATGTATTAATTAAATATTAATATGAAATAATAACAGTAGTAATTTTAAAGCTTTTTGTCAACTTCTCAAATATTGGATTCAAAGCCAATACACAACCTTTATTATGGCAGCAAAATTAGTGTCAGCCGATTAGCAAAGATCTGGAGTGGAATCGTGGAATTCGATTGATAGTAAATCCTATCGAAAGTACATTGCAATTCCTATGCTTTTTCGATACGATTTGATCGAAATCTAGTTACGCGATTCCACTCCTGTTAATAATTGGTTGAGCTCGATAGAGCTTTTGATTAACAATTGGTTAAACTTTGCCTGCATATCCGTATGTAAAAACCTCAGGTTACGTATAGGCCTCAATGCTCATTGTTATTAAAACTGTTCTGAAATAAATATTTTGGTTGGGCGTTAGCAACATCTACAAATTTGATTCTATTAATTGAAAATAGGTTGGAAAACTAATTTTCAGTTGTTAATTTGTATCCATTTCTGCTAATAAAAGTCGGTTGATGGTTTAATTTGACATATATAACTTCTTTTCCATGACGACTTTATTTTTTATTCTAATTATCTCTATTATAGATGTATAATTAAATTTCTATATTTTATGCTTTATATGTAAATGTTTAGCACTGAATATATATTTTGAAAGCTAAGTTCTCTACATCCATATTTCTATATAATTCATTAAATTTTGAATGACGAAATTATAATTTAAAATTTTTAAAAGATAAATTTTAAACATTTTAACTATGCAGTAACATCTTTCTTATTTTAAGCTGAAACAAATTATTTAAAATGAAACACCGGAAAAAGTAAAAGGAAAATAAGGAAATTAAGGACACATACCTAAACAAATATTTAAGAGTCATTTTCAACTTCGACTTGTAAAAACCGCAAACAAAATTACGGTGCGGTATTCGTTCAAACAAGAAGAAAATATATGGGGAAAAAAAAACTTTCTTCTTTGTCATTAGTGTCAAGATATAATCCCAGGAACCTTATACATCCCTCATAATTAAAATACCCAATGTCCTAAGTAAATGAACAGTAAAAATTAAATCCAGAAGAAAGGAGAAAAGAAAAAAAAACTTATGCTGTTACTATCCTGAACATGAAGGTACGTTGGACATTAAAACGATGTTTTACATTATCTTCATTAATGAACTTTTTCTAATTTAACGGATGATATTAAAATTTGGCTCGTCCTAATGACTTAAAAAGAAACAAAAAATTATCCCAAATCTTAGGAGCTTGCTAAACAAAAAGAAATTCAAAATAAATTATAATTAAAATGTATTTAAATCATATTTAAAATTCTATAAAAATATTATTAAAATAAATTTAAAACACACAAATTTTCACTACTTGGAATTCATTGTTTGAATATTTTGCAAGTTATATAGAGCGGAATTTATCGCAATAAGCCGAGAATACATTTGTAGCAGTAGCAAAATATTTTATAATTTGAACACTTTGCCTTTTAAGACCACAAATAACAGGTTTGCAGTATGTTATGCGCAGGGATTACTCCAATTTTTACTTCTCCTGCATACTCTTATTTATTTCTACATTGTACTACACCCAATGTACAATATTTTGATCTTTAGACATATACGGTTACTCATTCAAGAGTTTGCTGATACTTTAGATAAGCGTTGCCATCAAAAAATCACTGCGCATTTGGAACTACAATAAGTAGAGCTGAGTATCACGTTTATATTGCACTACACAACACTAGAAATTGCCGGAAATATTCTGATTCCTTTATTAAATAAAGAAAGAAATCAGGATATTTCCAGAAAAACACCAAATTCACTACACCACACGACCGAAAGAATAACATAAACAAAACAACGTCAAAACAATTTCGACGTTTCCTTGAAATATTCACAATTCAAGGTTATTCGAGAAATATTGCCATCTACTATAGAAAAGCCAGCGAAAATCTAGACTTTTCGAGCACTCTCCAGATACACACACCAATTTGCTATAAAAGCAGCCGAGGGTCGAGTCTAAGATCAGTTTTAAACAAACAGTTGAAGTCTAAACTTCGTCCGAGATTAAAAACAGAGATTTGAAACGTGATTATTTGTAGGAAGGGATTAGGAGAGTGATTTGAATCTAAAAGTGAAATAGTGATCAATTATTGAAATAGTGATTGTGTATTTTTATAAACTGTGATAAATTAATTTTAATAATTAATTATTGATAAACAAATATTTTTAAGATAATTGTTAACGCAGAAATATTTATAAATAAAGTTTATACACTAAATTCACATAAATAAAAAGTGTTATCATTTTCATAACATCGAACCGAACGGGTAGCACGTCACAATATGAATAAGAACGAAATATCCAGCAAGTATACCAAATTTGGATGTTCAAGTTTAATTTTCGAGTAAGGACTGAATTCTAATAGGAAGACCCAAGCATGGACGAACTTATTGTATTTACTTGCTTATTTACTTTTGCTTAAGCACATTATAATCGATTGAGTGATTGAGTGACTACACGTACATAAGCTGATATTGGTTCAGTTCTTTTTGTTTTGTCCTATGCTTGGCTCTGTCTTTTATAATTTTGGCTTAAGGCCGAATCTTACACAACAATTATAACAAATTTATCTTTAACAATTTAAGAAGTTCAAAAATATCAATATTCCAAAATTGAATAGAATTTTTCTTTTTCAAGAAAATATTGATCGATACTTTGTTGATTTTTAAAATTTTATCAATCAGAATTTATTTCAAGCACGTATTGTTGATCAACAACATTGAAATTTATTATTTACTTTCGAGTTGATATTATCCCTTAAAGAAGTTCAAACATTCTTCATGTCACCATATTTTGCTTTTGATGGGTTCTGTGTTTAACGAAATTGAAATCAACAAAGATGTTCAAAGAATTATTTTAAAATTGCTTGTCAAAAAAATTTCTAATAAAAAAGATTGATGAATATCGTCTTTACTATAAAAGTGGATATTTTTCTTCATATTGATAACCCATAAAAAGTTCTTTTAAGAATACTTTTATAAGAAAAAATATCCGCCCGAAGTCATATGAAATCGTGGGTGGGGGCAAACATAAATCAATTTGAATGTTTTACATTTTTAACATTATTAAATAATAATTGAATTAGTACTTTTTCTTTTCTTAAATACACACACATGTGAAAAAAATTAATTAATTAAAAACAAACAAAAAATTAACCACCAAGAAAATTTATTACAATTTCGTGCAAAATAAGAATTTTTCTTTGGAAAATCATATTTTCTTTTAATGCACAAACTAATACTCGTACATTTTATCTTCATAAAATAATAAATTATAAAAGCTTTCTCTTCTATGAATTTATTTTTTTCTTTTAGAAGCTTTCATCTTTTTAATGTTGTATGCAATATTATGGTTTCGAGGTTTTTCACATACTTTATGAGAATTTCATTTAAATTTATTTTATGGGTACTTTAGTTATAAATGTATATCAAGTTCCTAGTTAACTGCATTACTTGGGTTGGCATTTTATAATATGGAAAAGTGGAATTTCAAAAGTTATATTCTTTTGAAAAAATGTGATGCTAATAAATAATCGATTTATAAAATTACTAAAAGGGTTAATTTTCATAAATATGTGAAATGACTAGCGGCCCGTCCCGACTTTGCACGGGTGGACATTTATTTTTTAAACATTAGAAGGGTCTTTGTGTATGAAGTTAGACTACAGAGAATATCAGACGCGACAGACATGAATGTGAGGATTATTGG
This sequence comes from Xylophagus ater, assembly GCA_963422695.1. Lineage (NCBI taxonomy): Eukaryota > Metazoa > Arthropoda > Insecta > Diptera > Xylophagidae > Xylophagus > Xylophagus ater. The sequence goes on along the minus strand of OY730478.1, from coordinate 48,682,881 downwards.
ATACAGATATATGCGGAATTACATTATTTAAGTTTTAGTAGGGATCCCTAATTTTTTCCAGTAATAAATATAGCCTATGTTACTCAGGGGTAATGTAGCATTCTAATGCTGAAAGAATTTCTGAAATCGGTCCAGTAGTTTTTGAGTTTATTCGTTACAAACATAGATATAAATTCAATAAATCCGAGCTTCGAATCGACTACTTACAGAATTAAGTAGTTGCATTTTAAGAACATTATTACAAAATTTTTATTATATTTATTGTTTCTCACCTTTTATTCAATTTCGTTATCTGTATGGCACTTATACAATATATTCGGGCAGTATAATTGATTCCCATAAAACATGAAGCATTAATATCAATCTGAAAAGACATTCTTTTTCCAGACACATTTAGTTTCAACTATACAATACTAATATTAATAAATTTTCATTAAGCAACTTAAAGTCCAGATGACATTTAATAGAATATAAAACATTCAAATGTCTACGTTGAAAACACTAAATCCAATTTCGCTAAAAGGTTGGGACTCATATTGCGATATCCAAAAACTATCGAAAAATGTCTGAAATAGATTAACTATACCAAAGTACATATATATGAGCAATTGTTAAGTGCTGAAACTTCCTACCTTTGCCGTGTTAAATTTTGTTCGATTTCGACAGATGTATAGAAACGTAAAACCATGCATAAGCGCATGTTTATTTTCATATAGGAACAAACGCACACCAGAAAAGTTAAGAGTGATTCGACATTTTCTGAGAGTGATGATATAGTTTTTACGTGCTTATCTCAGTGATATTTTTTTACTTTATTTCATTTGATTCATTTTTTTTTAATCGGAAAGTGTCTTTACTAAAATGAAATACTATAATGAAACAACTGCCAAACATTAAATATAATCCAATCATTGAATATAACGCAAATCCGTTCTGTAAATCAACCGGATTTCACTGAAGCTACCTACCGCGAGGATTCTTAATCCTGATAGAAAAATTATAATTGTGTAGAACTACGTCCAGTATACTTTATAGGTGTATCGCAGTTCTACATTAAACACTGATTTGAATAGTTAATAAATTGGGCTAACTAGCCTGGCACCCTTGCAAACGATAAGGTTCGAACGTCGTCTTCGAAATGCTCAAATGAGACTGCCCTCCACTACATATTCGACCTCCGTTATTACCAGAGCTAGCGGCCCCCTTTACTTTTAAAGGTAGAACACACCTACGATCCTGGCTATATTTATGAGAAGGGATTTTATCTTATGTCATATAACCGAACAGGATCTTTTCGTTCTACAATTGTTTTAATTTTGATTGAGAAACGTCATTTGTAAAATGTCATGTGTAAAATAGCTCAGGGACTGCATATAACATTGCTAATGAATTAGCAATTATTAAGAAAATAAAATTATTTCTTGTTTTTGCTAAAAAGTACATTTATTAGGAGCTTGTGAAAAGAAAAAACTTCCACAAATAAACATTCATTAAAAAAAGTAGGATCGTCAACGTTTTTCGAGATATAGTGTCCACCGACTTTGTAAACAGCGTTTTGAAGAAAATGTGATTTAAGTTACAATTTTGTTCTCTGATTTGCTTCTATAACTTTGTCAATTCTACAAGTATTGGTGTGAAATTTTGAGGATATATTCTTAAAACTTAACGATAAAAAGTGTAAAAATATATAATATAAAATATATATCTAGGTAGATATATATATAAAGTTTAAAGTATAGCCCTCCAACCCTCGAGCTTGCGTCGCTCAGAATTTTATAATTTCATTAAATCAACAGATTCTCATGTAAAAATTTTAAAATACATTCCTAACTTGGAGCTTGAAACTTGGAATTTAATCTGACTATAGTAAATTGAACGACCGTCTTCTAAACTTAAATCCTTTTATTAAATAAAACATAAACTTGAAAAATTCACCTGAGTATTTTTTTCTGTTCTATAAAATATGATTGATAGTGAATTTTTGTTGAAATATAGTCTTTCGGATGAGTCTATATTAAGTTTTTAGTATTCGACAGCTTTTTCGTTGGGGTTAATGTAGTTCATGTTTTCGCTGAGATGAATGGATTACAATTTTTCAGTTTCTTTGGTTTTCATTTTATTAGAATGTAATATTTGTAGACCATATAAGAATAAAAATTCTTTTATTTTTATATATTGCCAGGACGTGACTGGTTGTGTTCGGTCAACATGTATCCTATCATTTCTGTTATACTTTTTATAGGCAGATTTAGTAAACACAGGCAACAGGCTAGATTTACAGGATTCATATAAGACAGAATTTTAAATTTTCATCTACAGAATTTTTATGTCTGGATAAAAATATCGAAAACATTTACAGATACATGTTTTACATAAAATAAAGTACACGAGTATATATTAAAATAATTTTTCTTTGGAAATGCAAAAAAAAAAAAACTAAACTGAAAATATAAGATGTGTTACGCAGAAGAGTTAGATATAATGTATTTTATTTGACAGGAATATTTTTAAAATACAATTAGAAGCACAATGACCGCATTTAGGACATTGACGTTCTCCAGTAAGAATTGAGCAACCATGTTCTGAATTTAAATAATTTCATTTTCCTAGAACACCAAGAGAAAAAATATTATGTATATTTGACAAAAAAATATCTTAGGGGTATGCGCTTCTGTTGTAAATCGAGGTGTATTTCGATTTTTTTGTATATAACAATATATCCAATAGAACACACTCCCACCATTTTGGAGCCCCTTTTTTGAACCCATCGAATATGTGCTTCTATCAGAACACACGAAAAATAAGTAAGTACTTCTTCCACGACGGTGCCAGAAAAATTATGAATTGTCTATTATCAGGCAATTCGAAAATGAGACAGACATATTAGATACAATAGATAACATTTATATATACGTAAAAGTTCAGCGATTTCTAATTTTCCAGGAAAGTTTAGATTCTATTTTTGGTGGTATAGTTTTATGGTTTCATCTTTGCGCAGAACTTATGTAAATATAGAGGTCCTTTTCATTGATAATGATTAATATTTGCACTAACTCTAATAGTGAAACTAAGGACTAACTACGATGATATAAAACAAAATAATTATTGATTCTGTGATTGTAAAGTTTTGTAAATACAAATTATTTTGAAAACTTTACAAATACTTTTTAAGCACTTGTCATACGCATATGTCCTTATCAGAGGATCAACAACCTATAAACTATATATTTTCAATTTGACTTGATTTGATTTCAACGAATTGACACTACTGATTTGAAATGGAAATGAAGTCAGATTTGATTCATATTATCTTCAAGCAGGTATGTACGTAACATATATACATTAATATAGCACCTCATAAAATAGACGATTTCATCCTAAAAAAGGAAAAACATATTACCAAAACATATTATTTATGCGGCTTTTTCATTATTACTATAACATAAGGATAAAATATATAAGATAAGACATATGTCATTTTTCCACCTTTCGGTCATTCACATTTTGCTCATTTACATTATGAGAAGGTCTTTTCGAAATAAGATTTTATCTTTTCAATATCCTAATTAATTCACTGCACGAATTTTCATAGTCTATATGCTAACTTCTTAAAATAACAGAGACGATAAATAAAACCCATGGAACTACGATTTCCTCAGATGTTTGAGGTTCTAATTTGAATAATTTTGCACCTTTATCCAGTCTACAGTATGCAGGACTCTCATACCATTTCTTGTAATTAATATGATGATCTTCACGATCTAAATTAAAACTTCTTTTTTTTCTCGTTTTAAAATAGGTCTTGTATATTTAAATAAAATTTACAATGTTAGTTATGCAAAAATCTTTAGATTCTTAATGTTTGTTAATTATTATCATTCTCTGTTAGCTGCTTTATGTATTTAAATAAATTAAACCCTTTTACGACTATTTTACGGAAGGTTAATGAATTTAATGTTTGACGAAAAGGATAACATTGAAATTTATTCAGAATAAAGAAAAAGTTTATAACAAATTTATACATTGTGAAGAAAATTAACAAAATAATTTCAAATATACTTAATTGAAACTGCAATTGAAATCTTAGCAAAAACCTGATTTAAATACGTAATGAAATTTAAGTGAAATATGTGCTTTCAGCAATAAAAATACTAACGTTTATGTTGGACATGTCAAATTAAAATAAACTAAAAGCCAGTCTTTGTACTATTGCAACTGTCAATATTTAAAAAAGGTATTTTATTAAAAAGAGTTAAAGAAAATACTTGAAAATCAAATGGTTTGCCTCAATGGTTTGATCCAAAATTATTTTCTAGTCAACGGTATTAATACTAACTAATGGAGCTATACTAATATTTTGCTTATATGTTAGTTTATTTAATTTTCTGAAAGAGAAAGAGAGAACATAAAATGTTTCGGACTCCGCACGATTCTTGGATTCTTTTAAGTCGAACAATCTAAATCTGAACTATTCCGGTTAAAAAGAAGTTGTCTCATCTTTAAGTTTATATAGATAATATGATTTCTATATATAGCAGTCCCGAAGCGTGAGGTTTTGATGAACGGAAGCACTTTTGCGGATGCGAAATTTAACTGTGATTGACACACGCAATTTAAATACTTACATTAAATTTCTATTCTATGTTTACCAGAGATTTGCCAAAGATATGTTGTCGTGTATTTGCACCTTTAACATTGATTAAATTTGAAATGTGTGTAAGATTTAAGTGCAAATTCATTTTTAACAGAAATCTTTATAAATCCTAATAAAAGATTTTCAAGAAAATTAAGATGGATTTTTTTCATCTCTATTTTTTATAATCTTTTTTGGATTTTCCTTTTTAAAGAATCTATCCTACGCTTTAATTCTACTGGTTTTATATTTATTAAATTGAAAAACCATTCATCGATTTATTTTTGTCCTGAAAATGGACTTTCATTACTATTATGGGTGACAATATGACAAGGAAAAAACTCGGGTGAAAAATAAGAAAAAGGCATTTAAAAGACTTATTTTTTTTTCTTGGAAGAAAATTCAATTTTCCAAAGATTTTTCACATTTTTATATTCTTCAAACCTATACAAATTTTATTTACAGCATCAGTAAAAAGAAACATATAAAAGACTTATCGACTGTCGGTCTGCTTACAATCGCGAAAACTACCTTTTCTTGAACATTCAAAAGGGAGAAATGTTTTCCATGGAATTTTCATTCGTTTTTTTTATCACCACATCTAAAAAGCGTTAATTTGCTTAACGTATTGAAAATAATATCGAAATATTCTAAATTGGATAAGTTTACTATAATGAGGAGCTTTTGAAGTTAGGGTAGAAACACTTTTTTGAGGAAGAAATCTAAAAATGTTATGTATTGGATGGGCCAAAAGGTTGTTGATGACGACAAAATAAAACCATTGATCGTTTAACGACACGAGAGATTGCTCGGAATTTAACCATATCGAAATCGAACATTGAAAAACATTAAACTATCAAAGAAAAGCGTCCAGAATTCATGAATCGTAAAATCCAACAAAATTGAGAGTGCTGTCGTAGGAGCTTTTGATGCATTCACCGTATAATACTGAACTCGCATCATCTGTTTCTGCATAATGTTTCTTTTAAATTTAAGTTCAAAAGAATCCTGTGAAAATGAGTTTTTTGTCAAGAAAATCCAGAAGTTCGACGGAATAATGACAGGAAAATGGCAAAATCTCATCGACCAAAATGGACAATATACTGTTTAATAAAGTTCTTGTTTCCTATGAAAAATTCGCTTTTTATTTAGGCAGAAAAAAAAATCGCAATGACTTTTGGCCCATCCAATATATTTGCCATGGAAATTGCTTTAATCAAAGCTGATATTTAGAAATTTCTGAAGATAAACTGCTTTTCAATTTTCACAAACAATTGGTTTAGATTGCTAACGTGTTGGACTTACTTTTTGTTATATGTCCTTATTTTTTGGACTGCGGTCAAACAAGTCAAACAAGTTTGGGAACTTACAGTTTAACGATTAACCTTTAAGCCAACGATTATCATATAATACCGAAGTAAATAAAAGTACGCCATTTAATCTATACACGAGTATTTGTCTAAATGAAACACTTTTTTAAATACTTTGCTCACAAGTTTAAACGATTTCCTATTATTGCTTGGAATCATGATTAAGCATCAGATAACATTTGTATAGAAATGTATACAAATATTGTATGAGGAGTAATAATTTTGTAGTGATTTCATAGTAAGATTCAAATGTTAAATGGCTGAGAATTTTCCGGGTTTCAAACAAAATTTAAAGCGTAAAATCTTAACAATAATGTCAAAAATCTTCAATATAAAATGTGACCATATTCATATATTTCATATATACATATTGTGACGTGTTAGTCTTTCGGCTCGATGTTATTAGAATGATAACACTTTTTATTTATGTGAATTTAGCGTATAAACTTTATTTGTACTTATTTCTGCTTAACAATTAGTCTTAAAAATATTTGTCTTTCAATAATTTAATTATTACAATTATTTATCACAGTTTTAGAGCTTCACTATTTTAATTACTTTTAAGATCAAAGCTTTAGTTTTACTCCGAATGTTTCAAGTTCACTGTTTGAAGTTCTGATCTGAATTGATTCTAACCTCGACTCTAGGTCTCCTTTTATATAAAATTGATGTGTCTCGGAATATTCTCGAATATTCTCGTTTGGCTTTCTAAAACTAGGTGGCAACGTTTACACAAAGAAGATCTAGAATATTCCTATTTAATACACAAACAATAGTTCTAGAAAGCTCTAATCATTGTTTAGGTTTGTGCCAATGATCTATTATTATTTCCTCCTAAAAATATCTTTTGTATGTGCTATTTTTATGGCATGAGTCATTCTATTGTTATTGAGAAGTGTATTGTATTCTATCGATTGTGTAAACAATTGCATTTTGGAGTTTTCTGGAATAGATCTTTTGTACATTAGATGGCGGTATTTCCCGAATAGTCTATAAATAGTGCGTTTGACATTTCGCGGAAATCGTTTTGTTTGTTTATAAATAAATTATTCTCGTGTTTTCTGGGTTTTTCTTTTATTAAGAAAAACTCAGAAAAGTAATTAATTTGTGTTAGTGATCCTTATAGTGCACTACCCCCTCCTTAAATCTGTTCGTCCCGAACAGAATCTTCTGAAGCCGTCCCGTGATACTTTGCTAGCCGATTTAGATGAACAACTTTCATTTTTGCCCTTGGAGATCTTCGTATGCGATATACGACGTCATTTATCCCTTTTATGACGGTATATGGACCCTCCCATTTTGGCATAAACTTAGGTGACATTCCCTTTTTCCGTTGTGGATTGTAAAGCCATACCAAGTCACCATCCTGGAATCCACAGCTGTTTGTAGCAATGTCGTACCTTATTTTCATTCGGTCGCTAGCAATTTTTATCCGATCCCTTGTTATGTGATGTATCTCGTCTAGACGATCCCTCAGTTTATCGGTGTAGTCACTAACTTCCATTTTGTCACATTCTGGTCTTCCAAACATTATATCCACAGGAAGCCGTATATTGCGTCCAAACAATATTTCCGATGGAGTATGTTTTGTGCTGTCGTGGTCTGCAGTTCTATATGCCATTAGGAACAATGGAATGTGTTTGTCCCATTCACTTTGGTCTGATGTTACCACCTTTGATAAATGTTCCTCCAGGGTTCGGTTGAAACGTTCCACCATACCATCAGATTGCGGGTGCAGGGGTGTTGTTCTGGTTTTATGTATTCCCAGCAATTGGCATACTTCCTGGAATACCGCTGACTCGAAGTTCCGCCCTTGGTCCGAGTGTAGTTCTAGTGGAACCCCGTATCGACTTATCCAGTTTTCAATTATCACTCCTGCCACTGTGGTAGCTTCTTGATTCGGAATGGCGTACACTTCCGGCCATTTGCTGAAATAGTCGATGACAACCAACACGTATCGGTTCCCTCGTTTAGACTGAGGAAATGGTCCAGCTACATCAATTGCGATTCGTTCAAATGGAGCGCCAACGTTATATTGCTTCATTGCTGCCCTAGTTCGTCTCTGTGGTCCTTTGCTCGCTGCACATGTGTCACATTTTCGACACCAACTTTCAACATCAGCTCGGCAATTTATCCAATAGAATCGTTCTCGTACTTTTTCTAATGTTTTGTTGACTCCCAGATGTCCCCCTGAAGTCCCACCATGTACTTCACCAAGTACCTCATGTACTTTGGACTTGGGCACAATCAACTGCATTAGTGTATCTCTACCATCAGAAGATTCCCATCTTCTACTGAGAACGCCATTTTCTATTTCCAGGGAGTCCCACTGAGCCCAATAACTCTTTGTTGTACTACTGAAAGCCGCAATATCGCTCCGTCCCGGACGTTGACCGTGTTCTTTCCATTCAAGGATTGGTCCAATGTCTTTGTCCTTTAGCTGTTCATTTCTGATACTAGTCTCGTCATCATTACCTATTCTTGTTGTCTTGACCATGACTATTTCTTTCTCATCTAGCCTACCACAGTGCTTACAATTCTCACCACATGGTCTTCTAGATAAGGCGTCAGCATTACCATGCGATGTCCCCTTTCTATGTTCTATCTTGAAGTGGTACCCTTGTAGTCGCTCAATCCATCTTGCCACTTGACCTTCTGGATTTTTAAATTGTAGCAACCATTTAAGTGCCGCATGGTCGGTTCGAAGTAGGAACTCCTGCCCGTAGAGGTATTTGTTGAAATGCCTAACAGTTTCAACTACTGCCAAGAGTTCTTTCCGGGTGACGCAGTAGTTTACCTCTTGTTTGGAAAGTTTCCTACTGAAGTATGCGATCACTTTTTCTTCACCTTCGATCTGTTGAGAGAGTACCCCTCCAATTCCGATATTGCTGGCATCCGTATCCACTATAAATCTTTCTCCAAATTTTGGATACGCCAATATCGGAGCAGAACATAGTCGATGTTTCAACTCCTCGAAAGCTGACTGGCATTCTTCGGTCCACTCGTATGGTTTTCCCTTATCCGTTAGCTTGTGTAGACAACCGGCTATATTAGCAAAATTCTTTATGAAACGTCGGTAGTAAGTACACAAGCCTAAGTATGACCGGATTTCATGCTTATCTTTTGGTACTGGCCATTGTTGAACTGCTTTTATCTTGTCTTTATCGGTGGCAATTCCTTCTGCAGACACAACATGTCCTAAGTATTTCACCTCATGTTGAAATAGTTCGCACTTCTTCGGACTTAACTTCAAATTAGCTGCACGAAGACGTCCAAATACTTCTCGTAATCGCTGGAGATGTTCATCAAAAGTTTTCCCGATTACGATGATATCGTCCAAGTATACAAGGCACGTCTTCCATGTTAAGCCCCGTAGGACATGTTCCATCAGTCGCTCGAATGTTGCCGGTGCATTACATAATCCAAATGGCATCACTGTGAATTGCCATAAGCCTGTTCCTACTGTGAACGCTGTCTTTTCTCTGTCTTCCGGTTCAATTCCAACTTGCCAATAGCCACTTTTTAGATCAAGTGTTGAAAACCAAGTTGCTCCTGAGAGTGTATCTAACGTGTCGTCTATGCGGGGAAGAGGGTAACTGTCCTTCTTAGTTACGTCATTCAGTCTTCGGTAATCTACGCAAAATCTTGTAGTCCCATCCTTTTTCCGTACTAGGACTACCGGAGATGCCCATGGACTGTTTGATGGTTCAATTACTCCCTCTTGATGCATTTCCTCGATCATGTCAGCAACCTCTGTTTGTTTGGCTAATGGTAGTCTCCTTGGCGGTTGGCGAATAGGATCTGCATTGCCGGTATTAATTCTATGTTTCACTTGGTCCGTTCGTCCAAAGTCCCCTTTACTGCATACAAAGACATCTTCAAATTCCTTCAATAAACCTGTAGCCTTAACTGCTTCCGACTCTGATACTCTTTTAGTGATATCAGAGACAAGTCGTTTCAAGGCTTCCGGAAGAACCCGTTCCTCCCGTTGAGTTTCTTTGTATCTGCAGTCCTCGTTTGTTATTGACGAAACCCCTTCAGCACTGCCGACAATGGTTCCCTTTTTCAATTTCTTGTTAATTTTTGAAAAGTTCGCCACTCTGACTGGAATTGTCCCTTTTTCGTTCACTTTTACTATTGTTCGCGCTATCATTAGTCCATCCTTTAAGTTTTGTCTGTCAGGTTCAATAATTTGTATTGCTGGCCTCCCAGTACCATCGACCAGTCTCGCCTCTACAACAGCTTCAGTATTTGCCGCAATTGTTTGGTCTTGTAGAATTTCTACTTTGGCACTGGAACCTGCTTCCTCCAACGTTAGCGAGAAATCAATATTTCCACATCGCAGAACTTCCTCTTCAACATTTACACTCACTCCATTCTTTTTCATGAAGTCCAGGCCCATGATACAATCGTCCATTATATCAGCCACCAAAAATGTATGCCGGAACACATACCCATCTAGCTCCAATGCTAGATCGACTTCCCCAAGAATCGGAGACGATTCACCCGTAACGGTTTGAAGCACCCTGTTACTGCTTTCACTGATGTGTTTATGATTGATTAGTCTCTTGTTAATGATGGATTTACTTGCGCCTGTATCTATGATAATTCTGCACTGATGACCAGCAATTACACCCTGTACCGTTAGACTGTTGTTGTTGTGTTGCATAAGCGAGACAGATACAACGATGCTGGGGGCATTATTCTTTTGAGCTAACTTGTCCCCCTTTAAGTTAGCTCCGTTTCGTTTCCCGAACCTTTTTGTCTTGTTGTTTGGTTCGGGCACTTATGTTGCACATGCCCCTCTTTTCCGCAGCCCCAGCATGTGATTTTCCTGCGCGTGTTTCTGTCCCCTTCTTTCTGGATTGACCGCAGTACTTCTTTTATTTGCTGCCTGAGGTCTTTGATATCCAGTTGCGGTGACCCTTCAGCAACTGTAGCAGTCCTGATCCGTGGGACTGATCTCGTAGCTTTCTTCGCACCTTCTAATGTCAAAGCAAACGCCAATACTTCTTGTAGCGTTCGCTTTCCGCTAACCCGGACGCTATTTTGTATGTCCGTATCCCGTATGGCGCTAACGAATCTTTCTCCGGCCATCTCGCACCGCATCTCCACAGGGTAATCGGGATAGGACATGTATACTAGACGTTCGATTTCCGCCGCTAATTCTTGAAGCGTTTCCGCAGATTTCTGCGTCCTGTTGATGAGTTCGATCCGGTATACATCCTTCATGTGGTTGTCCCCAAACCGATTATCCAATTGCATTACAATGTAATTGTAATTTTTCTCATTTTCCGGTGAGATTGTCCGCAATAAATCGGCTGAGTTACCCCGTAGAGCCAGAATTAATGCTGTGGCTTTTTCTTTATCGGACCAGTCGTTCGCACCAGCAGCCGCTTCAAACTGTCGTTTATATACAGGCCATGAAGTTTTGCCGTCAAATATTGGTGGCTTCATCCTTTTACCTGATGACTCAATATTTGGTTTATTTTCTTTGATGTCAGCCATTTTTGCTTCTATTTCTGCTACTTTTTGTTCAAATTTCTGGTCAACGTTGCTGACTTCGGTAGTTATTTTGTTCTCTAGATCTGTAGTATTGCTTTTCATTTTATCTTCCAATTTCTGCTCAACTTTGCTTACTTCTGTAGTAATTTTGTCTTCTAAGTTCGCAACACTGGATTCAACTTGAGATTTTAATTCACCCATGCTGGATTCCATCTTATTCTGCATGTCTGATACACTTGCAATCTTACTTTCTAGACTTGCAGAAGTCGAATCTATTTTACTTTGTAAACTGGAAGCAGTTGATTTTAATTCGCCTTGTAAATTGGAAGCATTTGAATCCATTTTGGTTTGAAGACTAGAAGCATTTGTTTTCATTTCGCCTTGTAAACTGGAAGCATTTGTTTTCATTTCGCCTTGCAAAGAATCCATTTTATTCATCAGCAGGGTCATAAACTTCTCTAACTTATCACTTTCCGCTGATTTTGCACCCTCTTCACTGAAATCGAACTTGTCATTGTCCTCGTTCGTGTTTTCTTCTTGTTTTTCCTCTTTCAGAATTTCACTAAAGTCGAATGTGCTAATGTCTAGTTCTCTTATTGCACATTCAGCGATTACTCTTTTCTTCTTTTCTGTTTTAGTTCCCGTGGAAACTGACTTCCACACACGCAGAACTGTGGATAGTTCTGATGTACTCAAGCTGTCTAATAGTTTACTTTCCATTGTTCAAATATTTTTAATTGTTCACGAAATTCTTAAACTTCTCGCACAGTATTTAAATACTACGAAATTTCCTAGTATAATCTTAATTTCCACGAAATTTCTCGTACAATTGAAATTTGCACACGATACACGACGTATAGCCTCAAATTTCGCACAATCGAAATTTTTATACAACTCACAAAATTTCTTGTACGCCCCTGAAATTTCTCACACCGTGAAATTATTATACCCTCAATTTTCTTAATAACGAATTTCTTCGAAATTTTTCCCACAGAAGTTTCTAGTTTAATTTCGAATTTTCTTGCAGCAAATTTAGCACAATTGTCCTTCCTGCACTGATTCACAATAAATAATCCCACTTCTGACACCAGTGTGACGTGTTAGTCTTTCGGCTCGATGTTATTAGAATGATAACACTTTTTATTTATGTGAATTTAGCGTATAAACTTTATTTGTACTTATTTCTGCTTAACAATTAGTCTTAAAAATATTTGTCTTTCAATAATTTAATTATTACAATTATTTATCACAGTTTTAGAGCTTCACTATTTTAATTACTTTTAAGATCAAAGCTTTAGTTTTACTCCGAATGTTTCAAGTTCACTGTTTGAAGTTCTGATCTGAATTGATTCTAACCTCGACTCTAGGTCTCCTTTTATATAAAATTGATGTGTCTCGGAATATTCTCGAATATTCTCGTTTGGCTTTCTAAAACTAGGTGGCAACGTTTACACAAAGAAGATCTAGAATATTCCTATTTAATACACAAACAATAGTTCTAGAAAGCTCTAATCATTGTTTAGGTTTGTGCCAATGATCTATTATTATTTCCTCCTAAAAATATCTTTTGTATGTGCTATTTTTATGGCATGAGTCATTCTATTGTTATTGAGAAGTGTATTGTATTCTATCGATTGTGTAAACTATTGCATTTTGGAGTTTTCTGGAATAGATCTTTTGTACATTAGATGGCGGTATTTCCCGAATAGTCTATAAATATTGCGTTTGACATTTCGCGGAAATCGTTTTGTTTGTTTATAAATAAATTATTCTCGTGTTTTCTGGGTTTTTCTTTTATTAAGAAAAACTCAGAAAAGTAATTAATTTGTGTTAGTGATCCTTATAGTGCAATATTTATCGGAAAATTCTGTTTTTTGAACAAAATTTTGGGTACCCCAGATTATATCGGGTTTTTCAATAAGAATTTTTTATTCTAAAGTTGCATAAAAATGCAGACATCGATTATTTTGTTAAAATTTTCGATCCTATTTCTGCATAATTGTGGTCTATCGCATGAATTACAGTCCTATGATAACCATAAAGCCCATCAAGCAGATCAAACAATGACACGAGATGAGTGTAATGAATTTGCGACAATTGCTCTTGGATTTTCAGAAGCCGAAATACGACAATTTTGGTTATTAACTTGGCTCATTCAAATGAAAATGAGCTTTATCAGAAGAGATTACTTTTTATGAAATGTGATTATCATAGATCGCTCATTTTCATTTATGGATTTCAATTATTTTTATGCAATCTTCGAGTGAAATTGAATACCTTATAATAAAATGTAAACCTCCTACTACAATTATGTCAAAAAACTGAGTAAAACAACTATCATCATAAGCAAATACAACTCCATTGAAAATAAAAGTCCTTATTGAAAAATCCTATATTCTATATTTATTAGAATTGAGTTAATCAAAATCACTCAACCCCTTCACATTTATCTGATATTATTTAACCTCGATAATTTTAACCCTTTTTCGAAAATTTTCTGTGGTTTGATGAACCCTAATATGAAATTTGTTTTCCTTTATTTTCGGGGGAAAATATTCAAAACAGATGACGATAGCACCTATGGGAATGATTTAGTTGAATTTTGCTGGCAATGAAAATTTTTTATTGGGTACTTTATATCCGAAAATAAAGTCGATGAATTTAAAGCCTTTTCGCCAGTTTTCTCATTTTGTTTCAAAGGACTTATTGTTGGTTGCTTCCATTTTTTTTTTTGGTTGGTGTGAATTTTTTTTTTTTTGTACCTAATATATTGTATATTATTTGGTTGGGTTTTCATCGTCTGAATAAAGAGAAAGAAAAAGTCTTGTTCAAAAAGTTTTTATTTTATTTTAAAACATCTCATAAATTGGTTATAAGGACCATTTCTTTTATTGGTTAGGACGTAATCTTTACATTCGAAATGAGATTATAAATATAAAAGGACGTGACATGAGGATGTGCTCGTATATTTACTTTCTGTTATTCTTTGCCAAGAGTTAGAAATGTTTTCTTATAAGTTTTATTCTCAACAATATATAAAAAAAGGTTTTATTATTATCTTTTTTTTTAATTTAATTTTGATAGTCTCATAAAGATATAGAATTCACGTATTGGCTATATTACCAATCGGGACAAGCGAGAAGAAGGATATCTTTGTTTTTTTACTGTTTTAAAGTTTTATGTATAATTTTAAAGTATTACGTATTTCGTTTGAATTAATTGTTTTATGTTAGAAGTTAAACCTAAGCATTCATTAACGAACTGTTAGTTTTGGTTCCGGTTTGAATGTGGTCAACTATAACCATATATTTACTATATTTAAACTGTTTGAGATAAATGTAGGTAATTTGTGCTTTTAATGATACAAACCCATATGAACCATAATTTAATATTTTACTTAAATATTTAATTCGCAAATATATATTTTTCTATGTAAAGTAAAGGCAATTTTTTTACGGGAAAGAAAAACTTTATTAAACAATTTTACTATAGTTACCCTAATACCCGACCATTTAAAAAAAAAAAAGATATAGACTGTAGAAACATTATTAGGGGGCGCGAGATTTAAAATTAATTAAATAATATATTGTCTATTTTAGTCGGTGACCCTTCGTCATTTTTCTTGTATGTTTATTATCCCGTCACTGTAAAATTTCTGGGTTTACATCATTTTTACAGAATTTTTTAAATTCAAATTTACTCCATTAAAAGAGTCCCGCAGAGACCGTAAACAAATGGTAGTCTGAAGGCTCAAGATTAAACCTATACGATGGATGGATTTTAAAGTTACAATATATACTCTCTCAAATTTATATGTACCTAGTCGAGAGTTATCATTATGATACACACCACTTTTACGATTCACAAAATTTGATTAAACTATTTTGTATGAAATTAGGTTAGGGCAAAAGGGACCAAATAGTGCTTGTTCTAACGATTGTTCAATTACCAAAAAATAGTTGAAGCATTTGGGAAGTATGTTAACTCTTATTACACCAAGAATATTATGATTTTTAGAACGAATTATGTGGCATAAGCGACGAAATACTGTAGGCTTTCAATCTCGATTAAAAAGAACAATTATTTTAGCAGTATTTTATATTATTTTGTGTATAAAATTAATATACCTTTTCATTAATAATTTTTAAAATAAATAAATTTAAAGGTATAGAAAATTTCCTTGATTGATAAGCCCTCGAGATTTATATTTCATAATTTGAGTTTGTTTCCTTTCGACATAAAATGTATCACTATTTGGATTTGACTTAATATAAAATTTAATCTCATTTTAAACGATAATTATCATTTTCCATGGAAATAATATCATTTCAGATAATTAAATATTTGATATGAATATGGTGAGATTATTTCGCAAAGCAATAATTAACAAGTAATCTGAAAAAGATGTTCGGATATGAATATGACATTGATTGCTAAGATAATACATATTCGAATTGGAATAATTTAAAGGTGCGCTAAATATTTAACTAGGTTTAAATTATATACTAGGTGTCGCAAATCTCACGGCACATTCGTAGTGTTAATGTTTTTACGACGGTTGAGTGTGAATCCTCAACCCATATTGTAGGAAATTGTTTGAAATAAAATCCTTCGGCATGGTACAATGACATGTCTATAATCAAAATTAATTACACCGTTTTAGATTAGAATCGAAATCTGTGGCACCCAGTATGTTAACGTCTAAATTGAAGTTATTCATCTGTAGTTGATACTATATAAAGTTTATCATGATTTTGTATTTTTATAAGAAACATTTCTATAAATCAATCATGGTAAATCTTTACCATTAAAATTATATGGAATTTAAAAGTGAAACTAACCCAACTAAATCAATAAAATACCATTAGTTTAAAAGACAGGTTTATTTTCTTTAAAGTCTCACGATTGAAGTTTACAGTAAAATAATTTGAATTGGCTTACATTTAAGTACAATATATTGAAAACAATCAATATTACGCGGTTAAAAAAGTATGTAGATAAGTACATACATATATTCAATAAAAGAGGAGAAAAATGATTGCCTAAGGGGACTCTCTCATCAAAAGATTAGGGAAAAAAAATCAATTGTTGTTTGTTTTCATATTTTTATTGTACAGGATTTCAAAAATGCTAGGTTAAACCAGGAATAATAAGATACCTAGAAGAAAACGCTAGAGTAAATTTCCGTGCCTACTTTTTGAAAGGTCCATTTTTAAGGAGAAAACGTATTATGCTAAGATGTTTATGTGACATTAAGCACACATTAGCTGTTTTTGAAATAAAAGCAATGATCGCTTTACTTGTTCGGGGGTTTATAACTCAACATTCCATCATCTTCAGTTAAAGTGTCAGATCGAAATTTGCAACAGTTAATTAAGCCTAAATGACAGTTATTAGAAAATTATGAATAATACTAATACTAATAGTTCGCGATTATATTTTACTTGTTAATCTTTTTATTTATGATAATTAATTTTGGATTACTCAATTTTTATAAGCGTAACATTTTCTTTAAACGTGTGATGAAAATACCCAAATTGTGTTTTTGCATTAAGAAATCATTTAAGAAAGTTTCTGGTTTTCCAACTTCAAATTATCCTGTCGCAAGTTCTGTTAATGACCGTCAGAAGCTATCATTTTTAAATATTTAAGTCGAAACTGTATAAAATCAAACTAAAGTAAAGGCCTTAAAGTGTTTTTTAATTTAATGTTATTTTTACCGATTTATAAAGATTACTTTTTGTTCGTTTTGATGAAAGTGTCCCCTTACGAAAGATTTTTATAAAAAACATATAGTAACTTAAAATCGGCCTATAGTCGATTTTTTGATGCCCTATGGTAGAAATGGGACAGAAAAACTACCAAAACTAACATTATTTCAACGTTTTTTTTTCATAACTTTGTTTCCTCTTCTCAAAATTTCTTCCAATTTATAGGTAACCTAGACCCTGATAGCGTAAGTCTAAATTGTAAATTTTATTCAAATCGGTGTATTAGTTTTTAAAGCACACCAAAAAAACTTTATAGAGAGTGTTATTTTCTCATAGGATTATTTCTTTCTCCTTTATTCTTGGACCGATTAGATTGAAATTGAAAAAGATATCGTCTACTTAGGTAGTTAACCTGCATAATTAATTGCAATAAAATTGATTTACAAATTTTCCGATTAGATCCGAAAAACCATAAACAAAAAAACGACAAAACTTTCTGGTCACTCTGGTTTTTCGTTTATAACTTTTCTCCCCCTGGATCGATTTTACTCAAATACAATACGAAACCAAGTTAAGGAATAAGCAACTCACGTTGTATAAATTTCATCAAAATCGGATAACGCGTTTTTTAGTTATCTTGTATACGGACGGACGGACGGACATCCATAAATCGATATAACTTTTGATTCCCGACACAACTATACCATTAAACCCATTCTACGACGATTATTTCGATGTGTTACAAATGAAGTGACAAAATTAATATACCGTCTGGTAGTACCTACCATAGGGCATAAATATTTCCTTTTAATCTTATGTTATCTCAATATATAATCGCAATTAGCATTTTCTTCCGGTCTCAAAGTTGAAGCTGTTTTCAACAGTAATCTTATATCTTATGTTACGTTTAAAAATATATATAGAAAAATATTTACACTGTTTTCAATTAAGATATAAAATTAGATATGCCGGAAAAACAAGAACATATATTTTTAATGTTGAAATTGTAACACGAGAAGGCTTTTTATTCAATTTGGTGCTCTTTTTTAGATAATTTCCCTAAAAATATATTACCAATTTCTTTTTTTTTTTAAATTGCCAGAAGTCTAATTACGATATACTTATTCTTTACAAATTATGTTCATATACATGTACTGCCATATAATAATATGTGCTAAATACATTATAAATTTCTACGACGTAATTATAATGTTGTTGAAACTTTTATCATGAAGAATATGTACTTTTGTCATAATATGTATTATCGTTTGGTACTGGGTGAAACGAAAATTTTTGAAATATGTAATAACTAAATAGAAAATTTTGGGAATTATGTAAATTTGGTAATTCAATTTTTGTTTCATTTTATTTAAGAATTGTATCCAAAGTAGAAACGTTGCTTTATTGAAACGGCTTTAAACATAAAAGTGAATGTATATATTTAAGAATTGGACAGAATCATGTTAAGATACTTAGGATAGATCTAAAAATTAAAAACAATACAATATTAAATTAGACTTTACAAACATTAGATCTGTTTTATTTGCCACTTGCTCTGGGGTAGAGCAAATTTTTACATTGAAAACTAAAGCAACAAAAGAGCAAATAATAAACAACCTTCAGACCATGTGTAACTATCACACCCGAAATTAGCTTTTTCCCATAAAAAGTGTATTAGCTAAACGTTTCTCATTTCATTACAATATGGTTGCTAAGTAGAGCTACAAACATTTGAATTAAAGCTTTCTCCTACTGCTGCTCGTTTTCTTTGCCACTTACCCTGCTCCAGGGTAGGGTATGGCAAACAGACCTAATATCTTAAATAATTTTGATACAGGTTGATGTATGCAAAGTTTATATGCCAAAGCTACTTAAAAACAGATTGTCGTTATTATGTAATAATTTATGAACTCCGTCAACAACTGTGTGTAAATTCTTAAGCAACGAATTTGAAGTGTAATATTAATAAATGCGAATTTCATTTGAATCTACTAAAAAGAGTAATAATGAGTGAGTAATATCATTACCTTGATATTAGATTAGCGTGTTCTTGTACTGCAACTTTTGACATCTATTGTACTCCCTATTCTTTAGTACAGTAGTTTGGTTAAATTTTTGTTCGTGTTGATAAAAGCTTCAAATCTTTACGAATATACTCCCCGAGAAGATCCTTGGCCTGCCCTTTTCCTGGTTCCTGCCAGTGTTTGGTCTTTTTTGCCGCCTCTTTTTTGCATGTCCGGAAAATTATATTCATCAATTGTTATTACAAAAGATGACACCTAGGACCGCAACTATTTTTCACTTTTTCACTCTTAGCTTAGTACTATAATAAGAATAATCTAAAAATTTGTCTTTCACGGGTGCCGTGTGTTAACTGGATTTTCTAATTAAATTATTTTTTATATGCAATAACCAATTCAATTGGCTTAATTTATAATTATGACGTTTGTCTAGATTCTACATCGTGCAACATAAATTCGAGTGTGACAGGCAAACTTGATAAGCGTTTTATATATTTTTGAATAACTTTTGCTTCATCCAGTATATATGAGAAATAGATATTCAAAATTTCTATATAATATGGCAGAAGAGTTTTTGTGTGACTATAATTATTCTCGGTTTTCTGGTAAATAGGTGTGTGATAATAAAGTAAATTTCCTTTTATATTCTCTAAAAATCATCTAATTTGTCATTATGATTTGATTTACATACACGATAAAATGCACTTTCGAAAATTACAATTTAAGAAAATTATATATTTAAATTTCAATTAAAATTTCTTATGTATAAAGTTTCTAATTAAAATACAAAAACTAAAGAAGAAAAAAATGTGTTATTATGAGACGATAGAAAATCTCAATCTAGACGTCTTTATTTGAAAATAATAAATAATTCATAACGAATTACTAAATTTTAATTTTTCATTATTGGAAATTAATTAAATCATAAAGAAACAATCTTTCACGAAAATTTCGATTTGATTTTTCCAACAAAGAATCTAATAAAAATGTTAATAAATTTTGAGTTGGAAAATTCTCATTTGTGACAAGTGTAAACAACAGCAGTAGCGAAAGTATAAATTTTTTTTTTTTTTTTTTGGGAAACCGCATTAAATAAATTTTCAACTTATTACCCAAAAATCATGACGACAATAGACTCACCTCGTTGCCATCGCCTTTTCCCCATAATAATAAATAAATTTCTTTGATTTTCTTTTTATACCATCGCCACCGCGTTTACCTTAATAAATATTTCTTAAAGTCAAAAATTATTAGCTTTCAATATTTTGTGATAAAATCCTAAGAATGAGGTTTGGTTTTTTTGTTGGGATTCTTTTAAAAAATAATTTTTATACCTAACCTAACCTGTAGACTCGTTCGAATAGAAAAAATAATATACTTTATTCGTTCAAGGAGTAAGATAAACTTTTGAATAATTTATTAGAAAAATAAATTTTCCCATCTTGATCAAATTGGTGTTGAATAAATTCGAATTGAGAAAGTAACAAATCGATTTACTGAAAGGAGTCAACAGCAAAAATTTATTTATTTATTTGAATTTGAAATTTGAAGATACTTGAATAAGAAAATTATTCAATATTTAAGTATGTAAAAAATGTACATATTTAAAAAAATATTTGATGAACTATCGAAGAATGAAATTTTCTTTGATAAATTACTAGTAAGAAGCCCATAAGAACTATAGGATGTACAATAACATATATTGTAAGCAGTATTTTCCAATTCAAAAATCTTGCGAACCTAAAAAAGGATATTTCATCGTTATAACTTAAAGCTGGAGTAATTTCATTTGTTTTTCATAGAAGTTTAAGGAAAGACATATGTGTACAAAGATGAGCTTGAAATTGAACGGGTCAAAATACGAATCCATTAGATCTTGTTTAGATTTGACATTAATTCGTCGAATTTCTATCTGATAATAAAGTGTTAATGCTTTCGCGATTTCTCCATATGTGATGATTTTTAGGATGGTAACATAGAGCTAATAGCGAAAGTTTTTAATGCGAGAAGTAATGCGAGAACATATCTGAGTGAATATGAGAAGAGACATTCAATTCGTGTCTGTTTCAGAATTTATTTGCTTTTATTAAATTCTCAGATTTCACAATTTCTTTTTACCCACGCGTTCAGGAAGCATTTTTCGCATTTGGTGAATACCCAGCTTTATACGAAAGTCAGAGAATTTTATTCGGCAGACTTCAAGCATTTTCAAAATTTTAACTTCAATGACTTTAAAAATTTTTAAATTTTGATTCATTATAAAAAATTTTAAACTAACTAAATAATATTATAGGACATGAAAACCATATTTTATCATTTTATTGTTTAAAAAAATATTCCATAATTACGTTTTGTTTTAATGATGTCCTTTGGGGAATCTCATGTTACAAAAAATAATTATATTCTCAGAAAACTGGAAACCAGATATCGATGCAATTTAAATGAATATAATTTTGATTAAAAATTCAATGAAATAATATGCTTTTTGTTGACTTCTAGTATTTCCTTAGTAATACTATTTTAATATGTATTTGAATTAATATTCCTTAATGTTCAACTATTACCGTAAATGATTCTATAGAACTAAAATATTCTGCAGAATAGTAATAACTTTAAAATGTTTCTATATAAGTCTTGTTCGTCGAAATTGTACAAATTTGAAAAGATGAAATATTCTACTCAAAAGATAAATCAAATCTATACAAATGTGAAAGCATTAGTCCAAAATTTCAATTTAATAGAAAATGTTATTATATTTTCTCGGTAAAAACGCCCTTTTGAAATTTCAAAACAAGATAAATTTAAATGCATATTTCTAAAATTTAATGCAATATCTGATAAATGTTAGCAACTCTAGAATTGTTTTTAAAGTACACATCTGTATACATTTTGCGTTAATTTCTATTTTTCAGAGGCAACTATGCATTAATAATTTTGATATTTATATGCAAATTTAGATATTTATGTGGTTTATACTATATTTAAAGTTTTGAAGTATAGAAATTACAGGAATTAAGTTGAAAAATAGAAATGGTACAAGCTGTATCAAAAAGTTGTCGCTTGTATATAATAGATTACTGTTAGCATCGCCATATAATTTTTTAAAAAGTACAGCACTACCATCACATGAACGCAAGTAAAGTTCCTTAGTTTCGATAGCTATTTAAAATGAACAACTTTTGCTTTTTAATAAATATTTAAAAAAATTCAGTATCCATCAGTGACAAGATTCCTGCTTTTGAATGGCAAACGTTTGAGGATATCTGAGGAAAGTTATACGCTGCCTGTAGATATCCTGCACCTTCGACGTCAATCGCCAAATATTATGGGTATTCATGAAAACGCGTAAGACCCTCGTAAATCGTGTAAACTGAATAATTTTCCCACCTCGTAAATGAACTGTCAAAATTCCTATGGAAACTCCAATACACAAACCTCGGAAATTCCCGCGACAATTTTGGTGCGTAAATAGCCTGGTAAACTTACACATGTTACTTTGGCTATTATTATAGGAGGAAAAAAGAATTTTCTTGGACAACTAAAGAAATACTACTAATTTTTTGTTAAAAATATCGGAGTTAAGTCGAAACTAATCAAATTTAACAATTAAATTGACAAAATTATATTTATGAGACCAGATTTACACAGTTTATACACGAACCCGTTCATGCAACACTTCTCGGAAAAATATACATTTACGTGATCGGTAAAATTCCCAGATTTCATGAATACCCTTATTGATTTAATAAGTTTACACACGGTCATGCAAGCGTATATGTTGAAGAACTTCCAAATCGCCCAATTCAGGTGAGCACTAAAGAACTTGTCGAAAAGTTCATGATATGGGAGATCCAAAAGTGGAATAGCGTTAGATAGCTGATATTGTGGCGGTCTCACGTGAATGGATTTTGACTATGTTACATAAACATTTATAGATAAAAAGCTATTCGTATTTCATTGCAACCTTTTAAAAATTGAATTGTATGACATCTTCAATGCAATGGAAAAATTCCATGAATTATACTACGAATTAGTTAATTATCCCTTTGTATTTTTTAGATTAATCTTGGTATGACTATTACCTGTTTCTAAACTTAAAGAAATGATTCAGGAGTAGGAGATATGCATCGAATTCGGAAGTTATTGGCAAAACAAATGCCTATTTTGAAGGGATATTTAAATTTTACTATCCTGAAGAAATAAACGTGTTGAAAATATGTTTGACTAAGTGTATCGAGCTTGCAGGAGGTTATAATGGAAAATAAAGTATATTTAAAATACAAACATACATTAATTAATTATTTTCCCAGACCTTTTTGATACACATAGTACATGTATAAATTATGAAGTATTTATATAGGGTAGTATTTTTAAAAAATTCAGTGAACCATTTTGTATTTCGTTGTAAGAATCTTGTTTATGCGGTTCGCTAAAGGATAATTTAAGCGAGTTACATTGTGCTTTTGGTCTAATAAATGAGAGAAGGACTGGGAATTAACTTTGAATAGCAGATAATATAGTTTTTCTAAAAGTTTTTAACTTTCATGCAACAGTTGGCTATTCCCTTATGGTTCACTTTACGGTTTATGGTTTACAAATGCAGAAATATCCATTGGAATATCTTGCACATTAAAGTCTTTTACCCAACATTCGTGACTCATTCCTACACAAATTTGTATTTGTATAACTTTTTTTTTACAACCACCGAAAGAGGATTAAAGACTTGGTTTTCATACAAATTGTAAAATATGGTACATACTATACATGTAACGAAAATTTTTTCACCTCCTATTAGCTATAAAAAGAGCCTACTGGCTTGTCGTTATAATTTGATGATTCCCAAGAGGGACGTCTAATATTCTTTCTTTCAATAATTTAGTTAGAAAGCTAATCTTCAAAAAATATCGTTACAGCAATTTTATGCTAAATAGTGTTTAAACTTGCATTCATAGAAATAGTCCCTTGGACTTTCTTCTGATAAAAAAAATTAATATATGTATAAGTGTAGACATATACGAGTAGTATAGTAATAGCTACTCACAAAGTTCTGATAATGGAATATATGCTTTAAAGATGCGTTGGTATTATACGAATAACTTGTACGAAGATCTTGTACGAAGGGCATGTCATGCGAGAGAAGTTTACACGATATGATTATTCGTATGGGTCAACATGGTTTACTACAAATTTTCGTAATTGCTTTTTAAAAGCTCATATATCTAATGTGCATCCAATGTCACAGCTTAAAATTTTTTTTTTTGGTTAAGATTGTCAAACACGATGAAAATTCTATTTTGTTCGTACTTGAGGGCGTGAAAGTTCTTTTCAAAAGAGCTTTCAAAAAGTGATGACATTTATTTGTTCTAGAGTAGAGGTCTATGTATTCCATTATATTTCATCCTACCAACCGATTTAAAAGCTTTAATTTTTGAAGAAAAAACCATACACCCATTTAATGAAGAATCTAACAAAAGGTACATTGATTGATAAGATGTGGTAGATGATGATAACAACATAAGGATTAAAGCGAATGTGCTGTCAAATGGAAGGTATTTTTTTGTCGATAGTCTACAATTTTGTTCTCGAAATTTTTTAAACCGATACAAGTTGAACTGTAGAGAATAGGTCAACAAAATCCGAAGGATGAAGAAATATTGGAATAAATTGAAGGTTTTGGTTAACGAAAGAATACAAATTATACCATAAAAAGGTAAAAAGGACTGAAAGACAAAAAAACTAGTCTAGTTTGGTAAATTTTTTTTGACTGAAATGAAATTTTTATATCACATTGAAGAATGAATATTAAAGTTTCATCAAATACGTAAAATGGACAACGTTTGTTTTACTCTTTAACATCAGAAGTTTTACAACAAAGTATCAAATGTGCTGACAACGTAGTTAAAGCTTTTAGTCCCTAAATTAATAGACGATAGAATTTCTGAAAAATTAAATTAATGAAGCAAAAATCTTTTGAATGGAATGAATTATTCAGGTGCCTGGACGATGGGCTGTTGTATCGTTTGAAGTTTCTCCAGAATTTTCAATTCATAAAGAACACTGGCATTACTTTTATAAATGATGAGTTAAAGAACAGTGTAGCTTGGTAGAAGTGTACAAAGTTGTTATTAGTTTCTTTTATCATAATCATAGTCATTAAGAGTTATTGAACTAATGAGAAGTTTTAATTTCAACATTTCCGATAAAGTTTTGTAGCTTATGAAGGAAGTCTGTTAAGATAATATTATAGTCTGAGTTTTCAAAGATTACAATTTTCCTGCCACTTTGAAGCAAGCGGAATATTTAGTTCTTCTGATGATTTTGTGTATTTTTTCGATTAGGGAAAGAAGCATGTTTCTCTACTATAGTTCAATATTCTGTTTTAATTGTCATAAAATCTAGTGCTACACATTTACATTATAGATATGATATCAGTTTGTCCCAACTTGATTACTGTAAAGATGGCATTATTCAATCAGCATAAATATAATGCTTACATTGAATGGATTTAGTTAAATATGAGGGAAATCTTCACAGTTAAAATTTCAGCTACGTGGATCAACGGGCCAAATTCTGCAGGCATGTTTCAAGAAAGAAATATGTGTGTGTAGCGGGATCAAGACTGATTAATCTTTTAATGTCAATTTTTCCTGTAACTTATTTATTTTATTTTCCAATATTTTCAAGAAAATTGCAAACAATTTTTTTTATGTAATTAAAAACTTTTCAACTCATATGTGTTGCTTGAAGCAAACAAAAAGAAAATCTACGTAATTTATCTCGGAAAATATATATATATATATATATAAATATATATACTATACGGAATTTTTCGGAGAAAATCCTTTAAAGCTCCTTTATTAAAGTAAATCCACACTTTATCTAATATAAATAGAAAAAGAAAAGCGAAGCAAGATAACATTATTAACTTTACATTCTGTACACAAAAAAAAGAATGTACGACAAAGAGAAAATATCCTAAAATTCCATTTAATAAATGTTTCGACATAATAACTACAACAAAGTGTAATCTACATTTTTATATAGAAGGGTGTTTTTATGGAGGATTTACGTGTACGTTCAATTATTTACATGTTATTATAAAACAAATCCATTGACATTGACAGGCGCTTAACTTCAATTGGGAAATAATTCGTGAGAGATATCACCTGTACAAAAATAACTCGACGAAAACCCTTTGAAGTATGCTAAACACTTTTGAAAGTTTCTATTCTAGTTTACAGATAAAATAACATATTACATAATTCATATTATGATGATACACAAAAGAAAAACATTTTGGACATCTCGAATCGTTATCTTCATAAGATTATGTTAGAATAACGTACAAGAACGGATTTTACAGGTATATACGAATATTTAAAGGGTTAATCAACTTTAATGGCATATTTAAAGATGGATTATTTCAAACACATGCATCGAGATAATCCACTTATACTAGTATAAAATAAAGAGTAAGTGATGTTTGTCCTTTCGAACCCTGAAAATTCAACATGACGACTAAAATAAGCTTTCAGAGCAAGTGGTCTCTGTTACTATATTTCAAAGGCATTATAAGGTTTAGAAGCTTGAAATTTAGCACTGAGTTTTTCAAGTAGATAGAACAGATGTGAGAATCCAAAACTGTAACGGTTTAAACTTGAACTGTTACTATGTAAATATATATATGGAAAGTCGAAACATCGAAATTTCGACCTGCTTAAATCGATACAGATGGTTTAAGTATCCAATCCAAATTGAGTTTTAATATAGTCGAGAACATTAAAAACAGAAATTTATTATCAAAGTAATAAAAACTGTTACAAAACCACCAAAACGCAGTAATTTGAGTCAAGCCAATTTGTACTCGACCAGTTCCCACTTGGTTTGGACTTTTCATGCATGTAGTATATGACTAAATACCGTCTTCAGAGCAAATGATGTCTGTCCTTTCAGAGATTTTTTCGGGTTTTGGCAATTTGAGATACCCATCTTAAAATATGTTGTAGCATATCATTTCAAAAGGTATGAATTTAAATTCTTAGAAGGAAAAGAAAGTTCTCATCTATATATTTAATAATATTATCGCTTTCAGTGATAAATACTTGAGTTACAGAATCTTACAGTAAATTGTCACAATTCAAATTATATTTAATTAGATTTTTTTCAATTATTTTGTGTGAAAAATTTTTCAATATTCCCATTTTATATAATGAAATTTTCAGGAACCAATTACAACGTAACTTACGGGCAACATCCTTGAAAACATAGAATACAAAAGGTTATATAAATGAAGAATTTCTTATGTTATATGTTTATGTTATATAGTATGTTACATATATACTTGTAATAATCCTCTTCGACATTATATCAACATTACATCGTCTCAAAGTTCATAATCATATTCTAAAAGACATACAAAGTATGTATTAAAATATTCTTAAACATAAATGAGAATGAGAATTTAATATTTATGCTTACTATGGTATAATTTATTTATGTAGACAGGTGTGTGTTTACATAAAAGCGTAACATGTTAGAGTTTATAATATTAAGCTGTAATCTGCCTTCTGGTATGTAATTATTCAGGTTGTTTCTGCTACTGTTATAATGGTTCCTTTTATGCTTTATTATTGTGTTTTTGTTTTTGGTTTGTGTCGTATTTTCTTCTTTTTTTTTTTCTTTTGAACAGGAAAACGATGAAAACCCAAATTATCAGTTTTAATTAGTTTTTTGGTTTTCACAAAGGAAATCATTACAATGTTGTGGTAATGTTTTCTTGTATGCCACATGGACTTACATTGTAAATCCTTCTGGAAATTTTGATTTATATGAAGAACATGATTTCATTTAAACATGATAGAATTTTTTAAGATGAATTTTAAATTTTTTTTTAAAGAAATAAGATTAAATTTTCTTATTTTTTTTCATTAAAGATTTTTGTTTCGTAAACGGTAATTGCTATCTTCATATTAAAGTTTAATATTAAATAATTAGAATATACATTTTAAGTGAAGGAAACATTGAAAAAAATGTTTAAAATTGTATTAAAGGTACGACGTCCCTGGAGTACTACAGCAAGAGGAAGCACTTTATTTATAAACTATCCACGGCTCCTTTCGTTCAACATGAAGCTAAGACAAGCTCATAACTCGTATACTATACTTTACACAATTGTTATTCTAATTCTATTATAGTTATCAGACGAATTTGACAGTCCTACAATTTGACTCTCATTTCTAGAGGAATATAAGTGCATAGCTCAGTATTTGACAGGATTACCACTTCACCTAAATCCAAAACAGATCGTACAAGCTCTACCTTAAATAAAAATATTTGGTCTGTTTTATTTGCCATAACCTACTCTGGAGAAGGGTAAGTGGCAAATAAAACGAGCAGGAGTAGGAGAAAGTTGTAATTCAAACGTTTGTAGCGTTGCTTAGTAACCATATTGTAATCAAATGAGAAACTTTTAGCAAATGGACTTTTTATGGTAGAAAACTGAACTAATTAGTGTGTAATAGTTACACCTGGTATGAAAGTAGTGTAGAATTTGCTCTTTTGTTGTTTTTGTTTTCAATGTAAAAATTTGCTCTACCCCAGAGCAAGTGGCAAATAAAACAGACCTATAGTATAAAACAGTGATGGCGAACCTATGACCCACGGCTCAGACACTAACTTAAGCAGGCTTTTTAAATGATCGACGCGTTGATTTTTACAAACTTATTTTTTATATCATAAATAATATTTCATAATATATATGTGATTTTCTTTATTGCTTTATTTTTGCTTTTCAGTAAAAGTTGTAAAACAAGAAGGAAACGCAAACTTTTTAGAGGATTGTAAAAGTGGGAACCAAAAAAAGTAGTTTTTAACCATCCTTCGCTTCCCCTTTCCAAGTGACGCCACTAACTTAGTGACCCACGAGCTAGTACTAAAAAAATAATGAACAAAATTTGACCGACTTCTCAAAAAGGTTCGCCATCGCTGGTATAGAAACTAAAAATTTGTTTGATTACCTATGGCAGAAACGGTTAGTAAAGTTAAGAAGTTCAACGAATTAAGAAAAAAAAACAACTAATCATAATATTGTAGTGATTTTTCTGCATAATTTTTTTTCCTCTTCTTCGAATTTGCTCTAATTTACAGGTAGCCTATAAATCTATTCTTTGAAAGTACATCTGAAAACCTAATTTTTCATACAAATATTTATTTCTCCACTATCATTGGATCGGTTTAACTGAAACCTAACATAGTAATCATATATTTAATATAAGCAGCGTATGTGATTAATTTGAACAATATTGCAGAACAAATTTTCCAATTATAGTATATCCGAAAAACGAAGAAATAATTACAGCAAAACTTTGTGGTCTTTGCTTAATAACTTCACTCCCCATCGGACGATTTTTCTGAACTGCCATACTAAATCAAGTTAAGGAATAACTTATACTCTCTGGTAGTACCATAGAGCATAAAAATCCTGCAATATTTTCATTACTGCCGGAATCATCTAAAAAACCAGCATCATACAAGTTAAGTTAAGAAAGATTTCCATCAGATTTCACTATCAAGAATGCCTTACTTTTCTTGATTTTGTTGATATAGGTGTTTATTCTTGTATCCATTGATATTCATATGGTATATTTCATTTTCCGTGAAAAACTGAAAAATGAACTTACCTAACCATATCCATATATAATTTTATGAAAATACGATATTTTAGTGGTTTTTAATAATTTCCAATGTACGTGCTTTTGTTATATATGAGAAATAAATATAACATGAAAATGTAAGGGTAAACGGGAAATGGAAGATTTGAGATGTTATCAAAGAAAGATTTATGCAAATAGTTATAAACTTCTGCAATTCGATAAGAAATTGTGTTGGAATATTTTAGCAGTTCTTCAGTTTTTTTACACGCACTGTTAATACACATATTTTCGTTATCAATTGAGAAGTTTTAGGCAAATACCTGTGAAATATTTCATTGGATTCTTTCATAATATAATATATTAAACGATATAAAAAGTTATTTTTAAATAAAGTTTTGGGCAATGGACGAAATATCACGAGTTAATGGCGTTTCCTAAATTTTATCGTAGATCTGTAGACGGACAGTCAAAAATTATTATTCTTATTGAATGGGTTTGGTTTGGTATAGAAGAAAAAAAAAGGTACCGACTAAATCTATTCTTAGATTCCATTTACAATTTTCATTCGTTTTCTTTTACCCTTAAGGAGTTGCCTATTAAAAAGGCCATTTACCTTTGGGCAGTTAATTGGTCAAAAATCCTTTCATTAGTATGATTTCAAGAAAGAATTTTTTTTTCTGGGTTTCCATATCATTTTTTATTCAAGTGGAAATATTTGTTTTAATTTTCTTTTTTTCATTCGTTGTGTGCTTTTATGGATGTTAAATGAGATAATGATAATAAAAAAAAGAAACCTTTTACCTATTCGTAGAATTTTAATTTTTAAATTATTCTTTTATTTTTATTTTTAATGATAAATAGAAGAAATTTCTTTTTATGAAAAAAATATCAAAGAGTTTTAACATTATTTTATATGTTTTTATGTTAATTTTATTCTAATTGGATACAATTAAAACAAACAAATTAAATATTTGCTAGAAATTGGCGGTGTAAAAAATATATGCTTTTAAGTAATAATAAATAACTAATTTTCAAATGAAAAAAAATTAAGGACATCTTGAATAATTGGCCTTTTTTATGTTAGTGGGAAAATGCAGTTCAGTGGGGCCTTAGCCACAAGTAATTTTATTGAAGATTTCATTACTTTGTAGAAGGCTTTTAATGGTCTCAATTTATCGCAGTATATTGGACATCATATGGCATTACTCACCCTTCACATTTTCCTCAACTAATTTACATGAAACATTTAATGAAGTTATCACAGCGGTTCTTAATTTATAGCAGGTGGAATAGGATATGATATCTACTGTGTGAAAGTGTTTTTGAAGGAAATACCCAATCGCGGTATCCATCAGCACTTTGGTGTTAATTCTGTCCAATAATAATGTGAAATAATTGTAATTCACATATACATGAATTCTTGAAATTGGCTTGAGTTTCTGCATTCGTTTCAATCCCGAGATGAGTGTTGATGTTCCAATATTTATTGTATGTATGTTACTTAATTTGTCATATGTCGAGACCAACACTCATTTAGGTCTTTTTTTAAAATAGAAAAGCAAAAGTTGGAAAATTCGAAATGGAAATTGCGTACAACTTAGAAAACGTTTTAGTGCATCGATGTTTATAAACACTTTAATCAAAGTAAAATGTTCTGGTAATTCTCATCAAGACATTAAATAAATTGCTGTTATTATTTTTAATTGATTTTGAATTACTAATTTAGTGCAAAATAATAGAATTATTCAGTACGAATTCATTCAAAATAAATAATTAATTTGTTTACACGAAAGGAAAAATAGATTTTTCATTTTCGTTTTTATTTTCTTATATTTATGTTTTTCTGTCTTATAGTAGGTATTACCAGAGAGTATGTATAATGCTGAATTCACTATATAAAGTAGCGTTGCGTAGAGTAGCGCAGCAGTAACGCAGTTTTTACTTTGGTAATCGACAATAGATGCGTCAAGTGACATTTATTTATATAAAATATTATTGAATAATAATTAAAACATATAATAACTTAAAATCGGCCTATAGCCGATTTTTGATGCCCTATGGTAGAAATGGGGCAGAAAAACAGTCAAATCTAACAGTATTTCAAGGCTTTTTCTTCATAACTTTGTTTCCTCTTTTCAAAATTTCCTCTAATTCGTAGGTAACCTAGGCCCTAATAGGATAAATCCAATCCGCAAATTTTATTTTAATCAGTATGTTAGTTTTTAAAGTACATCAAAAAAACTTTATGGACAAAGTGATTTTCTCCTAGGATTATTTCTTTCTCCACTACCCTCGGACCGATTTTGCTGAAATTTAACATATTATCGTCTATTTACGTATTTAACCAATATAATTAATTTAAACAAAATTGATTCACAAATTTTCCAGGTAAATCCGAAAAACCATATAAAAAAACGACAAAATTTTCTGGTCACCCTGGTTTTTGCTTAATAACTTCCCTCTCCATCGGTCGATTTTGCTGAAATGCAATACCAAACGTAGTTAAGGAATAACCAACTTACATTCTAAATTTCAACATAATCGGATAACGCGTTTTTGAGTTATCTTGTCCACAGACGGACCTACGGACGGACGGACGGACATGCATAAATCGATATAACTTTTGATTAACTGCACAATTATACCCTTGAAATCTTTCTACGATATACCCTCTGGTTTTGACATTTCTTTATATAAAATCTCATTTTTTCCAATTTGTTAAGAGGCGTCCAAACGCACAGTTTTTTACTCAGTTTTGCCTGCGCAAACCTTATTTGCGCACAGTTTTTTACTCAGTTTTGCATGCGCAAATCAGATTTAAATGGCTCTTTAGATAAACAACTGTCACATCAGATCAAACGGATTTTTAAGGCTATTTTCCTTACTTCAGCTGCGTAAAAAGTTAAAAGTTGACTACTTTAACTATTTCAAAAAAAATGTTTGTTGTGAATAGCCATGCTACTTCACCCATTGTGAATTCAGGGTAATAGTTTGTCACTACATAGAAGTAAGGAGTAATATTGGAGGACGGTTTTAAGATTATAGATGTGGAAAGAGTCAAAAATATTGTAATATCGGTTAATGCATCTCTGTTCGTCTATTCTATACGATAACTTAAAAACGCGTTATCTGTTTTGAATGAAATTTGGAATACTAGTTAAGCATTACCTAACTCGATTTGTATTGCAGCCGAAATCGGTTCAGGGATAAGCAAGTTATAAACTAAAAATTAGGATGAGCACAAACTTTTGTCGTTTTCTTTCATTTTCGAAATTTAAATCTTTTAAAATATGAAAATTTCAGTCTTTTACCAAAATATGAGTATAAAAGCAGGAACAGAAAAAGTGTTGTGGCTAGTGGTCCCCTTTGTTTAGGGCTCTCGCGAGATGATACGATTCGTAGCTTAGGTATAACACAGACTAATATATCATCGAAATCTTCTTCTATACTCCTTCTATCGAAGAAATGTCTAAATTGATTTTTAATAAAGAATTGAATTCGATATAACCTTTTGTGGATAAAAATTGTTTTTCTTTTTATCTTCAATACTTCATAAAATAATTAAACTTGAATAATTATGTATTAGAAAGTTGTGTGGTATACCATACCAAATATTTTCGTTATTCTGGAAGAAAAAGTTCCTGAATTTTTTAAATTTTAATTAAAAATTAATTTGTTTAGAAAAACAAAAAATAAACTTCCTGATTTTATTTACTTAAAAAAATGGTAAATTAGGCAAATTTATGAAAAACAACATTATATCCGTTCAATTAGTCGACCATTTCCGGGAATTTTTTCGCAGGAGTATTATTAAGAAAATGTTTGTAGGACACATGAATAGTATTCCTCTGTCAAAGGATCTATCATAACTTTTTATAGAGTCAAAATTTAATCCTACTAATTTTAAACATTACCCGCTTTAGTCATATTACTCTTATTAAAAAGTTCTCACCTGCGGCGTTTTTAAGCAATCATTTAAAATAAATGTAGTCAACAAAACCGCGCACATACATGAAAAAAAACCGGTAATAATAACAGCTCAAGCAAAGTTACTACATAATAACCAAAAAAAAAAAAGAAAAAATTAAATGAAGAGAAAATCACTTAAGCTACCCTTTTTTTTGTAAAGGGTCTTTTTTTCGTGTTTTTTGGCTCCCAGTTGGGTTATTTTTTGGTTTATTCTTTCCAAAAAAAAAAAAAATACTTTGATTTGCCTCAGGTGAGCTTTAATATTCGTCGTCATTTCTCATGATACACATTGATTCCATCATTCACCAATACAAACAATGAATGGAAAATTGCTATTTAGTTTTTCTTTACCTTTTTCCTTTTCCATTATGAGCAAATCCGTGACGTAATAAAACGACGCATGCTCTAGTCATATTTATATACAACAAGTGATTTTGGTATTTGGTTGTTTCTTTTTCCGATATGTATTTGTATATGTATTATATATTTGGTGGAAAAGCTTCGGAAAAGTGAAAATGATACACCATCAAATTCACCAGATCAAGCTCATAGTTTTCGGGAAAAACAACACGAAAAGCACAAGACTCGAAAAAAATGAAAAGAAAAACAAAACAAATTTGATGCTCAGCGTTTCGTGAAAATCAACTTTCAAGTTCAGTTTTAATAGGAAAAGTCTTGGGTTAACAACACACGACCAAGATTGATGAAAAAAAAAGAAAAAACGCCGAATTTTAGAAAAAAAAAAAGAAAATAGAAAATAAAATTCGTATTTTTTTTTTTCTGATTTTGTAAAATGGAAATTTTTTTATTAAAGTGAAATTTAAAAAGAAAAATGTTTTCTTTTTAATTGAAATGATATTCTTTTTTGGTTTATTTTATTTGAATCGATTTTCTTGAGTTTTTCATGAAAATTTATATTTTATAACCGTTTTTTGTGATTTTTTTCTTTTTCGGTTTTGTTGTGAAGTGTTGTGTAAATTAATTCTTGTGAAAAGAAAATTTTCTTAAAAGAGAAGAAGAAATTTTCTTTCACAAAGTGAAAACTTGAAAAAGAAAAAGAAAGTGAATTGGTTTTAGTGATAAATTTTTGTTTTGGGAAAAATTAACGAAAATATTAAAATCGTAATTAAAAAATTTTCCGGTGAAAATCTTTTGTGGAATATTTTTTTTGTTTAATATTTGCGAATCCTTTTTTCTCAATAAATTGAATTTATAATTGTATGTATTAAAATTGATTTAATTTCCACTTCAAAAGGGTATAATCATTAGGAAAACTAAGAAAAACTGTTTGAAGAAAATATATTTAAAAAAATTCGTTTATTCGATTATATTATTTGTACCAAATTTCAATAAAATTTTTTGGTAATTTAAGTCTAATATAAGTCCAAAAAAAGGGATATTCCATTTTTTAGATTGACTTCGAAACTTTATAATTGTTTAGTAAAATGGTATAAACTTTAAATTAATTGACTTCCATGTAAAAGAATAATAAAGAAAATTGATTACAATTCATTGAGAAACATTTTATTCTCATGTAAAACACGAATTTCCTTTTAAAGAGTATTAAATTCTGTTTAGATAAAGAATTAAATGCACTTAAATTCATGTATTACTTCTAAGCGAAGTATCTTGTATAACTAGAATTTCGTGATCCCAAGAAATTACAAGAAATTTCAGGAATTAAATTCTTCTAGTTGTACTTATTTCTTGTAATCCTGGAACATAGATCATAGTTGAAAAAAAGAAAAATGATTAGCCATTTTGCTGTTATTAACACTCTTTGCTTGGTAAGATATTAAAGGACACCAGAACTATTAATGTCAGGGAAGTATTTTAAGTTTTAGTCCCTAGAATAGGAAGTTTAGTTTTAATGAATGTAGCAAATATAGGAAATAAATTTATGATGGTAGTCTTGACATAAGATAAATGATTAAAAACGATGTGAAGATTTTGGGTATAAATAAACGGCTTAGATATTAAACCTTCTCTAAGTAATGATAAGTCAGGTTTAAACTGTATATGTAGAAATCAAATTAAAATATTTTTTTGGGAAATAAGAAAGTTAGTTATTATAAAGAATGTTTCGAAAACACGTCTAATTGTAACTTTATATTATTATTTTTACGTGCTATTTTTCTTAAAAAAATTTAAATAATTAATCTTCTAAATAGTAAAGCTAACATTGATTTTCACACATATAAATATTTTATTTTGTTACTCCATAATCTAGTCGATAATTCTAATTCTTCTTGGAACTTATTCATTATAATACCTATAGTCACTTCACAAGATCAATTTCATTATTCATTCATCTTAAGAGATTAAAAATATCGTCCTAATGGAAGGTTCTTATATAGAAAATAAATAATATATACAAACATCTAAGTAGTATGAATTGATCTTCTACTATATATTCTATTCGATAACATTAAGATTAAAACGATAAAATGGAAAGATGTAAAATACATATATATATCAATGATAAAGTCAAATCGAAATCTGTATGATGAACAAGAACACTTCCATTTGATTTATATTTCATTCCGGCTACCAAAACTAAAAGCCAATTCTTATCATCCATAGCAAAACGAAAAAGAATTTTCTTGTTCTAACTTTAAAAGTGATGAATTTCTGTTTTGGTTCTATATTTTTCTTTTTTGGGTTTTTATCACTTAAGAACTTGATGGTCCAGCAGTCACATCAATATACAAAAAAAAGGAATAGAAAAATACTGATATTTAACAATCAGTAAGATCTTCGAATGGAATCAAATGGATTAAATGGTAACAAATATACGAACATTTTGTTTTGTCGAACATTCATATATAACTATATCTAGTCGGTTGGCAGACGTTCCTCCATTATCAACTAAGATGAAAAGAAAAATTGCCTTAAGGGTATTGATTTCAATACGAAAATGATAATACATTTTTCTTTTCTGTATAGAAAATGAAGTGATTATAGACGAAGTATCAAAACAATTTGAGGCCTTTTTGCTGAACGAATTTCCTAAACGATATACAATTTGAGAAAAAGACAATATTAATATAATATTTTTGTTGGATATAACATATTACTTACTTTTGTGACTATTATAGATTTACTTCTTATTTATTTTTGATGAGATAGGATAACTGATATATAATAGATTTTGTGATTCTATACTTGAAATAGAAACGAATTGAAATTTTATAAAATCGAATATTTTAAGTGGATAACAAATCAGAAAAGCTTCGATAATGGGAATTAATTATTTAGAAGTGGGCTTGAGATTATCGTAAAATTTTATTTTCAAATTTGAATTTAAATAACGAATCGATATTTGAGATTTTAAACATAGTATTTTTTTATTAACAAAAATTTTAATTGGGTTTTTAAAAATATATTTTATATCATATTTATTGCAAAAAATCAACACCATAAGAAATTGGGGTGTGAAATGAAGCTAATTCCCAGTGAGTATATTTAGGTTATAATCCCTTCTAGAAATCAATTTAAAAGTATATCCCAACGACAGAATATAAACAAAATAAATTGGTTTGATCCATTTTTTTTTTTTTTGGTATCACTTCTGCGGTGATACTATATCACGAGTTCATTCCTATTATGCTAGTACTATAGTAGAAATACAGTACATACCAAATATAAGAAATCTTCACAAATCTGATTGATAATAATAATTCATAAGTGGGTTGTTAATTTTGAAAGTTTAAGCTTTTCTCTGTTCAATTTCCATTTAGTGTCGTTTTAACGTCAACATAATTGCTTAAAGAACTACATTATTCATCAATCATAGCTCCTTTAGTTTCTATCGTTGATTGTAAGAGAATTTGTAATCAATCCCATCTACGGACCATTATTTTTTCTCAATTTCCCATTTTTTACTTTCTCAGACTTTAATAAGATTAATAAGATATACGAGAGTATTGTATGGAAATCATGCGAAATATCGACATCCGCTTTGCAATGGGAATAAATGTGTTGGGATCCCCGAAATCAGAATTAACTATTTTCTCACATTCTCAATAAACACAGTAACTAGAGAAGACCTTACTCAATTTCATTCAAATTTGATTCAAAGGTAGGCTATAATAAGAGAATAAACCGACTAGAAGCAATATTTTTAGTATAAAACATCAATAATGATGATAACTCGAAAATCACATCACCAATTCCATTAAAACTTGGTTACACACATATCCTGGACTAAGAGATAAAACTAACTACATTTTCAATAGAAATGAAAGATCGGAAATAGTTAATTTTGGGCGATAATGTGACTGTATTTTAATCGCTAGTTTGATTTTAATGAAATTTTGCTAGACAAGTTGCATGGTATTACAAGAATAATAGATTAAATCTCCAGCAGAAATGCCAAACTGCAAGTGGGTTATTTTACGTTCGATACTCCAGAATGGCTTACTTAATTTTTTTCCAATTAGGTAAAATGTTAGCCTATGATCAGATGATGAAAGTTGAGTAGTTAACTTTTTTGGATATTGTTACAAATTTTTATAAAACTGATTCAAATTACTATATTTCGACTTTACTGTATTTGAAAGGAAAAAATCAGTATTATTTAAATAAATCTCAACAAAATTTTAATTACTTAAAAAATTCAAAAAAGACATGTTTACAAATATTTTTAATAAAAAGGGAAATTATTAGTTAGACTTTCTATGTAAATATTTACAGTCTGAGAAAAGTAACTTTACACATGATGCGTTTTAATTATATGTTTTTAGAAAGATTTTCTTTTTAATATACTTGTATTTTTACATTTTTTGACTTTTATTTATTATTCACAAACATTTCATTTAAACTAAAATGCACTGCAACTGAATTCTGTTTAGAAATGCGACATTGTTTTATGGAAGCACTATAAATAGAAGGCTTATATTGATCAAAAACTATGTCCGTGTCCCTTATTATCATGATTGGTAAAAATGTTGTGGCTGTATATATGATAAACTTAATTCTTTTCAGTTAAATTGGACATTATTTAGTCGGTAGTATGTCCATTTTAATCGGCTTTTGACGTCTTCCTTCTCCCGGTCCTTGGCAACCTCAATCTCTTTCAATATCAATCATCTAGCTGGTCTTAAACTTCTTATTTTACGAACCATCCAATAAAAATCTAAAATTTGCGGATCGATTTAAATAACCAAAGCTTAAATATTTAAAAACTTTTGAAATATGAAAATAACTAAAATTTTTTTTCACTTTTCTATTTAATTTTATTCTTTGAGTGTCACTCAAAAATGGCATGTGATGCACAGTTTAATAACCGTTGATCTATAATCTAAAGGTATCTCTACTATAAATTTCATTTCAATCGGTTTGGAGTTATCTTAGATAAAGGTAAGTCCTAGATTTCATAAATCACTCTTTATCACTCGACCCCATTTTCATATCGACACGAAAAACAGCAGGAATCCATTCTTCCTTATAACAGATCAGATCCCCAAATTTTAATCATGTCGAATAACGCGTTTGAAGCAGACGAACGGATATTTTGAAATAAACATGTTCTTTGAATTTAGTGGAGCTCAAAATATGAAGATCCATCAAAATTTGGAGGTCGGAATTTTTTGGCATCACAAGGCTTTATTTCTTCTATAGAAAGAAGACAATATTCTCATTCTATAAAGTAAAACAAACTAATAGCTGAGAAGGATTTCAAATAAATTTAAAAGGATTCAAAAAATATGAAATAAGCCTAACATAATAATTTCTAAACGCTAATAAGGTTATAATAGTTATGAAATAAATATTTCCTTTGCAAATTAGGTTAGGATATGACTGTATCCATTAAAATACATCTTTTAGGAAAGTATTTTTGAAGTATGATTATTATACCAGAACATGGAAGGATATGTGAATGTGCCATAAACGTAATTTTAATTTTTACATAATGTTCCTCGTTTCTTTTTTTAGATAAAACAAATTGCTCTAGGAAAAATTTTTTAGTCTTTTTAAAATTTTCCACATTTAAAATTTTCATTCTATATATATATTATAAAAGATTATTCTCAGAAAAGGCTAAGAGCCATTTAAGTGCCTTTTTTTATGTGAAAAAAAAAATTTTCTATTTGTATATTAGACTAAGTTGGGATTAGTTTTCAAGGGAAAAGGGAAAGGATAATCTTTTATATTGTTTAATTTGGTTGGGTTTTTATCTAGCTAGATCATAAGCAAGCATATAAAGATTTTGGATTCAGGGCTTCTTTATGATTCTTTTTGCTATTGAATTATACAGAACAATATACAACTTCAATGAAAATTTAATTAAAAACTACTGACAAGCGTCTGTGCCAATGCGACTGGAACTATTTGCCCCTATACTACAATATAATTTCCTTGCTATCCTTATATATAGTATCGTAGAAATTTTCACGTTTAATCTTAGATATATTAAATTTTACAACACATCTAATATGATCAAAGCAAGAGTATGGGGTAGATGGTTTTCGCATGGTTTTGAGTAAATTGGTTAACAAAAGATCGCTGTACAACCACAGGAATCGATTAAATTGAAATTAAAAATGGGTATATACTGGTATAAACCGATACCCGTAGAATTGAATCATTCATAGATAGTACATGAAATAGTAATTGCTACATTTATTCCGAGGATTTAGGTAATGCTCTTAGTAGAGCATTAACTAAATCCTCCTGTCATCCAAGAAAATATTTGATTTCCAAATTGTGTGAATATGCACTTCCTTTTGAATAATTAAAATAAATTGTACACTCCTTGTTATGTATTTCAAAAATTTATGAGCTTTTCTTTATATTCTTGTACTAACTATTATTCTATAAGATTAATCTTGAAGCATGTGATCGGAAAATTATTGGAGTTTTAGTCAAGAAAATTGCCTTAAAAACTGGAAAATTCTGCATTTTTTCGAGAAAAGAAAACGGTTTGGCTTTTTTTGAATGAAATTTCTAATGGATTTCAATTTCAACCTCAAAAGAATGTGTACTATTGGTTCGCTCATCTCTTTTTAGTATACGAGTAGGAATTAGGAATTACAATTGATCGAAATTATAATTCGGTATTAAAACTTTAAACACAAATAGTACTTGCTAATTCTCCCTTCAAGGAGAATATAAAGTTTTTCTTTGGCTAGTAGCTGATGCTAATATCCTCGTAATTCCTAGGAATTTTGTAAATTCAAATTTGAATTATAATACATTTTTCAAATACCAAATCGCACAACACGTTTATTGTAAAAAGTACATAGCTATATAGATTTTTGAAACTTTTGCATACTCCTGTGAGTTCATATAACACTTCTGCAAAATAATACGAACATATTTCATTGCATTTTTATCCTTTTATTGTATAGATTATAAGGATTTGAAATTATGTTCTTTGTAACAGATCATTTTATATTATTCATAAACCGTTTACGAAAAGTATATAACAGAAAGTTATAATACCGTATTTGAACATATAAATCCTTGAATTCCTGAAATGAAATTTATTTTAAATTTTTGAGATGTTAAATTCTAATAAAACATATAAAACCACATTTAAGGATTTCATAAAACATTTAACGATTTTCTAGGGAAAAAAAAGTATTTTATTTAAATAAATAAATTAACTTAATTCATGTTTTAATGGATTTTTTATTGCTTTTATGTGGTTATGTAATAATGAAGTACGAATTAAAAAAAAACAAATTTTTTTTGTTATGTTTAAATTAAATTTTAATTAAGCAACTAATTAGTTTAGAATGTAATGTTTTTATTAGAAAATTTTATAAATATATTTGTTAAGTATTTTCATGAAGTTTTGTTGAAACGGTTTTTGGATTCATGCCAAACAAAAAAAAAAAAAGCTCACTCATATATGAGTTTATGATGTTTTTGATCTTTTTAATATTTACCATTTTATGAAGAAGTGTCACAAATGATTTAAATTTTTCTTTTCGTTTTCACTTAATGGAAATAAAATGGTATTAAGTCTGAGTTGAGAATATGGTTGTCATAAATATTTTGATTTTAATTCATTATACTAATATATAAACATATACTAATCCAAATCAGTAGTATTGAAATTTCGTAATCCCGCGGAAATGAAGCTTTAAGTGTTTACAGGATTTAATTTACTGTTTAACTGCCCTAATTGTTTGCATACTACACAGAATCCGTTCACTAGTCCTTATAAAACGAAAATTCAAAACTTTAGATGAGCTGAAACCTTCTTCTTTGGATCTTGCTTCTAATTTCTCCATTTAAAGGAGTACTTTCAGTTTATTTCTGATAAAGCAAATTGAATAAATAGAAATATACTCGTTGCTCCTTACCGTTGTATAAGAATTTAAAGAAATATAGTAGTACAGAAGTTCATAATTAGCACCGAATTAGCTCTAAATGGAACTAAAAGAAACTGGTGCTCGTTTGTAGTGAAAAATGTCTCGTACTGTACGTTATCGGTTTATTAAATACGTACTCAAGCGATAATCGTACGTAAAACATGCAAGTGGATGATTCCAATATCTTGCTTTTGCGACTCGTACTTATTATTCATCTCTAA
This sequence comes from Xylophagus ater, assembly GCA_963422695.1. NCBI lineage: Eukaryota > Metazoa > Arthropoda > Insecta > Diptera > Xylophagidae > Xylophagus > Xylophagus ater. Next base: position 48,640,475 of record OY730478.1, on the reverse strand, counting down.
TATACATGACGTATTACTTAGAAAACGGAACAAAAATATTGAAAATTTCATCTACTAAAGGTACTTATGCCTTTAAATATATTCCATGGTAATATATTGCTTTACAAAAAGTATTGTATTAAAGTGTTTCAACAAGGACGAGTAATATAAAAATAAAATATTAAATTTGTTGATAAGTATAAAACAACAAATATCTTCTAAATGATCTTCCTGGCTATTTACACAAAATCTCATATTTTCCATTTGGCATTATGCAAAATTTCTATTGTTATCGAAATATTTTCATCTGTAATATTGTTCTTTAACTCTTATAAACGTTAGAGTTTATGCTATATACCATGCCTTGAAGATGACACCATAAAAATAAATGTAGAACAGTCAGTTTCAACGAAAGAGATTTGCCAGTTTAGATCTCCAAAACGAGATATCGGTTAATTTGAGAAAAGCCTTCTTAAAATTCCGCATGTTCAATTGAACTAAATCTTTTTCATTTTATAAACACAACAATAAAAAAAATATGCTTAATATTATTACCCACCCTGTACAAGTTATAGATTTATTCGAAAATTATCATAATTTTATTCCAATTATTAATTCTTTCAATGACTTAGTCGGAAGATGTGAACGAAATGTCGCACATTCACTTACAGTCAAAAATCACACATTTCCAAATAGGTGTATGAAGTGTGATTATAATAATTGCCTAGTTTTACTTAAACTACTAGAATAATATAGTAAACTACTAAATTTACCAACATAATATTTATGTTATTAGTCGCTTATCATCAATGAATTAAATACGAACTTTCACTAAATCTCAGTTGCCATAAAGTTTCATCGTATGTCACGCAATGATTTTTCCTTTGATTGATTTAGTATTCAATAACAATTCTATTGATTGTAAAATGAGATGATCAAATCCTAAAAAAAAACTGTTCGTGAAATTGCTAAATTAAAGGGTAATACAATTCAAAAGAATACGCTTATTTAGAGTTTAATAAACTAATATGTAATTTCACCAGATATATATTTTTTTATTGAACTGATAGAAACTTTATTAACACACGTAAATGTTGATCAAGTTTAAATAAAATTGTGCATCAACCGGAAGCGTATTATAGGTGCCATATTCCTTTTTGAAAGCATAGACAAGGTAAATAGGGTGTAATATCATAAAAAAAATGTAATACTTTTCACTTGTACGGATTAAATTCATTGAACTGGAATAAAACTTATCTATATACACAAGGATAATACATAAAACATATCCGACATGAAAAATATTCTATACATGGTATATATGAAAATAACTAAGAACCTTTTCACGTCTTGTTGCCATCTCTCGAAGAATGACATATATTTTCGATAATAAATCCTAACAGTTTTTCCTATACATATAGGTTCGAGAGGAACTTCCATTCGTATTCGATTGTACCAGGATGACAATATATCAAAAAAGTTGTTAATAATTCTCATCTATTCACGATATCATATTTTATTTCTCACTAAACATGGATATTGAACCTTTTATTTATGTTTCTATATGTTTTTGTGGAATTGTTTTTTTCTTTTTTATTATTCATTGAGTTTCGAATAGAAATATACTCAACGTCACACTCTAAGAGTTTTGAAATGTGAGCTATATCATTATTTTCTCGAGAAAGCTCGCATGTAGATGCTAGTGATGTCTTAAATCCCAAGGAAATACAAAATACATTAGATACATGTTACTTTCTTTTAATCTTCTCGTTTAATAGTAATTTCTCTTTTACCCATGATGAGATTACATGAGGGCCTTCTTAATATCGAAAAATCATTAGCTATATTTATCGTAAAATTACATCATTGCATACATTTTTTGCGTAAATTAACACAATATGAAACTAAATGGTTTAGACCAGGCATGTCCAACCCGCGGCCCGCGGCCCGAAAATAATCAAAGTTACTGAAGCATGTCCATTTTTCTGAGGAATGATTTGTGTGTTTGCGCTTTCGTACTAAAGCTGACAAGTGACAAATAACAGAAGCAGGACCAGAACAAAAAGCTCTTTCGTTATTTAGTAAATTCTCTTTCGGTTTGCGTTGCTCGCTCAGCCACACTGTTCTGTTGTTTGTCACCTGGTGGCTTAAGTGAAAAATGAAACATACTAAGTGTAAAATTAGAACCAACATGTTGGAACCAGAGATGCAAACCGGTTTCTTTGAACCACTTTGAACCGAACCAAAACCACTGAACCATCGAAATTTTCCGACGCAAAACCAAAACCAAAACCAAACCACTTTTAAAATGATTCGGTCGAAGCAAACCAAAACCAAACCAGTTTTAAAATTAATACTTGAACCGAACCATAAACCGAAATTTTATGGTTCGGTTCAACAGAAAAAATTTGTCCTATAATTTACATTTTCCTTTTAAAAAAACTGAAAAAGGCTACTACATTTTTTTATAAAAACGATGGTTAATCAACATTCAACAGTTTGCTAGTTTTCAAATTTGTTTTTAACGAGTAATCAAACACGACATAGTTTTTCATTTAGTGAAATCATAATTAAAATAAAAACAGAAACAAACACAAGAAGGAAGAATATACTTAAAATTAAAAGATATAAAAATCATATCTAAATGACAAATGTAAGCAAGTCTGTATATTTTTGAGTTTAATAAACAAAGATAAAAAATACCAGGTTTTTAAAAAAATTTGTTTGTGATTCAATAACAAATAGCAGTAAGTACAATGAATGCTGTATTGTTATGACAAATAATCACCCAAAAAATTTAATGCGGCATCTTAAAAAGAAGCACTCCGAATCCTACGACATAATTGACACGAAGCGAACAAATAAAACAGCGGAAAAAAATTTGCCAAGCAAATCTACATTGGCTTCCTTCGTTTTTGTCACAACAACTAAAAAAAAACATATTTGTTCTGAACCAAAACCAAAACCAAACCAAAACCAAAACCAAAAATTATACAGTCTTTAAACCAGAACCAAACCAAAACCAAATTTTGAAATATTTAGAAACCAAAACCAAACCAAAAACCAAAAAGAAGGTTTATGCTTAAACCAAAACCGAACCAACTGTAAAAAAGTCTTGGTTTGCATCTCTGGTTGGAACACCTTGAGAATTGCCTGAGAATTGCAACCACGTCAATCAAACCATATATTGACGGTTTAGTTTCACAACTTCAATGCCAAGTATCACATTCACTTTATGATATGGATTTATACATAGTAATATACTTGTGGCCCAAAATACCATGTCTTCTTCCAATGCGGCGCCGGGGTTCAAAAAGGTTGGACACCCTTGGTTTAGACCAATAATGGCGAACCTATGACCCGCGGCTCACTATTATTTCCAATAAAATCTAAAATTGCTTGAACAATGTAATTATTATTATTATTTTATGATTAAAAATAGTTTTTATATAAAATAGTGGCAACGCTACTGAATTTGTTGAGTAAGTAGAATGCGTGGTTCAATGGTTAGAATTTCATGGTTAGTATCGACTAGTTTGTGGCCTAATGCCGACAATCTCACACTTTTTAATTTGTTAAAATTTTCCAGACCAATAAAAATTATACTATTTAATTTTGATTTTTTTACAACTATGTATAGATTGATTAAAGAACTCAATTTAAAAATTGTTTTTAATTCTTAGAAAAAAGTTCACCATTCAGAAGTCTGGAGTTCAAACTTTGACTAGGTGGATTGACAGTTTCTAATCAGGATTAGGATTAACATGGGTTTTGTTTGGTTTTCATTTATATACTGTTTTTATAAATTAACTAAATCATTTAATCTTTTCGGTGAAACTTTTTCGGTTTTCATAGTGTTAGTTTACGAAATAAGTTTTGTTAGAAAATTCCAACTAGCTTTTTTGTATATCCTTTGATCCTAGTCCCATATAGAATTTCATATATTATATTGAATATCATCTAGATCTAGTCAACTATAAAGAAAACTTGATAAAACTTTTGTTTTCTATGTAATTTTATAGTTTTTATTTGGGTTAAGGGTGTTGGTAAACGTATATACTATATACCTGGAGTTATTTATATTGAAAAGATCCTTAAAACTCGAGGATAGATTATATTGTTTTTATAAAATCCATGCCTTAAGGTGAAAGTTCAAATATTATATATATGGTATTTTTCAATATCCTTTTCTTTTTGGCTTGTAAAAAACGATATAATAATGAATTGGGTATAGGATTTTCAAATGACATCTTTAATGGTAAACGAATTTATTTTTAGGTAACTTATTTTCTTATAAAACGAATATCTTAGGGCTACGATATCTTTTTCAAGTCTATATTTTTAATATGATTTTAAAACAAAACAAAATACAATGAAATCAATGAAAAAAGGATACGAAAAAAAAGATGTTATTTTATAAATTTTGTAAATATTTTTGATTTTACTTAAAAGAAATTTATCTTTTTAAGTAGAAAATCATGTTTCTATAAATTTTTAATCATACCAAAATCTAAAAATAAACAAAAAAAATTCTTTCTTATACAGTTTTCCATTAAAATGAACTAAAAATGTCTTTAAAAAATAAACTTTTTATAAAAAAAATCAATAAATTATGTGAAAATTTATATAATTGATATTTTTAATAAATAAAATAGAATTTTCTTTTTAAAATGAAAAAACAAAAAATCAAAATGTGAAAAATATTGAAAAACAAGAAATAAAATCAAAAAAAAAAAAAGCAAACAAGCAAGGAAAAACCGAAAATATTTTTAATGTAAAATATAATGGATAAATTTTTTTGGTCGGTTTGGTCATGGCTGTGGAATGACAGTCATACAAATTCAATTAAATCAACAACAACAACAATAATAACACCAACACCAATTGATGTAATTCAAAATAAATTTACATTATTGCCTGCCATTAATTTAACAGAACTAACAACAACAGCAACAACAACAACAACTGCATCAACAATATCTTCCACAACATTACCACCGACTGTTGAAATACGACCAATAACAGAACAACAACAAATATCAACTACAATTTCAACAACATCAAGAATAAATCTAACAAGAAATAATGATACAACAACAGTAACGGAGTTTTTAATAAACATTTCGGATAATATTAAAAGAACTTTAGGACTAACAAAAGATAATGAAACAACAACAACAGAATCATTGTCTTCTATACCAATATCATCAATATCAGAATCATCATCATCATCAACATCAACATCGGAAATATTGTCATCGGAAACATTTTTAAACAATTTAACTACTGAAACAATAGCAACCACAAAAACAACACATGCCTTAAAGTTTTCATCGATTCTTGATTACGATACAATTTACAATTACTCAAGTTCAGATATTTTCAATAATTTTACAATAACATCAAATCAAACAGCTGGAATTAATTTATCAACTTCTGGTTATGTTGATGAAACATTTTTCGATAGTAATGTGATTGGTAGTGGTGGTGGTGTTGGTGTAAGTAGCACCGAAGAATTTCTTTTGGATGCACTTTGGAATTGTACAAATCTAAATGACTGTTGCAATAATCGTAATTCATTTACGGCAATAACATTCGATCGAAATAGTAATGGAACTATTGTGAATTGTACGAATTCTAGTGATATTTTCGGTGGATATGATATTGAAACTGCATTACATTTGGTCACTGTCTTTGGTACTGCCATTATACTCGGAATCATTATTTTGGCAACTGTTATTGGTGAGTAGTTTTTGGTATATTTTGAAATTTATTGCTAAGAATAATATCCATAATAGTGGAAAACTAATTCCAATAAAAATTTATTGTGTATTTTATATTTTTTTACTAACTTTTTGAAGTTCAAACAATTACAATTACAGATGGGCAACATTGAACCGATATTTTCCACTTATAATTGTATGAAATTAATTGCTACGAGACTTCAGATTGGCCCAATATTCTAAATCTATATTTTCGATTGTACATCATTCGAAATTAGTTCTATAAAAGGATATTAACTAAATTTATGGAACAGTGGAGATGTAATATGTTGAGTTTAAAAATGTGCTACTTCCAATGATTACTTCCGCAAAATAAGAAACTTCTTCATATAAATCGTTCCATTTTAACAAAGATTGGGACAAGTAGTTTTTAAATTTACTTTTGCAAAGAACATAAGTTGACAGAAAAAGTCTGTTTCGTAAATTAAGCGAAGTTTAAAGTTTTAAGTATTTCAAGGAATGCGAGGCAAGGCTCGACTTAGTGTCTCATGACATAAAATCTTTTTTTTTTTTCTTTTTTTTTTAAATATGACATATATCCAATTCCAAAATCAATAAGAGTCAGAACAAGTAATTTAAATCTATATTTGACCCTTATATACAAAAATTGCTGTAATTGCTGAAATCTGGTGAAACTCTTAAGACTCATTGATTCCAACAACAGTTAAGCTATTTGAAGCGAGCATTGGAATTGGAAGCATTAGAATATTAGAGAAGTTAATTTTTCAACATGAAAACCATGACTTTTAATTATCATACCTAATAGAATAAACTCAAAAATAATATAAACACTTCAGAATATTTTATCTATCAAATTGAGTTAAGGAAAACTTAAGGCATTATGCTCATAAGCTTAAGTTCTTTTTAAGTCTTAACAGTAAAATTAATTTTTATGCTTTATGGTAGGTACTACCAGAAGGTATATTAGTTTTGTAACTCTATTTGTAACACGTCGAAATAATCGTCGTAGAAAGGTTTTAATGGTATGGTTGTGTCAGGAATCAAAATTTATATCGATTTATGCACGTCCGTCCGTCCGTTCGTCCGTCCGTCCGTATACAAGATAACTAAAAAACACGTCATCCGATTTTGATGAAATTTACAACGTAAGTTGTTTATTCCTTAACTTGGTTTGGTATTGCATTTGACTAAAATCGATCCAGGGGAGCAAGGTTGTTACGGCAAAACCATGGTAACCAGAAAGTCTTGTCGTTTTTTTGTTTATGGTTTTTCGGATTTAATTGGAAAATTTGTGAATCGATTTTGTTGAAATTAATTATATAGGTTAACTACATAAATAGACGGCTATCGGCTATAGGCCGATTTTAAGTGACTATATGTTTTTATTTAAAGTTTCAAACTGGGCTTAAGTTGTCATTGTAAAATTAGGCTGTGAGTATACAATATGGTATAACACGAAGAAAAATGTGGTTCCTTCATACATATTCGAACTCTTCTGCGACTAAAAATTACCATGCAAACATTGTTGTATAAATTATGAGTACATTTTGTTTTTATTTTTAAATTAATAAATCACATTTTCCGGATATGGAACTAAATTTTCATTTCATATTATTCGTGCAATTGAATTGAAGTGAATATTATTCAAACCAGAAATAATATTTTTAATGGAAAATTTGGTTTTTTTTCGTATATTTTATAATAATTTAATAAAAAGAAAATTCCCTATCATAATGAAACCTTTAACGTGAATATTATTTATTTTTATAACGAACGAGAATGACTTCATTGTAGTGTGTACACACTTTTTTTGATTTTCCCTTAACCCTGAAATCTATTTTTATGATGATAGGATTTCATAGGCTTTTCAGAGATTTATTGATTTATGGGTGGGCAAGTTGTCCATGTTGTAAAAACCATTACATTCTGGAAGTACCAGAAAACTTTTTCGTTGGGTATCATTAAAAATTCAAAACGATTTAAATCTAGGAAGATATATAGGAAGATTGTTCAATGAAAAATTTCCAGTTTCGCGGGTCCTTGTTGGTTTTTTTTTAAAGGGGTGTAACATCTATATAAAAACGTGCGAAATTTACATTTTCCAAAACAACCAAAAAAGGGAATTTTTAATATACCACAAGTCTTGTTAGATGACAAAATAATGTCCACAAAATGCAAACAGGAAAGAGTCGAAAATAAATTATGTTATAGTTGGAGGAATAACTGAGTTCCGCCATACGTCAGGAAACACGCAACCAGCTGTTGATACGAGAAAAATGAATATTATTATTATTTTTTGGGAAGTTTTTTTTTTTGTTTTGGGATGGGTTTTTTCGGCCGTACTTTCGCGTTAAATATGGAAAATGAAAAGCTTTTTTAAATTGAATTCATATAGGATTCAGTGAATGGAGTTCGGCACCAGAGAAATACCTATAGTATGTTGGTGATAATTTATCAAAATAATAATTTTATTCATTTAATTTTGCCAAATTTTTATGGTGTTGCAGATTATTTTGTGATTTAATTTGAATTTGGGTTTTGTTTTTCTTGCATTTTTTTTGGTAATTATTATTAATTCAAAGACAACTAAAATCAATGACAAACAAAAATTTATTTTCAAAGGTTTTATCGATTAGTTAAAGAGTTTATATTATTTATAAAAATAGTAAATCTCAAATTTTCTTTTTGATTTTGAATTATTTACACTTTTATATTTAGACATTTCGAATTTTTTTTTCCTAATAAAAATTTATTGATTTTTAAATTACCTTTCATCACATTCTAAAAGAATGAATTCTTAAAGATCTCTTTGATGAATGTAATGAATACCGAAAATAAATTCTGGAACTACTACCTAATTCCAATTTCTATGAGGGATGATGGTGTTCTGTCAATAGTGATGATGATTCGGCTTCCTTTTATTTGGTTATTTCAGAAGCAATATATTCATCTGTAATCAATATCTAGTAGTAGTAGGGATAGTGAGTAAAATTGAGACCAAGCAAGTGTTATGAAAATTGGGATAGAGCTTGTTACCTTTCCATAATTCTTGCTTATTATGATTTTAAAACAAACTGGTACCTGGATTGATCTCCCTCCGCACCTCCAAAATAAAATAGATTAATTTTCCTTTATTCTGAGATGTTCTTTCCATAATTACGATTTAAATACAGGAGTTCAGTCATGATACTCGATTTGGTCCAAATCGTATCGAAAGAGCATACTATAGTGTAGTAATGGAAATGTGTTCCTGATTGGGTTTAGAGTCTCAATCGAATTACACGATCCAATCTCAGTTTTTAATACATTTCTTTATGGATGCCCAAAGTAACATTTTCTCATGTTATATAGCATTAGTAGCTATTAATATGCTGTTCTTTAGCAATCATTTCAATGTTGTTTGGATGGATAGGTTTCTTTTTATGGACACAATAATAAGTTTGAAGGTGAACCATATTTCCAGACGAATTAGGTGAAGTTTTACTGTAATTTGTTGATTAAAAATTTGGTTTATTTTTATATTTCTCTTCTTCAAAATGGTTAGACGCAAATTTGTGTCTACATTGTATTATCAGCGTCTATAAAAGACAAATCAGTTATAGCATAAAAATCGATTATCATCGATAAGATTAAGAAAATCAATCTCATAATAATCGGAGATAATTTTGTGTACATAAATCAATGAAACCAATTCAGAATATTAGTCATAACAACACGTTCATTTTACGTTTAATTAATTCTCAATAATTAACCAATTAGGACAAGATGAGCATGAATTAAATTTGAAATTGCCCAAAGTGATTTTAAACGAAAATTTGAATCACAAGAAAATAAAAACATTAATTTTATTATAAAGAAATTTAAGAAAGTTATATTTTGATGTTGAATTAAATTTCCATAAAAGTACAAGTATTTGGAAACATTAAATTGTTTTTAAATCTTTATACATTAGAAATATCTTTGAAAATGCGGTTTGAAATAAAATTGCATATTTTTGTTATCCAAGCATGACTTTCGAATTGCTTATGGAAATATTTTAAATATTATAGAAAAACAAACTTTCTTAATATTTTTGGATTATATCCAAAATAACCCAAAAAAATATATAATTTTGTTCACATTGAAACACAAACACTTCAAAACAAAATATTTATCATCAAAATGGCGCCACAATGCATTCGGATACAAACAAATCGATCAAGAACAAAATAAATTGCATATAAATCGAAAATAAACGAGAAAATAATCTGACCTGAATGACAAATAACACGGAAAAATGAAAACATGATATTCGATGAACTATTAAAAGGAGGAAATAGGAGTAAATATCGGAATGAATTGGAGTCTATAGGTATAAAGAATGTCAACGCTGATGGTCAATGGTAATACTGTGAATATCTGAAATTGATTAAAAAATATAAAGGAAAATATAGGAATTCAAAATCGGCCTAGGGCCAATGGTAGATATGATATAGTCTTCTTTAATACATTGATATCATCCAATAAAAGTACGTGTATAATAACACTTCAATAGTTTTTCCGATATAAATTCATCTCATTTTATTGTAATATATTTTCATACAATTCAGGTTTAACCTAAGGCTAAATGATGTAGGGCAGACTTGGCTAATTTCATAATAAGGATGATACCGTGATAGTATGAAAGAATTAGTCCCACGAGTCTGTGCGCATTTTTACTTTCTGGTTTCTGTTTTCTATGCAAAGATAAAGGTAAAATAATAATTATCTTTTAACAGGGCTATCAGTCTGTCTTTACAGAAACTATGAAGGAAAGGAATATTAATGCAGGTCAATTTTTAAAAGGATTTATTTGGTAAGGAGTATGTAAATTTCATATACTGCAAAATTGATTCCACTTTTCGTTACTATGATCCATATTTTACGCATATCAAGTGTACAGATGAATCTGATTAATTAGACTTAAATTAAAATTATCATTATCATTGTTAATCTAATATATAATTATATTTTTACCAAAAAAATTATGAATTAAATCGAAATAAGTATACAAAAATGTATAGCTTGAATCCTACTCTACAGATATCTCCTTCTGTAAGTCAAAGAAAAGTAGAGAAAAATTGAAGAACCGAGACCTGGATTCGAACCAGGGTCTCATCAGTCTCATGGGGCAAGGTCGAGGTCTCAACCAACTAGACCATTCTACACTATCTACTAGTCTGTTCATTTGCCTTTTCCTCTACTACTAATTTTATCAAATTCATTACAACTGCTTTTTTTATGTTAAACCTCTCAATTGTTTACCAAATTCAGTTGTATCCTATTTTTAACTCTTACACTTCTGCATTATCCTTGGACTGATTCAGCTAAAATTCAGCATAACACGAGTACTATATGCATTTATATAGTCAATCAATATAATGAATTTGAATAGAAGTCTACAACTTTATCAATTAAATCCGAAAAACACTCTTTACTAATTTTGCTAAAAATACAATTACAAAATCGAGTTAAGGTATGAAGATAATACAATATATTCTAAGTTTCAGTAAAATTAAACTACGTCAGGGACAGACGAATGGAAATACAAAATGTCGAAATTCTGTTGATTCATCATACATCTAATACCATGTTTCCATCTCCCTGAAATCTCGTGATTTCGAGAAAGAGATTTCAAAGTGTTTCCGTCTCCTTGCGAGATTTCATTTCACGTTTATAATCTTAAAAACTAGAAAGAAAAAAAATTTAGTATGGAAAGATCCTAAAAAATAATTATTTTAGAGCATCAGCTGGTCTTATTGAAAAAATTTATATTTTTTTGTGATAGTAGACGAAATTCATGTTTGTTAAAATATTACAAAAAAAAAGCGAGCACTTCATTTGAATAAAAAACAAGCAAATTCAAACACGGGAAAAAGGCGCGCAATTCAAATTATTGAAAAGGGTCGACTATTTGCCAATTTTGATACAGGCTGAATAGAGCGGAATAAGTTTTCAGGGTTGACACAAACATTTTTCGATATTTTGAACGAGATTTCAACAAAATTTCGATGAAATCTCAAGATTTTGAAATCCTCTATTTGTATGGGAAATCTAGTAGATTTATATGTTGATTTGGCGAAATCTAGCAAAATCGCGAGATTTGAGGGAGTTGGAAACATAGTATAATGCATTAAGACTGGATTCTGAGAACTAATTATTTTATATACTCTGTTGGTATATTACTAATAGGGTATACAAATTGATCACTTCACAAATTTCGATTGATTTTTTCATTTCTAGTTTTTCAAATAACCCCAAATATTTATCGTTTATGCAGCACGTAACATGATCCGTAAATATACTGAATCAGAAATTCAAAAGATGCATTAATTGATGCAATAATAATTTCCAAAACGAAAAAAATATCATTTAACCGGAAAACTCATGTTCACATTGAGTTCCTCTTTTTATATTTGGAAATAAATAACACGATAAAAAGTAAATATTTAATTATTTTGAATAATAAATTAAATTTGATTAAAATTAATTGACATTAAAATTTTATTCGAACAATATTTGTCGAATGAATTTTCTGTTTTCGATAAAGTTTTGTTAGAAATTCGAATAGAAATTTTGTTGTGAAAAAATAATCGAAATATTTCAATCAGATTTGTAATTACAATTTGGAAATAATAACAAACAATTAAATAAATTAGAAATTCGATTTTATTTAATATTATTGTAATTAAAAATAAGCTATGTACATTCAATTAACAATAATTAATATTTCTTGGTTAGTTTGATAAATATCCTATGAACTACATAAGATAATGAGCAAATGTTAAATATTTACATAGAAAATTATCGTAAATTATTCTTCATTAAAAATTATTCAGGCATTTTGTTTTCTTTCCATATTAAAGTTAATTAAAGTTAGTAAACAATTTTGATGCCCACATATTCCAATGTCAGGAATATAATAAGCGTGCAAGCCAAAAGTCTCATTAAATGGGTTCGTGGACTATCTTTCCATTCATATTAAAATATCTGATGGATTGATGTTTTTTAGGTGTTATGTTAAATACCCATTTCACGGTTAACAGAAAATACTCGTACTATTATATATAATATATAATACTTATACTAATGCTAATACTACACCATGTTCGGTAAAAGTTTTTCCACTAAAAACTGAAGGAGTAATATGTGAGGGCTTTATGTTTCGCCATCAAAATACCAAAACCATACACAGATGGCTCTACCTCACAAGATTTTGAGAAAGCTCTTTCACCACTTTAATTATGCCAACAAAATTATGATACACCCACAAATAGATCTTTGTTGATTTTGAGTTGCAAGACCTTAGAAAATATGGTGCCATTGAAATTATTATAGATTTGGCAATATTTTTTGTACCTAAATTATATTAGAAATTAATTAATTAAGAAATTATTAATGGAAATGGTAAAGTAAACAGCAATGATGTCATCATTTGGTACAATCCTAATCTATTTTCTTTTCTTCTTTTTGATATTTTTTGATAGAAAATATTCTATTAGTACTCGCATAAATAAGTTTAATTGTATCCTTAAAAAATACGTCACAGCAGTTCCTAAAATATTCCATCTTTATATACAAAAATGTACTTATTGGCTTTCAAAAACAAAATAGATAATAATAATATCGGGTGTCTCAATAACAGCGATGGATTTAAATTTGGCGCCATTTTCGTTTCATTAAGTTGACAGAACTGAAATCTTGACATCTACCATCTGTCATTGTTGCGATTAATAGTTATGAATCTCTCCATGAAGGAACGACATTATTATTGACAGTTGTCAAGTTTCGAGCGCCTAGTGTGGCAAAAAGACAATTCCACAAAATTCAAATCCTGTATTTTTCAGTAGAGCACTCTTTCTTTAATCCGTAAGTGAATTGTCCGCCGAAAAAAGTATGGGTTATACCTGTAGGACCCAGAATATCTGAGATATGCGTATATCTACATACTAGACAATTTTTGGATTTCCTATCACAAAAAGCAATATTTTTGAAAACGGCGGAATGGCATTTAATTCATTATTAATTTGATCATTGAATAAGGTCCGAGACGTATCTATAGGACACAAAATACCGGAGATATACACATACTTCAAGTAAAATTAAATCCGACGCTATTATTGAGACACCCTATACATCTAAACGGAACAAATAATTATTATTTTGATTAAATCTATTATATCATAAGTGGAATTCATTGATAAGAACTGTTTTTTTATATAATAGGATTTTATTAATAGTCCAACGAAATAAATCGATACCGTATTACAGAAACAGATATCATATGCTTCTGATTACCTTTAAATATTACATGAACCTCAGAATATAGGTATTTTTTCATAAATAATACATTCATACATAATTACAGCATAGTTTATTAAGCAATTAGTTCATACATATATTATGACCTGATACACATTTTGCAAATATATGATTTAATCGATAAGGAACTACATATATAATATATATGTACTTTTCCAGAAGGATATTTAATAATAAATTATGTTTAACATTATTTTATGTAAATTTCTTTAAAATTAAAATTAAACGAGACTTTTATAACAATTATTCGTGAAATTTTAAAGATGAACTAGTTTTTGGAGAAACCAAAATAATGATGTCGATTCTAGAAAAATGCTTAAAATTAATTAAAAACTTAAAAAGAAATACTACTCGTATAGTGTATCGAAATTCTTACCATAAAATATTCCTCGAGAGTATAAAAAGAATGATTAAACTAATTACAGGCAAATCTTTAAAATGAATAAAATAGAGAGCTTCAAATCAAAAATTTGATTCATTAAAAAGCAACTGTTTATATCTTTAAATTCATTTATTCAGGAAATAACGATCATATTCCATAGAATTGCATGAAATCTCCTAGGCTTTTCATTCATGTTGTTTCAATGTTATTTCATTATTTCAATATTTTTCCGGAAAGAAGAAATACAAATTTATATAGTTAAAAAATTTTCATTCATAATTTATGAAAACATTTGAAACAAAAGCTATTGGTATTGTAAAGTACCCAAACTTTCTTACACGAAATATTACGGTCAACATTCAGTTTATCAGTTTTTTATAACCTAACTTTGCACCAAACTCGAGAAAACGGAATTATTTATTCTGAAATGCAAACGCAATATGACCAAGTTTTGATTTGCCTTTTCCATTGAAAATATTGAAAAATTAAAAAGAACCATTTTTGGTGTACATATTTCCAACCAAAGTCGGTTCATTTCGCTTTTATAGCCTGCTTTGCACGAAATTTTGAATAAAATTCGGAAAGTAATTCTTGAGTTGTAGTGTACAAAAAATAAAAAAATTACCACCGATATGCCTGCATACACCTTCGAGAAAATAGTCAATGTTTCGGGGTCAGAATCAAAATCCTAATGATTCCAAAACAAGTATTTCCGTGTAAAACCGGTATCGAAGTTTTCCATGATGGCAATACTTATAACAATTATGATGAAATGCATAGACGAACAAGTAAAGTGACCGGGAATGAGACCAATGAGAGTAAATCGTATCGATTTACACAATCCCGTCCCAGAGTTTTTATTTTGAAAGCATTTAATGCGCGTCTAATGTCACATATACATATATGTGCTTAGTATGTTACGTTCTTTGGTTGAAAATATGAAATACAATGACACATTTTTAATATTAGACGACTTAATGCAAATAGTAAGTAATTCGAATGTTTGGAAACTTTCTCTTGTTGTGTTAATTTTTCTTTCGATTTCGATACTTACATAATACTTATAAAAAATATATAACTATGCATAATTACAATCGTACAATCATAAAAGCACACATCAGGAACCAATAAGAGCCCAGAAAATTAGTTTAAGAATCTATAATTTGTTTCCATGTGGTTAAATCAATGAAATTGTTGTTACTTTCTTATAATTGGTGGATTTTTTTAGTCTCTAAGTACTTTTTAAAAGAGCTTTCAAAAGTAATCACTGAAACCTATTTTCAGGTTTATCTTTGCTTATACTCTACTAAAGGTCTAAGAAAATAAAAAGTGGAAAATGAATGAAATTTTTATTTATTCTGTTCTAAAATAATCCGTTTTTTGTATTATCAAAGATGAAAGAGGTTCCAGTGAAAAGTTTAATCTTATTTGGAAAATGGAAAATTTTTCATGCTGTTTTTTTTTTTTTTCTTGAATAATATTTTGTTTTTGTCTGACTGAGTCCTAAAAGGGGATAAATTCTAACAATAATTTAAATATTCATAATTTTTGCCAAAAAACAGACTAAAATATATATTATAAAAGATTTTCTACGTTTTACTTTTGTTATTTGGATTTTGAATGGGTTTTTGATTAGGTTCTTATCACCCAACCAAATAACAAAAAAAAGAAAAAAAAACAAATACCCTAACTCTCGATTTACACGGCATTCGAATTGCACGATTTCGGTTTAATACGTTTGAAGAAATGAGGAAAAAGTTCCATTTACACAGCATTATTTCAATTTAACAGCGGTCGGAGAACACTTTTTCTTATATTTGATATTTTTGAATGTTTTATTGTGGATTCGAATTGCACGTTTTCGATTTAAATGGTTTTCAGAAGAACCTTTCTTCAATGTAAATCGTGTATTAGGTGTATTATTAAACCAAAAAGAAAATCAAGATGATAAACTAATTCGTTTTGAGTGCATTAATATTTGGGAAATGATAAAATATTGAATTTCGAGGAGATTATTACAAATAATAAACTTTAATTACTTTTATTTATATTTAAGGATATTTTTTAATTAAATTCTGATATAAGAAATGCGTAATACGAAGAGAATTGTTTTATTATAAATCCAAGATTAATTTTTGATTAATAACTAAAACAATTATTATGATTTGAGATTAAAAAAATGCCATTTTCTTCAAATAATTCGATATTCGAGTAATAATTTATATTACTTTCAATTGATTCTTATTTGTTTCTTATCAACAGTCATATAATATAGCATAGGGTAAAGGCTACAGATATCGGAACTTAAATTTTGTACGAGTTGTTAGTTTGAACTCACTCTATAAAAGAACTGCTCAGCCCACTGATAAGATTCTGGGATAACATGACATATTTTATCTTTAAAGGCTTGGTTTATATAATAATGTAAATCCAATCAAGAAGTTTTCAATATTGATACTTCACAGAGAAACAAAACAAAAAAGACGATCAGAATATAATTGACTTCTTTCACTTGTACACCAAATCTCGCGAGCATACTCCGGAACAGAACAGTCATGACGGAGATGTGATAAAACAACATGCAAGAATCAAACATACGAATATCTGAACTGTATTTAACGAATTGTATTACTATTAGTTTAATAGTTAATACAAATAATTGGCATTAAAAATTGAAAGGTTTTAGAATAATTGTTATATTTCGGATAACAGTTGAATTGTTTCAATAATGTTTAGAAAAGGCAAATTGAACAGATTAATAAGTACAGTGTGGAATGGTGGAGTTCGTTGAGACTTCGTTTCTAGAAACTGATGAGACTCTGGTTTCAAATCCAGGTCTCAGTTCTTCATAATTTATTTTTCTTTGCCTACAGAATGTATCTTATCTTCACCTTAACCTTAATCTGTAATAGAAATTATAATATATATAATATAATAAAATTATAACCTGGTACTCCCATAACGAATTGAACCACTGCCCCCTTATAACGCGATTAAAATATTTGCTGAAAAAAACTCATCTGTGAAAGAGTTTACGTTCGTTTTGTTTAAGAATTAAATACAATGCATATTACTTTCTGTTATATTAAAAGAAAACTATTTATATGTTTCTAACTTTTTGCCCTCTTGGTATCATATAAAGAGGATTTTTCGCGTTATAGGGGGTCTTGCTGTTTAATATTTCACAACCTTACCGAGTTTGGACGTTCTGGGATACAAGAATGATCTGTATCAGTGCTTTTTACGAGTACCCAAACATTTAACATTAAAATTTTAAACGACGAAAAATACATACCCTTAAGCGGATGTTTAATTATTTTAACCGATATGCAGACTGCGTTGTGCTGGTATATACAAATACTGTTGCAACAGACAATTTCTGAGAATTAGGATTCTACGTTAAATTTGTTATATTTTGATAGGCAAAGTTTGATAATCATGATTTCGAATAGTTTTCATATAATCTGAGTAATTGTTCTAATTTTATTAAAGTTTGTTTTAATCTTCTGAATTCAATGTTCGTGCCAGATTATCAAAATAAATTTAAAATAGATTAAATTAAACTTTTATGCCAATATAATAATTCTTCATGATAAACATCTACTATCGAATAATATTGGATGCGCCAGAAATTCGTTACGTTTTTATTCTTTTGAACTCAAATTTATACCATTACAGGAGTTCTACAGAGATCGATGAAAGTAGTCTGATAGTGGAACGTTAGGATTATGCCAAGCTCTCTAAATGTTTGACAACTGACCAAAAGTGTATGTGATCTAACGTTATCATGGAAAAACACAACACTTTTGCAATTCACCAATTCTGGACATTTCAACATCATTCGATTTCGACGTGTTAAGATTATAAACGTGTCATTAAACGCCGTTTGGATTTGATCAAAGTCTTTTTGGCTCATTCAGTATTATAAAAATCGTCCTTTTCATGTGAATGGATTTATTTCTGTAAAAATACCACCTTGTGCTCATTTGGTTGGTTTGAAATACGTACAGAAATTTCTCCATTTTGAAACATGTAAACAATTTCCCAACAATTTATGATTGATTTTTCAGATTTATCAGACAATTTCAGGATAGAAATATGTATTATGTAGATAATGTTTCCGTAGGATATTAACCGGAAACTTTCAATAGTCCAGTGATTCATATTGACGACACAATAAAGTGAGTCTCTTTAAAGCCCCTGTAAAATCGATTTCATGATATCCAACGAATCTTTTTGTATCAAGTGAACTTTAATAATAAAGTTCCTCTTTTTTTGCAGTTACATAAACTTGTGTCATAAACTTAAACATGAAAAAAAAAACTAAATTAAATTTCATAAAGGATATGTTCTGGTTTCGTTTGGTAATATTTTAGAACTTCATAAAATTGCTTCTTTTTTTGTTATTCTCAAATTTTGTAAACATGGTTTTGTCTATGTTTAGCTAACTGGGATAATACAAACTACTTCATGTCAATAAACATGGAAGTTTCAAGTTTAATGGGTTTTCATTCATCAAATTGGTTATTTTAGTGTACTGACGAAAAGAAAAAAAATGGATAATATTACTTTGTGGTGAGAAAAAAAGCATTTTCACCAGTTACAAGTTCTTCGTATGTGTATTTTTTGGCTTAGCTTTAAAGAGTAGCTTATAAATGGTTTTAATAATCTTTTAAAATTAAAATTAAATTATCATCATGGAAATAACTTACAGCCCATGTAAGCATTGTACAATAAAACCAGCAGCCGTGATATAACAGGTGATAAGATCCCATTTAAGAATAGTAAAATTTTTACTGTACAAAATAGGAAAAATAGCCATGTAACTCGGTTAATCTATATTAGGTGAAGGAACTGCATTTCACATAATCAAGAAGCAATTGCATATAAAATGATTGTATTATATTGGAGCGTCCAACATACATAACTTAGCAATTAGGCCTTACTGGCCCATTTGTTGAGAGGTTAGGTCTTTTCTTTGAACCAGTTAACCCTTTTAATAGAGGTCAGCACCACAGTTAGGTCCAAATTAGCAAACCCCTCACTCAGAATGCACGCATCCAGTGCAGTCTCATTATATAGAAAATGCCGGCAATTCACACAAAACGTGTTCTGATAACTCATTTGCCCCCAGAAAGGCTCCACATTTTGGATTTGCACCCACATCCACATGCGTTCATTCAAGGACCAACATCCTGTTACAATGCCCAAAATGGTTCTAAGGGTTTTGCGCTCGAGTCCCAGCCAAATGATAGGAATATGTCCGATAAATTGGATCAACCTGTTTATTTTCATATTTTTATTTAGAAATCATAGAATATTAGGCATTGTGTACTGGCTATTTTCAGATAATTCAGTTGAAAGTATATGTGATTATCATTTGACTATAGTATGTATACAACTTCCTTTTCTATTTACTTCTGGCCACTAGAATTCAGTTGTAACAAGTAGCCAATAACTTTGTAACGAAGTTACAAACAAAAGTTCAACGAAAGATATTTTCATCGTAAATATTTTCGATTTGCAAATAGAATTCGCAATTGAAAGAAGTCATTTAGAGTATAAGACTCAAAAAAAACTCCAGTATAGTCAGTCTATCACCAGACTCAGAGAAGCCGTCTTGTAGTAGGAAAACTTTACTTAGGAGACTGTGTCGGGATGATTCCTTTGAGTGTATTCATTATCAGCCTCGGCACTAATGAGTACGTATGAAATCTAAATTAAAATAATTAATTTATTATGTAATTTATTCATTAGTAGAATTTTTCATGAAAATAAATCAAAACAAAAAAAAATGGTTTTTCTTCATTAATAATTTTTCTTAAAAGCACCATTTTTTTTTTAGCATTATTTTTCCTGACATTGCATAAATTTCTTCTCCCAAACTGTTAAAAAATAATCCCAAAAAATTTCATTGGTCTTCTATGTAAAATGTTTTTTTTTTTTTTTTGTTCCTTTATCTTCTTTTAAATTCAAATATCGGAAAGCTGACTATGAAATATTTCCCTTTTTGTGAACTTTATCCTTGTTCAAGAATTCATTTCTTTTAAAAATTGATCGAGTGTAATCAAATTTATTTGAAATGATTTCTTTTTTTTCCTTCTACTTCGTCTTATTAAATTGAAAAGAAAACAAAAAAAAACCCCAAAAAAAAGATGAGCCCAAATAAAATAAAACGAGGAAAATAATCGATCTCTCCTGAAGTTTATTAAAGAAAACGATTTTTTCCAGTATTTTTACTAAATGAGCCAATTTGTTTTGTATCTCGGAAAATGAAAAATCCATGTAGACCTCTTTCCTTGTACACAAAAATGAAAAAAATGAAAAAAAAATCGAAAATAATGCTATTTTATTGCTAATAATGATTATGATGATGATTTCATTCAAAATTAAGAAGTATAAAATTTATTATTCCACAAAAAAGAAAAGAAACACGAAAAATTGGTTTTCAATACAAGGAAATTAGAAAAGATGAAAAATTAATGAAAAAAGAAAAATCCAACCTTTATCCTAGATTTTTGAACTTATCGATTTTCTTTGAAAGCATTTGTATATTTGTATTTATACTTTGAGAAAAATAATGTTTGACCTAATTAGAAATTATCTGCTTTTTTTTTCATTATGAACGGGTGTTTGAGTTATCCTGAATAGCAATGACAACATCTCAGAAATATTTCATGAAGCACGTTCTTAATTTAAACATTTTAATTAAGATATTTTAGTTTGAAATTCAGTTGTCTTAATATTATATTATCATCACCTTGATACTATATCCTTCTAGCAGATTTTACCTCTCCAATTATCTTGGTTAGTAGCTCTTTTCCTTCAGTTCCTTATGTTCATCCATCTCAAATCCCGTTACACATCATCGAACCATCTAGTTCTTGGCCAGTAGTTGTGAGCAGTTGGACAGCAACTGATCACAATGGCGGCCAAGTTTGGTGTATTAGGTAGGTCCAGTTTTTATATTCCTATTACATTCTTTTTATACAATATACGTGTTAATCCAGTTCTTCATTTATCCTGATTCTAAAACCTTGTTCTACACGGGCTGGTCCATATATAAACTCATTCCTTTTAAACCGAAATAGTATGTTTTCATTTTCTTGGATGATGGTCCACGATTCAGTTCAATATGTCAGGATTCGCTATATTACTATATTGTATAGGAAAGTTTTCGATATATGTGATTTATTTACTATTATTACAATTCAGCAAAAATCATCTAATAGCAACAGAGGTTTCATTTAAATAGAGAACAAAATGGGGATCTTTTTCAAAATTACACTAAAAATGTGTATTCCTTTTTTCTAATTGCACTGCTCCGGTTCAAAGCAGCTGATGAAATCAATGACAAAGAAACAAGGACAGAAAAAGCTGTAATGTTGTTAGGATATACCTGCCATTTAAGTACCAGGAAGACAGTGTTAAAAAGCGCAAAGCAGAACGATCAACCTTTAAAATATAAACTAAAGCAGGGATGTAAGAATTTCTTGCTCCAAATAATACTTGATGTAGGCGTGTATAGTTGGATTCAAAGTAAAACATTGGTCTCCTCTGGTATAGCTAATGAAAAACACACCTAAATACTCTTTATACTGAACATTTTATATTTTTTTATGTGTTAATAAAACACATGGTGGAGTTTTCTTTTTGTGCATAATTGAGAAAACATCTTTGTCATTTTATCATTACCCATTTATTTGCCTACAATAATCATAACCAAATGCTACCTCTAGATTCTAGAATCATATCCAAAAGCATGAAACTTATTTTCAGCCCATGACTTTGTTTCAAATATTATTCCCCTGAAAATTGCAGGTAAAGCTCTTTCCATTTTCTTTTTCTTTTTGATTAAATGATTGATAGTGATTGATGAAAGAATTTGTTCTATAAATCATTACGCCAAATAGTACTTCTCGAAATATTTTATGTACTAATGGTTACCTGCTGACACACTTTGGATTAGTTACATTTTGGATTTATCAAATGAATGTACGAAAATCTGCATTAAGTGTTAGTGTAAATTAGCCTGTCCCATTTGGTTAATACAATATTTTTGTGTTCATCTAATTTATAAATACCAATTATGTGCTCCTAACTTTGTAGTTTTGTAGTAAGTTATCTCTAAGTTCATTAATTTCTGCGAACCATTTTCGAATACTCAAACAGTTAAAACCACTGTAAACTCCACTACGTAACTTTTCCATCCGCGAATTTGCATCTGGACTCAATCCAGCCACCAAAACACAGATACTTTTTATTCGAACAGTGTATGCATGTATTTCAACCTCGTTTTGACTCTCTGTAAATACGGAGTAATTACCCGTCAAAGTGCGATTGGATCTGGATAGAAATTAAGGCACTGATACTGTTTATTAATCGATTCAATTCGAGAAAAGTGGTTATTCGACTATTTTTTCTCCTTTAAAATAAACTGAAAATATCTACTAATCCGTAAGGAGGCCAAAGACCACTTGCATGCTCTTGCGTCATAGAAAGGAGAAGATTATTTAGTACTCTACTAATAAGCATACTAAATTTGTATATTATTCTTTATGAATATAATTATGTTGCTTAGTTAAGCACTTTTTGAATAGCGAAATCCCACAAAAGATAAGCCCTAAAAAACTTTGAAATTAGCCATTATACACTGCTGGGAAATCAATTTCTAGATTCCTTGTGAAGGCGACAAGTCCAACATTTTTCTGTTTGTATTACATAAGGATACTTATTTTTAAAATTTAAATTAATGAAAAAAATCGCTGTGTCCATTATAATTATTCAGTCCTGGCCACTGCAGACGTATATAGTATATTGTATATGTTTCAAATATTTTATAAATACTGTTCGCTTTAGAAGTGAAATGTGGTGAATGTGGTGAGATTCATAGTAAGAATTAATTTAAATTTTGTTTTTCGAAAAATCAATTTTAAAACTTTGATTATTAAAGTTTGAATTTGTTCTTTGACAAAACTATTTTAGTGGTGAGATTTCAAGTTAAATTAGTTTTTCAATTACAAAAATTTCAAAGTTTCTTCTGTCACAAAACACATTTTAATTGAATTATTTGAAATATTTTCTTGATTTTTTCCATTTGAAAAAGATTCTTTCGAAAATTACATAGAAAATACAGGTTGAAACAAAAGTAGTTTAGGTATACCTTGGAAAATTTATTTACATGAGGTTTAATTTTATTGAAACTTTCCAATTTTCCTGTATCTTCACTAAAATAAAGTATTATAGCAATAAATCTGCTCTGCATACACTTATATGGAAACTATTCCAATAACCCGAAATTAGGAATTCTGAACAAATTTTATGTTTAAAATCTAGGAATCAGTCAAAAAATTCGATGAAGACATTTTAATATGTATCGCTGAATTTCGAGTGCCAAAATATGATTAATGCTGGAAACACATGTGCAGATATCCTGCATGCAGCGCTTTCGTAAGTTGGGAACACTTTTTCTGCACAGCAAAAGTTAAAATTGAGACACCTTGTAGCGTCGTGCTGCATGTAGAATTTACATGTGTTCGGCCTCATATAAACCTGTGTATTATAATTTCGCTGCATGCAAAATTCTGCACATGTGTTTCCAGCATAACTGTTGTTCTTTCCAGAATTACTTATTTGTATTTCAAACATATGCTTTGACTGCCTTGTTATTTCCAAATGTATTTGAACTTTTGATTGATCATCGAAATTCAATCGTGGAGTATCAATTTCTGGTTTTAACCGTTTGCCTACACATGAATTTAAAATAAAATGGTGCAACAAATTTTCCTAAATCAAGTTTGTTCAATTCTAGAAATTATTTCCTTTTTAGAATTAGGAACTTTGTTTATGTAACCAATAATATGTCCATTGAAATGATTTTAAAGTTAATATTATTCGTCGTTATCTTCATTCAAATCTAGTGGAACTAAGTAGCTAGCATGACAGCATGAATGACAATCAATGCTTCTGCATCATAAATCAAGAAAGAAATAAAGAGAATTTTACAGATCTCTCTGTTTATGATTATAACAGCATACATTGTATATTTCGTTTCGTTAATTCTTTTAATGTTTCATTTAGGTTTAGAATAATATCTATCTCTTTTGGGTCATCCTGTCTAGAAAATGTTGCATCATGTTGTTTATTAAGAAATGATATATTTACATTTGTACATGACAAGACAAACAATCCAAAAAAAAAAAAAAATACCCAGGCAAAGCTTCCAAGAATATGAAAAGACCCTTAATTTTATGTTTGAGTAGAATAGGATTTTTGTCAAAGCATTTTCTTCACTTAACATGTGAAATATTAATCTAAAATGAAATTCTGGAAAATTTGTCTGGGTTTAAGTTAGACTCGTATGCATTTCTTTACATTAAAACGTTAAGAGATAAATTGACCGGGAAATGAAAAAGAGCAATTGAGAATATTCGGACTGATGTCCTGTTGTTCTTTTCCACATTATTTAAAAGATAGAGTGAATTTTCTTTTCAAATAACTTTCAAGTAAGCTTTTATTGTTATGAACATAATACAAAAAACAAAATAACATATTTATAAAACCTTCCAAAAATATAATAAATTAACTTTTAAGTTCATTAAATTGTGAATAATTTAAAAGGAAATTACTTGTTACATATTCTTGAGACAAACATCATAAATTACAGACTTTATGATTTCGGTTTAAAGTTTTCGAAATGTAAAATTTGCACACTCCTTTTTTTTCTAATTTTAGCATAATTGAACAAAAAATAAAGAACGTAGACACTGAAAATATACAAAATTATTTTATATTCGTAATTAAATTTTTATGAGCGCCATTTTTTTTGCAATATTATTGATTCATATTTAATTTATTTAATTAATATGAACTTGATCCATTTTCGATACAAATAGGTTAATACATTTACGTGCGATTAAAGTTTAAATAAAATAAATTCATTTAAACATATTCACTGGGAAATTTACAATTTAAATTAAATCAAAACGTTTACATGTTCAGAAAAGTTTTATTAAAATGCGACTCGTAAAAGCACTCATAGTTATAGGATCAAGTCAATTTCTCTAAATGGTGATTGGCATAAATAAAACATGACGAAAATATGTACAGCGAATAGTTAAAATTTTCATGCTGTAGTAGAGTTCTACCAGAGGGTATATCAGTATAGTCATTACGCATAGAATGAATCAACGGAGAACAGTCTCAAGATACAAGACAGACGATACCATATTCAATTTCGGTAAAATCAATCCAACGATAGTACACAATTGGCTTGGCCATAAAGTTTTGTTGTTTAATTTCTCAGATGTACTTTAAAAACTAAAGGCGGATCTCCACACAGCCGACATCCTATTCTGATAAAAGTAAGGGATGCACTTATGCAAAATTTAGTTAAACAGAAAGGGAGAAACAATCATCCTACGAATTTTGTCGGCGGCTGCAGTTCAAATTTCCCCATCTGATTTTCGATCTGCAGATGATTCCCCTCAATCGCAGAAGAACTCGTTCGTCTGATTTATGGGTTTTCATCTGCAATTGCATACTCTCACAATAATAATACACGATATCGTCGCACACTACCAGATATTCTTATAGGAAGTTTTTGTATGACGAATTGATTTTTATGGTCGACGAAAGTTAAATTTTTAACTTCTATACGAAGTATATAAAAAATAAAAAAATTTGTTTTGCAAATATCCATGTTTTATAAGATTCTAAATGGTTTGCAATCATTTTTATCCAATTTCTGTCTGTTTGTATATCACAACAAATGTTGTGATTAACTAAGGACTACGTTCACTCTGAATTTCCATATTCATATAGCTTTCTTTTAGAAAGGCTTTCGGAAGGTAACGTGATTTGAACATACGTATAGAAGTCTCGTCGTTTTGCACTATAGCTTGTTTTTAGATGTGATAGGAATTTAAGCCTTATGATAAAGTCTGAAAACACAATTTCGTACTACATTTTTCTATAAAATGGAAGGGAATATTCTTAATTTTCCCATAATATTATAAATTGTGTGGGGAGAGACCCTGATGTTTTTATTCGATCAATCCTAGCGAAAATTGCAAAAGTCCATCTCTTTCTACTTTTCTGCTTTTTCTCGTCAGAATAGGATGTCGGCTGTGTGGAGATCCGCCTTAATATGCCTCTTTAGTTAGACTTTAGTTTTTCTATGAATTTGAAATTAATTCGCCCTGAGCTTAGAAAATATTATAAGGACTTCAATCATATAAAAATGTATTCCAACTAATTTTCATTTAAGTGTTTAAATACCGTCTGCAAAGTCTGCATACAATTTTGAAAGGCGACAAAGCACAATCGATTGTCACTTTTATACATTACGTAAGGCAATTTGCATAAGATAAGCGAATTGATAGCCATTGAGCTGTCGTATTAAAATAGGGTTTAAGCGATATTCCTTATATTGTCATCGCTTTTGAAAGTCATCATGCTTATAATCACTGTCACCTGGCAGAATTCAACTGTAGAAGTACATTAAACGTGACGCTTTAGATAAAGATTTTACCTACAGAACCCAACAGACAGTGGTGGCTGACCGATACTATTCTAGAAGATTGTCGCAAACTATATGAACATACTTGTATAGTACAATTTTATCACTTAAAGAAAAACTTCTCTGCTGAACTTTCATTGAAAATTTCATATTTCAAACATATGATTCTGACATGTGTGTAACATTGCTCTCTAGTCAATTTTCTTGAAGGAAATTGTACTAATAAATGCCAATAAAGTTCCTTACCGATGTTTTACAGAGATGCAGTATCTTTAAAACATAAGAAATATACTCGTATAAAATCATATGTTTTTCATTCCTTTTTGACATGAAATATTAAATTTCCACTTCAATTAATTGAATTTAATTAATAAGCTATTAATTTTAAATGTTATAAATATGTTTTGTACATTTCGTGCATTAACGACACCATTAAATCTCAACAACATGAAAATCCGCCATAAACGACATATACAACATATAAAAACACTAAAAGAAAGTAATTTTTTTTTTTTTTTTTTTTGAGAAATTATAACAATATAATTTTCGTCCTTATGGTTAGTTAATTTCTTGAAAAGAAAAGAAACTATATAATAAACAAATTAATCTGGGTTTCATTTTGCGACCAATTTCTTCTTTTTTATTAATTTTTTTTTTCTTCTTTTCTCAGTTAATTAGAACCTAATTAAATTGTCATTGTCACAGACTGCCAGTACTAAATTGTGTATAAATGAAGTTTCGCTATTGTGTTGGCTGGTCATTTGTAATAAATTTCTTGTCGTACCATGTTGAAATGGTCTTCAAAAATTAATTTGAATTGTTTCTTAGCATAACACAAGTCTTATGGTGTAAAGAAATCCTTACTGCAAGGTGGTCTTTGTTGTCCTAAATCTTTGTTCAGAATTTTTAATAAAGTTTTATAAAAGGTATTTGAAGAAGGTAATTTATAAAGCATTTTTGGTTTTTATTAAAAAATTTCAACTTAATTTGTACATCTTGTATTAATAATTAGTTATTTTAACTTAATTCGAAAACAAATGTTGCTTTTCGTATAAGCCAGGAAAAGTGATCATTTCGTCAAATTGTAGAATACCCAAGAGTACTTTGATTTTACATGTTTGTTATATTTCGAGAATAATTTCGAATAACGATTTCGAAACATTTCGAAAAAGTTTATTTCAATTTTGCATATCTGGCAATTTGTCTGCCCTCTTAAAAAAATCTTTTACTTTTCGATAAAGGCCCGTTCAAACTAGATTCGGGGAAAGGTTCTTGAACCAAAGAAAAGTAGATTTTACTAGGGAGACAAAAAAGGCACCTGAAGTCGACATTTACTAAGTACAAATTGGGTCAAAATTTGGATTTATGGATACAAAAGGATTGAAATACCGTTTCCAAATGGAGTTCAATTGTAGTTGAGAAGACAAGAAACTGAAAATGTTTAGGTACCCAGTAAGAGAAAATCATCATCAAAATGACGTAAATTTAATTAACCCACTTTGGCCTCGAACATTTACTTCGTTTATATGATCTACTTGAAGTTGACTTCAATCCGAAATCGTGCATGTGAACCCGGATCGACTTCAAACCGACTTGAGTCGATCCGGTTACAACAATTTCATTTAATCGACTTGAAATTTGCATTTAAATCCAGATCGACTTCAAATCGAATTGAAAATTTAAAATGGAGTATGAACAGAGGCGAAACATAACCTAAAAAAGAAAAATTTGTTTGGCAGCGTGTATGAAATTGACGTTGATTTGAAGTCGATTTCAAGTCTATCTTTGAACTCGGTAAAGCTAAAAAACGCGGATTGAATTTCAAGTCGATCTCAAGTCAATTCTGAAGTCGCCATGTAAATCAAGTAAGTGTATGCAAGCATTTCAAGTAAGTTTCAAATTTGTTTGAATTATCCATCTTGATCTAAATTATCTACTTTGATTAAATAAAATATTTTCAAAAAATTTCTTAATCATCAAATTTGTATGGGAAATTTCGTTTCGCTTAAAGTGCATACTAAGTGCATACTTACCTTAACTTACAATCGATTCATTTTCAGGCCATATTTGACTACGACAACACTATTTAAGAACAGTTTCTGTCAAAACATAACCTTTTTTATATTCGTTATACAACCAAACCTGATATGTCAATTTTGATAAAATTTGCACAGTTTTTGTATTAAGACCCAATTTAGATGTGATAAAAATTCTCGCATGACACGACTTTAAAAAACTTTTTGTAGATTCAAAATTGCATCGATTTAGAAGAAATTAACTCAGTTTATGTAGTCGGACATTAAGTAGATCTGGTTAAATTTTGGACCAAATTTTTAGAGGGTGGAGGAGCGGGTGGGATGAGATCAAAGACGAGAGCGGAACGGATTATTTAATAACAATAGCTGCGTTTTATTCATTGGGTCTAGATCTAGGGGTGTTATTCTCAAATCGTAAATTCGCCCTGTAGCCACAAAGATCCGATCAATGTCGAAATTCCTATTCTGGAATCATATGTATATGTAGCTGTTCTATAAGTTGTTGTCAAATCCGCTGTAACTTTACCAGTGAGTTAAAAATATCGGAACTCATTAGAAAGTGACATAAAATTTGAAATTGTGTGTTAATAAAAGGAAAATTGAAGTGAAAATTATTTAAATTGTGTGTGGAATAGATAAAAATGAAAGTAAATCAATAATTCCAAGAAAATTTTAATTTTTTACTAATTTTTTTTAGAGTGAAATTTTTAAAATCTTTCGACGTAATTCATCGTTGGAAAGAAAAAAGGAAAGTTTTGGTGTAAACTAATAAAAAAATTTTTTTAAAAAAAAAATTACGCGCGGAATTATCAGAACACTACAACAGGGGAACTGATAACAGCTGGTGTTGGTATTGTCACAAATATGTTTTCCAACTGTTCCGTGACATTTTTTGGCTATTTTTCTCTTTAAAACTCATTATTATTATATAGGTTATTAATTTTTAATAAATAAAAACAAAAATTTAATAAAAAAACACAAATTTTCAAACTTTTTTTTCCCATTTTTGATATATCACAAAACACGGCGAATTGATTTTACAGCAGCGAAATGGAAACAAATTCAGAATAGGAATGTGGGCATTTATGTAATTTAGCTACTATAATTCTTCGTATGGAAAGGTACGGTTATATAGACCTACGATTTGAGAATTACCCACTAGGTCTGCTTCATAACATGTAAAAGCAACAACAACATGACCCAAATATTTATCGGGTTCAGGGCCTGAGACCCCGATGGATTCTATTTACAGAAGTTACCTAAAATTGCAAGAGATGGCGCAGCCATCGTTTCCCTTATATTGTGGAACTAAATGTCAGAATCACTCATAAATTCGTGAAAAAAATGATTTTTTAATATCATTCAGTAAAGATTTTTGAGAATTTGCTAGTATTTATTTATTTACGCATAAATTATTTAAAAAATGATCCAAAAAGTCGAATTTTTTTCAAAGACAAATTTTTTTTGTCTTTCCGAGACCCGGATCGTTTTATTCAACATAGGCGCTGACCCCGATGAATAAAACGCAGCCATTATGTGGAAACTTTCATTGTAAATTCCCTGCCGTGATGTATTTTGCTAATTTTTTCTTTTTATATAAAAATTAAATACATTTTCTAATATTAAAAATGTTTTATTTGATTTTTAAATGATTTCCACCTTTTCTCAACATGGTGATACGATATATTTGCTTTCTACTTTTAGATTTTCATGAAATCTCAACTTTCAGATGGAAATTAATGAAAAAAAAAATGATTCAACTTTTCCACTCCTAGCAACCATTTTTCAAAATCTTTGTCAACATGTAATTTTGTTCATTTCATATTTTAAAATCAGAATAAAATGGTTTATGATATATATTTTCTTTTTATACGAATAGAAAAAAAAAAAGATATGAAAATGGGAAATTTGTTTTCTTCTTAATTTATATGCAATAAAATGTTTTGATATACGATTTGCTTTTCGTCTTCTATCAGTCAAGCTGTGATCTTTATGTTTTCAATTTTATCTTTGAAATTTTTAGATTAAAAAAATTTTTTTTTTTCTTTTTAAAATCTGAAAATTTAATTGAAATAAAAATCCTTTCATGTGAAAAGAAAATCATTTTAAAAGATTTTCCGGTTGAATTCACGTGTATAAATCTCATCATCCGGTTTAAAATAAGCATTTTTAAATTTTTTTAAGTAAAATATGAATTTTTAATTTTGATGAAAATGATTTTAGAAATACTTTAAAATAATTAGTTTTTTTTTTTTTGTGATAAAAACAATTAAATGCAATTTTATAATCTGGAATCTTAAAACAAAGTCTTTTCTTTGTAAATTATGGAATATATTTTATATTAAAATTTTAAATTTTAAAAGCATAATAAATTATGAAATTCCATAGTTTATAATTTTTAATTAAAATTTATTTTTTTCATTTTCGCAACACTATAATGAAATTGTTGTGGAATACATTTTTGTGGCTTTAAAATAGACCAAAATAAATGCATTTTCATGTAATTGGATAAACACAGTTTTAATGAAATGATAACAAAATGGTACATTACTTTTTAAAACAGCATTTTCCATTAATATCGTATTAAAAATGTTGTTTTCTTCTTAAATTTTCTTATAATAGGACTTAGGGCGGATGCGAATAGTAAGTAAAGTGACTTTTCGAAGTTGACTTTATAAAGTTTTTCCGTTTTATTCACAGATGGCATTTATTTGAAAAGTCTTTGTTATGGGAATAATAACAGTTGCTGTATTTTGACTTGTATATTGCTTTTATCACAAATCAATATACAAATCAAAATATAAACTGGAGTAATCTATGATGAAAGAGCAGTTAATTCAAGTCCGAAATTGGCAGCCAGAAGTATCTAAATCAAATTATAATAAAATTATTAAGATCGTTAAGATCGCTAAATCATTAAAGAAATGGTGTAATATTTAAGTTGTATAAAAATATCAAGTATGTTTATATCAAAAAGATTGCAATTTAAATTGATAACAAGTAAAAGACAAGTATAGGCACAAAACAATTGTAAAACGATTAAGGTCCTTTTTCGCATACAGAAAGTAATAATTATTAACCTTAAAGTTAATATTTAAGTGTTTTCGAATAAAAACTTTCATATATGAAAAAAGATTTTTGGTCTCTGGGCATAGCCTTATTCACCCAATATTCCTTTACGCAAAAATAACTAATAGGAATCAAATCAATGAAGACTACATTGAAATGGCTTGCAATTTATTGTTTCAACCGTTGATGGCAAAGTATTAAAGGCTTATTAAAAATAAGAAATAAAGTTAGTCAATGGCTTTTCAAATCTTCTCTAGTACAGGTTTATTTTTCGATTCGTTAAAATATACGGAAAACGTAGTGATAAGATAATTTGAATAAAAGTATGATAGACATGTAGAATCAATTATCTAACTACCGATTCGAAAGAACTATATGTTTGTAGACAACTACTTTAGGATAACTTGAAAAAAAAACAATAAGTATATCAATAGCGTACGGTATTGAAAGAAATTTTGAAAAGTTAAAACTAAAATTCAAATTAATTCCTATTTTTGGGGCTAATGTGCCGTAATTTTATGCAAAATATGTTTTCCTTTTCCAAAACGATTCGTTACGAAAAGTAGAATAAATTTCGAAACTTAAATTGAACTGCACAAACATTAGTTCCTTTACTTATTATTCGCACACGTGTAAAATTACGATGAATAATAATGGAAAATTTTGAAGACACTGTCTGAGTACAATGCAGTTTTATATTGTAATGTCAGCCCAAGGAAGAATTAAAATGACAGCTCATTTATTGTCACCTCAAATTTATAACTTTCAAGTGATGAATTGTAATGTATGAAACACCGACAATCAATTGAAGGTAAACGAAAAGTTGTGAAAATCGCTTGGACTTCCCAATTGGTACCACTACCTAGGCCTAACCAATTTGTAGCAAACTCTTATTCATGTTTCATTTCTCGTCAAAATATATGAAACAATATAATTACTATTTGAATTTTTCTAAACCATTTAGTTCCTAAAATTTCGATCTTTTTAAAAGTATATTCCATTAAAATTTGTTAATAATTATATTTTTTTTAATTTAATTTAATAAAAACATTAATTTCACATGAAAATATCCAGAATTACAATTTTATTTGATTTCCCATAAAACTAATTAAATTTATATAATTAAAATTTTTCTGTTATTGAAAACGTTTTTATAAACGGAAATTTTCATTTACAATTATTTTCAATTCAGGTGTTTTCATATTATTAACAATAATTATCAATTTTAATTAAAATTTAATTATGTTCTGATCGAAAACCACATCAAAGGTTTAATAAAGTTTTCATAAATATTTTGCAGTATTTTGGTATTTAACCAGTAAAGTGTTTTGGTTAAATGAAGTACGATGAAGAGTTTATACTATCCCTTTAGGTTACAAAACTATTGGATGGGTCAATAAGTTATTGTGTTTTTGATGACAACAAAAAAGGCATTTATCGAATACAATCGGAGTTTAATAACGTGAAAGATTGCTCAGAATGTTAACATATCGAAATCGAGCATTGACAACTCTTATGCGAGGAACAGAATGAGGGATTCACGGTTTTCGGTTTTCAAATTGTATTAAAAATAGTCCGTCGTGGATCCGTCACGTTCTGTGTAGTCTAATCGACATCGTAATAAGTGAATCCGTCATGGATCTATCTTTCTGTTTGGACCTTAAGAACTAAAATGGAGTAATTACAAATTTATTAATCTACTCTAAATAGTAACAATTGTGCTTACAATTATAATAAGAGTTCCTAAGGAACAAATGGAAACATAATATATGCGAAAATTATTTCAAAAATTTATTCTTCTTTATATGACAAATTTTCTCCACTTTTTCTTATTTATGATGGTAAATAATGTTTAATAAATGAAAGATTTGTGGTTGCTTTCATCTTTTCCCATTTGCCGGAGAAAATACATTTAAGGACAAGACTGTGATGTCAGTAAAACCGTTTTAAAACCTCCTAGCCTTCTTTGTAATCTTGAAATTCATAATTTTAAACTAACTACAGTCTTAGATAAGTTTAAATTTATTAAAACCCATTCATATAGGTAATTTAAATTTTTCACATTCATTATTGTATAATAGTTTATCCCTAATTTGTTCGTTTATTTTCTAGACTACATAAAAACTTTTATCATAGTTTTAAAGTTAATGGCTTGGAATTAGATTAGATGTCAACAAAGTTTTCAACGTGAAGTTTTCTTGTAATAATTTCTAACTAACTAAATTTTATATTAAATAAAATAAAGGAAACTGAACAAGCAATTTAAAAGATTGGTAATGGTTAGAATATTGGTATTTAAAAGTTCTGAACTTTAAATTGCATTCTTTTATGCTGCATCAGTTGCATCAAAAATTAAAATCTATAAAATTTAATTTTCATGAGAATTTTCATTCAAACATAATCTAATTGGGAAATTACATTTTGAGAAATTTATATCACTGAAAAGTCACCTTTTCAATTATTTTCCTTACTAGCTAGTTCATGTGGTGCAAATCCAATAGTTTTAGTGTGTACTCATAGCAGTGCTTAGTGTCACAAGGACTTAATATGAGTACATATAGTACTTATCATTTTAAAGTTTCTTGCAAATATTGATATGTATTTATACCAAAGAATATTACGAATATATCATCCTAGTTCTGTATGAAGTACTACAATCAATATTACCAAACTAGTATGGGATTTGAAGTCATTTAAGTTTACAATACAATAAGTAATTGTATTATTGTTTAGCTGCATAACAGAAAAATTGAGAACTTATTGCCTAGTTGTAACAACAGAAAATTCAGTTGTTACAACTAAAAATCAGTAGTGACAGCTATAATATTATTCAATTGTTAAAATTAGCTGATAACTTTGGAATTTTGTTTGTGTGCATTAGGGCATGGATCAAATAATTGAATACTTGAGCAAATAGAACATGTTCTATTTTTTTCACTGTTCAAACCAAAGTGTAACTAATGATAAAGTCTGGAAACTTCCTATCCTTACCGTACCGCCGTTTTTCAAATTTTGACTGTTCTTTCTCAAACAATTTTCTATCCACTGCTGATATAGATAGTTACATATTGTACGTATGGGTGAAAGAGAAATATAATGTAAACAAAAAAGCACGTGTTGAAATTTATATTGCAATGCACTAATACTAGAAGAAAGATAAGGTATTTAAGATTCTTTCACGTGTTTTTGCTTATTCTGGCTACTTCGCTAGCTTTCCATACTTTATCATTACCTATACTTTGGTTCAAACAGAAATGAAATAATTTTTTCATTTAAGAGAAAGATACCAAAATAAATTTGAAAAAAATAAATTAGACGCGATCTTCCCAATACCTTTAATGAAAATGGCAGAAACAAAAAATTTCGCACAAAATAAAGAAAGGAAATCACAATTTACATTAATAGTCTTATAAAAGTCTTATGGATTTTGGACTAAAGAAAAAAGAAACAAATAAAACAATCGAAATTTTTTTTAACTCTATTTGTGTAAACCAAATTCACGGGTTCTTTATCCTTTTACGTGCCAAAACGAGTAGAAGAGATTTTTTGTTATGCGTATTAGAAATATTTTAAGTGTTAGTTCCTGTATGAATAGGCATTCTTATTTTTTATATAACTGTTAGAATTGTTTATTAAAGTTAGATTTACTTCTATCTCTATTGTACTAACATAATGTAATCTGAAAAAAAATGATAGCTAGCTAAAGAGAATCTTATGCATTTTTAAGAGAATATTTCTAATTTTATTTTAATTTCTTTTCCTTCCATATAATAATTTATTTCTCTTCGTAAGCTGTAGTTTTTAGTTAAATTCTAGGCATTTACATAGGAAGGAATTGTTTAAGCAGTTCAAACAACTCTTGTTTGCTTACATCGAAAATGAATTATTTTTACCATGCCCTAGTGTGCATAAATTGCATAATATAATTGCCGAATATTTAAACGTCTTCCTACATATTTATGTAAAAACAAATATGCTTGGCATTTCGTATCATCGTACCAATTTTTATTGGAGATTTACCCTATTATTTATTTATATCAATTCTCAGTAATATTTATATATCATTCGTACATTTTCATACACGATCTTCGATATTTTAATATGAGTTCTAAGTTTTTTTCGTGTAAAGTATATCTGAACGTCAAGTTCTAATTAACTCATAAAATTTAACTGTAACATACATAGTATTTACCTTAGTATTAAAAAATATTTGTGTAATACCAAACACCTCTTTCAATCAGTTACCTCTGGTCGCGATTTATTGATCAATAAAATTATAAATATACTCGCGATTTCTTCTATTTTTAACTTAAATTAATGTTATTTATGTCGAAGATATTTTCAAATACTAAATAAGATGTGTAATTTGTGTCAGTTGCTGCAATAAATGACAAAATTCATGTAAATTTACAATATTATAAACAAAAGCGGAAAAACTGAAATAGATTTTTAATAAAGTAAAAATTTTTATTAATAAAAAGATTTGCGTATTTTGTATTTTAAACGCAATTCAATTTGAATTAATTTTAGAAACATTTTTAAAATCTTTTAATGAAAAGAATTTAAAAGCTTTTCAAAATAAGAATCATTCAAAAAATATTGTCTTTTAATTTAACTTGAATGCAATCAACTAAAAATAATTTTCTTTTTTTGATGACAATTTTCATAGTTTTTTGAGGCCGAATTTTGATGAAAATGTTGATTTCTGTCAATTAACAAAGAATTCTTGATAAGATGGACGGACAAGTGACTAACTTAAATATGACATGTGACAAAATATAAATATAAATAATATTTATTCAGTATTTTTAATATAATTAAAGATCAAAATATGACATACAATTTTTATATAAGATTTTTCTATTTATCTTTTTAGGTAATGTCTTCGTAATAGCTGCTATTCTTTTAGAAAGAAATCTACAAAGTGTAGCCAATTATCTGATCCTATCATTAGCTGTCGCTGATTTATTGGTAGCATGTTTAGTAATGCCACTTAGTGCAGTTTATGAAGTATCAAAAGAATGGAAATTGGGGCCAGAACTGTGTGACATGTGGACATCATGTGATGTTTTATGTTGTACAGCGTCAATTTTACATTTAGTTGCAATAGCTTTAGATAGGTAAGTACGATAAGAAATTATTTTGGTTCATTTTTTTTCAATTCATAAATAAACAAATTAAAAGAAGTTATGCCAAGAATTTTATCTGATTGAAAAAGATTTATGTGAAAAGGGAAAAGTTTTAAAATTTGCATATATGAAGTAATTTCCGTTTTTCAATGTTTTAAACATGAGGAAAATTGTTTTGTTCGTGAAATGTAAACCCTAACCGCTAAGTTATTGATTTTATCGTTTAAAACTTCCACGGTCAATTTCATAAATACTAATGACGTTAGTTGAAAACAAAAGCTGAACTGCATTAGGTTCTAATCCTTTGTGGATAATGCAGACCCTTCGTTTGTATCATGTTTCATATATAATTATGTTTTTACAAAAATCATCTTATATATATTAACGTCCTTATAAAACTTCAAAGATTTCCAATTAGCGTGATGAGGACTAAAATTGATTGATTAAAATCTACTATATTTGCCAGTATAAAGATGAAACAATCTTTTTTATTTAAATTCTAATAAATAATAATGTTTATTTTATCGGTGAAGTGGACGTCAGTGAAATTATTTTCAAAGAAATAACGAGTTAAACGAGCCTTTTAAAAGTCTTGACATACAGACGAAGCGTCGGCAAAGTTTTTAATTGTTCTCGTTCTTTTTGTTCAACCTATTAATTAAATATGTTTAAAAGATTTCAAAATACTTTAAACAATTTTGATAGGATAAAAAAATTTAGTACAAAAACGCTTACCAATATGCATATTTGTAAGAATTTAACTGGCAATGATGATAATGCTTTTGTGTCTAGAATAATGAAGAAAGGTAAATGACTCTGATATTATATTACACGTGCTCTTACAGTACATTTTAATTCGTGTTTAAGTAAAACCAGACTCGGATTGACGTACCTTAAATATTATCGTCGGTCTCCCCGTTGGTTATTTTATACTTAGGTACTTCCGTAGAAATATGACCTTTTTAAACTTAATCAAACTTGAAAATGAATCCAAAGTATTCTCCAAGGGTATAGTATTTTATAAGAAAAAATAAAATACTTTAATTACGTTATTATTGAAATGATAATTAAAAGCTGATTAGGGCAGAAATATGGCAGCTATAAGCCCTTAAAGGATTATAGTTTTGCCATTACAATTTCAGTAATTTTATTGAAAAAAACCATACAGAGCATTCCAAGTCTCATCTTTACTTTTCTACTCTTCGCCATAAATTTGTTAATCTAACCTAATATTATAAAGAGGAAAGATTTGTATTTTTGTATGTTTGTAACGAATAAGCTCAAAAACTACTGGACTGATTTCAAAAATTCTTTCACCATTAGAATGCTACATTATCCCTGAGTAACAGAGGCTATATTTATTACTAGAAAAAATTAGGGATCCCTACTAAAACTTGAAAGATTTGTATTTTTGTCAAAAACTACGGGATGGTTTTTTAAAAAATTCTTTCACCGTTAGAATTCTACATTATCCCTGAGTAACAGAGGCTATATTTATAACTCGAAAAAATTAGGGATGCCTACTAAAACTTAAATAATGTAATTCCGCATACATCTGTATCCAATAATCCTCACATTCATGTCTATCGCGTCTAATATTCTCTGTAGTCTAACTTCATACACAAAGACCCTAATTGAGATTTTACGACTATTTCTTTCAATCACCCGATATTCAGTGTCATTAGCGACGGCTGGGGTCCCATTGATCCATTGTAGGGCCTCTATAGTCTCCAGACTGGCGCCAGGCGCTCGGACCCACAGCGGACTCGCCGGTGGGACCCCAGATTAACCCCTCTCTCTATCTCCGTAAATTTCCACAAAATTCTACAAAATTAAATTACTTAAGCCATAAAATAAAAATGTATAAAAATGTAAATAAAGTCCTGCAAAAAGATAGATTTACTCAACGTTTATCCCAAAATGTTTAAAAAATAAATGTCCACCCGTGCGAAGCCGGGACGGACCGCTAGTCTTTAATAATTCGTTAAAACAAGAGATGCAAAGCATAATTCAGAACGTAACTAAAATGAATGCAAATTGTTAATATATGTTTCTAATGGCGTGGGAGCCATCCTTGAAACATGTAAATGAATAAATAGATAAAGTTTTTTCCCATTATATATATTATATACTATTCAAGCAGAATGCCTTACTTCAGCCACCAGAAAACTCCATCGCGTTTGGAAGCCGACCTTACCAATAATAACAATAGCTTAATTTCTTCTGATCGAATTCTGATTCAAATTTTCTTCTCGGAAAACCAATAATTAAATTTTTCCCTAATAAATTTTTACTTTATAACAAAACTTGTAACTCGTAAATGATTTACTTCAAAAAATAAAAGAAATAATTTCCCGCAAACAACCGAAAAACTTTTGAATATAACTAAGTTTTCCTTCAAAAAATAAAATAAAATATTGATGGGTCCTAATAAAATTCTCTTTTAATATGAAAATGTTTTCATTTTCGAGCATTTTTATTTTCACAGTTTTCGATTAAAATAAAATCAATAACAAAATTCAATTTCAATCAATTTATTTCTTTATATATCAATATTTATTTTCACATAAAACTAGATAAATTGGTAATAGTTCCATCTTGTATATATTTTGGAACCGAAAACCGATTTTAGCGTTCTGGCATTTTAATAATTGCCACATCGTACAGATTGGAAAATCGAGAAAAATATTTAAAAAATGGGCCTTAAATTAAATTTTCCCTTATTCTACAGACACACATATGGTATAGATACCATGATTTATGTATACCATGTAGTATACCACATGTGTGCCGCTTTATACCATTTCAAGAATGAAGTATAAATATTATATTGAAATGGTATCACCTATACTATAGTATGATATCATAGTATGAATATCATATGTGTGTCTCTTATATTAACTAAATAAATGTGCAATATACATAAATGTCATCAGTTAGTCTTAACTAGGGCTAGCGAGAAGAGCGAACATGTGTGCTAGCGTTTTTTTTGGAAATTCTATCGGCTACTATTTCAAATTCTCAAAAAAGGACTTTTTTAATCTACTACATGTTCTTATAACTTCTAATTCCGATTGTTGAAGCCACTAAAATTAATAGGTTATCTTTTATGGATTCAAATTAGACAAATAGCGAAATTAAAACTAATAATATTTTGCGAGATGGCTATTTGAAGTATTGTTTTAACCAAATAAGATAAAAAGCAATAAAATGTAAAAAAAATTAACAAAATCAGGTACGATTCAAATTTGAAGCCAATTTTCTGTTAATTTCAAAAATTGCAATATCAATTTGATTTGAGCCATCTTTTATCTGGTAGATAGTAATAGTAATAGTAAATAAGTGTCGTTAGACACCGATAAAAACTTCGCTTATTTAAGCCCGTATAAAACGTATGGTAAACGTGCTTATTTTTCCCAAAAGATCACAGCTATTATACTTTAATGCACAAACTCTGTACTTTAATGCACAAATCTTTTAAAATAAGAAAATAAAAATTACAATTTCTTAAATATTTTTCACGATTTTCCAATATTTAACGTATTCTGAGCAAAATCGGTCTTTGTCTCCAACGCATAATATATACTCCTCTTAAAAACAAACTTTCTGTTTGGATCTTATGTATATTCTTTCCCATAAATTATGTACCCATATATATATATTTATTTTATTTTTATTTTCTTCAAATATGATTCACAGATATTGGGCTGTCACAAATATCGATTATATACATCAAAGGACAGCACGTCGTATCGGTGTTATGATACTAGTAATCTGGGCCTTATCATTTCTTGTCTCGATAGCACCATTATTAGGATGGAAAGATCCAAAATGGGATGAGCGTGTATCAAAAGACTTACAATGTATCGTATCACAGGATATAGGATATCAAATATTTGCGACAGCATCTAGTTTTTATGTTCCATTACTTGTTATACTTGTATTATATTGGAGGATATTTCAAACAGCGCGAAAAAGGATTAGACGAAGACAACAGGTAAATAATAAATCTAGATAAATATGTATCAATATTTCGTAAGAAAAAAAACATTTTTTAGTGATGTGTGTATTATATAGATATATATATATGCTATTTTTTCTTTTGTTGCTTTTTCTGAGTTTTCTTTTTTATTGATTTTATCATCATTTTTCGTCCATCACAAATATTATATATCATTTTCTTTTTCTATAACGAATATTATTGTTGAGTGCTTTAATAATGTTTTGTAGATCCATGTTGAGTTATTGAAAGATATTTGTAGAGTTTTCTAATAGATTTTTGAATTTAATTGCAAAGAAAATGAAACAATAATCCAGTAAGAAAATCAAATTTTCATAGAACTAGAAAGGATAGAATTTGAAATGTCTACAACTTGGACAGTAAAACGTATCATTTTCGAAAACTGACAATTCTAGTAGAAGAACAAACTCATTTTACCACCTATTGAAGAGCATAAATAATAATATAGAAAACTAAATTCATTTCCATATTTTATAAATTCACATCCGAACAAAGGAAAAACCACAGATATTGATATTGCCGTATTGATTTTTAGCTGTAGGAAACCCCATTGGACCTGACAATTTCTTTAAACAGATTTTCTACTATAATTGCTTCAATTGTGTACACATTTTGAATTGCAACAAATTGATAACATTTATATACAATATTAATCGAGTATATTCGCATACCAAACTGATACGGTAAGGATCAACCAAATTTTTTCTAGGCCCGATATAATAGAAAACTGAACCAGTCGGATCTGCGAGTCTATTCTTAAACTGAATCGAATTGAAACTAATACCACGTTTCCATCTCCCTGAAATCTCATGATTTCGAGAAAGAGATTTCATAGTGTTTCCATCTCCTTGCGAGATTTCATTTGATATTTACAATTTAGAAAACTAGAAAAAAAAAGTTTAGAATGGAAAGATCCCAAAAAAAAATCTTTTAGAACATCAACTATATTTTTGCGTGAAAGTAGACGAAATTCACGTTTGTTAAAATATTACAAAAAAAGCGAGCACTTCATTTGAATAAAATAAAGCAAATTCAAACACCAGAAAAAGGCGCGCAATTCAAATTATGGAAAAGGGTCGACCATTTGCCAATTTTGATACATGCTGAATAGCGCGGAATAAGTTTTCAGGGTTGACACAAACATTTATCGAGATTTTAAATTTATTTCGCAAATTTTATTCAGATCGGCTTATCAGTTTTTGAAGTAGATCTGAGAAAGTAAATTAAAAAAAAAAAAACGAGAAAACTTTATGGGCAAGTTTTTCCAATAACTATTTCTTTCTGCACTGTACTTGAATTGATTTTGTCAAAAATTGGCATAATGTATCGTCGATTTATGGAGTCCTGCCTACTAATTCATTTAAATGCAGCTGCTGCACAACTTTTTAAAACAAGAAAATTTTGTGATCATCCTGATTTTTGCCTTCCTCCTGCACTGGTTTTAAAAAAAGGCAATACCAAAATGAGTTAAAGAATGGTCAACATATAATCCAAATTTCATTAATATCGAGAGAATAGGCCCGTGGTAAAAGCACCTATAAACCTTGAATCATATACACAACAATACATCAACCAAACTAGATATGTAATGATAAAACGTAAGTTCTGTCCAATTCTGGTCCTCATGACGTTTCGGTTTATTTTGTTAATAACAACTAAGTTCGGATATTAAATAGATTATAGTTATATCTGGAAATTCATTAACTCTGGGATGTCTGCAATCAAAAATTTTATCTATTTCCCATGTGAATCCTTTTCAAAAACTTTCGCAAA
This sequence comes from Xylophagus ater, assembly GCA_963422695.1. Classification (NCBI taxonomy): domain Eukaryota; kingdom Metazoa; phylum Arthropoda; class Insecta; order Diptera; family Xylophagidae; genus Xylophagus; species Xylophagus ater. The sequence goes on along the minus strand of OY730478.1, from coordinate 48,597,482 downwards.
TATTATGAAACTGAGAATTAATTCTTCTGACTATAGTTTCTATTTGAAACAAACCTGAAATTTTATACAATATTGAAATACCTATATTTGATGAGGATTTGTAACTTCAATGATTATTAATTATAAACATTTGAAATTTTCAAGAATTTTATGTTTATTAATCAATATTCGAAATTCAAATTTTGATATTAATTTCATCCTTTGATAATTAATTATTCATGCGGAAAAATTTCTAATATTAGAAATCGGATTATTTATAATTTTCGATTTCAAATTAGAAATTTATTTCAAAAAGTAAATAAATTTATCAATTTTAGGCATTATATGGCTTAGTTTTAATTACATTAATGAATTAAGTCTTTTCTATGAAAATCGAAATAATTTTTTATTTTCTTACTGGTTTTATTTAAAAGAAAAAATAAAGTTCACCTTCATCTCTCTGTCCAGTATATGAACGTAATCTCATTTTATGAACACTTTTTCGAATGGTAAACTTTTTCAAAAAAAAAAAGGAACTATCGATGAATTGGTTAACCAACTTAATAAAGTCGTAGGACACACGCTTATCAGAATGTGTGCCACTATTCAGGCCTAACCTAAAATGTGTCTAATTGACCAGAGTATCATATGTTCGGTCTTGGAAAGCACAAGCGCAATTTTAGGGTCGAACTTAGTCCTTTTTCTCGCTCAGGGCATATTTTGGCTTCGGTGCGCGTTATCAGAGATGCTTTTAGTATTTCCTAACCTTGACATAACAATTTCTAATGTGGGAAATTCAACATTAAATATCTGTTTTAACGATGAGTTTAAGTTAGTGTCAATGGTGGAAATTCAAGCAATCAGCCATTTCTAACTTATTTTTCTTTTCAAATTGCAAAAGTTTAACTTTGGAAGAGTGTTTCGGATTCACAATCATTAAATTTTTATATTTTTTTTTTTAAATACTGTCTTAACCAAAATAAAATCTCTAAAGGAAAAAAGTATAACTTTACATAATTCACATTTAGAGTGAACTTTATATATGCAATCGCAATTCGAAAGTATTTTACAGACTTAATAAAAACAGATGTAATTTTCGGAATTTTATTGCATTAAGGAGTTGTGCCTGGCAGATGCCTAAAAATTTGGTCCAGTATTCGACAATTTTATAAACTCCAAGAGTTTAATGTTTTATTTTTTTTATTGTTAAATAATAATTTGGGTCGGCTTTAGAATTGTCATTAAGTATGTAAAACAATATCGTTCAAATATCATGATGAGTTTCATTTAGAGGCGTGTACAGAAAAAGTGTGGATATGTTGAGCAAAACAAAAAGATTTAGTTTTTTCACAAAAAAATAAGACTTTCTAATTTTTATTAAAAAACTGTTATAAAAATCCTTTATCAATATTATGCTTGTGGAACTTCATTCGCCAGTAAATTCAAAATTTCAAGTAAATCAATCAAACGACGTTCGAACTAGAATTCCAGAGTATAGAGTATAATAATACCCTCGCCTTTCGAATGAAACATGTTTTAAGTTTCAACTTGTGAAACAAAATATACTCATTTGACTTAAAATATCCTTAAAAGTTCTAATGGACTGAAAAAGAAACTGTACAAATGAAATAATAAGTGGAGCAGGGTAAGTGGCAAATAAAACGAGCAGGAGAAAGTAGAAGAAAGTTTTAATTCTAACGTTTTTAGATGTGATAGGAATTTAAGCCTTATGATAAAGTCTGAAAACACAATTTGGTACTACATTTTCTATAAAATGGAAGGGAATGTTCTTAATTTTCCCATATTATAAATTGTGTGGGGAGAGACCCTGATATTTTTATTCGGTCAATGCTAGCGAAAATTGCAAAAGTCCATCTCTTTCTACTTTTCTGATTTTTCTCGTCAGAATAGGATGTCGGCTGTGTGGAGATTGGCCTTTAGCAACCATATTGTAATGAAATGAGAAACGTTTAGCTAATACACTTTTTATAGGAAAAAACTAATTTCGGGTGTGATAGTTACACATGGTCTGAAGATAGTGTATTATTTGCTCTTTTGTTGTTTTTGTTTTCAATGTAAAAATGTACTCTACCCCAGAGCAAGTGGCAAATAAAACAGACCTAATGTGAAATTATCGTGACTGGGATTTGAAGTCTAAATCACTCGATACAGATATGAGACTCAACCCACTGAGCTAGCGCCTTCACTTCTTCAACCAATTCAGTTTCGTTGCTACTATATTACCTTAACTCGCACACAAAGCTCATATTCTCGACCAAAGTTAATAAAAATACATATTATATATTATATATGGTAGAACTCCTTAATTCAATAACGGATTGTCAAACTTTTTGAAGGCTACAAAATGTTTGATCGTCTTTTAGGCGATTAATTAATTCTTATTAAAAGCTACATGTTTTCCATAAATATTATTTTGGTTTAGGCAAAACTTTATTAGATGTTGAATAACTGTTGCTAATTTAATTAGGTAATCCTTATTTGATAGCTCATTAGTAAATTTTGTATTCTTAATTTATTTTTATGTAAATATGTAATATGTAACATTTTCATACTTTTTTAAGAAGAAAAAAAAAACATAAAACATTGCTTTTTTTTAACAAAACTCATATACTGGCATTTCTTATACATATGCAGGGTAAATCCATTGTACGATTAATGCCAAGAGCATTTGTAAGTACCTTTTTTTAACGAAAAAAAACAAGAAAACCCTTTTTTTTAATGTTTTTTCTCAATGTCGATGTTAGTTTTTGAAAAATACGAAAATTTTTAAATAATTTTCGAAATTTAATAAATGTTCATTTTCGAAACTAATTGAATGTGTATGAATTTATGATTTATGTAAAAATCTTGTCTAAAATAATATTCATCAATATTTATGTTGTTTATGTAATTTTCGGAATGTTTTTTCAACATTTTTTTTTTTTAATAAATTGTAATCGATAAATTTCTTAGTAATACATTTCGAAAGTATTGAGATTGAAAAACTTTAGATTTTCTTTTTTTTACGAATAGAATAGGTTTTGTATTAAGGCTCAAACACAAAGACACGATGGATTCACAACGCATGAAATGTTAAACCGAAACCGACGAATTCAAGAAAATAACGCGAAAATCGATGAAATTCTGTAAACCGATTATTACCTTGGTAATTTTCAAAATTCAGGCGATTTTTTAAAATTTCGCAAAAATATTATTTGAAAATGACAGCTCAATATCAAATTCATCACTTTTAAGTGACAATTTGCCTAACTTTATGTATAAAGGTAGGTAGGAAGGTAGAGTAGGCGTACTGCGTACAATACCAGGTACCTTATGGGCCCATTATGATCCCTAGGGGACCAAGAGTTACCCTATTTGGAAACCTATTCCTCTTCAAAGCATTTAATTTTCCTGCAAAATTTCATTAGATTGCTCATGTCAGTCGCTTGAAGCATCCCTAAAATCCGGAAGAAATGGTGCCCAAAAAGTTGTTACGAGCTCGAGAGAGAGCTGAACATTCATATAAAATGTGCTTGATGTCTTCAGACATTCCTATGTCTCCACAATATCGACAGAGGTCTGTTTGCACCAATCCCAGTCTTTTAGCGTGCTTTCTTAACAGACAATGTCCCGTTAATATCCCAATGATTGTTCGTAGATGATTCCTATTCCAGTCTATTATGAAAATCGACGTTATGTATAAAAGTGACAATCAATTATTCCTTACAGAATTTGACTGTAAATGTTTGCTTTCTGGTGAAAGTTCTATGATTCTTGAAAATATTTCTGTGAATATTATGAATGAGAATAACTTTTTGACTAGAAATAAGCAAAAAAAAACTTTCTTAAGTCCAAAACTTGTGATTTCAATTGAGTTTCCAATTAATTTTATGTAATTTATATTTCAATCCGTTATTTGACATTTGATGCATCATGAATTCGTTGTAAATCCGTCAATTCTGTTTAGTATCTTTAGAAACAATTCAAATAAAGAAGACAATAAGTAAAAGTACACTTTTGTTTCTGTAGTATAGCCAAATTTATCTAACTGGAATTTTTACATAAAGCTTTACTTTTCTTTTATGATAATGCTTAATAAAATATTAATTAACTATCCTTTTATTAAATTCCTCTTTTAAATTTAAACTAAATTGTTAAGTTCAACGAAAATTAAACTACCTATTTACCTTTTTCTCAAAAGTTAAAGATATTTTTGGGGGATTCCCCGTCTCCAATATGAAAATTAATCGAAGATATTCTCAGAGGATACAATTAGTATTTTATAACAAAAAAGAAAATACTTTAATTACGTTATTATCGAAATGCTAATTAACTTTTTTTTCTTCTTTTAATAAAAAAATCCGTATTCTTGGATCAATTAATCGATCCATGTCTAGTTTCTTCAAGGTCCTATCAAGTTTCCATTTCTTTGGAGATGTTATCTTTAGAATTTTGAAAGACACGTGAATAGTCTTATTATCTGTAATCTGATATTTTATTATCAGCAACAGCTCTGATAGAACCTATTATTTGCTTTGATGCCATATAAACAAAGCATTCCAGAGATTTCTGACTAAAATCTTGAAAGGATTATAATTCTTTGAAGTGATTTTATTTATAATTTTGTTAGAAAATTTAATAATTTAAATTATTATACTGTTTTTTTTCTGATTGCTTATTTCACCAAAAAAGGCACATATTTTAATTTTTGTAGAATATTCGATTTGTTTGTTTTAAAAATATTCGTACACTGAAGTAAAATACCTAAATAAATTTGAAATATATATAAACTGAAACAAGCTGTATTTTCAACAAATCTTCGCACAGCTTTTATGAAATCATACAAAACTTCATATTTAATATTCTTCTTGAATTCTTTGCCATATAAATTATATCTTCACAAAACTTGTCTTTAGAAATATATAGCAAAAATGTATGTCAAGTGACATCTCCAAATCGAGAACTTCTATAGGAAAATACGCTTCTGAATACAATATATTTACATAACTTGATTTCAGTTTTTCTGAATAAGTCAAAACATACAAATTTTGATAAATAAAAGACGTATTATTGTTGAACCTTATGAAAGTAATTATCTGTAACTTTGCACGTAACTATAGTAATAATCCAGTAGCCCTTACAAAACCATTTCCACTTTTTAAAGTAATCTTTTCAATACCATTATTTTGTAACAATAGCAATTATATAATTATAAATAGTCCAACTGATCAGACTACTTTATATTAATAGTTAGTTCATGAACTTGCAATTTCTTGACTATACGAATAGACATATGTTCACAGTAAAGCGGTATTTTCTAACTATGTTACTGCTTATAGGTTTATGTTTTCAACTCCACATGGAAATTTGAGAAAACCTATTACATATTTGGCACAATTTCAACTCTTCATCTTTCAACACCAGGCAAAGAAGTAATAAATTATAAAGAACCGAGTTCTCGATTTGACCTAGAGTCTCATCAGTTTCTAGAAACCAGATATCAACCAACTTAACCATTCCGCACTCTACTTATCAATCTGTTCAATTTGCCTTTTCTATAAATTCTAAATATTATTCAAGCAATACAACAGTTATTCGAAATATTACAATTATTCTATAACCTGTCAATTTTTAATGCCAAGCATTGCAAGAATGCAAAGAAATATATCCACATATTCCGATGGAAGCCAAAGAGTGGAATATTTGTAAACATAAAACTTAAAAAGAAGTTGCGATTACAAAATCATTCAAATAATAGGATAATGTGGAATAAATTTGGTTCCAGCTGTTTCCATTTCGATTATATTGATAAATATGTTTCGGTGTCACCGCATACAACTCTCCTTGATTTGTCACTAAGCAATTATCTTCACTACAAACAAATATCATTAATTTTAGACAAAATAGTTGAAATAACAAATTATATTTACTCAGATGGTAAATTTGATATTCCTTCCCAAGAATTCATTCGTATGTCGAATTTTTTAACAACTCCATTGAATCTTGCAGAACAATAAAGTTCATCAGAAACAAAAGCTGAAGTACAAAAGCCACTCAACTCATTCATATATGGAATTAATACCCATTTGCCCTCGCGAGGATCAAATCTTTCTACCGAATTTAAATATTTGTGATCACAGCCGCTGCCACCGCACGTATAAATACTTCCATCTGCAAAATTTAATAAATTAGTTTTTGTTTTTTTATTTAAAAAAATAAACCAACGTTGAACCGCAATTCCGAAACATATTCTATTCTCATTCATTTTTGATTGTAACGAATTCAATTCTCCAATTTCAAAATCGTACATTTTAACATCATTTCGAAATATGTCTCTAGCGCCCACGCCACCAACAATATACATTTTATCATTAAGAACACAACTTCCATGACCATCTCTGTCCGATTCAAATTGTATTTCAGTCCAGGTTTCCGTTTCAATATTATATTTTGGACAAATTTTTTTGTAGACACCATTTACTAAGCCGCATGTGAAGTAAATATCATATTTGTAATGCACAGGATAATAAAAGTATAGGGAAGGTTTTCTTATAAAATTACTTTCCTTCATTTTTGTATCATATTTATAACAATTTGAAGTCAACTCTAAACCAGATATGAAAATATTTGTGTTGAGCGGTTCTTGAGGTACGTTATATGAGTTTTCTTTTATTCTCGAAATGAACACATTGTCAACCATCCAATTTGTAATTGAAACATCTTCTCTTAAAAATGGTTCTTTTGGAATATTTGATTTGAGAAGATCATCCGATATTGATCCTCCTTGAATGTATTTGGAAAGTGCAATGATACACAGCTTTCCATTGGGAAGATCGTGTTTCACCCATTCTATGATGGCAACGAAAACATCGTCCGCTGGCGTCGATAGCATTTGGTTATGTTGGAAAATCTCTTCTAACTAAATGAATCGAAAATGAATATTCTGAAATTTTATAAAACAATTTTTACCTTTTGTAAATCCAAGTTCTTGAATTCGTCAGTATTTAGAATAGATTTTAAATTTGTCAAAATCGATTTGTTAGCTTCGTTTTGAAGTTCATCGCAAAAACATTCTCCTGTTTTGTTAAGTATTTATTAAAAAACGAATTAACTAGCATTCAGTTTCTACTAACTTCCGCATTCCCAAATTCCGACAGCATTTTCTGGAGTTAAAGGATCAACAAGATATTTGCTGCATTCATTTTTCGGCCATTTTAATTGTAAATAGTCAGCAAGCTTAAATACTTGGCCACCATTCGAACTATCTATTGATAAAACGCCGGAATAAATGTAGTTGAGGAGAATTGCGAATGCATTAGAATTCACTTCTTTCAAATTAATTGTTTCTGCTTGACTTTCTACATATTTGCCTTCAAATTGAATACATTAGAATCGAAATAAATGAATTTATTAAGAACGCTCACCTTTCAGCATATTCTCGAAGTATTTGGAGGCGGACACTAATAGACACCTATGAGCTGAAAAACTCTGATCTTGGATTTGCAAAGTTATATCACAGAACTGAAAAGGGGAATTCATATATTAAATGTTTATTAAAATCAATTCTTCCTGCTTACCGATGAGGATTATCGCTGCATGTTCAATTCTTTTAGAATATCCGTTGGAATACATTCGTTCAAAATGTTTTTTGGATTTGCCATTTTAATATGACAAAGTTTGGTTTGAAATAGTTAACTGAATTCGAATTCACACAAATTAAACCAAAAAATATGAAATTATCGAAAAACACTTCTGTTTTTTATCACTGAAAGACAAGCTACGTCACCATGCCAAGAGATATGGAGAAGAAATGAAAGGAACGCGATAGAGCATTGTAACAGAAATATAATATGGAGTTTTCGATCTGCTAAAATTCGTATTTACTCTATCTATGTACGAAACATCTTTTTCTGTAGCGAACTATCATTTTTGGCGTAGAAAATAGTTCCATTTTATTAATTTCTAATTTTTAATAGGTTTCTAATAGCAAACGATATCTTTTTGAATTAGATAATTAAACTTAAAAACTTCAGTTTCTGAATGTAACAGCAGACAACATCGAAAACTTCCTGGAATTTTCTTTTACAGATAAGTTTAATACATTTTTTATTAAAATGGTAGAATTTTCATTATTGTGGTTTTATGGTATTTATTTAATTATAATAAATTAAACGAAAATTATGTTAATTTGTAATTTTTAAATAATGCTTGAATCTAAATTGAAGAGCGAAATCAGTCTTCTTTTATTTAATTTAAAACGAAAACAAGTGAGAGTCAGTTTTTGGTCTATACCATTTCAGCTTCAAAACGAGAATAGTAAAAAGAGAGCCCTCAAGATAGTTGTCAAGTATTCTTAACAGCGGGCGAGCCTCGCTGTAGTTACATAGCTTAGCTGGGCTCGCTAACCCCGTTGCAAACTTGAACTAAGCTACGCGGCGATATTTTTAGTAAATTCATACCATCAGTTCTATTTGAGCCGTCAGAGAGATATAATGTGCGAGTACAGTATCGATGAATTATTACTAAACCTTTTCCACTTAACACTTACACATTTGTGTCGACAAGATACTACCACAAAGTAAAGAAAACATACTACACTTTTGCAAGCATCGATTCTACAATGTCTAATACCGAAAGTACATATCAATTATAGTTAGCGATGCCAACGAAGCTCGTTCGCGTAGTTGAGGTCTGAACTACGTGAAAGAGCTTAATTCGTGTCGCTGTCATGACCAGGCGACGTAGTTTCAAAGCTTCGCTGAAGTGTGCGACGACCAATGCAAATGATGAATATTTTACTTTCAGCGAGAAACTCAGCTTACGTAGTTTAGTTCGCTTAGTTCAAGTGTGCGGCGGGCGTAAGGGCCTTAAGGCCAATCTCCACACAGCCGACTTCCTACTTCTGATGCAAGTATAAGAATACACTATACAAAGACTGGTTAAACAGAAAGGGAGAAAACAATCATCCTACAAATTTTTTCGGCTTCCGCATTTCTGATTTCCCCAACTGATTTTCGATCTGCAGATGATTCCCCTCAAAAACAGATGAACATGTTTATCTGATTTATATGGTACTTCATCTGCGGGTGCATACTCTCACAATAATCACACACGATACCGTCGCACATTACCAATTTTTCTAAATTGTGTGGGGAGACTCTGATGTTTTCATTCGATTAATCCTAGCGAAAATTGCAAAAGTCCATCTCTTTCTAATTTTCTGATTTTTCCCGTCAGAATAGGAAGTCAGTTGTGTGGAGATTGGCCTCTAGGAAGCCTTATGGAAGAAGGTCTGCAGACAATTACACCAACAACATGTGCCAATTGCATCGCAAGCATTCAAAGAAAATTCACTGCAGCTCTTAACTTAGAAAATATGCTATTATAATAAATTTAATTTAAAATTTTTTGTATTAATATTAATTGTTTTAAATTAAATTAAAATAAAAAATCTCATATTGAAGTTTACTATTTTCATTTTGAAACTGAAAAGGTGATGATGGGAGGCGATACTTACAATTTGTCGAAGATTTTCTGAAAGCCAGTACTTTCAGTTTTAAATGCCTTTTTGGTTTTAAGGTTTCCAAAAAATGAGTCTCTTCGTATAAAATGGCTTTCAACTATTGGTTTACAGAATTTAACGTCAATTAGTAGAGATGTAATTTGTTCGTTACATTTCAATGGAGAGGATCTAAAACGAGAAAAGCAATCCGATGCAAAAACGAATTTGATTTTTAATATCAATTTTCTTGTAATTCGAATTGTCCATAATACACAGGCATTCAGTCGATTTACAATGTTCTCCCTGTGAATTCATATTTTTAATGCCGCCACTATGCTAATTCATAAGCAATATAAATGTAAATACATTTCAAAATTGCATTTCGAATTAAGTGCTGTTAAAATAGAAGACAGAGTTCAAAGTTGGAGATTTAAAGGTAATGCTAAATCTTCCTCAGTTTTGGAGTCAAGCCGAAAAGTGCAGATCATTAGCATGAATAATAAGAAACTTGTACTTGATTTGATTTACTAGATATTCCCGAGTAATGTATAAATTAATAGTTGAATTGATTAATATTAATAACGAGATATCTTGTTTGCAGACTGAAAATCAGTGACATGCGAGAAAACAAAGCGACGATTCTAGTGTATGAATTCTTAATTTTGATAGTATCATAGCTAGAGAACAGAGCTCTGCTGTGAACTAGATCAAGTCTGTCCAAAACGCAGACCATTTAAAAGCTTTCTGCGCTTCGCCTGAAGTATGCAGCTGATTATAACATATGATATACTAAATTTTTTTTATTTTATGAGTCTAATCTAATCCCAAATAAAATATTGTGATTAAATGTTAGACTAAAATGATTAAAGTTTTATGTGTATGTCCCACAATACACTAGTCAAATTTTTTGCTGCATAACAAGTAATTTTGAGTGGGCATATTATAGTTGCACTAAATAATTGTATCCACAAAATTTATCAAATTATTACTGAAGTCAAAATCTGTAATTATGTATGTTTCCTGTATCTGTACATGTACCTTTCCTGTATAGTTCTTTATAAACAATAGCAATCTGTTTCTCTCAGTGTAGGTACGTGTCAGTTATCAGTTAAGAGCTAATAAATCCAGTTGATTTATTATGATTTTATTATTTATTTATGGTGTTATGGCTGTCTTTTACGTTACTCGTAGACACAATAATCAATAATTAAAAAAAAAAATCATAGAAAATAGGGAAATACATTTAGCGTTTTTATTATTATTATTTCTTTTTTTTTCTTTAAAAAGATTCGATATTTCATTTTAGATTTTTCAATAAAAATGGACAACATAATTATTATTAAATCATAAATATTCATAAAGTACTTTAACTACTCGTAAATAAACCAATAAAATTAAAAAAAGAAAAGAAAATTCAAATTTTGTAGAATTTTTCTAATAAAAAAAGACTGGGAAAAATCTAGCAAATGAATTGGAAGAGTATGAAAATTTATGAATCTAATTTTTCTTCTTGTTTCACCAAAAAAAGAAAATCTTTTTCATTAAAAAAATAAAGAAAAATACTCATTCATTTTCTTAGAATCAATTTTATTTAAATTCTTTTTTTTATAATTTCTCAATTTTCTTTTTTTATATTAAATTTTTTGTTCTTTTTTTTTTCTTTTTAATTTTCAAAGAAAATTTTCATTATTTCAAATATTTTCTTTTATTTTCTGTTGTTTTTCATTTGATTTTGATATTCATTTATGAAAGTATTCTTATAATTCCATATTTTCACAAAAAAAAAAATAATTTAAATTAAAGAATATTAATAAAATCTTATTAGAAGCTTTTTCTTAGCCGAATATAATATTTTATCACAAATAATTTTGGTTTGTTATCTTAAAAATACGTTTTTTCTTAAAAAAAAAACACGCCGGATTAATAGAAATTCAAAAGAATAATTCATAATTTAAAAAGAAGAAATCTTGTTATGTATTCACGTGGATCTTAAAAGGACGTAATGAGAAAAAATATTGACTTTCGAGTTAGGAATTTTAATGGGAATTTCTTCCTGTAAAATATAATGAGAAATTATTTGCCATTGGAGTTTTTTTTCAGTAAAAACAAGAATGCCCAAAGGCAGAACAAATTTATTCTATCTCGAATTTCATACAAAATATTTTATTTATCAGTTTTCGAATTATTTGTTTTTTTTAAGAGATTTAGAATCAAATTCTTACTTACAAAATTGATGAATTGATTAAATTAAAAAAAGTAAATGAAAAGAAATTAAATACGATTTTGAATTAAATTAATTCGTAAATTTAATTTCTTTTAATTAAAGTTCAATATTTATTTTATTGCTCTTTGAAACTTTCAAGAAAAAGTAACGAATAGTTAATTTAATTGGAAGTGGAAATGGATTTTAATTGGAAGTGTCAGAAGAAGAGCGAATAAATCCGCGTTAAATTCCATTCGAATTACTCGTACGAAGTTGTGATGTTATCACAGGTTCACTAATCTGCTATAAAATATCTGTGACAAAGTGTACGGCCACATAGGCTTTAGTGTACGGCCACATAGGTTCTGCGCTTTCTAAATATTAACGCGGTGAGAAGAACGAAAACGGTGAGCGAAAAGTGTCCACATCGGATATCACTCTTGTAGTTGAACACATTTATATTTTCTCTAGTTTGTCAGTTAATTTACAAATACAAATACAAATCTTCTTCTCTTCTGAAAAATATTCTATACGAAAAATCAGATACTTGAAATAGAGCAGATAGAAACCACTGTTCCTTTTAAAGAACAATCACAATCTGTTCATGTTCTTTAACAAATACAGTTTGAGTCATCTCTAGTTCGCACGACCATCATTCGCGTGTAATTCGTGTCGTGTAAACGACGAAATATTCAAGAGAAAACTGTAAATGAAAACGGCGCCAAGTAAAGTAACAGATGAAGAAATCGTAATTTCACGACGAAGAAGAGAGGTTTTTATGTAATATTATTGTATTTTAAGCTGACGGTTTAAAGCTCGATTCAAAACGTCATGAGGAAATAGTTATTATGACTACATTTATAAAAAACAATATCTAGTTGATTTCACTATAGAAGCTAGTTATCTACAATACAATAGGTTGCGATTGCCACTAGAACTTCTACAGTAGTTAGTTGTGGAACCTAGCCAACAAAATTTACCAAAATTTCGTCTAGATTTCCTAGTTACTCAATCTAGCTGGATTTAATGTGTGGTTTAGAGATTATTCTGTGCTAAGGGTTATTTTTGATTTCTCTTTATTAAAGAACACATATAGTAAAGCAATTTTATGACATTCTGTATCAGGATTCTTCTACCGAGGACTTGTAAAAGGCCTTTTTTAAACAAGGACCAAAACAATATCACACTAAACGGCTCCAACTTCAAAGAAATTTATTTACACCTTCTTGCAATCAGTATAAGTTAGGAAAAATCAGAGATATTTTTTATTAACTTTTTCCTAAGTTTCCTCTATTTATAAGAGAAAAAATTAGAAATTATACAATTTTGTGATAAAGTAATAATTATCAAGCCAAGTTTTTATCTCAACGGTATTTTTTTGGCCATAAAGCAATGTTTAATCAACACACGAAATTCTTTGTTATCCATTTTCTTTTCAATAACAAAAGTTGCTTCACTCAAAATGCTATAATTCACAAACTAATGATCCGACAGCTGTCAAATTTATACACGCGTATTTTGAAGGTTAGGGCTGACTAAAAATCATATGGATTTAATTCTAGTACCGCCATCTATGTGTCAGGCCGGGGACTTGTCAATTGGCCTGTTATTTATATGAGAAGAAAGGAGAAATTATACAATTTTGTGATAAAGTATTATATTTTTGTATTTTTGAATTTTTGAATTTCGAATTTTGAACTTTTTTGACACAAATTTAATAGAAATTGAGTTGTTCCTGTGTTATGATTAAGTTAAGTAAGTAACTTTAAATACTTTTTAATATAAATTTATAGTAATTTGTCAAAAAATGCATGAATTTTATCATCTAAATATATATTATTTTTGCATTAAATAATTTTTTATAAATTGAGTTCAGTGTTAGTTTTTTTGCAATTTGTTTTGATATCAAGAGGATGTTTTAAAATGTGTCAATTTAAAAACACATTTGCTTTTATACACACAGAGTTTTAAAAACGAATTCAATCATATCCAGAAATTGCACGGATACAGTTTCAGTTCAAGCTTAAATATAATATCCTTACAAAGTAATAGAACTGACACTGAACTCATTTTACGTAAGATTTTATTCGCTTTTTGTGATTTGTGTACGTTCTTTTTATATATAATATATATTATGTGTAATTAGAATATTCCTATACCAACCCTCACAAAAAAAAATTTATATATACATATTTCCAAAAAACACAAAATTCCCAAACAATCCAAAAACCCCTGCAAATTGTGCGTATATTTGTATACGTAACCTTAGGCTGCTCAGACCCATCCTGAACCCTTGGCAAATGCTTCCTCTTTGGCACTAACGGCCATTGGTTTCCGATGGAAGGTAACTGCAACACAACCGACATCTGGTGGTTTGATAGCAACAGCAGCTGGAGGATCTGGTGGTATAGCAGCAGCTGTAGTGACCGTCATCGGACGACCATTACCGACAATCAGTGAAACAACAACAGCATTTACAAATATCTCATCTACACATACAAGTCCAGAAAAAGTCAGCTACGGTAATGGTGTCGATCGTATCGAAAATGATCCACCAACAGCTGATGTATCAACATACGGCGGATCAAATGCTGGTACACCGGGTTTTCGACCAACAATAACACGTAAAAGAACACAAACATCGGTGGACTCGAAACGTGAACGAAAAGCAGCTAAAACATTAGCTATTATAACTGGAGCTTTTGTTTGTTGTTGGCTACCATTTTTCATTTTAGCAATATTATCACCAACATGTCAATGTAATATATCACCATTAGCAATGAGCTTATCACTTTGGTTAGGTTATTTTAATTCAACATTAAATCCAATTATTTATACAATATTTAGTCCAGAATTTAGGCATGCATTTAAACGAATCTTATGTGGTCGTCGGAATAGCATAAGACGTCGTACAAGATGTGTAAGACGTTAACAAGAAAGTAAAAGTGATGAAATGATTGAATTGAAATATTGAAAAGAAAGAAAACATTTCATCACTTAATCATCACTTTCGTTTTTTTGGTTTTGTTTTTAAGAAATTGAAAATTAAATTTTTATTTAATTAAAAATTACTACAAAAGAAAAATATGAAACAAATGAAAGACAATTAAAATCAAATTATTAAATAAAAAATAAATAAAAACAAAGAAAAACCGACGTGCAATAAGCAATCACTAAAATTAAAAATTAAGTAATTAAAAATAAAATAATTAAGGAATTAATTAGATTAAAAAACTGGAAAAAAAAGAAAATTCAGAAACAATAAGAAGAACCATTACTTGTATAAAAAAAGAAAATGTATGGTTTCTAAAAAAATATTAAAAATATTATATAAAGTATTTCAAAAGAAAAAATAAATTCCAAAAATAAAAACAATACAATGTAATTAATTTTCCTAATGGTGCTATTTCTTTATAAAAAATTGCTAAAATATTGAAAAAAAAAGAAAGTAAATTTATAAAAATACCAAAAATAACTACATTTAGTATAATTTTAAGAATTCAGTTCACTTCTTTTTTTAAACTCACCTAAAACTATGTTAATTAAATAAAATCATATTTTTTAATTGAATTATTTCGCGTTCAACACGAAGGTATACCCCTTTTAGAAGCGGGCTGGTCCCGCATCAATATAGGTTCATAGTTTCACCTTCTGCGACGTTTTGAAATTCATTGAAAAGTTTACACCAAATATTGATATTTCACTTTTTGATTGTTACTTTACATCAGTATCATCAAGTAACTATTATTTAATTACTTAAAATCTTTATTTACCAAGCCTTTTCTTCCTATATTACCACTAGAGGTGCTAAAACCTAATTCTAGTAGTGACATCTAGTCGGTTTACAAGTCTTTTTTTCCCAGTATAATTAAATTTAACTTAAAATTTAGATATTCTTCTTTTCAGAGTAAAAGAATCATACCACGCCAAGAACTTGGGTTCAGAATTTCTCATTCTCGGAAGTATTTTTTACTTATTTTCAATACACCTATTAATAATATATTCCGTCCTATGACGGATGAGAAGATAAACACCTGAAAACAGTAAAAGGAAATCACTGCAAATAATTGTTCTTATTTTTATTACTACAGATGAGTTAGAATATTTCCTAGCACCACTTGGTTATACAAAACAACTTTCAAAAATTCTAATACGTTTCCATAAATATGCGTCAAGAAATTGAAAAATTGCATATTTCCAGGCGCAAATTAAAATTATTTTTGGTGACAGGCGGACTCTGAAATATTATTTCTATAACGTTATGTGCCCAATTTGTGTATCTATAGTGGACTCCAAGAAAATTTATTTGAACGCTATATATTCAAAATATTTACGGGCTTCAATTAATATTGTAGTAAAGTCTACCCCACTATTGCATAATACACTCTAACGTCAAAGACTAGTTTTCGTTCCAGTCCGGTGTACAAAGTAATAGAATTGGTTTTCATCCTACCTTAACTATAATTGGTTGTACCAGGTTGAAGTGGGTTTTACTTCGAATAGTATATACTGATTTGTTTTTGTTAAATAGTTGACTCCTCATAATATGATTAATATTTCCAGAGATGCAGCAAACTACAATTTTTACTTTGTACAACAAGTTGGAGAGATGAAAAACTTGTTTCTATTTTTGAATGTATGAAAGTATGTAGCCTGAAAAGTCTTTTATAATAGGAAAATTTTATAATCAATTTTCAACCATTTTGGTTCTACACTTGTCGTCAATATAAAACTAAATATAAAACTCGATCGCTAGCATAGTTGTTTTTAAAATCTCTACAACAAAAATTATAAAAAATTAATTTCTTGAGTGGTTAGAAGTTCTTTAGAAAAAATAAATTTGAAGGAACTTCATCAATCGCACGGATTAGTTTCAAAGTTCAACCATAGTGCATTGTTCCAATTTTCATGAATTTGAAAGGCAAGCACTTAATCCGTTTAATGACCAGTTTATGACCTTCAATGTGTATATAACAACCCAGATATAGGACATTGGTACTGTGATAACTCCATACAGTACTCCAAAAAATTAGATGTACTATAGAAAGGATTTTTACTAATATTCTAATTCTAATCATACAAAAGTTATATTTTAAATTATATTACCCAAAATTTTAAGTTTTTCAACTAAATCAAATACTGAAATAAATATTCGATAAGTAGAATTCTCTTAGGACTAAAAAATGATCATATATTTTGCATAAACACTAATAAAAATAGTTTAGTATCGGAATGGATTCGTTAAATCGAAATGGGACCAATTTAAATTAGTTCTGTGAGTTTTAATCGATTTTTGTTTTTCTTTTTTTTTAAATGAAGTATTTCATTTATTCTTTTCAATGAAAATGCAATCAAAAAAATAAACACTCTTTATTTTCACTTTAAATTAAGTGTTGAAATTTTTGCCTTTTAAAGAAATTTATAATTCAAGAAACTATAAAACATTTTTCAAAGTGATATTTTTTCTTCATACTAAGAAAATCCTTCATGAATTTTTTAATCTCAAACACTCCAATTTTAATATATAGTTTCCTTTAACTTTCTTATATGCAGTTTTCAAGTTATAAAGTTTATTTTAAATTGAAGGTGATATTAGGGTATATTTACAGACCTCCTATAAAACGGCATTCTCCATATAACATAGTGCAAAAATTGCGACAACCGTCCTATAAGATTAATGCGTTTCTTTAAGAGAAATTTGTCCATTATACTATATTGTTTCGGTTAAGATTAACAGGGAATTCTCATTTACTAAGTATGAGGAGTAGAAAGATCGAGGCGCCAAGATTGAATCAAAATATGGAATAGCGTGTATAGATAGAAAGGGTTTAAATACCGTCTCAAAATGTAGTGGCGAACACGAAAAATTTTAATTTTTTTACCAAGAAGCTGAAAACTGTAACACAGCCACCAAAACGGATTAAGTTTAATCAGCTCTATTTGGAATCGGTCAATGTATATATCCATTTCAACTAAATTTTAACCTGCCTTTGCCTTGGACTCTTCATGTATACGAGGTGCTTCTTTTCTATCAATGATTTTCAATGCGAAGTATGTGCATTTATGTACTTTAAATTTATATTATGTATTGAAAAATACCTTTGAATTTAGGAGGTTTTGTTTGATATTACTTCTAGGTTTTTCTTAATACAATTTCATATAGCACGGTTCATGGTTTTGATATAACACGGAACTCCACTGAATTGTATTCATTTCTCAAGTTTCTCTTAACATGTTTTCCATATAATATGGAACAGGGACGTGTGTATTTTTTATACACAAATGTATTATAAGTACGAGAAAGAGTGTACTGATTTTCACCCGTTTAGGGCAAAAATTTAGTCACGTTTTCCAGATTCATTACAAAGCTTTACCAGTACCAATCTCCGAGTTTTTGATTTTTAGGCAAATCAAAAACTCATTCCAAGCAGATATAAAGATTCACAGATATTCTTTGTTACAATTCTTCAACCATAATATAAGAAAGTAAAGAACACTTATCATACGTCATACCTGTAACCCAGTTTGTATCCATATATTTTACGCTATCGTCGTCTCGACCAAATATGCTTTTAATTTTCAAGTTCTTCTCTTGTTTTTCCATTTCGATCGATAAAAAAGCTGTTGTATAATTTTCATCCTTTCCGTATTTCCCATTATCGTGAATGTATGCCGCCTCACCTGTCTTTTATATATTATTACTAGTGCATTAAATCCGGCTACATTTTCGAGTATGTTCATTTTTCAATAACAGAAAAATAGGTCGGAATGGGTGGGATAAATGCAATGAGGCAAATGGTAATTTCTATGAAATTTTCTTCAGAAAACATCTTCGAATCAATTTACATGATAGGCCTTTCTTTAGTATTCTTTGTTCTCGTATTTAAAAATTCTTGGTCACTAATTAACCGGAAATATGAATAAGTGCAGAATAATGGAAGCAAATTTAAGACGTTCTAATTTTAGTGGCGGAAAAATAAAAATAATAGAACTGAGCCAAAAAATCATTCCGTTTTTTTCTGTATAAACAAAAGACGAATTCTTTATAGGGAAAAGCTTTATTAAACAAGATATTGTCCACTTTAGTCGATGATTTTTTACCATTTTCCTAACATAGCCATTATCTCGTCACTGTTAAACTTCTGGATTTACTGAACGAAAAAGCGAAACAAGTCATTTCCACAGGCTACTTTTGATCTTAAATTTGAACCGTTAATGGAGTTCTGGAGAGACTGAAATGGTAGTTTGAAATTTCCGAGCCAACCTTGTTTGTGGTCTAAAGTACTAATGATGAAACACAATACTTCACCAATTTTGTATGCTTCTTTTGATCTAATCCTTAGTGAAT
The DNA here is from genome assembly GCA_963422695.1 of Xylophagus ater. Classification (NCBI taxonomy): domain Eukaryota; kingdom Metazoa; phylum Arthropoda; class Insecta; order Diptera; family Xylophagidae; genus Xylophagus; species Xylophagus ater. The sequence continues at coordinate 48,578,450 of OY730478.1, read as the reverse complement.
CGATTATTCTGTTTCTCGCATAAATTTCCAACGCTCGATTTCGATATGTTAACACTCTAAGGAATCTCTCTCGTTAATAAACACAGATTGTATTCGTTCAATGGTTTTATTTTCTCGTCATCAATAACTTATTAACCCATCCAATAGTTTTGTAACCTAAAGGGATAGTATAAACTCTTCATCGTACTTCATTTAACTAAAAAACTTTACTGGTTAAATAAAGCAAAATATTGCGAAATATTTATTAAAACTTTATTAAACCTTTGATGTGGTTTTCGATGAGAACATAATTAAAATTTAATTTAAATTGATAATTATTGTTAATAATATGAAAACACCTGAATTGAAAATAATTGTAAATGAAAATTTCCGTTTATAAAAACGTTTTCAATAACAGAAAAATGTTAATTATACAAATTTAATTAGTTTTATGGGAAATCAAATAAAATTGTAATTCTGGATATTTTCATGTGAAATTAATGTTTTATTAAATTAAATAAAAAAACAAATATAATTATTAACAAATTTTCATGGAAGATTGAAATTTTAGGCATTAAATGGTTTAGAAAAATTCAAATATTAATTATATTGTTTCGTATATTATGACGAGAAATGAAACGTGAATAAGGGCTTGCTACAAATTGGTTAGGACTAGATAGTGGTACCAATTAAGAAGTCCAAGCGATTTTCACAACTTTTCGGTTACCTTCAATTGATTGTCGGTTTCATACATTACAATTTTTCACTTGAAAGTTATAAATTTGACAACAAAAGCATTTGAAAATCATCAATGTAACAATCACCGTCACCTTAAAAAGAATCCACTCTAGATTCTATAGTACTGGCCTTTTATTATAAACTTCGGACATTTTAGACATGCTTCCGATTTTTGTAAATCATAAGGGTCCATACATTTATGACACAGTTAGAAATCAATATAGAATTTTGTTTTTCCCGGAAATCGATTTGTACTATCCTGCAATACAAATAAGATAACAACAACGAATGCTAGCATTTCTCTAACAAGACTTTTCGCAGAATTTTTTCCACTAGTTTTTCACGTATACTTCAAAACTTTCCTGCAAAACTTGAAAACACAAAACTTTGTAAAACCCTGAAAGAAATATTAAATAAATCGATTTCAAGGAAATGAAAACTAATGATTTTTATTTTTGAACTCAGAGGTTTCATAAAATCATTTAATATCGGAAATTTTCAATCAGAATGAAAAGTTCCACTTCCTTGATAGCTTTAGGAAGAATTTATTATTAAATTTGTAACTTCCGGTAAACAATTATATAGTAAAAAAAGGAAATATTGAATGGGCCAAGAAGTTGTTGCATTTTTTTTCTGTGCAAATAAAAGGCAATTTTTTCATAAGAGACAGAAACTTTCCTGAAGCAACCGAAACAGATGTCTTTTAAGGTCAAATTTACATCATTAAAAGAGTTCTACAGAGGCAGAAACATATCATAAATCTGACGGTTTGAGGGACTATACGGTGGATCCATCAAAGATTTTCCAGCTAAGCTCTCTGAAATTTTAACGAGTGACCAAACTCGTATGTTTCAATGCCCAAGGTTGAGCCTGCGTCTCCTCTACAAATACTAAACTAAGCTTTAATTAAGCACGAACGCATCTTGTGAAATGCATACTCATTCGGTTTTTAGATCGTGTTTGTCATATTTTTCTCATCTGCACTACTTAGACGTACAATTTGTATGTCATGTTTTGAATCAAGGACCTGTTAGTCGAAGGACCATACCACTAGGCTATCAACGTTTTCAAAACTTCTACAAGGTCTAACATTATCATGACGAAATACAAAACTTTTGCGATTAATTAATTCTGAACCCTTCGACTTACCAGTTTTCTATGCTCAAGTTCAATGTATTCAGATTTTGAGGAATTTAAGGTATTGTTAAGGCCAATCTCCACACAGTCGACATCCTATTCTGACCGGAAAAATCAGAACACTAGAAGGAGATAGACTTTTGTAATTTTCGCTAGGATTGATCGATTAAAAAAATCAGTTTCCCCACAAAATTTAGAAAAATTGGTAGTGTGCGACGGTATCGTGTGTGATTATTGTGAGAGTATGCAAACGCAGATGAAGAGCCATAAATCAGATAAACAAGTTCTTCTGTTTTTGTGGGGAATTGTTTAGCAGATGAAGAATCAGATGGGGTAATCACAACTGGAGAAGCCGTCAAAATTAGTTGGATGATTGTTTCTCCCTTCCTGTTTAACCAAACTTTGCATAAGTGTATCCCATACTTTCATCAGAGTAGGATGTCGGCTGTGTGGAGATTGGCCTTTAAACATCAATTGGATTTATTGTCACCATCAACTCAAGAACTTTTCAGGCTATTGAAAAGTTGCAGGTTTTGTTTTCAAATAACTAGGATCTAGTTAAAAATCAAATTAGTTTATGACGTAAATGCAAAGGGAATTAACCTGTGGTCTCGTTTGGTTCTAGAGGATTAGAACAATTACTGACAATAGCCAGAATTCTCTGTGTCTCAAGTTCAGTTTTCGATGGTTTCATTTACTTTTTTTTTAGTTAATTAACATAGTTTTATGAAACAAATAAATGTTTCCAATCAAATTTTTTGTTTAATACATAAAGACCTAAAAAACCAGACAGCAACAACGTTATCGAGCCCAAAATGTTGTTTCTGTCGAAAGGTGAGTTCTCGAAACAAACTTATACGCTTGTGTATTTATGTATTTTCAATGTTAAATTTAAAAAAAAAAATACCTGCGCAGTTTACAATACGTTTAATATGAAAATATGGAAATGCAAGAGCATAACAATTTGTACAGAGAAATTGCTTAATTAATTGATTTAAAATTTATAATTATAATTTTCTTCAAAAACAATCTGAAAATCAAATATGAAATAAAAATCAATTTATTTAAAAATAAAGAGTAAAACTATTTTTTAAGAACTTCATATTAAATGTAAGTATTTGTAAAATTGTAATTAATAAATAAATAATTCCTAAAAATAAATTTATTTTTATTGAAATTAAAAATAAAGAAATTATTAAAAAAAAAAAAATAATTAAAACATTTAATACAAAATGTTTAAATATAATTGTTGTTAAAATGTGATTTTATTTAAAGAGAAAAAATTTTCTATTTTATTTTCTAATTAATTAATATAAAAACAATCAAACTGGTAAATATAAGAATTTGTAAATATTGTAAAATATGAAAATTAAAATAAAAACAAAAGAAATTATATATTATTAAGAAAAATAAATAAATGGAAAAAAATTGTTTTATGTATGAAAAAGAAATATATTTAATATTAAAAAAAAAGAAGAAAAATAATACGTTTGTAAAATAAAAAGAAAATCTTAGTAAATGTTTTAATTAAACTGTTTTCTTAATAAATTTTAATTTTCCAAAACATTTTTCATAGTCCTTGCAAAATTAGTGGAAAATTTTTTGATTTAACAGTTTTTATTTTGGGTTGCCCCAAGATCATTTTACCTTTGTGCCTTCTGATACGTTTTTTTATGTAAATGTTAGCCCCTTCTGTGACTTATTATACATTCGTTGGTCATATATTGGTAGCATGTTTTCAGTAAAATTCCGTAACAATACTATCACATCTTTAAATTTCGAAGCATTTTTGAAATCAACTGAAAACGAAATAAATTCGAAACAATTGCAGAACGAAAAAATCCTGTTCGGTTATATGATATAAGATAAAATCCCTTCTCACACATATAGCCAGGATCGCAGGTGTGTTGTGCTTCTAAAAGAAGAGAGGGCAGCTAGCTCTGGTGATAGCGGGAGTCGAATATGTAGTGGGGAGCAGTCTAATTTGAGCATTCGAAGACAACGTTCGAACTTCATCATTTGCTAGGGCGCTAGATTAGTTAGTCCAATTTAATAACATTCAAATTAGTGTTTAATGTAGAACTGCGATACACATATAATGTGTACCGGACGTAGTTCTACACAATGTATACAAGGATGCATACAACGTAACAAGGAATAAGACTGTAACAATGCCTAAGACCTCAGACATACTAAATCAGGCTTTTCAGAAAAAGGAATCAGGGGAACAGTTGAAAATGTCTTGGTTTTTCTCAGTTTTGGAGTTATACTAAACTGTCAGATTTATAGCAAACGTCATTAACATATGTCAATAATTTTTAGTTAAAAAACTTTGAAAAAATATTTAGTCGAGAAGGTTTGTATATTTTTTCTTTTTTTTTAGGTTAAGAACGTCCGAAAATTTTTCCCTGAAAAAAATTCTGCCAGGGAACGATTGGCAATGAAATAAAATAAATTGATAATCAGCTGATCCGAAATTTAATTCTTCTTTAGGGAAATGTATTTTCATAATTTTGGAAGAAGATATTAAATTAAGTTAAATCGTGTTAACAAAAATATTAAGATTATATAATTGCAGACATTTTGCAATCATTTTTAAAACAAGTTATTGAATATGATCAACAAAAAAAGGAAGAAAATCCTGATTCAATATGGCTGACGCCTTGCATATTATATGTTTTCATGAAAGACGGCAAAGAAATGCAAATGGAAGAGTTAAATATATTCTCATTTAGATGTTATATTAGAAACATATTAAATATTTGAAAGCCACAACAAAATAATAATTTTAAATGAAATTTTGTACTCCCAAATTTACAATTAACCTACAGTTGTATATCCAACAAAAACACGTGCATATTACTAATTTCGAACGTGAAAATGTTTTATTTTTTACCTCTACATCAAAAATCAGACCGCCACCCTACATCCGCAACAAACGTGCGCACAGAAAGCACACAGCAAGCGTACTCTGTGCGTGTTTCGTGTATACGAATTTCAATGAAAACAAAAATTAAAAAATCACTGTGTCCTAATTAAACGCGTAACCCCCCTTTTTATATGATCCTTTTCCCTTGCTTGATTGATTGAAAGATACAACTATTCCAAGTAATATGTATTGAATATTTATTGAGAAATAATTGCTAAATCACAGCAAACTAATAGCAACTTAGCTGTAAAAAGCATTTCAATGCTAAAAAAAACAATATTCACTTCAGAACGAGACTAGTCAAGGATGCTCGGGGCTTTTAACTAGAATTTCTTCTATCAAATCTTAACTATGTAAATCCTTGGTGCTATCTGAATACGAGTATACTGAATATAAAACTTCGAATTCATATTAATCTTACAAAATCACTTTCATAATCCATATTTTGATATGATAAGAATGATAAACAGGATTTGAAGCGCGAGAATTAAAATCGATGATTCGACAAAGAATGAAAAAATACTTTGATACGATTTAATCAAAATGAATTGAAGTGGGGAATAAATCTCATCATGATGATTTTATAATAATAATAATAAATTACGTTACTAGCGAGGATTTGCATTTAATGTTTCCTGAAGTCATTACAATCTTAGGGCGCCAATTTTAAAATTATTTCAAATTTTTATGATTGATTATTTTTGCTTTTAATACATTTTATATGATGACCTCTAAACATAAGTTCTTGTATGACACAAGCTTTAAAAACAATTATGCTTTGTAAATATAAATCGCAAATCTTGTTCTTATTTTCTTGAGTAAAACAATAAACGTCCTCTTGAGAGATACTATCATAGATCTGTAGGATCACGATAATCGAAAATTTCTTCAAGTCACTGACCATAATATAAATGCAAATTTTATTTTCATTTTTCATTTAATTTGAAAATAACATTTTGAAGTTTTTTCAGACACACTTAAAGGAAAAGAAATGTTGCTTGAATCAAGCTTGTTTTGTTGGCGCCTCATAGTTACGAGAGATTGATAAAAAAATTACTTAGAAAAGATAGAGAAACTTAAAATCGCCATAGAACCGATTTTTATGATACTCTATGGTAGGAATCGGGATTGTAGTTAACAAATCCATAGTTTAGAAACAACCAAAAGAAATAATATTTCAAAGTTTTTTATTCGTAACTTTGTTTTCTGTTCTTCTAATTTAGACGTAGTTTGGGCCCTAATAGCCTAAATATATTCTACAAATAGTATTCAAATCAGTGTACCAGTTTTTAAAATACTAAACAAAAAAAAAAAAAAACAAAAAATGAAAAACTTTATTATTATTAGTTTTTCTACAATTATTTCTTTCTCCAGTATTTTTAGATCGATTTTATATAAATTTAGTACATGATCGACGATGTACATAATTAGTTTAAATAAAATTGGTGAACAAATTTTCCAACTAAATTCGAAAAAAATGGCAAACATTAATGCTCACCTTTGAATTACTTGTTAACTTCGCTCGCTCTGGGACAATTTCGTGGATATCCAATACGAGTTCAGGAATAACCAAATGGTAAATTTCATTTAAATCGAATAACGTGTAGGGTAATTATCGTGTGGACAAACATGCAAAAATTAACATAAGTCGTGGCAGACTACAAATTTAAGTTAGCTTTTTGTATTAACCCAGTTAAATGAATTTTGTGCAGGTGGAGTTTGTCTAATTCCATCGGAAGTTATTACCTGGAGATTGCCTTTGTCTAAAGTCGAGTATCAGGCCGTTCCATTTCCGAAAACTATTCTGTTTTTCACGTAGTCGAGAATGGATTCCATTCGACAGAATCAGGAAAGATTTTCCGAGAAACCTTTTATAGTAGGTAGCTCTGCCAAAGCAACGCATAAACATAGAATGTGTAATGAAGTTTTCCTGGCAGCTCCGCATTGGCGGCAATTGAAGTCGGGTATGATGTCCATAGTGTGCAAATGCTCACGAAAAGGTATGAGAAGATCCGGTTTTGTTCCTGTCCAGTTTCAATGACGAATTTTCGACAATGGTGGGTCCATTATAAATAGTTTAGACTGTCTTAGGGGATTGACTCTGCCATGAAGTCTTATGTTGAATCGAGATCTGGGAAGGGCAGAATAAAACGAATGTCTCTTATGTAGGGTATTCCACCAATCACATAAAATGTTTTCTGCATACGTATTCAAATGAGAAATAATCAGAGATGCAAAACGTTGTTCGTAAAAGTAACGCTATAACGAAATCAATCAGGGTTTTTTATGAAAATTATGTTATTCAGTTTATTACATTTTCGTTACACGATTTCTGTTATAAACGTATAATTTGGGAGGATTTATTCACAAATTGGTTAACTCTTCTGCCCAGTTCAAAAATAGAATTTGATGCAGGAGTGCAAACGAACTTGCCAACTAGTTATTTTTCGTAAAATTTATAGTGGTGCAACCACTCAGAAATCGTTCTATCCATATACAAGCGATCATCGACGATTTAAATCCACATGAAACTCATAGAATTTAAATCTCCCTCACGCTGTTAGATAGAACGATCTAACTCTTCATCGCAGATGCAAAATCTTTCGGTTTGAAACGAAAGTTAATGAAGACAAACTACAGAAATGATCCTGTGAAGTATAGTCTTAAATTCTTCATGCTCAAATTTTACGATATATGCGACCGGCTACAACATGAAGAAGCGAATTATATTCAAATGAAAATTACTAGTTAGTATTTTACAAATCAACTTTACCTTCCAAACCCATGAAATAAATCCGACGATAATTTTCTTGTCAAAAATACAAAGTCAGGTAAAATTATGGGAAACTCGCTCTTTTTTTTTGTAGAAAATCTTAAACATAAGTTTGTTATAAACGGATTAACAAATTTTGTAAATATTTGTCATTTGACGTATTTATTGTGAATTATGAATCTTCTCAGTTCTTTTCTTCGCATTAAGGTTGCGACATATGTCACATCTAATCGTGTTTCAGAAACTGTAGTGGTATCGTATAATTCGATTTAGTTTCAATCGAATACCAAATTATACAACGTAAAATCGGTTTTCAGCGGAGGTACGTACTACCGGGAAGAATGAACCAGCGCATTGAATGTTGCGCGTGGTAAATGTTAGTGCACAAGTTTTTGATTTTTACCTCAGTAAGTACGAACTTTTATAAAATTCTTAACATTCAATGAATGTTATTATATATTAATTTCGCCCTTGAGCCTCGATTTGAGCTATTATTATTATTACTACAATATTATTTCAACAAAATATTGATTTTCTAATCTAGTTACAGGATAAATCGATTCGGTAAGTAATCACATTTCATTCTCCATGATTGAAACTCTACACATCCGCTTCATGTATGATTTCATTATTCCTTCTAACTGATATAATTGACATTGGCGTACATTATTCTTCATGGCACTGTAAACATTTTTCTTTTCTTTAATAGAAATAAAATCAATATAAATCACCTAATCAAACCCATTTTAAAACCAGAAAATCCTCTTAAATGCAAGAACAACTAACATTTCTTTTATTTACAAAAAAAAAATTTAAAAGGGATTTAAAAGGAAACGGGCAAAGAAAACCCGGAATGGGAATATACTACCATACTCTCCTCGATAAAAATGAAATTGTAATAATCCTTTATGATTCTCCCATATATCGAAGAAATAGGTGAATGCTGACGGTCAGAATATTATCCATTTTCGAATACAATTTTTCCATTTATTAGTTTTCATCATCAAATAGCATACAGTAAAAAGGATGAAATTACTTTCAATTTATTTTTATCGTTACCAAACCGACAGAATTCCAGCGATATCGTTTTCATACATTTTGGTATGAAAAAAAAGAAAGAAATTGAATAATGTTGTAAAGTAATAAACATAAAAATCGGAAATAAGAATACTTTTTACTTTATTTTATGTATTATTTGAGTAAGTTTTCTACTGTGGAGAATATTGCAGTAAACGTATATAGTTAATAACACAATAAAAACGTCTGGTATGGCAAGCCAAACCACACAACTTTCTTAGACCTTGGCGGCCAATTAACAACGCTATTTCTCGAAATCACATTAACGCCAAATCGTGATTACAATAAATCGATGGTTTATGTCGCTGTATGGCACGTAGAGTCATCCTGTTGTCACCACTTCTCGGTAGGATCAATATCATCCATATTTTCAAACAAATATTCATTGATCGTGGTTCGGTAACGATCTGATTGACAATATCGCGAGGTACTCCCTCATTTTTAGAGAAATAAGGGCAAATGATGCCACTAAAAAACATATTTTTCTGGATTAATGAGGTCTCTAGAGTCTCTTCAGGATTGATTGCACCATAGAAGCGCCAACTCATTGAGCAAAAAATGAACTTCGTCACTGAACAGAATTTTTCGATAAAATAACGAGACCGATCTTGAGAGTAAATTTGGAGAACTTTTGATCTATCCTCAATCGTGAGCCTATTCGTGATAATTTGGAGAACTATACTGAACATAAATATCGAATATCAAAAACAGCTGTGAGAATGACAGATCGGATTGACAGTTATCGCTATAAGAAGTTGCACTATATTACGCTTAAAAGCACCATATATATACCGCCTCTTTCTTTCTATGTTATCGGCAATATGTATAATTGCGGTATTCTATGTAATATCTGATGTAGTTTGGAAATCTATAATAAATAATGATTTTATATGCGCCAAAACTCTGAGAGTTATTTTCACATTTTCGAAGCGTTTGAAATTTAATGTTGGTACAGTTATAATTTTTGCCGATATAAATTCCGGTCATTTAAATTTTTAACAGTTTACGATATTGTCTTATAGTTTTTAGTTAAAGCAAAAAAACGTAATGTACATGAGTTATTTTATCAATGGCTCATGTCTAAGAAAGTAAAAAGAAACTTCCCACAACATTTATTTAATGAAATGTTATTCAATAAAAATGTCTTTGTAAATTTTATGAAACACGAAGAATTTTCCTCCTTCAACTTTCTTTATTAATTTATAATATTTTACAGGGACAACAATTTAATCAAATAATAATTGAACATTTTTTAATAATAAATACTCGGAAATTGTACTTGAAGTGCAAACAATTTTATGATAAATTCTACAACATTCAATTAAGATTAACTCAAATGTTATAACACTTTACACATTCGAATTTCAAATAAATTTTCTTTCATAATATTCTATTCCAAGGCTAATTAGGTTGTCAAACTATTTAGTTTTTAATTTTGCACAAAGTATTATCCTTCATGAGAAGAATGCAATTTGGTTTATGTCGAAATTCGGAAAATTGCGGATTTAGCAACCGAAAACTTCGAGCCTCGCTCAAACTCATGTCCTAATATCTATAATATTTTGAATTGCATTTGAAAATTTTTCGAAGAATTAAAAAAAAGTCAAAATTGGGGTACAAAATCAGTGTACATGGTTACAACTAAACAACAGGCTTTCCAACTATGCTATAGACTACTTGGTGCACTGAAATAAGCGAAATAAAAATTCATGCTAACTATTACAAGGATTTTCTTTGCTAGTGTGGTACACTGATACGTTTATCATACTTGTTTTGAAGCCCGAGATTCCATATATTAAATATAAATAAATAAAATAATCCATAAATACCTGTTTCTGTGTCTGTAAGAGAGTCAAATCGAACTATTTTTGGTTCCGGCTTACGGTTACGTTCCTAATTTCATTCTTTCGTTCGAGTTCAGTTCCGGTTTTTACTGTTGTTATCGTTCCACTCACGTTTCGGTTAAAAAACCAATTCAGAAATCAGAGCTCCTTTTTTGGTGTAAGAATACTATAAAATTATTTATAGAAATTTTACACTATGAACCGGTTTCAGGTTTTCGGTTTCGTTCCGGTTTGACTCTCCGGTATTTATATGGATAACAAAAAAATATTTTAGTATTGAATGGAAATAATAAAACCGAAGTCGGTGATTTACAATTGTTTACCTGGGTTCTTATGATTGTAGTCGAAAAATTTACTAACGATTTTTAACACAGAAATTCCAAATATTATTTTTGATATTTTATGAAATTTATGAGAAAATTAAACTTGAGAAATTGCTTCTAATTATGTTTGGTATTGAATTCCAAGATTTTATCACGCATCACTTAACTTCTTTCAATAATTACGAATTTATTAGTTTCCTGAGAAATATTTATTTCTAATTTCAACACCAAAATAATTTCGATGGAAATGATTCCTAATTTAATTTGTTTCCAAAATAACTTCTATATTTAAATTGGTTACCAAATTAATGATTAGCAAAAATTCACTCAACTTATTTTATTATCGTGAAATATTCCAAAAAAAAAATTCATGTTTATTTTAATGAAGTTACAACAACCGAAAAAGAATTTTTCATTTGCACGGAAATAAAAATCGTTTGATGTTCAAAAATTATAATCGCGAATAAATTTGGAAACGCTTTTATGAATATTTAGGAATATTTATGTTCAATTTTTCATTTTGTTATTGAAAGAATTTTGAAAATTTAATACAAATCATTATTTGAAATTTTTCGTTAAGTTTCGTTTAAGTTTTTCATGAACGACATACTAACACAGCGGTCAATAAGTCCGTGGACTGACACATAGGTGGTGCCACTAAAAATAAATCGATACGATATCTCGAATCGCCCATCTTTTAAATGATTGGTGTCAAAATTTGACAGCAATCGGACCATTGGTTCTCAAATTATTGAATTGAACGTCACGCAACTTTTGTTATTTTCAAAACAATGGAAAAAAGTGAATTTCGTGTATTGATTAAACATTGCTTTATGGCCAAAAAAATACCGTTGAAACAAAAACTTGGCTTGATAATTATTATCTGGACTCTTCACCTTCGAAATCCACCGTTAAAAAATGGGGTGCCTTTTTAGATCTGGTCGTACAAGCCTTGAAGACGATCCACGTCAAGGACATCCAAAAAGTGTACCAACAACAGAAAAGATACAAAAAATACAGGATATGGTTTCGGAAGACAGACGAGTGGTTGTGGATAAGGCAGCTGACACCATAGCCATCTCACATAGACTAGTACATCACATCTTAGCTGAAGTTTTAGGTTTCAAAAAGCTCTGTGCAAAGTGGCTGCCGCATTTCCGAAAAATGGAACAGAAACACATGCAAATGCGACAACAACATTTGGAGCATTTTCGAAAGGATAAAGTGGATTTTTTGCGCCGATTCATCACTATGGATGAGACTTGGGTCTATCACTATAATCCTGAGTTGAAAGAAGAATCAAAGAACTGATAATTCGGCTCCAAAATGGGTTAAGGCCCAAAGATCAGTGAAGAAGGTTATGGCATCAGTTTTTTGGGATGCAAAAGGAATTTTGTTTGTGGATTACCTCCAAACTGGTAAAACAATAAACTCAGATTATTATTGTAACCTTTTGGATCAATTGGATGTAAAAATTCGTGAGAAAAGACCTGGTTTAAAGAAGAAAAAGTCATTTTTCATCAAGACAATGCACCGTGTCACAAATCGATGAAAACGATGGCAAAATTGTATGAATTGGGCTACGAATTGCTTCCCCATCCACCGTATTCTCCAGATTTTGCCCCTAGCGACTATTTCCTGTTCGCAGATTTCAAAAAAATGCTCGTTGGAATGAAATTTAGCACCAATGAAGAAGTAATTGCCGAAACAAAGGCCTATTTTGAGGCAAAAGACAAATCGTACTACAAAAATGGTATCGAAAAGTTGGAAGAGCGCTATAATCGCTGTATCGCCCTCGAAGGCAACTATATTGAAGAATAAAATCGAATTTTAACAAAAAAAAAATTTTTTCTATGTTAGTCCACGGACTTATTGACCGACTTGTTAAATATTGGATAGGACAAAAAGTTGGTACTAAACTAATTATTATCCAGTTTGATCCATAACCTCTTGCTATATTTCTGGCAAAGTTATTATTATTGTATAAATTTTGGGTTTTAAGGGCGAAAAACAGGGACAAGTTATTTTCGCGGACTTTTTACGAATTAAATTTCCAGTATTAAAGGAGTTCTGCAGAGATCGAAATTAATGGTAGTCAGATTTCAGATTTTTTTAGGAGGTCGTCGGTGAAGTAAAAAGTTTAACGTAATAAAAATAACTGATTCAATTTTAATGAAATTTTGGAAATACTCTTTTTGTAGTGTGACTTAAACGCCAACAAAACCCTTCCAATCCTTGAAGCAATGACGAAAAGGTTCCGTTGGCGTTTTTCTTTTTTGTTGTATTTTGATTTTGGAGTCATATCGTAAGACTTTTTACTAGTACCGACTTAAATATTTTCCCCAAAAAAAGAAGAAAAAACTTCATCAATTTAAACTAAAGAATTTAATCATGAACTACAAAATCGATTTGGTATTCGAACGAAGTAAATCAACTAAATTTGTTTCCTTTTGGCAAAGATTTTTTTTTTTTGTCCTATAAAAATCAACGTAACCGCGAGACGACTTCATTCTAATTTAACAATTTTAATTTTCTTCCTTTTTTCATGTATTTTTTTGGGGGAAAATTTTTGTTTTTTTATTGGATTTGTTTTCATTAATTTGAATAATTTATTTTGGCTTCACTTGGCATTAAGGAAATATTGAGAAATTGATGTGTTTCTGAAAGACTAAATCAATTAATTTGTGGATTTAGAAATTCTATAGAAATGTGCCACGAAAGTGAAAATAAAATGAAAGAATTTTTTACAGGGTAACAGTGGCTTGGATATCTGTTCCCTCGGGTACTCTGCAGTTAACCTTCGGCTGGGTGATCTTAGGCACCAAATCAGTGTATATAAGGTACGATTCGACTGATTGAATCTGATTGTCGAACGAGTAAAATGCCTTAAAATGACTGGCTTTCTTCAGAACGAGACTACATTGCTACATTAAGGCCAATCTCTATTCTGATAAAAGTGTGGGATGCACTTATGCAAAATTTGGTTAAACAGATAGGGAGAAACAATCATCCTACAAATTTTGTCGTCTTCTGCATTTCTCATTTCCCCATCTGATTCTTCATCTGCCAGATGATTCCCCTCAAACGCAGAAGAACATGTTCATCTGATTTAATGGAACTTCATCTGCGTTTGCATACTCTCACAATAACCTTACACGATATCGTCGCACACTACCAAATTTTCCATAAAACTATAAATTTGTATGGGGAGACTCCGATGTTTTTATTCGATCAATCCTAGCGAAAATAGCAAAAGTGCATCTCTTTCTAGTTTTCTGATTTTTCTCGTCAGAATAAAATGTCGGCTGTGTGGAGATTGGCCTTTAGATGCGTGCACTCTATGAAAGAACGAGTTAGCTAATCTGGACCTAACTACGGCATTGTCTTTCACCTGTTCAGGGAAGGGACCCAGCCTCTCAAACCTATTTAGACCTGTGCGGGCCCTCCACAAACAAAACAAAACAATGCAAAACCATGTTTCTTATTTTTTTTTTAAATCTGTTTCTTTTGCAACTCTATTTCCTGTACATTTTTCAAAGATACCTTTAATAGAATCATTTTTCAATTTTATGTCGATTTTTCCTTCCTTATCCAAAACAAAACATGTCGAAAGTCAATCCACACCGCAGAGTTAACCTCTGACATTTTATACAAAATGTCAAAGTGGAAAAATATAAATTGAAAACAGAAACAAAAAAAAAAGGAAAACCAAACTTTTACAATAAAATAAATCAAAAGAAATCAAAGTGAATTGGGTTGTTGCGGCTACTGACATGCTGTTAGTGCCTTTCAGTTACTGATTGGACGAGTATTTTGTTTGGGGAAAAACGATTTTCCGCCATTTGATAACTGTTCATGTTTCTGTTTGGTGTTCCGATATTTCATATTTATTTGTTATTATTTGTGGTTTTGTTTTTGATACATTTTTCACTTCGGTTTCTTTTTTTTTTTTATTTATATAAAACAAATTGATGATTATTGACATAAAGTTTATTGATTTCGTTGTACACATTTTTAAATTTGCTTGTATCAATGACCGAAAACATTTTTCCTCATTCAAGAAAATATTTGTTTTTCTCTTCACAAAAAAAGAAAAATTTTTTTTCAATTTATTTTTGGGACACTCATAACTTAATTTCTTTTCTTTTCTTTCTAGTTAAGTTTTTTTTTTTTTTTTTTTGATTTCATTTATTTTCCTTTTTTTTCTATTTTCCCAGGAAAATCAAATTCGTTTGTTTTTGTCAATTTCAGAAATTAGTTTTTTAAACATTAAACCGATAGAAAATTTTCTTCGAGAAAATAGTTTCATGATCTAGAAGGGTTTCCATTTCTATAAAGGAAAACAATTTTGACCATTACGATGTCGTTCAACTTTCGCTATTCGTTCTATTGATAATATTAGGTTGGCCGGAATGTTCGTAGCAGTTTTTAATGAAAATGCAAAGTCAAAATTTATAGATGTCGATGTGTAAATGACGTACTATACAACAATATCCACAATATTTTCCTATTTTTCACGTAACTTGAAGATTCCATCTTTCTAGAATGTCTTAGGTTTCTCAGCACAAATGGCATCATTTCTATACCTAGTCGCAAATGTAAATGAAATCCATTTAATTTTTTCGATTAAATTATGAAAACCCCATACATCGTGGCTATTTACGAAATCAACCTGTTTTAAAAGTTCTTTGATGTTGAGTTCTGATATTTTTCAGATTTGATTAGTGAGGGTTACTGTCAAGCTTTCTTGATCTTTACGGTTGAAATCACCAGTCCTAAATTTAGCTAACCACTTGCGCACAATATTTTCAACTAAAGCAGCGTCTCCATTTATTTCGCTTGTGCGGTCTTTTTACCTTTCGGGTAATAGAAAAGGAATCAAGTATCTAAAATGCACTTTGTTGTCTTCCATCTTCACGAATATACCACCCAACCCAATATTTTATTAAAGATAAAAGAAACAAAATAATTTAACGATAAATTGGAGAACATTGGAGATATTAATATTAATACAAATAAAACTCTGGTTTATTTGGCTGGCCCGACAATAACTACCAAAGTAGTTCATTAATAAGATAGAAAACTTATCGCATTATTATGTTTAGAAAAGTACTTCAGAGCCATAGTCCAGTTCATTTCGAAAATAAATAAATAAACAACTATCGGCTATAAAACTTCTAATGTGAATCATATTTTTGTTGGTTTAGGCTACATAAATCTGAATAAAATTTTAAGAGATCGGCGGTAAATATTCTGTCATCAAAAACACCAAAAATAGATGTTATATTGTATTTTCATTCATATTTCAGAATAGAGGAATTTAGTGGAATGAAAGTACAATGCCTTGCGATAACTAATTTGATAGAAAAAAAACTCAAATTAAGCATTTGAAAACTAATTCCGATAAAAAATTCTTACCTTGTTGTCTAATATGACTAACTGCCGAACTTTCTTATATGCCATTTTTTAAATGCAAATTTCTCATAAATTATTGCTAAAATAGTTTTATGTATATTGCAGTAGTTTGTTGTAAACGCTCATACTTTAAGAAAGGTTGGTGATTCTTGCTAACACAGAAACAGTTTGAGTTGATATTCGTTTTGTGCTTATTAATACAGCATATCAGAACCCTCTACAGAGGATTGCAAGTCAACATAAAATTCTATGGTGTCCAAAAAATGTTCACAAGTCTGCGAAGCTTTATCGCCTTGATCGAAGTGGCTCACTTTCAAAACGCAATTACAGCAATTACTTCTGACTGAATTTCACAATTTTCTTTTTAAATGATCGCCTTTCAAGCGCGCCATAATATAACTTGATAGGGTTAGAACTACTAAAGTTATGCGACTCTAAAGCCATCTATTAGGAAAAAATCCACGAACTTTTTCCTTCACCAAATACTTATAACTGAATCCAGTCTAGCCAGAATTTCGTTATTGAAGCTGAACAGAAAAAAAAGACTACCTTTACGTGCACGCCATGGACATACTATACGATCCTTTTTGCCGAAATGTAAACTTCATTAGATTAACTGTACCATGGAAATGTGATGCCTTGATAGGCCTGCGTAAAAACATTTTCGGTAACCCACTTTTGGATCTGTCGGATGATGTAAATGTTAAGGTGTAATACATACTCGATTACCAGACAAATACAGAAATGCGACAGCCTGATATTTGATCTTAAACAAAACCAATCTCATGGTAATAATTTCCGACAGAATTGGTCAAACTTCCCATGGCAAATTTAGGACACACTTTGCCCAGCCTTTTTCTGGGAGTAAATCCAGCTGCAATAATATATGCATAATGTGAAAGTGACGTTAACTGTATTGCAGAAGTAGTTATTGTAAGTATAAGTACTTTATTAAAGGCCACGGCAGTATTGTAATTGATATGATAATTATTTTCGCGAATAAAATTATACGCAACAAATATCTTTATTTTCCATGAAATTAAATTAATATTTCCAAGAAACTTAAGGAAAATGTCTTGTTTTTTTTTTGAAAACTTTGTTTGAAGTTATGAAAAGTAATTTCAAGTATATTTTTTTTTTTGTTCAATTTAATGTGATCAAAATGTAATTAAGTAAAAGAGTTTAATGAAATTAGGAAATGATGTTCTTTGTTTCCGTCGAAGAAATCAAATTTAAGTTATTTCAAAGTTTAATTAATTTACAAAGAATCGTATTTATTTATCCAGGAAACTTTTATTGAAGTTAAATTAAACTATTTAATGAAATAATTAAGGTATTCTCACAAGAACTCATTAAAACCTAATTAAGTATTTCCATACAAAAATTAATTTTATTGAAATTTTGCTAATCAATTTTAATATTTTCTAATTAAATAGAAATTTTCATTCAAACTTATTAACACCATTCTTTCTTTGAAACAAATTCGTGTAATCAATTTCTGTCATATTTATTTATAATAATGGATTAATTATCGACAACTATTGAAATTCCTGTGGGAAGAGAGTTACACAATCAATAAGAATCGTATTAAACTAAAGAACTAAAATTATAACAAATACAGGAGAATTTAGGTTTTAGGTTGAAACTTTGTCTGCGCCCATACACTAAAAGTTAATCAATTACTTTGACTGATCACCACAACCTTCGTTCGGATAACATTAATTTATGGTGAACCTTTTAAGGTTTGATATTTCAAATAGAAAATTCGAACAATAAAATGTTGAGAATTTTCGATTTTATTGTAAGAAGAAAATCATAAAAGATTTTATAAAATTTTCATTTTTAGGCCATATTTAATGTAAGTAATTAACTTTGGGCTTTTAAAATTCCTGTATTTTCATTAGGAAAAAGTTTTTAGATATTTACTATAATTGAGATGGATTAAAAAAAAGTGAAAAATTGAAAAGCGGGATATAAACTCCATACCACTCGATACTAACCATGAGACCTTAACAATGAGCCAACAAAGATGTAATAACATAAAAGCCAAGCAATAAACGTTAAAATATGTATTACGTTATTGAGCTGTGTAGTTATCAAATCGACCTCGTATATGAACAATTCATAATCATCTTTCAAATGTTCAAATGTTACTTTAATTCAATTCAAATTATCAAATTATATGACTTTTGCGTCTAAAACTTCTTCAATGTAATCCTCATGTGAGTTAAGCTAAAATAAACCCTTTTATGTAAATTGTTATTTTTCACCAAACATTTTTGAAGCTAGACCTGGACATAAATTCATAAATCATTGAAATATTCCAAGAAAAAAAATTATTTGGTTCCAGAAAAAAATGAAAAAATAAATCCCACTGACCTTTTCTAGAATTTATCCCATTGGTCTCATATAGTATACTATATATAGTTAGAATCCCTACAAAATCATATGTATAACTGAAAATATTATTGATGAAAAATCGGATACAAAATTAAAATCGTATCCACATCCAATCGAGCTGAAATCTTGTAAAAAATACATTTTTTTGACTTCCAATATTTTATTTTGTCTTTTTGATGTTTTCCTAAAACCTTTATCTTTAGAGACTTTGATATGAAATGGCATCAGGTGCACAAAGTTCTTATCATTTTATATACGGAAAAGGTAAAAAAATCCTCAGCATATATCCAAAGCATGTTCTCCAATCCATTACCCGCAAATGAGAAAAAATTTATATCAAGAAAAAGTATACTCGTATATGAATATGGTAGATTCAAAAGCGGATGTTTTCCATTTTTTGACAAAAATTTAAATTATTGATAAGGACTTTAAACTCTATTTATTTCCCCATATAACGATTGTTTCAAACTCCATATTACCCCCTAAATCTTCATCCAAAAGTCAAAAATTGACTTCAAAGTGAATGTTTTCCAAATTGAAATTGAGTCAATTAATTATGGTAGGTACTACCAAAGGGTATATTAGTTTTGTCACTAAGTGTGTAACAAATAGAAATAATCATCGTAGAAAAATTTCAAGGGTATGGTTGTGTAGAGAATCAAAAGTTATATCGATTTATGCATGTCTGTCCGTCCGTCCGTCCGTCCGTAGACAAGGTAACTCAAAAACGCGTTATCCGATTTTGATGAAATTTAGAATATAAGTTACTTATTCCTTAACTGGGTTTGGTATTGTATTTCAGCAAAATTGACAAGGGGAAAGGGAAGTTATTAAGCAAAAACCAGGGTGACCAGAAAGTTTTCTCGTTTTTTTTTATATGGTTTTTCGGATTTAATTCGAAAATTTGTCAATCGATTTTGTTTAAATTAATTATGTTCGTTAAATACGTAAATTGACGATACTCTGTTAAATTTGAGCAAAATCGGTCAAAGGATAGTAAAGAAAGAAATAATCCCAAGAGAAAATAAGTCTGTCCATAAAGTTTTTTTGATGTACTTTAAAAACTAATGCACTGATTTGGATAAAATTTACAGATAAGATTTACGCTAGAAGGGTCTCAGTCACCTGCAAATTAGAGCAAATTTTGAAGAGGAGAAACAAAGTTATGACAAAAAAACCTTGAAATATTGTTAGTTTTGACTGTTTTTGTGTTCCATTTCTACCATAGGGCATCAAAAAATCGGCTATAGGCCGATTTTAAGTTACTATATGTTTTTAAAATGGTTTTTTTTTTATTATTAGCTTTTATACTATAAGTATTATACAATATACAAGTATACCGTTCTAAAGGGTCTCATTGTCTCTATGCGAAATTACGGTCGCATTTATGAAGTGAATTGAACGAAAATTGGTACGAGCAGTACTAACCATACTAAAATGATTCCACAGAAAAAAGGATTTGACCGCTCCAAAACTTCGGATAGTGGAACAAAATTTGGAATTTTCAAAACGTTTTTAGAATAAATAACTGCATCAAAAAGCGACATTTCCAAACATTTCGAACTGTGTCTTCTAAAAAAATTTAATCTAAATTTTCGCCCAAAATCATGCAAAAACCGTTTCTCTGATTTTCAGAAAATGCGACATTATGGAAATGTACCATTTTTGATTCTACTATATTCATATACAAAGTTTTTCTTGGCTTCACATAAATCCACAAAAGGATAACAAATTGTGGTGACATATGAGAAAGTTTCAAAATATTGAGTATACGAAACTCATTTCCTTTTTTCATGTTATATATTTGTAAGAAACAAAAATTGAAATAGAAAAGCTGTGGGATTTTTGTGTTTTTTCTTTCTTTAGCCAGTTCACATGTATTGAAAATAGACGCCATTCTTTTTCATATAATTTAGAGTTTTTTATTTGTTTGTTTTCTTCAAAATTATTATATGAACGCAACGACAGGTTCATTGCGTAATCGAAACACTCTTTGATACAGAGGCCCTAGCAAGAGTATCCGAATTATGCCACATTTTTCTTTTACCATGATATGAATTTAATACATTTTATAAATGAAGAAGATCTTTTGTTTTTCTTTCATATTTTTAGGAGAGTTTTATAATTTAATGATTTCATTATAATCCATTAAGAAAATTAGAAAAATTATCTTGAAGAGTTTTTCTCTACGTCACATAATAGGATAATCAACAATTAAAAGCACTTGTATATATTCTGAATAAATAGAAAGCTTGAGCAGTAGTTTTTACACACTATATACGCGTCTGGACATGATTTTCTAAGATAGATACAAACAAGATTAATACAACAATAAATATATATACTCTAGTCCCAAATTTCTACTTATTTCATAAGTAAAATGGAATTTGTCTTAACTAAAGAAATAAGATATAAAGAAATAGCAGTTAGCTTGCTGTAGAAAATACGTGGGAAAAAGCCGGCCCACGGGCCGTATACGGCCCTCCATCATAAATCATCCGGACCGCGAGCGCGTGGTTAAATTAAATAATTACATACATAGTATGTTAAAATGCACTGTAACCTTCTTTGGTTTGTGTAAGAAATACATTTGCATAAAATATAAAATTATACCTAGCTATACATATTTTACTTTTGTGTTTGATTTTTAAAATTTTTTTTTTATATTTACTTATTTACTGTTAAAAAAAAAGTCTTTTCTTACATTCACACCAATCATAGTATATTGGTAGACATTGGTTTTTTTGCAAAGAAATAAGTATGTATTCATATCTATTTTCTTACAAGCAGTGGCCTAAGTAAATAGAGATGAGGTCATAGTAAGTAGAAAGAAAGTTGATAGAGTTTTTTCTAATGCACACGCACAGTTTTAGTTGAGTTCTAAGTTCTATCAGACGAGATACTGATTTCTGCAAATAAAAAAATATAATAGAAATAGAGGAAGAAAAAATTGGTTATTACTCAAAATTTTGATTTTTAGAAGAAAGATTTGATAAGAACATTTTTGAATTGCTTTAGAAAAATTATATATTATTTTATACTCATTACTGTTTAAATAACATAAATAACCCAGGACTTCAAACAGAAATGGAAAAGAAAAGGAAGATTGATGCTGAGTGTCGAATTTTTAAAGAACAATGGACATCACAATATTTTTTTACTAAAATTGGCAGCAAGGCCGTTTGTTTAGTTTGCAAAGAAACTGTGTCCGTTTTCAAGGAATATAATTTAAGCAGACATATTTCAACAAAACATGCAGAGAAATATAATAAATTGTTAACAAGGGCTAAGATTGCCAAATCTATTGAATTAACCAATCAATTGGAAAACCAACAAAAATTTTTTACTCGTCAATCTGAATCGGATATTGCAATAACCAAGGCTAGTTATGTAATTACACATAAGATTGCAAAATATAGTAAGCCGTTTCAAGAAGGTGAGTTTTTAAAAGATTGTATGGTGGAAACTGCAAGTATTCTCTGTCCAGATAAGAAAAAACTTTTTGAAAATATTTCGCTGTCACGAAGGACTGTAGTAAAACGTATTAAGGATATTTCCGAAAGTTTATTATCCCAATTAAAAACAAGAGCTTCATCTTTTACATATTTTTCATTAGCACTAGATAACAGTTGTGACATCAAAGACACTGAACAGTTAGCGATATTTGTTCGCGATATTAATAACCAATTTGAAATTATAGAGGAGCTTGCAACCTTACAATCCATGAAAGGAACTGTGTCTGGTGAGGATGTAATTACAGAAGTTAACAATTGCCTTAATAAAATAGGTTTAACTTGGGAAAAAGCTGTTAGCATTACCACAGATGGATGTCCAAGCTTAACTGGAAAAAATGTTGGTTTATTGAGAAGGATAAATGAACAAGCTAAAATTGAATATCCTAATTTAGAAATATATTTTTTTCATTGCATTCTCCATCAGGAGGTTCTCTGTAAAAGCATCCTTAAACTTAATAACGTTGTTAGTGTTGTAACTAAAATTGTTAATTTTATTCCCGGTCGTGCTTTGAATCACCGTGAATTCGTATCGCTAATGGAAGATATAGAATCTGAGCATACGAATATTCCGTATCACACACCTGTAAGTTGGCTGAGTTTAGCTAAAGTGCTGCGAAGAGTATTGATATTAAAAGATGAAATAATTCTTTATTTAGAAATAAAGGATATTCAAAATTTTTCCGAATTAAAAAATGAGCAATGGTTAAATGACTTCACTTTTGCTGTGGACATAATGGAACATTTGAACGACCTTAACTTAAAACTCCAAGGGAAAAATTTGCTTATACATGAAATGTATAATAATGTAAAATCATTCACTACAAAATTATTTCTTTTTTCACAACATTTACAATCAGGAAATTTAATTCACTTCCCAACTATGAAAGAAAGAAATCAAATTACAACTAATTACGATTTTCAAAAATATAATACTTCAATATCTGATTTACAAACCAAGTTTTCACGTCGTTTTCAAGACTTTAAAAAAATTGAGAACATAATGTCATTGGTTCCTTGTCCTTTTTCATTTGATGTTGAAAAAGCACCTGGAGAAATCTAATTACAGTTGATTGACATGCAATGTGGTCCACTCTTGAAAGAAAATTTTAGAACAATGAGTCTGATAAAATTTTAAGCCTCATTGGATAATAAAAAATTTGCAGAAATGAGTAATCTAGCAAAAAAAGTTTTTGTAATGTTTGGTTCCACATATGTTTGCGAAACAATGTTCTCCAGAATGAGATTTAGGAAATCACAGCATCGCTCTGTAATAACAGACGAAAATCTGCAAGCGGTTTTAAGAATTGCTACAAGTGAATTATGTCCAGATTTCGATAAACTGGTAAATTCACATCAGAGATTCAATACATCTCATTAATATATAATAATTTTTTCCTATGGTTATTTTTAAATTTATTTTGTTTCTAATACTCGTATATTGTATACGGCCCTTGAAAAAATATTTTAACCTAAACTGGCCCTTTATCAAAAGTATTTGCCCACCTCTGCTGTAGACCCAAAATTGGCTTTACCACACGACTCCATTGGACTTATTTCACGACATATTTTCAGTCGGACTGAAAAAAAGTCTAATGGAGAACTCTAAAATTTGGACTTTTTTGTTAGTCCGACTGATAATATGTCTTGAAATAAGTCCAATGGAGTCGTGGGGTTATTTCGAAATTTAATTCTAGTTTGCCTGTATTTCTAGTCTAAAAATGTCTACCTGAATTTCGATTAGATTGCATAGTCAGCTCAATCTGGATGGGGTTCAATGCGATATAGTTTTAGAATGAAGAGAAGAAAAATGAGGTTTTTCTTATTTAAATGTTAGTGCTACTTCATTGTGGCATTCAAGGACTGTTCTGCCCTAAAGATAATTTAATTTCTACAAACTAACACGCTTTTTTTCTTTTTCTATGGCTTTTACAACCGCTATTTATTTTCAAGCAATAAATTTATAATTAAGAGTTGTTATTTTCAATGGAATGATTTTAACACCGAAATTTTGGCAAATAGCTTTTGCGATAGAACCGCACATTTCAGATTTTTTTGGGCACGCAGTAACTGAAAATTCGTTTCGTGTTGATTAGCAATTTCTGTGACCAGAGTTTTAGAATGTCTTCAAACAAAACGCCTCATCATCCTATAAAAACATAAAGATATGATCAAATGATGCTTGTACCAAAGACAGTAATTTACATACATAATTTACTGTCTTTGCTTGTACTACGTGCAGCATGAACTGTCACTTAATTATTTTGCAAATTCGAAAGTCGGCACATCACTCTATATGTAGCACCTCCTTAACGCGATGGCATTATATTATGTACTGAATCTTCATATTAATTTTAAAGAAAAGGATGAATTTAATGGTTTCTGAATATACCCACATCAAATTCGTTCAAAATTCAATAAAAAATGGGGTTTTTGTATATTTAACAGATTATTCAAATTTTATTTAAATCAGTCTGGAGGTTATTGACTGACATCTAAAGAACGAGTTTCTCTTATAGTCAAGTATAATATTCTTATATTTATCAGTTATCGATTCCATTAATCCTTCATTTATATTTGGTTTATTTCACATGGGTTTAGCCCTTTTGAAATTTGAAAACCACCATAAAAATTGGTAAATAAATTTTGATTTATTTTCTAGGTTACTTGTTCTAAAATAAGAACTGCTATCATTTTGCAAGATTGTGAAGGTAAAATATGCTATAAATATAATTGTCTCGTCAAGCTTCAGTTACTATCTAGAGATCCTATAACTCAAAGCTCTCTAGAGAGTAACTGAAGCTTGACGAGGATATGCCAAAAAATGTTGTTCTATGAATTATTAAACCATATTTATGAGAAGCTATTGTAAAGCTTTGTGAGGGAAAAAAAACTCGATATATTATTGCGAAACAATAAAACAGTTATTTTTGCAATAATTGTAAAAAACCTTTCAATGTCGGTTATTTTGTATTTCCTGTAAGAACTGTTACTATCAACCATATGACAATAATAACATCTTATCATCACTGTCGTCACAATAATACTGGGACTTTCATGAGTTTAGGAGATCTATATATACACAAGGCTTTTCATTAGTGCAGGCGATAGTAACAATAAACGCACACGAACCTAGATTTCAGATAATCAACTTTTGTGAATTATTCTAAATGAAATGAAAGAAAACATTCTTCGAGTGTGTCCATTGGGAGTGTATTTTTCTTTGCATGCTTTGACCAAACAATTTGTAATATATATATATCTATGATAAAAAATGATTACATATATGTAAGACATTGATGCACATTAGATGCGGGACCATTTAAAAATTAATATCGAAAATTTGGTTTAGAGTAGAGATCTACGTATTCCATCATTTTTGCTTTGAGGTTCACTTATTTTATAAACAGTATAAGAAAATTTTAAATTAAAAAACTTTTAAATAATATTCGTAATTAATTAAAAAAGGTTTTTTGGTAAGTTTTTTTACTCAAATAAAAAATAAAATAAAAAATTTTTTTTTAATAAAATCAAATTATCCAAAATAATTTCTTTCTAATTATATTGAAAAAACTTTTGTGAAAATTTTGTAATGTAATAAAAAAAATATATATATATAATTTTATTTTTTAATCATAATTTCAATTATCTATAATTAACTTTTGGTTTTATTTGGCTCGAAGGAATTAGAGAAAGTTGTGTCTCCCAAAAACCGAAAAGGAAAACATTTAATTTAGTTTCGAACTTAAAATGAATTTGGCATGTAAACCTTTAATCCCATATAGTCTTAGGAAGAGAGAAATAGTGTTGTGTAATCATCTCAAATTAGAAAATCATACTATGAAACCTTATTTGCCAATATAATAGATTAGGCTGTACCCGCAATTGTATAAATTTCTTAGCATATCGGGTCCACGAAACTCTATATTTATAAAGATTTCCTTTTTATTAATATCCAAATCCATTTTCAATCTGAAATTTTGTACAAAAGGTTTATATTAGGCAATTTTTAGATAGTTCTATTAAAAATTTTGCCTTCGTTTTTATATCCCAAAGCTATAATAAAAATCCTTAAATTGTATTTTTTTCGGATTTACTAAAAAAGTTTAAAGAAAAATTTCATTTCGAATCATTTTCCTTGTGGGTTTTCACTTGTATAATCAAATGTATCGCAAAACTATTAACCGTGAAATTAACATACTTGAAGCAGTGAAAAAGGTTTATATAAGAATATCACACCTAATTCATTTATCATAAATACTCCTATAAGAAAAACCATCTTCTCAACTAATAATTAGTTCCAAATACTATTTTACTCTAACCGAAACGAAGTTGGTCTCAATTGAAACCTTTTACTTTTGAGCATAATTTCAACCGAACAGAGAACGTAATCCTATTACAAATATTCTTTTACACTTAAATTTCAGTAAATTACTTTTTAAATCCTACGAATGGTAAGCCTACTCGTGGTAGCTATGTAGCTTTCATGGACATCGTTTGTCCCTGATGAAAATGTATTCCCAAAAGGCCAAAAATATTTCATCTTTTCATGGCATTATATTATCAATACGGGACTTTCGCCAATAGTAACTTTTCTTCCAGGACAATCTCTGAAATTTAATGAAATCTTTCGATTTAAAAGAAAAATAGCTCAATAAATCTCTTTTAATTTATTTGAATCGAAGTTGTATAAATCATTTCCGCCATTTCTTTAAAACTCTATAACTTTGATAATTTGTATTTTTAAAATATCTTAAGATATTACTCTCATAAATAATTTATTAAAGTTTGTGTTTATCTTTGGTTCGGTTTCACACCCTCTTATGGTATATGGTAGATAGAATGTCAAGAGATGCAGTTTTGGCTTAATCTGTGGCACCCAAGTACCACTTTTCACGTATAAATATTAATATAACATCTTCAATAATAAATTCATACAAGGTCTTACTTCGACTTTTCGAACTTCATAAACGATATTATGGATTTTTTCGACAATTTTTTCAGTGACCACCTAAATTGGCCGACATGGAGGTTCTTCATCAAAAACGGTTTTATGACTACGTTTAAATTGATTCGATCAATATCTGATGGTTATCATTAAAGATGCAGAATCCGGAGAGCTAACGCATAACTTTTCTTTGATTTCGTCGTAACTTTTCTCCATCCAAAAACAAGAATCCAATCACTGCTCGATACTGAACTTTCTTCATATATGATTACAAACAAAAGTTGTTCATTTGGCTCTCGAAAATAACCTAATTAACTTATCGAAGTGGAACTTTAGACGTACATATATATGATAGTAGTACCATATTAAAATGGCGATGCTAGCAGCGACATCTATTATAAAAAAGATGAAATAAAGAACCAATTACTATATTGAAATTATGTCCCTTTATGACCACTTTAAAGCTTTCTAACTGATTTGATTGAAATTTGGGTCCTATGTATGTATGTTTGTATGTATTATTATTGCTACCATAATAAAAAATTTAACCATACACCGATTTTAATTTTCTATATAATGTTTCTTTTTAACTTTCACTATAGTAAGTACTTTCTATTCTCGCGATGAAATAAAAAGTAGAAAAATTCAGTGACAAAATTTTAATTAAAATTGTCCTTGGCATTACATTTTCCACTCGTGGAAGCATATTTTTGGAAATTACAGAAATTTTGTATGCTTTTTTCTATAGGGAAGAAAATAAACAAGAAATAAACCAGGAAAAAATAAATTAATACTAACGAAGAAAATGAAAGAAAAAAAAACACATATTTTCATTAGAAGAGAGACTCCCGCATCACATCCTTCAACAAGAAACTTGTTCCGTCCTGGGTCTTATTATAGACCGAAAAAAGAAGAAAAAAACAGAAAATCGGAA
This sequence comes from Xylophagus ater, assembly GCA_963422695.1. Taxonomy (NCBI): domain Eukaryota; kingdom Metazoa; phylum Arthropoda; class Insecta; order Diptera; family Xylophagidae; genus Xylophagus; species Xylophagus ater. The sequence continues at coordinate 48,550,441 of OY730478.1, read as the reverse complement.
GATATACATCGTTTTCTTTTTTTTTTTTTAACTTCATGTCCTATTATTTTACCACCCTCTGGAGACTACATATTCTCAGGAATCTGAGGGCATATACCAAAGCTTTGTGCTTTTTTTTCCACCAAAGCAAAAAAAAAAAACAAGAAAAGTCAAAAGTTTTGTCGTTTATCAAAGAAAAACAAAATCAACAAAAATACAGACAAAATGAAAGACGAAAAAACCAACTTCCAAGGCATTGCGTGTATGTTAAGTGGAATTTAATGCTGTTAGGAGCTTCATTGGGACATCCATCGAGACAACAAAAATTACACCGAAAAAAAATCCAAGTAAAACAAACCGAAAGCCGCGCGAAAAACTTTAAAAGGCTTCAGGTCAATCTTGCGGCATCATGCTGCCATCGACGATGAAACGATTCTCCATTCCGGTGTTTCTCCTTATTTGATTATTTTGTATGGGCTTCGTTGTTTTAGTTTTTTCTTCTTTAAAACTCAACGACTTCGGTAAAGAAAAAAATTCTTCACTGTCGTACACAATAATAAACCTATGAGAAAAGAAAACCTGCCGCGATTTTCTTGTTTTTCTTTTTATGGGGTGGAAGAGACATAAGCTTTTTTTGGTAAAAGGAGCATCCTCTTTTTTTGTTGTTTTATTTAGTCCTTGTTTGGTGCGTGCGATTGTAATAAATCGTAAAGAAAAAAGTGCTGTGAAAGATGACATACGAGTTTTTTTCCGTTAGATTTATGAATTTGCATACCAATGAAAAAATTGTATAAGATATTCATTCCCGACAAAAAATGAATAAAATAATAAGTCAGAGAGAACTGGTACCAAAGACACAAAAAGAAAAAAGTAAATATAAAGTATGAAAAGTTTGCTGGAAAAATGATATGTATATCAATTTTTATTGGCATACAACAGGCGAGTTTTACAAATTACAAGATCAAATAGTCGAAAAGATAAAAAAACACAGAAAGTTATAATGGCATTACTTTTATGGCATATATTTCCCGAAATAAAACGTATTTATCAAGAAAGTAAAAAACAGGAAATTATGTAGGATTGACACTCAGCTAGGAAGGACGCTGAGAATACCTACAAGGTTCAGTCAATATTTCAAGTTAATTTACTACAATATAATACGTGACCAGGAGATTAAAGGTGCCGCTACACGACGAGTTTTTACATGCGGCTTAGTGGTAAATCATTAACAAGAAGTTATCTCATCGCTATATCCAGGATCAAAATTATATGTTAGAGGCAAAGACCGATTTTGGCCCTAACGTATTCTGGGTCCGCTACGCTAACTGGCGACGCATATATTGTACATTTTTTTATTTTTTACAATATTTTTTAGGATTTCCAATCTTCAACGCGTTGCAAATGTCGATTTTTGAGCCCTAACACGGCTAAAAACATATTTTAACCATACGTATGAATACCCTCTTCTTTCGGATTGCCTCATCATTTTACTCGTATACCAGCAGGCTTTCTAATAATGATTTTAAATTATGTTTATCAAAGATTACAGTATAAGCCAATCTACTGTCGTGTTATAAGTTTTAAAGAGTTAATATCGAAATATCATGAAAATGAAAAAAAGAAAATAATTAATATTAAAAGTTGTTTAAGAAATTCTTTACCTTTGAATAATTTAGAAACAAATCTCGAAATCTAATATCTTATCTTCACATAATAACAGTCAAGAAAGACGACTATTGATAAGATGGTGAAAATAAAAAAAATTATAATGTTAAAACTGAAAATACTTGGTTTCCCTTTCCAAATTCTTAAAAAGGATTTCCCCAATGGCAAAAGCTTAGCATAAAAAGGTTTTCGTTAAGATATCGATGTGAATTTTCAAGTGGAATGGCTATAACGACTTAAATATTTAAAATTTTTCAGTTTTTATCTTGCGGGGCTGTTTTTCCCTTTTTGTATATATTTTGAAGCCTTAAAAATGTATTTGCAATTCAACTAAATATTTCTTTATATTATATCCGTTAAAATTTAAGAGAATCCTAAGCTGACAGATCAAATAAATCCACAAAAAAAACTTAATGCTTAAAGAAGAAAACGTAAGATTTTAGAAATTGAAGATGAAAACGGAAAGGTTCATGTTTCTCGGATCTTATTTATATACAAAAGTTTTTTAAACATTTAGGGAAAGTTTCTCGTTTATTCTGAGAGAATATTTTTCAAATGATATCAATATAATAATTTAAAATCATATTTTTAGAAAGTATTACAATTGAACGCGGAAAGAAATATAATATTTAGATTTCGGTATTTTGAATAAAAAAATTATGTTAATGCGGTAATTTTCATATAATAAAAATCATTTATTTGAATTTATAGCTTTAATAAGAAATGTCTGAACTTCAAAGACATAATATGAGTATTTAATTGAGCTCCAGTGGTGTGCGGTTTAAATGACAAAAGGCACAGAACGCAGCCAGATAATTTTAAAATAATTATTCAAATTAGTAATTTTTATTTTAATAAAATCTTAATCTGATTTGAGGAAGTTGGCTTTTCTAACTTTTAAAACATTAAATACGAAAAGTCGTCTAGACTTATAGATCATTTCGCCTTTTTGATTAATTTGTAATATCGCCCATATTTGCATGCGTACTGGAATGAAAATAACGTGCTTTGAAATTAAGCTAACCAAAATACCAACTATATGCGCCCAATTCTCTTCATACACTACAAAAAAAAGTATAAATCTGAAGGCCAAGGCTAGTCAAACTGCCTATTTTGAGATCTTTTTTGGCGTCAAAATTTTCAAACCGCCCACCAGTTCCGCAGTAACCTAGTAAAGGTTAGTAAACATATGTAGTTAAATTTATCTTTTTATTTATACTTTGTTTATGTTTATAATTAATAATTATTCATTTTCAAACAATTTTCTATCCACTACTAACATAGCTAGCCACTTATTGTACGCATCGGAGAAAGAGAAACATGATGTCATATCATTTTTAATGGAAATTCCACTTTTTAATATTTTCTGAAGCCGAGAATTGAAATAACAGAAATAATTTCAGCATTGAACAAAACCACTGCCGCTAACCATGTAAACCTGAATCGCCTACTTATGGGCTGTAGGGACCGTGGTTTAGGCAATAACACTTGCATATGCAAGGGTTTAAGCTACACTTTGTGTAGTGTTACTAAAAACAAAAAGTAAACAAACAAAGAAATTCTGCACTAACCTTTTCGGAAGAAAATGCGCTTTTAGAAAGAAGCTCCTGTTAGAAAAAAAACATATAGGAACTGAAAATCGGCATACAGCGGATTTTTTGATGCACTATGGAAATATATTTATTTTAATCAAAATTGGTTCACAAATTTTATTTAAATTAATTATATAGGTTAACTACATAAATAGACAATATCATGTTAAATTTTAGTCAAATCGGTCCAAGGATAGTGGAGAATGAAATAATCCTAGGAGAAAATAACCCTCTTTATAAAGTTTTTTTGATGTACTTTAAAAACTAATACTCCGCTTTGAATACAATTCACAGATTAGACTTATGCTATCAGGGTCTAGGTTACCTGCAAACAACAAATCGATTTTCAGTTACTATCACCTCGATTCTGTGATCCGACGTTGTGTTCGTTTATTCGATTTTCGTTCGATCGAATAGAATTCTTATTCTTGGATTCGCCGAACAGTCGCCTTGTTCGATTGCATGAAATGCTTAGCAACGCATAGCAAAGTATTCGAATCTATTCGATTTTTGTTATTCTGTCATTCGTCGGAAAGACATTTTTGAGGTAAAATCACTCGCTGTAATTTTCTCGCGTTTGAAGTTTACAATGTATGAAGTTTTATGATGAATTTGTTTTATTAGATTTATAATGGATAAAAAATAAAATGCTTTATTTAAAACCATAATTTATTCAAAAAAATATGAAGAATATCACTTTTTTTACGTAAAATACAGATTTGATTACGTATCATAAAAACAAATTATGCATCACATCGAAACCCTTTCTTTTTCTTGAATAAATAAAATAATTTTTTTGAATAAATATGAAATTATAATCAAGTATTTGATTCTTTTTTTAATAATTGCATAACATTTTCAACAGTTAAAACACCTTTTGTGATTAAAATAATAAAATCACTGCAAAATACGAGGAACTAAACTCTTTGACAATCCATTGGTATACGGCGCTAATCATTTATTATGCGTTGCAAATGTGAGATAAACTTCGGATTTAAGAATAGCGATTGTATGGCGAATCGAATCGAACGCGTTTGGTTTTAGCTTGAAACGTCGGATTACAGAATAAGGGTGTATACGTTTTTTAACTAACTTCCCGACTAGCTAGACATTTGAATGTTTTAGAATAGCTCAGAACACGATGACAATGCATTCTTTTAATACTTTTAGTCATCTTTAAGCTGTAAATTTTGTTTTTTTTGCAATGAAGAATCAAGCCATGAAGAAAATGGAAAGAATCCGTCAATATACTCCAGCAATGTTTAAAAATTTCTTATAATTGCTCTCTTTATTACGCATTTGATAATTTTCTTTCAAGTTGATGGGATAATTCATCGAAAAAATTTTGAAAAAGTATTTATTAATACATAAAATTGTCAAGTTTATATGATTGAACAGAAAATTTAAAAACCTGGAACATATATAAAAAGTTTTTTCTATCTTGTAATTATTTTACTATTTGATAGAATTCCAACCAAAAATAGACCAATAAAAATAATACAATAAGTACAACTAATCCTGTAAATAGCCTTCACTCAAATTTAAATTTGGTTTTTGGTTTTTTTTTTCAATGAAATCTTAATTTTAGTTAACCAAAACCCGGCAAAATAGGAGGAATTAAACATGCGCAATTAATTTAAAATCCTATTCCCAAATAACTGGGTCACAAGACACTTTATTTCCGCTAATCCTCCATGAAATAATGCATAAGGATAAAACCTTTTCGGATGAGTGTTGATTGAGCAATTTAAGTATGGGTAATGATCCTTAACAGATTTTGCAACATTCCTTCTCGAGAAGAACTTTTAATTTCATATCCAAATCATTTCAAGGATAAAGAAAATACCCTGGACATACTTAGTTCATGTTATAGATGCTTTCCAAAATAATATATTATAGAAAATTTCGTTAAAAATATATATGTTATTGTTGTTGTTGTTGTTTGTGGCAATTATAAAGTTAATCTGAGATATAGGAATAATGTCTTTAAGTTTAATTACGATATGGCATAGAAAATAGATTCTTAGAATGACAAATGGGAACAGAAAACAACAACCATCTTGGATACAACCATTTCTTTATCAGAGATAATAATTTTTAGTCAAATGGGATCATCATCTACACTTAATTTACTTCCCTAGAAATTTCCAGTACTTTTCTAAGTTTTGGAAAAAAAGGAAACATTAAAACAACTTAAAAAGTTTGTTTTTTGATATCTCAAAAAAAAAATATTCGTCCATGAACATTTTAGTTACCCGTCTATGACTTGACTTTAATACGAAAACTGAAAATACTCTGCCTTCGAAAGCATATTATAAGTTCTTATATACATGGATCGCCAATAAAATTCAGGGACATATATATCTCTTATGGGCAGTTTTTCAGTGAACGTTTAAACTCTGATGAGCGTTTAACCTTGAGATTAAAATTTCCTTGTGTTTTACAGTTTACGAGTTTAACCTGTATAAGCCGAATAGGTTAATTTACAGAGTTTAAACGAATTTTTTTTGGATTAATTTATCATATACAGGAAAAAAGAAGAAGATAAAAGAAATATCAAAAGTTATTAGAATTTAAATACATTGAAATAAAGATTTTAAAAACAAAGGTTTTTTATTATTAATCGAGATACTTGGGTTTAATAATCTTAAGTTGAAACGTTCGCTAAAAAACTGACCATTAATATATCTATTATTTATCAATGACTTTTGAGAGAAGACAGAGATGACTCGACGTCGAGTTCGACCAGAATAATACACGATAATGCCATAAAACGTTGAATGTTCATCAATTTTTGGTAAGAAATCAAGTCTGTGTGTTGAATCGTTCACTGTATTCACCTGATTTAGCACCTAAAATTGGATATGAAGTTAAAAGCATGTTTTGTTGATAATATTCAGACCATTCGAAAGAGTTCTACACAAAATGAACTTAAATACTCATTTGAATCTCTATGAAATCGTTGTAAAAAGTGCATTGAGTCAGATAGAGATGAAACTATGAATAAAGAAGAAGAGCAATCTGAAAAATATTATTTCATTTCATTTTTATATAGTAACAGTCACGGAACTTTATTGTATTACCATGTATAGTATAAAAGAAGACAAAATAAGTCACCTTTTGTGCGTACATGGAAAAAAGAGGATACATTCCCAAAGGACAGGAAATTGTTTTGTAGATTTTCTCGTATATAACAAAGGAATTCCAAAGAAATATTTTCCTCTTACTTCGTCCATATTTATTCAATTTTACTTTCAAAAAGTATTTCGTTATAAAACATATAAAAAGAAGAAAAAAGTTTTATTTTATTCGTTATAAAAGGGAACCATCATCAACCGTTTATGTAATATGGATTATGTAACAACATATATATTATAGAACGTTATCTGATGACAGAAAATGTTCTTTCTTTCTGTTTTCGGGTGGAGATGAAACCATATCGTAATAACTTCAGGTAACTGTCAAAGTTCATTCGAAATAAGAAAATTTCTGAGTGATGTTTCGGTTAATCTTTCACGGCTATTGAGCTAATGTAAAGAAAATTTATTTTATGTTACATACTTATGTATGTTACATGTTTATATTCGCGAATATCGAAATATTCTATGTTCGTATATTCATTAAGTAGAAACTTGACGTTGAATTCCGATTGGGTGGAATATGTAAGACAATAATGTGTGCTAATGAAGTCGAAATGAAAATGCGGTATTAAAAGGGAAATAGGGAAGAAAATTCTATACACGTATCAGGAAATTTGTATTTCAGTTCTTCTTTTGTTTTCTCCAAATGAACATTTATATATGGATAGTCGAAATATTCAATGAGCCAAAAAGTCGATACCAGTTTTCGTGTAAATGAAAAGAAATGTTTTTTGAGAAACAAAAAATGTTCTAAACATTATATTGTTCATTTTAGTTAATGATCCTTTCCATTTTTCCGCCAGTGTAGAACTTCTGGCTTTTCTGGACAAAAAAATCCAGTCTCTACACCCGATCAAACTTTTCATCGGTCTTTGGCACGATGAAGCACAAGACTTATGCTGTTCACCAATTCTGGACGTTTCTATTCTAATAGTTTGATAGTTTTCAACGCTTGATTTTGATATGTTAAAATTCTAAAGAATTTCCCTGGTCGTTGAACGTCAATTGTATTCGATCAATAGCTTTACTCTGTCGTCATCAACAACGCAACGACTTTGTGGCCCATCCAATAGATTGCTTCTTGTTTCTAATTACTGTGGTTGAATACATATCATGTTATCCCGATGGCATATCTACTAGTATATGATGTTATGAGAAATGTTGGTCCGAATGTTAAAAGCACATAGTTTCGAGGATAATTAATGATATTTTGTATGAAAATACTTGAAAAAGGTTTTCCGGAATTCAAGATTCAAGAAAATTCAAACACTTTCTAGAACATCATAATAAATTTTAATGGATAAAATCCTTTGAGCTTTTAGTTTAATTCAATGATATTTGTGTATCCTTTTTCAAATGGTTTCGAATAATCATAGATTATAAAGATCCATGTTTGATATGTTCAACGTTTATTGTTATAAATGGTAATATGTTAATTAGCATTCCATGAGAGATCAATTCTCAAAATATGACGTAAAAACAACCAAGTTAAAACGAATACTCCTAATTTAATAAAATAAATGTTTCCTTTTAAAAGTATATGCATCTTATGAGACTAAGTACACAAAAAAAAGGATTCTAAAATACACACTTTTTGAGTTTAAGTCAACAATTTTTGCCAATGATTTTCATCCAATAATAAAATAGTCAATACAATGGTCTCAGCATAGTAAATTTTCATCCTGACACATATCAAAGGAATGGATGCTCATAGTAAATTCGATTGATATGAAGAATATTTCAACAAAGCGCCCAGCCATAGTTATTAGGTTTTTTTATTAACCCACGCAATACTTAATTCAAAAGATAATCATATTAAATTCAATAGTTTCCAAATATACTTAAACAACATAATACTTTCTTTTCTTAGATACCTTTTGTGTTTTGATCATGACATCGGCATGACCGTTGTTGAATTATTAAAACAATGGTCTTTGAATGAAAAATTAAAATAAATGAAAAATCCTAACACGCTGAAAAACACAAAGTTCCTAAAAAAAAGCAGCATGTTATAAGAGAAACCGTTTTAAAAGGAGGGAAAGCATTTACTTAAATCTTCATCTTGTTCTATTCGATACAGTACAAAAGTTGCCTAGGAAAAGGAATTATAAAACATTCACAAAAATTGCTTTTAACAATTCAACAACTATGCCCGTAGCAAAATCATTACAGTACCGAGTAAAATTATTGGTGTTCAAAGTAAAACATTTGGTAATCAGAGTAATTTTCATATAGCAAATTTACTATGTTTCAGACGATGATTTGACTATGACCTATGGTAAAATGTGACTCAAACTAACCCGAACCAATACAGCCCTAAAAATGATATTAATTAATTTATAAAGAGTTTTATAATTTTCCATAGTAATTACTTCATAGTCATACCAACACTTAGTTATAGTAAATTTTTTCAAGTTTTTGTGTTCAGTGTAGCTCCAAACATTTCATTCTAGAATTATCATATTGAAACTTCCGTGTACCCCTTCGCAATAATTTTAATATCCAGAAAGTAAATCATTTCTTTTCTTCCATAATAACTAGATGACAAAGGCCAGAACAATGTCCTAACAAAACGTTTGTTTGTTCCTTAACAATTCTTTGAAATGTTTAAATTTAGTCCCTTCTTGGAAGCTACTTTCTGTACTTTTAAAACAAACGTTATTCAATTTCCAAAGGTTTTTTTCCTCGCCGAAAACAAACAAAATAAAAGAATATTCTATACAGAAATAAATTATTAATAATTTCACCGAAAATTTCTCCTCTAGTCAAAACAATATAATTTATATGCCTACAATAACCGCACTTAAAGCAATAAAATTATGATAAAATACGATAAGTAGCCTCTTATATGGGCTTTTCATTTTGATTTATTAATAAAAATCCTTACGTTCGACTAATAATTTGTGATTTAGCGCTTTCGAACGCACACACGTTCACACGCAAATTATTACATTACATCGAAATAATAAAAATTATATTAATATAATTTAAAATATATTATTTTACTAAATAATTTATTATTATTTTCAACTATAGTTTTCCGTACTAAAATAGGGGATAGTGGGATGTATTTGTGCACATTTAAATTTATACTTGTGGAAAACTTGTAACTGAACCATCGTCAAAAAGCTTTCCTTGTTATAATTTCCCAGATTGAATACACCAAAATGAGTATATACCTTTGAAAGTTAACATGATCGTTATTAGAAACAGATTAATTGAGTTGAGCTTATGCATAAGTATGTTTCAATTACACTCGTGTGATATGACACACTTTTAATTGCTAACCTATTTCATTCAACTACAAAACATTTCCAACAACTATTTTGTTCGCCATTCACTAGAACCCGAGGGCTGTAACTCTCGTTGCACTGGACAGAGTTATATTTTAGTTGTAATGTCACTCTTAGTGAAGGCCCTGTCTTCGAAACGCACGAATAATTCATACTTTGAAATATCAAAATTAAATAATCAGACTAGGCAAACTAAATTATAAAATTATAAAATTATAAATTGACAGTACTGAAATGAGTTTGTTTTCAGGGCTTGAGCCATAAAGTTCTAAATAAATATAAATAAATTCGGTGAAAAGAAGAATTAGAAGTTGTAACATTTGAGAAATAATTACAAGATAAAAATAGCTTTTAAATTTTCTGTTGAATCATATAAACTTGACAATTCTATGTATTAAAATAAATCCTTTTTTAAAATTTTTTTTTCCGAACTAACTTTCTATACAAAACAAAATTTACTCAAGTTTGCTTAAAATTAGCTAAAAGTATCAAAAGAATGCATTGTCATCGTGTTCTGAGGTAAAAGTTTCAAATGTCTAGCTAGTCGGGAAGTTAGTTAAAAATCGATTGCAAGATTTGTACTGGACAAGCAAACAAACAAACAAGAAAGCCAGTTAATAAAAACTTGGTAAAATCAAGCCTATTTTACTTTTAGTTTGGTTTGGAAAGAACTAATGTACAATGAAATAAGCAAAAATATATGACTGGATACAGTGTATTATTATATTTGCAGAGTGTTAAAATAGCAATTTCACATCTTTTGTAACAAAAGACGTTGATTGGAACAAAACATAATGATCAATTAAAGAAGATACTTTTATCACATATCAAAACTTTCTTCCTTCTTAAAGTTATAAGGAAATATTCTTTTTCTTTTCTATTTATTTTGGTTGTTCAATGGAAAAAATATTTTGCCTCTATTTTATATTCCAAATTACTGCAAAAATATAAGGCATGTCATATGACCCTATTTTACTCTATATCTTTACATATTTTGGCTTCTGATTTTACAATACTACTTTCACACTAAATCAAATCCAGCAAACCTTATATTAGGTTTGTAGTTTGACTGATATGAAAAGAAGGAAAACTATTCAAAAAAAATTCCCTAAAATTTATTTCTGAATAGGACAAATATTCTATAGAAACTTTGTTGAACAATTTCTGAACTTCCGATAAACATTCCTAAAGTTTTGAAACTTTAAAACATATAAGAAGAATTCATTTACATAGGAAAATATTTGTTGGTCGAAACTACCTGGAAAATAAGCTATTAAAGCTTTTACATAACTTCGGAAAATAACACTCAGGTCATTAAATTCCATGAAATTGAAATTCTCTTTGTAAGATCATGAACATTTTCCTTTATGTGAAAAGAAACGAATTTAATCGAATTGAAATTGAATTTTTCTATTACAATTTTTCAAATTGTAACTAAACTTTTCTGGTAAACTATTTAATATTGTATATTCCATTTAATAGTTTTTCTATCAAAGAATTTTCTTTTTTCCAATAAAATTAGAATAAAGCTTCTACCTATAGATTTTGATGGGTCCTCACATTTTGAGGGCACCTGAGTTAAAAAGAATTATTTTGAAAAACGTGTGTTCGATTATCTACCTGACTGTCTGTCTGTCTGTGACAAAATTTAGTTGATACTAGCTTCTAAAGTATTTTTATTTTAGTAAAGATCGAGAAAAGAACAAATATTTCAAATGGCAGAAAGCATTCTCCCACCAGATGGAATGGCATTGCTGCAAAATGAAAATAATCCAGATAGATATAGATATTTAATTTTATTATGCCCTATGGTAGGAACTACCATAGTAGATGCAGATTAGAAAATACCAGTTGTACTAGCAACTGATATTATAATATATTATAATAATACAGGGAACACAGATTTTTGAACGCTTTAATCGTCATAACTGCCTTTAGTAATCCAAGGAGACGGTCGCCAAATACCGAATTTTATCCAATTTGAACAAAGTTCATTTCGAACTTTCCAGGTTTATTTTACATATTACTCGGTAAATATGAAACTCAAGACCCGTTAATCCAAAAAAATGGGAAGTCCCATACCTCCTTATAATGAATGTGTATATTATCCAATTTTTAAAATTAGTATGGCTTTAATATTTCCCATGACATCAACTACAAAATTAGTTAAATTAGCAAAATTACGAAGGACAGAACTTTAATAATATATTATTAAGCAGCAAATTGATATTACTAATCAAGTTATATACTTTAATATAATTTCATTTTTCAAACAGGACTGAAAAAAAAATTAATTTCCCTTTATAGAATTACCTTTAGCTCATAAATTATAGAATTTCATGAAAATAAATTCATCACTTCATTTCAAAATTGAATTATTATAATCAAACCACATTTGATTTTTATTTTATCATAAAATTTTCATAAAAATATACATATTTTCCACTTGGGATAATTGAAGAAAAGAAAACCATATTAGATTATGTTTTCATACATTTTCTTATCTAATTTCACATCGCTTTACATAATATGAAATTTTTATGAAATTCTCAAAAATTGATTTACGTAACAAAAAAAAAGAGTCTACCGTTAAAAATAAAACATAAAATAAAAGAAAATTTTATTTTATCTTTTACTTAAAAAATTTTACTTTTATTTTAGGAGTAAAACATAATAATAATCACTAAAATATGAAAATTACATAAGAAGCTGATGTAATCGAATAATATTCGTGTGATAAAGAAATTTTCTGGCACCTAAAGAAATTTAAGTATACTTATATGTCTTTTTGGATATATAACAGCACTTCTTCGGGACCACATCATATATCGGAACATGTATTAAAAGTGTGGAAAAATAATGTCAACCTTAATAAGGATCTTACTTCGTATAAACAGAATTGAAGTATATCGAACGAATACTCGCGTATTATATTGGATAGGCCGAAAAGTGATAGTGATTTATTTTTCAGTATAAATGAAAAATGAATTTTTCATAGAAAACAAAAACTTCACTAAAAAAAATATTGTCCATTTTGTTCGATGAATCTTTTCAATTTTCCTAGCAGGTCCATTTCCTCATTACTCTAGAACTTGAAGATTTTCTGGACGGAAATCAGAACAATCCATTTTAACAGCCCTTTTTTTAAAGTCAAATTTACACCATTAAAGAAGTTCTACAGGCAACAAAACAAATGGTAGTTTGATGGTCAAGACCATAAGGTGGATGGATTAAATGATTCCATACTCAATCTCACTTAACTTTCGCTAGCTTATAAAAAAGATTTATAAATGCTGGACACTTCTGTTTCATGGTTTAATGCATTTCAAATCTTCATTTTAATATCTTAATGTATGTGAATGCCAATTGGATTCAATCAATGCCTTCATTTTATCATTATCAACAAAGCAATGAGTTTTTGGCCCATTCAATATATTATACAGACTTATCTCCTTAGGGTTCTTTTTGTATCATCCCCGAAGGAAAAGTCTTCCCAATGTTTTGGTACGTCATTGATTGAAGAAAAAAAAATTTATACTTTTAAAGATACTTTCTTATCCATTTTCAATCGAAGGTGCTTGAATATCTTTCGAATGGATATGACGATGATGGAAACAAAATTATGACGTATTTCTTTTCCTTTAACATTCAATCAAATTCCCCAGTGATATCTTTAATATAGGTATAAAATATTCCTCTTTTTTTTGTAAGAAGATTCGAATTAAATTTAATACTCGTGATGAATACATTCATCAAAAAATTTCCAATAAAGTGATATTCCGATGGTATTTTAGTTCTAAAATAAAATTCAAAATATAATGGTAGATTTTATTTTCGGTATTATTTAATTGAGTTTTCTTTATCAGCATTTTTATGCAATATTAGTTGAAATTTTGTACGAATTTATAAAAATTCACTTTTAAATTTGTGTTTATATTTGAAAAGCGATAAACTTGCTTTTGTACATTGATTTACAAAAACTACATCCGTGGAATCACCAAATAAATACGTTAAGCGAGTTAGAAGAAGTACACTGAAACAGAAAACTATGAAACTTGGTATTAAGATCTATAAAATGTAATCAAGCTTAAATGAAGAACCCGAATGAAGTAGAAAAGTGAAAAAAGTGAAAAATATGTCTTGTCTTATTTTATCACAACAAAATCGATTATCATGTGATTTCATTTTTCAAAAGAACAATTTCTGAAAGTTAAAACAGTTTTAACTTTCACTTTACTAAAGCTTCAAGATACTAACACTTGCTAAACTATTTCCCGCATCATTGTGCCTTTACGCGGCGCTCTCGCTGCTGAAGTTGGAAAAAAGTTTGATTTGACTTTTAAATTTCATAAATTTAATAATTTTGCAGTGAAACGAAAAAAAGTATTTGAATTATAAATTAAAGAATACTTTATAAAAATTATAGTATTATTCATTTTACAACTTAAATTTGATATATTTAAAAAAAAAACACCTTTTATAATGCATAAATGACTTTGCACTTTCTTCACTTTCTCCACTTTGCCTGATGAGATATCAAGAACGTATTGGCAGATAGCATTAGGGCATGGGGCATCTTTTAAGTTATTATATATGTTATCTCCGGTCCCACCAGGATTAACAAGATACCAAATGGTAACAAAACAAAGCTTAACAAATTTTTAATTTCAAGCAAAAGATAATTTAATATGTACAAGTAAAGTGATCGCAGAGGTCCTTATTTCAAATGCATACATCTAATGTGCATCTAATGCCACATATACTCGTACAACTTAGCATGTTTGGTCGTTTGGTTGAAAATATCTAATGTAATGGCAATTCTATCTTGTTAGCATTAGAGGGCTTCTTTTAAGCAGACCTTCCAAAAAATGGAAGTTCCTTCTCGGATTTTGATGATCTGAGCTTTGCAAAACTACTATATAGTACTTTCAAATCACAGTGATAGCAATCTTTTATCATATCTGAAAATAATCAAATCGCATCAAAGTTGGTATGGGATTCACGTAACAATTTAATACTTCGTTCCAGTGAAAAGTTTTAGAATTTGAAAAACTTGAATTCCTAGAAATGTCCTTTAGAATAGAAAACGAGGCAGTGAAAGAGACATGCATGGAAAATTTTAATCTTCTATTGTACATTATAAAAAAGTCTGTTAGGGACTATAAAGAAAATTCGTTTCAAATAAAAGTTTTAGCACGTTTACACATTCTTGGAATTCATACAAATTTAAAAACACCAAAAATTTAGGTACTTCTTTTTAAAAAAAATTCTTTAATATATTTGCAAATTCAATTCAATATTCTTTTTGAAAAGGGTTACGACAAAGCCATTTTTTTTTTGTTTCTTATTCCCATTAAAACTGAAAAATATTGTTTTTTCAAAAGGATATACAATTCTAGACTTAATTTGAATAAATTTTGTACTCACTTGCAGCTCAATTATTTGGAAATATCAGCGGAATATATATACATGGAGCTACAAAAAAGTTCCGTGGCTGATACTCTAGAACAAGTAAATGTTTTAACTGATAAAGAAATCGTCATAAAATCGAAAACTGTCAACCGGTGGGAAAAAATATAAATTTTTTTAATAATTCAAAACCATTTATTATTCTCTTAATTATACTATTTATTGAAATAGTTCTTTGTTTATAATTGTATCAAAAATATCCGCCATTGCTTTATTATTTCAAATTGTGTAACTGGATTCACGTCATTTGCGGATAGCATTGTAATATGTATGAATTTACTTCATATATCAACCACTAAAAACAAAAACAAAAAATAGTGCTCCCGGTTATCCACTTTGTAAAAATTTATATCATCTAAAAGCCCTCTAAATCATGATATATGAATGTTTTGGGGGGTTTCATACTTGATGGCAGTTTTTCGCCAATAAATCAATTAGCTCCATTTCGTGTTCTATATATACACTTTTTGGTGAAACATTATACTCTCATTTGATGAAACATTTTAAAGGAAAAGACTAATCCTCCTTGCTCAGAAAGATGTTAGGGCGGACATAAAAATGTTTATGTACATAGTACTAAAGTAAACCGATATTAATGGTAACTAACTATGTTTGGCATGAAGTTAAATTTGTCTTTTTTTCGCTTACATTTCTAGCACAAAGTTAATTTGAGTTCTGATATGTTCAAAAGTTGAACGCAAAAAAAACTTTGCCATTTAGAATTTATAAGATTTTATTATATCAAGAAAATATTCATGATATGTAATGTTTATTGATTTTCTTATAGATAAATACTGTAAATTGAAATGTCTTTTAAACTATGTAAAATAAAAAAACATTGATGCAAGTTCCACATCGACAGGCCTCTGTAGGAAATTTTACCAAAATCTTTTAAAGCATTTTCCAGTTATCCTCGCAAATAAAGTGAATATACAAATGCCATAAATAAAGTGGCCAATATCGTTTCTGTGGATTTCAAAGGTGGTATTTTTATATTCATACACATTTTACTGATTACAATACTTATACTAACGAAGTATAAGAAAGTAGAATTTTGTCAGTTGAACATTAAGTATTAAATTTCAATGGAATATTTTCATATTAATTTTAATGATGGAAATATTAAATTTTTGATCTTGGAAAATTTTAAAAATCGAACATTTTAAAGTCAACTTTAAAGTCGTTATAAAGTAAAAATTCCTTTGTATCCTTTTCGAATTAATAGGCCTATTAAAACTCCACTGCCAATTAGATAAATATATAACTCAAAGTATTTATATAAGTATACCAATTCTTTTTAATAATTTAACGACTTGCATAACGTCTAGTCTTACCAAGGCAGACGAACCAAATTTCTCCAAATTTTTAATTATATACCATTACAATATTTGAAAAAACCGAAAAATAAGAACAACAAATTTTTGAAGATATATCCACAAATTATTTCCATTCATAATGTATGTGTTATGTTATGTTATGTATAGTGTTATGAAGTTTTGAAAAAATATTCTTGAATAATGTTGACTCAAAAATGGAGGAATAACTTGAGTTAAAGCTTAAAAATCATCAAAGTAAGCTAATTTTATCAAAGTTCTGCACGTTTCCTTCAAAGTAACAAGATATAATGACAGTGTATAACGAATTAATCTCAAGTTTATATAACTAAATGAAATGTATCTAATTCTATATCAGCAGGAACCAGAAATTTAACTCAATTTAATTTCAGCTTGTAAAAATAGAACTAGATGGATCAAAAAATCATTGTGTATTGGTAATGGCGATAATAAAGGCATTCATCTGAATCCAATTGGCGTTTAACGACACAAGAGATTGGTTAAAATTTTTCATGTCAAAATCGAGCATTGAAATCCAACAAGTGTCAAGAATTCGTTAATCTCAAAAATATTTGCATACATACTGTTTTGATGGCGTTACAAAAAGTGAAATCTTGGGTACTTTTAATGCATCCGGACCATGCACTATCAGACTACTATTTGTTTCGATCACTGTAGAATTACATTGATGCTGTAAATTTCAATTCAAAAAAAGTCGGTGAAAATGATTTGTGTCGGTTTTGCATCCAAAAATTTCGCCCTGAAGTTCTATAATGTCCCAGTGCCAGGAAAATTCCAAAAGATCATCGACTAAAATAGACAATATTTTGTTTAATAACATTTTTATGTCCCATGAAAAATTCGGCTTTCATTTACACAAAAAAAAACAGCACTATCTTTTTGGTCCATTATATCTAGGTATTCTAGGTACAGTACACGTATGATGCTCGAGTACAATTTTGATTACATACGAAGTAATGAAAGTTCTATAAATTCTTGGAAGTTTTCAAAGTTTAAATTTTTTAAGTGTTATAAAAGCGAAATGAAAATTTCCCATATTATACGAAAAATCACGTACAAAATTGTGTTTTTCATGAAAAACAAATACAAAGTATTATTCTAAGAGCACGTTGAAAATTATTTATTATTATTATTTTTTTTTTTAAAACATAGATATACGCGTTTCTGATGTACGCATGAACATATTGTATAATTCTATAATTCTATAATTACGTAATCAAAATGTTTACCATAACTGCTATTTGTTACCAAATTTTAAACAAATTGTTAGAAATTTCTATACAAAATATAAGTGTACGTTTGTAAAAATCCCACTACATGAACGTATATGTGTATGTATCTTAAAAATGCTCCTAAAGTAGCTAAAACTACTTCCTGAATCGTTAACGCAGCATCGATGATACCATGCATTTCCGTTACTGCTGGAATATTATTGGTAAACATCCGCGCTTACATGAGTTTTCTTTTAGCAACGCTTTAAGGCATCGAGCCTCCAAAAAATCTAAAGAAGTAACATGAGGCATTAGCTTTAAGTACAAGAAATGTAAATGTCATATGGGATAATTAGAAAAGCTACTAATGCTAATGATGGCATCCTTAAATATGCATTTAATAATTCATCTAATTAACTAAGTTTTCTATTCAAACAAATTTGAAAAAACCACTAACTTAGTTATTCTTAGAGATGCTAATTTTTATGCATGAAATTAGCATCAAAGATTAAAAGTTATGTAAATAAATGCTTTGAACAGAGATAAATGAAATACGGACAGAATAATTGATACCAAGGATATTATGTAGACATAGTCTACGTAAGAAATAGAGTTCGAAGAATAATTGAAATTTTAAATAGTACAAAAAAATACATTTGTATGTACTGGAAAATTACTAGTAATAAAATATTGATTAATTCTCCCATTTAGTACCGGAATTTGGTGTATTCATTAGTCTTATATTATAAATATTTATTAAAATATGCTTATTTAGATATTTTCAATTTGTCTGATGATAAGATTTCAAATAATATGGTTAAGATTCTTGGAAGGGATTAAAATAATGATTTAATTTTAACATAACAAAGATGAGAACTTATAAATATTTTATAAAATTACTTTTGAACTTCACTTTTGAAATGATTTCATCCGAAAGTATTTCAAACGATTTATCTTAAAATAGGTAAATTACGACTAAATACATCGTCATTAAGTGTATGTAGGATGGCCAAGTTAAGATGGATAAGATGTAATATGTAGACTCAGTTGTATGATAAAATAAGGCCTATATAAAGATAAGCCATGTAAACAAGAAGTCTACATGATAGTCTTAGGTTAAGCGGATGTTGACTTAAGACTAAGAAAAGGTCTAAGTAAAATATGAATCATGCAGATAAGAGGTTTGGATGATAAATGTAACCCTGGAGGCAATCTCGACGGACGCGAACGACGCAATGAACGCGACGGACGCGTGAAGTGTCAAATAAAAGTTAATTTCATATGAAATGTATGGGAGGTGGCAATCTCGACGTAGACGTGACGGACGCGACGGTAGAGACGTTGTAAAGTTGATTCGTGTTCAACTTTTACGTGACGGACGCGTTCAAATGTCATTTTAAAATTTTTGTGTGGGAATTATTTTGTGAAAATTCCATTTAAAAACGGTATTTTAGTTTTTTTTATTAATTTACACAACTTTAAAAACTATTTTAATTTATAACACAAAGATTATATCAAATAATAATAAAAATTACAAATTTCATCGACGGCGTCGACGGCGTCGAGTTTGCCTGCACAAAAATATTTATACCGTCACTAACGTTTTTGACAATTCACGCGTTCATTGCGTCCGTCGCGTCCGTCGAGATTGCCTCCAGGGTAATGCGTTACGAGTCAGTCTAGAAACAACCGCGATGAAAACTAGAGAAATAAAAAGTGCTAAAAAATATAAAATGAACAAAAGTGTCTTTTTTTTAATAGATTAATTATGGTTTTTCCTACATGTATATTGATTGTATAGAAAAAAAATTTATATTTTAGAAGGTTTTTATTAACTTCACTTGTTAGTATGAAATTTTCTAAGTAAAATTTAACCCACTTCTACACATCCGACGAAGTCATGAAGATGTGTAGAGTGAGGGAAAAAATAACAAAATGCCTCACCTCAAAAACAACACAGATTCGATTTTGTCTAAAAAAAGTTGAGTGATTTACAATAGCAAATATTTTTAACTCATTTTGAATAGTCTCGTCCGAATCAATTTCTGAATTTTTCCAATTCATTCTAATTCTTCCTCATGTTTCGAACTAAAGAAATGAACAATAGGCTGTTTTTAGTTGGGATATATCATGACACTTCCAATTCTTTAAGTGATTTCGACTCCGTTCGTGAAAAGTATTATAATTCAAATTCTTGACTTAACTTTTCATTCTGAGAATTCAACTTCGAATACATGAAATGATAGAGTATTTGTGGGACCTGATAAATGATTTCAAATAAACACTATGCATCTAAACGCAGCCTTAACGTGAAGTAATTCAATATGAAGATAATATCGAGTCACACTCAACGTTGAAATTCAAAGAGTCCCCTCACTAGACCCCTTTTAAAGTAACACACTGTTAAATACTTTCTAAATCTAGTACCTTTTTGTACTGTAAACTATTACGAAATTTTTGTATGTTACAAAAAGATGAAAATGTCAACTGAATTTTAGAGCAGTAAGTTGCTAGCTCTCTTCCAAATATAATATAGTATTAAGAACAAATTGCATTGTGTTTTTATTTAGCAACAGTTACTACAGAAATTGGCGACGAGGATGCGATTCGAACCCACGCGTGCAAAACAATAATACCAATAACACTATTGCATTTCCAAACATAAAGGAAACATCTTCATTTCAGTTCAATTTCAAAATTAGTTATTTTCTAAATCAAGTTTATTACGAATTTGTCCTAATGTAGAAACCAATTAATCCAAATGAAATCCAATCTCTTCTTCTGTTATTAGTATTATGTTTGTAACTATATTTAATGTTGGAATCAAAACAACTTCAGTTGACATTACTTCTTGTATATTTGTTTTTAATCAAAACTATTTACCTTTCCTCCAGAATATCAGACACAATCCACAAAATACAGACATCGTAAACTCTTATCAGTTTACTCTTCTCATGCACCTTTTTTTTATTGATCAATTATGATTGTTGGTACATATGAGAGACGACAAATCCAGGTTTTCTCATTCATTTTATATCGTTCACAAAAATCCTTTTCAATTTAAAATAAAAAATAAAAAAAAATAAGTAAGGAAAAGAAGTACGGAATCAATGTTCCCTGATTAGGATTCTTGAGGATTTTTTGTTCGCTTCTGGATTCAATTCATCCAATTCAATACATATATAATATTATATGTTTGATTTTTATTTTATTTGGAGTTGTAAAGTATAGTATATGGTGAATTTGTGAGATGAAACTTATTGAAGAAATTATATTCTTTCGATCAAGAAATAAACAGACCGATATTTCAAGCAATGTGGTCCGAAAAGTCACAACAACACAACATTTGCCGAAAATTTCAAATATACCATACGAGTATGTAAAAGTAAATTTATATGAAAGCTTATTTATGTTTTGTGCTGTACTTTATGTAGGTGTAGGAATTTTATAAAATATTTTTAAGACCTGATTGGTTGTTATCCCTCTAGTAAATTTGATCAGGAATTCCATTGAAATCGGTTATTTTATCGATGAAATCGGAATTGTTAATAAACGCATCTATAAGGAACGCATTTTAATGTTCGGTTTTATCCGGGATGTTTGATCGAAATTGAAAAGCAAAACATTTTTTTCATACAATCGAAGTATATAAAATTTTTACAAAAAATTTGTCGGTCAATTCAATTGCAAATTAACTCTAACTTCTTTCCATCAAAAGTTAGAACACTGTGGTAATCAAGCAGAAAATGGTTCAGAACGAAAAACTGATCGATTGATAAAATATGAACGCCAAACCTAAAATAATTTCCGATATCACATTTGACGGAACTTAAAAAAAGTGTCAGAAAGGGACGAAGTTGAAAAATCCTTGGAATATCTATGACTGAAAAACATTGTAATCGATAATTCCAAAATTTATCAACGAATTTTTAAATGTAAGAAAACATGTTTCAAAAAAATCCCTAGACTTCAATAGAACTTTGAAATTAGCTTACAAAAAGTCAATGAGTCAATGAGTCAATGAGTCAAATAGATTTCAAATCTTCTTGAGATAGAAAGTAACCCATATGGACTTCCGTCAAGGATAACGCAATCACCCAAGCAAGAACGTGGAAAGTAATACTTTCCGAACCATTATTGCAGCATTGTTAACCACACATTCCACTTACTGCTGGGATAGTTGAAAATGTCAATACTGAAATATCTATGCGTATATATAGTATGTGAAAAAGGTAAGAAAAATGAAAAGAAATGACCACATGTATTATGGTCAGTATACGGTGCGTGTCTCTCCATTAGAGCTTAACCAATTTCCAAGAAGGTCACAAAAACAATCCAAAGAGGTTTGCTTTTCTGATGTTTTTATTTGCGTATCGAGAAAATATATCAGGGTATATATTCTAGAGCTATAGTGTATTATACTATTATAGAATCAATTCCAAATAACACCAACTCCCACGTATGTTTCTCTCGAAATACCTATATTTTGGGTGTTTCCTTTTTTTTTACTAATTGGAGTAATTTATGTAGTATGTATTCAGTAAATATGTGTGATCTATGTTATTTTCATATAAAAATTCGAAATATGTAGATACGTATTATGTTCATCGGTTTTGAAAGATTTCAACAACCTTTTTTCTGATTCAATTCTAGGATTTTGTAGTAAACATTTTTGTGTGTATTTTAAAAATCATAAATATTATAACAAAAACAAAATAAGCTTTTCTAAAGAAAGGATTCATGTTAAGCTGGTATATGATGTGGTTCCTTTTTAATGGATAAATTTCTCAACAGAGAACATCAGGTAGTCTATTCCTTCTATATTGTAAAAGTAAGCTCATATATCGAAACAAAATAAAGTAGTCGAATAGATGATAAGATTTGTTAGATAGATTGTTTAGAAAAGAATTTAGGAATTTTGTTATATTCATCCATTCTATGGAAAAGGTCAGACGGAAAATATGCTTTAAGAAAAGAAAATTTTTAAATACAGATTTCATTTTATTGATGAATATGTATATCAATGGAATTTATTTAATTAATTACTTACTAATGTGTTCAATTTATCAAACCGGGAAATAGGTATACACAAATCGTGGTAGAAATATAAATTGTTTGTTGCCTAACTCAGAAAATGCTTTCCTTCCAGACCTAATTATTTAGGTAAATAAAGCATATTATCAATTATCTAATATATAGACCGAAACGTTTCCAAACCAAAAAAAAAACTTGATTCAATTGGAAATATGTGCGTACATTCCGGGCAACTTATAGAATCATATTTCATTAAAAAGATATTAGTACAAACTTTAAGTGTAATATAGGACTTTTTAGTATTCCTACAATACGATATTCTATTTTAAGACGAGTACGGTGTGATAAGCATTGTAAAATTCTAATAAAGGGCATCACAATCGCAAATCTCATATGACAGTAGACCGCAGTTATCAGCCAGATTTGTGAACAACTTTAGCTTTTTATTAAATATACAAAAATTCACTATCGATCAGTGATTAGATTTCTGTTTTTTAAAGGGAAAATGGTTAAGGAAATCCAACAAAAATATATGCTACCTATGAGAACCCTGCTCCTTCGATGAAAAACATCGGATATTAATTTGATAAATTGAAATAAGCACTTATTGTAATGTAATAAAACATTACACATACTTCTAGTTATAAATCATATTTTAAAACCAAAAATTACTGTAGACATTTTTCGGCGAAAGCTCTACTTTGTGAATGAAAAATAATAAATTGCGAAATGCATTAAAATTACTTGATGCATTTCGAAACTCATTATCGGCAAAAAATTACATTGATTTTGTAATACATGTTATTGGCATGAATTATGAAATCAATGAAAACATTTTAGAAAGAAAGTAAACCAGAACTATTGCATAAATGTTCTGCGACCTAAAAAATAATGAGTACAAAGTATGAATTTTCTGCCTATAAAAATACTGGCTTTGAATAACCAAAAAGTCAGTTTAAAAATATCGGATAGCCATTAACGACTTAAACTAAAGTCGTTACGTTTTTTTTAACAAAAAGTTGAGTCCAGTTAGAAAAAACATGCGGTACGCGGTAGAGTCGTTGCGTTTTTTTTGAAAGAAAGGTGAAGTTCGGTAAAAGATCTTTTGTGAAAAAGAAAATAAAGTTGAAAGGAAACTTCAAAGATTTACTGTAAGAAAAAAAATATAGAGTGTAAGAAAAATTTAGAAACAGATCTAAAGGATCATTTGTGAAAAAGGAAATAAAGTTCAAAGGAAATTTTAAAGTTTTACTGAAAGAGAAAAAATAAAGTGTAAGAAAAATTTAGAAACAGATCTAAAAGATCATTTGTGAAAAAGAAAATAAAGTTGAAAGGAAACTTCAAAGATTTACTGTAAGAAAAAAAATAGAGTGTAAGAAAAATTTAGAAACAGATCTAAAGGATCATTTGTGAAAAAGGAAATAAAGTTCAAAGGAAATTTTAAAGTTTTACTGAAAGAGAAAAAATAAAGTGTAAGAAAAATTTAGAAACAGATCTAAAAGATCATTTGTGAAAAAGGAAATAAAGCTCAAAGGAAATTATGTAAGTCATTTGTTTTCATTACTTTTTTTTTACAACAACCACATTCAAACATCGAAAGCTCCAATCTGGATTCGCGATTCCTCTTCCGAAAGAAATAACTCTATCATCTTCGCAAAACAATTTCCCGGAGAGAGCCACGAGGGTCACCTGAAGGGCCATATTACACAACATTATAATGAAAAATGAAATCAGCCAATTGAGGTAGCCACTGAAGAAATTGTGCAGTTCCATAATATTGTGTTAGAAAATCCAAAACTGAAAGTGCATTAGATAGCTGATATTATGGCCATGAATATATTTAAAACTTCTGACATGAACATTTATGGTTCAAAAGGCTATTCGCAGGAGAGGTGCCATGTTTGCTTGCAATCCATTGTAAAAGCAGTCATACCATATATTCAAAGAAATGCCAAAATTGGATGAATTATACGATAGGAATTAGTTAACTATCTCCAGTATTCTCTAGATTAATCTCCATGCGACTATTACCTGCTTCCAAACATTAAGTAATAGCTCCATATATCGATGATGTATGTAAATATCTATTTTGAGGGGTTAGAAAAATCCTATTATTCGGAAGGAATAACATAACTCGTAAAATTTCATAATGTATCCAGCTAAAAGGAGACTATGTCGAAAAACAAAATGTTTTTATTATTCGTTGTTTTATTTGTACCAGGCTTATTACAAGTATAACGCCCTCATAGATTGAAGAAACACTACCACAATTCAATTATGTAGTTTGGGCTGAAAATCATAAATTGCTATTAGTTTTCTACAATCCCTTCTAGATATCATATCAACCCAACATGTAAACGTGACGGCTTAAATCCTACAACATGAAAAAGCGAATAATTGTTAAACGAAAACGTATTTAGACTTGGAAACGTGTCTCGCTCTTTTAATCTTCTCGTTTAAAAGTTATTTCATCTTCATCCAGAAGGGTGTTTAGGACATCAACATGTTGGCCTCATGAGATATCTAGAAAGTATTGATTTTCTAATTTAAATTCACTAAACTCACGTGTATACTCTTTACAATGATGAATCTAAATTTATTTGCTAAAGCAAAAATTTATCATATGAAAAGAACAAAACGATTATTCTAATCAATAGAATCAATTTCGATTCATAAGTACCTTGAATTTTAATCCATTCACGAAAGCATATAACACGAATTTACGAATGAAAATCCCATCCAATTCGAAATTGACAATTATTGATACAAAGAATTGGGAATCATTTTTGATCGTCCTATACTAAATTGGTTCAAGAAACGTGTTAAGATTTCCGAAACAGCTTTTCAAGACATATCTTGTGTATTTTTTTCTCTGGCATTCGTATTTTCTTGACATTGAAGTTAATTCATAAAAAAGGAAAAAAAGTCACCTAAAATTCATCACACATATCACATATTTAATTGAAATTTAAATTATATTTTTACCATATTGAATACAATCTTATCTAGGATCCTGATTTATGGCCCATAAAAATCTTGAACATAATATTTTAATTTGCAGTCATCATTCTGAAGCACTTATTATAATAAAGTCTGAAGAATTTCATGGAATTTAAACATAATTTAAACGATTTTTTTTTTTTTGGGATTTACCACAAATATTTAAAATCTTCTGTTATTAAAGCAGTAATATTTGCATCGTTTTTAAAAAGTTTTCGAAATTCAATTTAGTCTTTTGAAACGAGAAGATTCCTTACCTTATCTTACCTTAATGAAAGTTACTATTGTTCGAATATTGTAAATCAAACACAATGGAATTTCCTAACAGAAAACTTACGTTTACATAAAAAAAAATTCTTAGATATGATTTAAATTCGGAGTTTTTAATTCGAAAGTTTAATCAAAAAATTTTGAAAAGAATCATATTGAGTGGAAGTCTTCGTTTAAAAGATTTTAAACCATTTCCACTACATGACATTTAACATGGATTTTCATTAACTAGTATAATGCTTCCAATTCTTCATTTTGAAATTTTTTTGGCTGTTCTGAACGCTTTTTTGTTTTCCACGCTAAAATCATCTTTAACCAATTCGCTGCCAAGCCTATATTATATGAAGCCATTCCCATTGCCATTTATATTTTGAATGGTATCGTTTACCAAAATTCTGTTATTAGTTGGTAAAACCACATATATTATCATACATAATCATTTGCATACATAAAATCAAAGACGAGTATAGTCGCCGTTGGCAATTGGAAGGCAACAGGACTCGACATCCTTTTTTGTATTGTTTAAGAAGAAAAACAAATCGAGAATCGCGCAGATGGATGAGAAAAAATAAAAATGCAGTAAAACAACACACAAAAAATTTGCTTATTCAAAAACCTGTATGTTATAACATATTGAAAATAGGACGAGTATACTTGTCAACGCATAACACTCTGCCAAAGACGAGTATACCCGTCCTTGGCAGCGAATGGGTTAAAAAGGTAGAAAACATTATCTGTATGTTCGTTCAGATATAGCGTGTTCGCCAAAAATAACTTCACATAAATATCAAATACTAAATATTAAAGCTTACTAGTACTTAAAATTAAAAGTATAACCGTTTAAACTTACATGCAAACGATGACTTTTAATTTACATACCAAATATAATTTTGTAAATTTCTATAGTCAAAGTAATCGCAATAAACTTCATAATGAAAAAATCCTTTAAGACTACAGTTTTATCCATAGATTGATTTTGATGAAATTCAACCAATGTATGTAATTTAACTGAAATGATATATCATTATATATATTCTTATTATATATTATTCATCGATGTTTGGTTATTTATGAATGTCCAGAAGGAGTTGTGGTCATTTTTGAACAGCTCCAAAAAAGCATCATTTATCGGTGCGGCTGTTCTTTTCGCTTATTGATCCATTTTCAGTTTTGGAGCGTAACATTGACACTATATTTGTTTTTAGTTGTTTCAGCAATATTGTAATTATTACCAAATTTAATTCCAGAATTTTAGCAGTCAAAACCAAAAATTTCCAAATTTTCTAATTTGTAAATGTTTACAAAATTGCCAAACAAATATATTTTCCTATTTTCATTAACGTTTCCGAGATCAATAAAATGTTTATTTTAATATTTTAATAAAAATTGCAATTATAGACTTTCTAATAACAAAAAAATAGACAATTTTTAATTAACGTTACCTAAAAGCACATTCAACCCCGCAAGGCATAATTTAACATGAATTAATATTAATACATATTATAATATATTTAATTTTAAAATCTGAAACGAAATATAAATTTCCCACAACAGAAAATCAAAAACATTTATTTATGTTGAAAAGCATATTACATTAACTTTTCGAAAAATGTTCCATAAATACCTTTTGGTAATTACAAAACTAAGTGAACTGTAAAAGCAGGACACACAATTAATGATTGTGTGGCACGTCCTTAAATTGAATCACTTGTTGTTAGGTTTGGTTAGATAATAAGGATTTCTATATACAATTTACTATTAAGTATATAATGTAAAAGAAATTCTTAATCGCATTACAGATATTGTGGATCCATTGTGTGTTAACTGTTTTGGGTAAATGTAATGCGAATTTATTCGTTACCAGATCTTTTTGTGTAGCCTTTTCAGGCTAGTGGCAATAAGAAAATTATTTTTTCCAAAAAAAAAAAAAAATACACAAAACCCAAATAAAAAGGAAAAGAAAAAAAAACGAAAGAAAATAATTCCATCTTCCTTAATTGTAACAAGAATAATGACCACTTCACAGCCATATAATGTAGGATAAGAAGGTTAAGTGGTCAGCTCACATATTTAAGGTCAATTTAGTATAGTAGTGAAGCATCTTTCTTTTCCAGTTAATGTTTTCTTTTTCTTGTTAATGAAATTGTTATTAAGTGGATAATTTTATTTACTGAGAATGAAAATTAAGCGAAAGTATCTATAAAATAATAATCAAGCAAATTGTAGAATATTTACTTTAAATATATGCTATTATCTGAATCTAAATGGAATAAAATATTAATCTTATATTATTGTTATTTTGATTAAATCGAATTTGTAATCATTTTAAGAATTTCTGGCACCACAGCCTTGTGTACACTTGTTTTAATATAAACTTTTCAAAGAAAACTTGATGAAGTTTTGGATCAAATAGCAATTAAATAACTTTCACATAACATAAATAATATTATTAATCTTATAAGCATGAAAACAGCCATAAATTTAAACAGTTATGATATTTAACAAGAGGCTACTATAATGCTGTGAAATATAGCACGACTATTCTAATATTAAATAAGTAACTATTGGATCTGGAAATTGAAAGCTATCGTGTTATAATACAAAATAGATGTAGTACTTCTTGCATGTAAATTACAACGAAAACACATTTAATTTGAAGTACTGTTTATAAGCTTTAATATTTAGTATTAGACATCTCTAGTACCATTTTTGGTCTCTGGCACGTTTCCGCCACTAATGATGATATGTTAATAAGTAACTGGCAAGTAGCGGATACTGAAAATGTTACTTGACATTTAGATGAAATGTGAAAAATGCAGTTCCTTATTTGGGGGAAGCGTTACATTTTAGTTTCAATCTAAAGAAAAGTGCTGCAGAAAGTCGTTTAGAAGCTCATGGTCATGGCACGAAATGAGAGCATTCAAAATATTTGCTATAAAGGGCTATCTGAAGTTTGTAAAAGTTTTATTGGCTGCCAGTAAGTACCTTAAAGTATAGTTTAACCAAACATGATGAAATAAATTTTAGTGATTACTTTTTGAAAGCTCTTTTGAAAGCCCCCACATACGTAAAAGATAGAATTATCATCGTTTATTTCATATTTTCAAACCAAAATAACAAAACACATTAGATGTGACAACTTTTAAAAATATATCAGGAAAATTTGTTTTAGCGTAGAGATTTATGTATTTGATTATCTTTGGTTTAACCATATTGGCTTCAGATTTTTTTCAAAGCCTTCGTAGTTTTTGACAAAAGAAAATTTGTGTAGTCAGACATAGCGACAATTTTCTATTGTATTACAATTAAGTTAAATACATAAAAAGTAAAACCTGAAAAGGAGATACCCTCTTAAAGATTGCTATTTAAACCATATTTTTTAAGAAATACATCCCTAAGTACGACACAAAATTTGAATTGCATACTTTTGTAACTTCCAAACCATTGCACAAGGATTTATCGGAAAATTGAGTTTTGAAAAAAAAGATAATAATGATAAGTAAACTGCAAAATTGCATATAACAATAATTTTCTATCTGCCATAACTTTATAGGGAATAAACCTAAAATATTGGATACACAAAAGTTAGGTCTCTTTTAAAAAAAATATAAAATATTATCGCACTTACCATAAAATCATGCAATAAGTCCTTAAATTTATGTTAGACCTTTGAGTAATATTTTACCTGATAATAGGTATTAAAATTGTCCTACTTTATGAAAGATTTTCAATTCCTGCTACCTGCCTTAAAACCTCCATTATATACCAATTTTTCGAACATTATAGATAAAATTTATAACCATTTTCCAAATTCGAATATAATTCATTTTGTACAATATTGATGAACAATTTAAATTTTATCTATTTTCAAATTACTTACAAAATTACAATTTTATGGAAATTTATTTTGCAATGTTTTTACATTATTCACATTTTCGAAAATTAAGGAAA
Organism: Xylophagus ater; assembly: GCA_963422695.1. Taxonomy (NCBI): domain Eukaryota; kingdom Metazoa; phylum Arthropoda; class Insecta; order Diptera; family Xylophagidae; genus Xylophagus; species Xylophagus ater. Next base: position 48,520,482 of record OY730478.1, on the reverse strand, counting down.
ATGTGGTTTTTTATGTTTCAAAAAAAAAAAATTTAATTTGTTGTTAAAACCATCAAAAATAATTTCAGGAAAGAAAAAGAAAATTTCGAAAAGCAAACGATATACAATTTAAATTATGTAAAAAAAAAAAAAACTTGTAAATTAAAAATGTTCCAGAACTGGATTAAAATTAATGATAACGACGTGCTAACCTTAAATATTGTTGAAGGACCCTTTCGGAATTCACAAGAATATCAATGAAGTGATAATAACGTAAGTGTTACTTTTAAATTCCATTACGCATTTAGTCACGTGCCATCTACATTTTTCATTCTCAACAAAAATGAACCGAAATTGCAGCTTTCCTTAAAAGAAAAGGAAAATATTAGAAGAAAAACTAAAATCGGTACATTGCCAATCTATTGATTTATAATTAAAATCGCAATAGACATATGTTGCTCTAACTTTTTGTGAACCAAAAATTTGGAAGAAATCAATCAAAATGTTTTTTGCTACACATTATTTAGCTTACACAGCAATATTACTACTCGTAATAATATATCCTATCCTAGAATGGGTGAGAGCATAAAAATCTAAAAACAATTATTAAGAAAATAACTGCAAAACAATTACACCTTCTTTTTAAATAGTAAGGACGAACAAATTATATAATTTCCGAGTAGTACAGTCTCAGATCAAAAAACTTTCAGGAACCTAGTATATGTATTTTCATAAATTTGCATCAGGAAATTCAAAAATTGCCTATTTTCATGCGCATATTTAAATTATTTTTGATGATAACAAACGGACACTATAATAATATCTGTATTTTATACGATAGGGTTTAGAAATGTTTTTAAACAAGCAGAAAAGAATACTTCATTGGAAACCGGAAAACTTTACCCCACCTATCACCCATATTTTCGATACTTACTAGCCAATTTTCGTTGGCCTTTTTTTTAAATGGTCGCACAAGTCAACTGTCTTTTTACTTGACTTTTAATAATGATATTAGGAATTTCTGGATTCCTTTCATTCGAATATATAGAATATATCCGCAGGCTCTATTATTTTATGTTTTGTTTTTCAATATGTCATCCAATAATAAGTGTTGCGTTGTAAGTCTTTTTTTTTTCGGTTGTTTCGAAATTCTTCATATGGTTCGATGATTTTTTATTTCATTTCTTTTGTGAAATCATCCCTTGAAGGTCTGGATGAACTATTTTTTTTTTCTTTATAATAATACATGTTATCCCTTTCCTCAAGATGCCTTTTTCTTTTGCTGGGACATTTTGTTTGTTTATTTAAAAATGAAATATTTTGGTTCGGGTCGACCCTTGGGGCATATAAATAAATGAAGAATTGAATTCGGGGACCATAAATCAACAAAAAACAAACAACAAAATTCAGATACTTATATATGAACATATTTTATTTTTTATATAAATAAATAAAATAAAATTACTAAAATTTAAATAAAAAAAACTCGGATGATAGTAAAAAATATCTATTTTGAAAGATTTTAGGAAAACAAAATTAAATACAATTTTATCGTTCTGGATAGATAGGTTGTTTGAATAATCATCGAAAAGGTCCTCAAAGAGCTACTATATATATTTGCATTTAAATTTGATTATCAATCAATCGGTTATCCTTTTCAAAATATATCATATTGCAATATAATTCTTTTGCAATATAAAAATGTTTGTCTTTATTTTTGTTGCAAGAAACTTTATTAAATTTTGAAATATTAAATAAGACTTTCCACATGTGAAGCGTTTTATTTTGCATCTAGATCAGTGTTTCCCAACGTGCGGCCCACGCCCCACAGGGGGGCAATTTGATTGTTATGGGGGGCAATTCGAAAATGGAGATGACGCGATTTTAACCCTTTCGCTCCGGGCCATTTAAATGCAATGCTAGATTTCGGTGCCAAATTTAGTTTCTTAAGTGAACAATTCAATTTTTTGGGAAACACTGATCTAGATGATTTTTTATTTTTTAAAAATATATTTTACCGATATTAAATAATTGTTTGACCAGCCAAGAGAATTATCAATCAAGGCTCAGCTACTGTTTAGACTGTTAAGATGTTGCCGGGACGTATCTAAAATTGTATGACTTTTATTTAGGTCATATTAGTTTTCATAACTTAACATGGCGGACTATTTTCACTAAGGCTACCACCAACGAAAAAGTCCTTGGCGCGGTATCATAAAACCCTTAGTCTAATTTTAGAAAACATTTAGCGTGTTAGATTTAAGAATAGTTAGTCAAGATTGATTTATTTTAAGTAAAGGCAGTTATGCGTAAATTAAAATATTGTTCGAAGTTAAAGTCGCTTTAAAATTATAATTTGAATAACGGTATTTAGCCCTCCTTTAAATATTGAAAAAATATTAATTTAATTTTAATTTTTAATTAATTAAAAGTAAAAACATTATAACAAGGATAATCGTGTGAAGAATAGTTCGAGTAGTAAAGTTTACGTAAATTCAATGAAATAGAGCCTATTTTAGGTTACCAATGTCCAACCAAAATTATTTGTCGAATCGCACTTATGTGTGTAAAAAGTGAATCAAAATTTTTTCTTTTACATTAGATTTTTTGTTAGTAAACATTTTTTAATAAAATCTAATATACAGCTGTATGCATATTTCAGAAGTCCCAAAACCGCAGATTGAATATAGCTGTTTAAGTCCATTTCATTTTGACATCGTATATCAATGGCGATCATTTTCTTCACAAAAAAATATTTGTGATACCCTGTTCACGACCTATTTAAAATCTACTATGTAATGTAACTAAACCCTAATAATTCCCTTTGGCATCCAGAAAATATTTTAATTGGGTGGCATTTGAATTTCTTGAACTTATTCACAAGTTACCCCGGACTGGAATATGTACTTCACTTGCTAGGAAGTGTTCCTTTTCTGGTATGTTAATTTAAATTCCAGGTTTAATGAATTTCTGCGACGATTTTCGAAGGGTCCATACTAAATTTACTTCTAGTTTAAAGCTACTAGATCAAATTTAATTAAATTTGTTTTTGTTCTTTTCGATTACTTCCTCACATTTTTCGAATAAATTCAATTAGAAAATCTAGAAAACTAGAAATTCTATGAACCGCCATCCAGTTAAAGTTTGTCTGAATCTAGTTTAAAAAGTTTTACTGTGTGGACAATTGTAATATTGTATATTTGTTTACAATCTTGAGTTTAATTTCATCATTAGCAGCTTTAATAAATCGATCCATAGCAGAACTCATTTGATATTTAACAACGCAATCAGGAATTAAAACAGGTGGGACTTGATGCTTCCTAAACCGAAAATTCTTTACTATGACATTATGTTCGTTCATTTTGGTATATACTTCCGTGAATTGTTTTAAACTTTCCAAGTTCACTCTTAAATATGAGTATAAATTTATATTATTTGAGTGACATAATTAGGAAAATAGATGTCTCTGATTGATTAGTCTTCCAAGTGTTTTAAAATATTATCTCGAAAATATATCTTAATCCATTTTCTAAAATCCAATAAAAAACCGAAAATTCTCTTTATCAAAATGATCTGTGAAATGTCCTTTAAATTGTTCTTAAAACATTTTCTTCCTAATTCCTTCTCCTCCCTCTCTGCCTCTTATACTAAATACAATATTATAAATTTATTTGAAATTATCATTTATCAAATACCATTCAGTTATACAATTTTAAATTTGAAAATAAATCATGAAATATCCAATTTATTTGCCCAATCAGATAAATATATGAAATTGTTTTACGGTTTTAGGCAAAATTCCTTTTTCTCATTTTATTCATAAAAAAATTCTTCAGGGGAAAACTTGAAAAACCGCAAAAACTTTGAAGTCGACAATTTCTAAATCTATATTCTCTTCCAGCTAAGATGAAAAACGAAACGAGCTATAATGCAAAATCACGATGGAAACTTCTATACATATCGATCATATTATTTCATTAAACAATTTGAATTTTACAATATTTCCCACGAAAATCTAAAAACTTTTGTGCGAGCTTTCAAAGTCCTAATCTGTCCAAGTTAATATTTTCTTGAAATATCCTGAAATAAACATTTTTACACGTATTAAGAATTATATTGATTGGAAAAGTAATCATACACTAAAGTTTTGACATCTTACATCTTTTTCATAATGCCCATTGTTTCGTTCTTATTATTTCAAAACTAAGTTTTTAGCTTGATATTTTGTTTTATCTTTTTCAACCTTTTCAATGTTGTTTGGACAGTGGAAGTTAATCACATGAATCTTGCCACATAATTTCATAAATATTGCTTGAAAATTAACTTCCGCAAATATCATGTCCCTCTGCAAAACCTGTATCCATCCTCAATCACCATAGTGAAAAACAACACACATCTATTACTGCATACATCAAACGAATTTTATTAAAATTCGGGAACGCATTTCTATGTCATCGTAAATTTAAATTATGATATTAATAGGAGGTAAGCAAAGTTCAGAAATCTCAATTGGTTCAAAAAGTTTTGAATTTTGTACGACATCTATCGGAAGTTATAGTCAGATTCGATTCCTGAAGTTTAGGGTCAATCGAACCGAACTTCTATTAGAAGGTTCTTATGTGGTAAAAGTACTCTGAAAAATTTTCATTTAAATTTCTTAACCACACGACTCCATTGGACTTATTTCAATACATAATTTTAGTCGGACTGAAAAAAAGTATAATGGAGACTCGAAAATTTGGACTTTTTATCAGTCCGACTGAAATTATGTCTTGAAATAAGTCCAATGGGGTCGTGGGGTAAAAAATACTACCCCAATATTATTTGCATACAGATAGACAGGTAAACAGACATTGCATAAGAGTGCTTGAAATAATTTAGAATCTTTTGAAACGTGAAGATTCCAGTAACTTATATACGTTGTATAGAAGTTCAAAAATTCTGAAAAATCTTATTTATTTCGATTTCACTTAAACGAAATGAATAAATATTTGATAAAGATTTTAAGACAGTAAACCAGGATCATAAGCAGTTCTCTTTTCTTTCTAGATTTCTGTTAAGTTTTTATGTCGTATTTTCTGTCATTAATATCTTTTTTTCCTTAATTAGATCGAATCGTATATATATATTCTATAACTTAGTAATTATTGACTATTATTATAGTTTAGATATCAAAATGTTGGACATTTATAAATGACGAAAGGAATTTGAATGATGTTCAAGTTGACAACGAGAAAATCAATCCATATCACATATGATTAAAGGTCAAGAGTATCATGGTTATCAACATTTTCCCTACCATCAATTATTTATTTCGTTATTCAATCGTATTGTTTGATTATCTTCTCCAACAATAATAATTAATTCTATGTGATTAATTTCAAGTTGACCTCATCATTATGTTGTTTTTATATCAATTTTTGTTTTACCAATGTTAATGAGGAATGTAATTTAGCTTTAATGAAATAATTATTTATTATATATTTTAAAATACTGTGAATTTTGATTTAAATAACAATTTAGGTGGGTTTTCAAAAATGCCCAGGAACAAAATGAAAAAACAAAAATTGGAATTGAAATGAAAAACAGATATCCATACATAAAGCTATAATATAAAATTGCTTAAGGAGTGTTATGCTCTAGACAGATCTCTGATTTTAATTACAATAATTATTTTTTAATGATACTTCTGCATGGGTCATCCAGAAGTATCACATCTTCTTTTTTTCACAATGATCATTATTCTTGTCATTCCAAAAGGTTCAAAAAATTACTATTTTATTTATAATTTTCAGAATAGAATGTTTATTCATTTTGATTCAGTAAAATTAATTTTTTTAAATTGTTTTTAATAAATTTTAAGGAATGTTTAAAATAATAAAAATTTTCCTCCTTTTAAGAATTTATGTGAAAGAAGAAAACATGTCAAAATCACATACAATTTTTAAAATGTTCAAATGTAGATGTAGACAGTGTGAAGCAAAAATTTGGGACCTCTTCACAATTTCATTTGAAAATTGAAAAAATAATGATGTTTGAAATATATACTTAAAATTGATCATCATTAGGTCATTATCGAGTTTTAATGACCGATTGGGCAATAATGAGCATTAAAATCGGTGATCTGTCTAGGATAGTAAACAATTTGTTGTAAATCGAGGTGTATTATTGTATTGGATATATTTCAATTTAATACCTATTACACATAGGATTACAACGAAGAGTTTAATACCGCAAGGAAATAGTTCTATATGAGACGTATTTAACAAATTAGCAAGAACTCAGTGCAATGCTGACTAATATCTCGAAACAATTAATATTCAAAGTATATAATTTTTCATATTTCACAGTTAATATGATAAACATTTCTATTTAACTAGCCAACTAAAATCGTCGAAGTCAAGAATCAGAAACCAGAAACTTCTCGTAAACCATCGGAGCAAGCACTTTTTAAACCGTTTTATTTGCCTAACTAAACCATACAATTGTTTATTAGATTTCTCTACGCTTCTTGTGAATGTCCAATATGTATGTACAATAGTTTATCAATCAGACTTAATTTTATCCTATTTAATACTCAAAATTGTTCCATTACGAAAATTACTAATTAAAAAAGCGTTCACGTAATTAGAAATACCATTGCTAATATAATTCGTTTGTCGTAAGTTTTAATTTTCAAAGATTTCAAATTAATCAAAGTAATTGGCGAAAAACGAAATTTAGTAATTAATAGTAATTTTCATTAAATTCAAGTAATTCCATAGAAATATGTTTGAATACATATTTTTAACAATACTCTACACTATATCGTCTAAAGTCTACAAAGTCCATTGTTTACTTTCAAAATGTATTCGCAAAGAGAACAAAAGATTTTTCTTTTACTTCACTTTCAGAAATATTTACATTGTTGTTTTATGGAAAGAAAAACTAGAGTAACAGAAAAGAATAAGTACTTACATTTTCATGCAATTGTTATCTGAACAAATACTGGCACTTTAAAGAACCAATTTTCGTTTAAAACACTATAAATAAAGAAAGTTGAGCCAAGTAAAAGTATTTTGTATAGTGCTGCTCCTTAACTTCACAAAATAAAAGTTATTCATAAAATCGTTTATGCTACATAAGAATGAGGATAAGTGGTTTCATATTGGAAGCAACACACACTTAATGTTATTTACATCGTCATCATAATTCGTACTGGAAAATATCAAAAATAACATAATATTTATGCTGATACTACAGTACAGTATGTCTTTATACTTAGCTGATACTATGTCGTTCGGGGAGGTAAGTATATATTTTTTTATTTTTCAATATCACAATAAATTTAAACTAGAATTTTTCCCTCTATAGAAGAAAAAGTAAATCTTAATAATATGACAAACAACGTTTCAGTAACTTGGAAAAACCCGATATGGATATGCAGTACATATAGGCATATAGGCATATACTACAGTAAATTGATACATTTTTGTAATATATGGGAAAGAAAAACATTTTGGGATGGAAAATTTTCCAGCTATTTTAAAGATTATTTCTGTAAAAAAAAAAATAACACACAACATATGGTAACTGGTAACTGGTAACCATCGGCTATAGGCAGATATAGCCGATGCTAGAAGTGGACTGGTAGTTAATAAATCTATAGCTCAATGAATTATCTCTGAGAAAAAAGAAGCAAAAATTATAACATTTTAAAGTTTTTTCTCCATAACTTTTATTTCGTCTTCTTGAAATTGCCTCTAATTCACAGGTATGCTGAGACTTAAGCTCATAAATTTCTTCTCCAAATTTTCTTCAAATCGGTTTTTAAAATATATCGAAAAAAGTTTACAAACAGGCGTCTTTTTAGCTAAAATTATTTCTTTCTCCACTATCCTTAGACCGATTCTACTGAAATTTTGCATATTACCGCCTATTTATATAATCAATGTATATAAATAATTTAAATAAAATTGCTTAACAAATTTTCAAATTAAATCTGAAAAATGATAAAAAAAGCGACAAATTTTTCTGATCACCCTGATTTTGCCTTTGTAATTTCGCTGCCGCTCAGCCGATTTTCTTGAAATTCAAAATCGGTAGTACCTACCATAGGGCATAACCAACGGATATAAATTAAGAAATATTGCAGTTTTGTTCGGTCTTGATTAACAAAAGCAAAAATGTCCGTTAATCGGAAGTATTAATACAGAAACTACTTTAATTTGTTTCATCTTTACATATTGGGTAAATATACCATATTGCCGGTAGTGACACAATTGTGGCCATTCTATCAAAGAAATCTTTGTCCTTACCCAGCAACTCCATTGGACTTATTTCAAAACTTATTTTAAGTCTACGGGCGCCATTTTGAAGACATTAAATTTGTAGGTGGGCAGTTGATGTCCTGACATTTTATTTATAAAAATGCCGTTGATGAAGAAACAATAAAATTTTTGCTGCATAAATTTATTATAAAAATACTTTATATATGTTGTTTCAACTAAAAATGCATTACGGTTGACAGGAAAGAATGAATATTTTTTTATAAAAAAAGGATTCAACTAAAATCATTTATATTTCTAAAATTTTCTCATAAAAAAATTTGTTTTGAAAAAAATTTTCGAAATTTTTCAAATATCAATCCTTCACGGAATTGTAATTAGTAGAAACCAGACTCGAGATATCAAAAATTTCTCAGAAAAATGCATTAAGGTAGGTCAATGCAATAAAGATTCTTTCTCAAATCCATCCCATGATCATTACGAGTATTTCTAGTATTTTTTCATAAAATGATACGAATTTTAAACCAAATTTATTTTTAAATGAAATGAACAAATTGTATACATTTTATTGCTGTCATATGAAGGCTCCAAATTAATTTTTTCTAAAAAAATCTCTAGAAATTAAAAATATCTGAAATATCGAGAAAAACCTATTGCAATTACATTCATTTGTATGCATTCAATTCATTGCCACCATTTTTAATTTCAATATGTCAAAAATAAGTCTCGAAAAAAGTCTTACTTAAAAAAGTCTATATTTATGTCTGACTTTATGTCCGACTGAAATTATGTCCAATTTTTAGAGTCTCCATTGGATTTTTTTTCAGTCCTACTGAAATAAGTCCAATGGAGTCGTGTGGTTATCCTTATCCTTATCATAATGAAATCAAAATTCTTATTTCGCCTTTTTCAGTGGATTAGGCAATTAATTCTTGGTAGTCGAAGAAAATTTCGAGCCTCTTAAGAACACACCCTGATGATTACCAGGACTTTCTTGATAGTATGAGTATATATCACATAATGGGATTACAAGCAAAGCACAGAAATCGGAAAAATCTTAGTAAGAAATATTCCCAAATTGGAAAAAAAATTTTCATTTTGAAAATAACCACTAAAGTCTGAATAAGATACGTAATACCGTATTTTTTGTTTAAAAAAATATTGAATATTCTTTGCCATTTTTAAATCCATACCACGTGGATTCCATGGAAAATACAAAAAAAAGAAAAATTGGTAGATTTAAAATTGCGCCCCTTGAATTCATAATTATTTACTTTTATTATAATATTTATTTTGGTGTAACCTTCATCGTTCTGACCCTTTTTTCGATACAAATAAAAAGCATAAAAAATTAGGAATATTTTCCTATCCTCCAGGCACTTGTTTCTTTTATTTCGAATGGTGTTCATAATTTTCTATGGTTTTCAAATCCTCTTTTCATAGAAATTATTACGAATTCGCTAATATTGAACAAAAGAATTCTTCATATACTTCGAAGAGGTTTCTTTACACTAAAATAAATATATATATTTTTTTTCGTTTTCTTGAGATTACAGGAAAATTTTATTTTCTATTTTTCGTTTCAATTTCCATTTACAGGAAAGAAAAATCTTTTTCCTTTTTATTTTGTTTTTTTGTATATGATGGCAAAATTCATTCGCTTTTCTTTTTTCTTTTTTTTTGGAAAGATTTAAATTTTTGAACGTGTTTGTCATGCAAATTTAGTGCTATCTAAAAGAAGGCTAAACGAACATATTTCTAACAGATTCATAACTGAAAATTTAACGAACTAAAAATGAAATGCAAAATAAAGAAAAAAAATTCGTTTGTTTAGGAGAAAAACCATTCTGTTTACTTAAAAATATGAAAAATGACGTCAATTCGGGAAAACTTAGTTCAATTTTTCATTTTTCTTTTAAAAATTTATTAACACTGAAAAATTTGAATAAATATTTCATAAAATAAATTTTAGAATAAAGTACTTTCGGCTAACATATTTTCACATAAGACCGTGTCGTTTGTCAATCTCGGAATCTGCAAAGGAATATATAGGAAGGAACATATCGCCATATGAACTGCACACAAATTTTATAACAAATATTCTTCAAATTTTCAAATAAAAACTAGAATAATAATTCATCCTTAAAATCAATAGTTTTCTTTTTAAAATATAGTACCAGTATAGAACCATTGGCGTGGTGTATAAAGCGCAGAGGAAGCAGAGTTCACCCAGATAATTTTAAAATAATTTCAATTAGTAATTTTGATTTTAATATATTCTTAGTCTATTCTAGTTTCAAGAAGTCGTTTTCTTCAAATTTCAAAAATTGAAATACGAAACATTTTGTATACTAATATAACAAAAAAATCTGCACTAACCTTTTCAGAAAAGAAGCCGCTTTTAAAAAGAAGCTCCTATAAGAAAAAGAAACGATTTTAATTAATAAAAAAGAATTTAGTTTAAACAAATTTATTTACCTCTCCTTTTCATGTTGATCAACGATAGCGTTTTTACTTCTCTTTTCTAATGGCGCTGAAGATGGGCCTAAGTCTCTCCAAACAAACAGGACATTTTCTAAACAGAACAGTTTTGGTAACCGACAAGAAGTCATGTGTAGACATACTATACCATATATTAATTTATTTCAAAAATTAAAATATAAAATCGAACATGTCTCAATCTCATATTTCAAAGAAAACCGCAATGTAATTAATATTAATTATTATTAATTACTACGTAAACTATAAAGTCTGTTAGTCTACAGAAAATCTTGTCATATTACAATTTTCAACAACCATATATAATTAGTGTTATTATAGTTTTACCAAATTCAGACACTTTGTGATTGGTACTTTATCGATTTAAATAAATAAATAGCTATTTGAAATGGAATCTGTGGCCATTTAGTGGTCCTAGACCAACGATTTTTTAACTGGTCCGCGGACCACTAGTGAGCCGCTGATACCATTTACCGATAGACCGCCGCTTGTTTAAATATCTGTTTTGCTAATGCCATATATTATTATTGGGACGGGTGAAAATTTTGTTCAAGCCATATCGCAGCTTTTGAAATTCCGGCAGTGTGACGTTTTATCATACAAGCTTTTCTCGAAGATAACATGGATTTTCCATAAGAAGTTGGAATAGTATCCATCATTAAAAGCCGTGATTCGTTCCATGAATTAAAAGGACTCCATTTTCATTCAAACAAACGGTTGCCAACGGCTGAGATATCTTGAATAAATAAATAAATTTTGGTCAACCTTTGACTGTAGTACACTAGAGAGATAAAGAGCATCCAATCTTTGTTTGACCTTTGAGACAAATTTATATTCAACGCGCGATATTTTATTTTGAAAATTAAAATTTTTTGATATAATTTTAATTAAGTGGATATTGCACACGAACTAATCATCAGACCAAGCCAAAAGTTTTTGACATACCATACTGACATAGCCGGATGATCTATAGACGAAAAAGGTTTTCAGAACTCTTTGAAGTAGGGCAGATGGTTGAAACAAAACTATTTCCAAAAATTTCACAGTAGCTTATAAAATTTTAAAAGCAAAGTATAATTTCTTAAACTAACAGGAAAATATTACTTTGTTTAATTTCCCTGTGGAGAATAAATTGCATTTTCATAAAACCAACATTTAAAGAAAATACAAGAAAATACACATATGTATGTATTTTATAGCTCAAGGAAAATGCACCTCAAACACACAAGAAAATTATGTTCAAAATATTCTTCAAGAAAAACTTTTATACATAGTTTTTTTCATAAAAAGCATTTTCCAAGATATTAATTTTAACACAAAAATGTCCGCCTTGTACGTAAAGAATAAGTTCTGCATTCAATTTTGAAAAGATTCTAAAAATGAGATAAAAGCAAAAGTCAGAAAAATTTACGTAATTTTAATGGAAAAGAACATATTTAAAGAAACTGAAAACAATCTAATATAATGTAATTTTTCAGACATTTAAAGTGCTTTTCCAGGATTCAGGAAAATAACTTAGAATGCAGGAAAATTAATTGCCATTGATAAATTTGAAATTTAGGGCTAGTATAGGAACTAAGTGCAATATTTTTTGGATGGAGTTTAGGGCATGGCGTGATTAATTACTTTCCGAGGTTTGTGAACAAGTGAGTAGTTGAGGCCTTAAGGTAATTAATTCCTTCCTATGTAAAAAAAACTTTTTAAGCAAAATTGACCAATTTCCAAGAGAAAAAACTTATTATATGAAAGAATAAGAAGTAAAAAGATAATAAGAAATATTTTCTTAAAAATGCATATGATTCTCTCTAGCTTTCTATCATTTCTTTTAGATTACATTATGTTAGCAAAACAGAGATAGAAATAGATTTATCTTTATTAGACAATTCTAACACTTATGTAAAAAAATGAGAATCACTATTCATTCAGGAACTAACACTTAAAATATTAACAGAATTTCTCTTCTAATTTTTATTCGTACACGCTCCAATGCTTGAAAACGTGTTGGGAGAATGCAATATTTATACAAATATTAAGTTAAAAGAAATTTCTTTGTTTCATTCTTTCTTTAGTCCAAAATCCATAAGACTATTAATGCTCCCGCTTACTACAATTATCTTATAGGAAGCACGTTGTAAAATAGAATATATTTGATTTATAGGTTACTTCATTCTTTCTAATGAAAAATTTGTAATTTTCTTTCCTTATTTGGTGCGTAATTTTTTGTTTCTGTCATTTTCAAACAAAGCATTGTGAAGATCGCGTCTAGTTGTCCTTTTTAAACTTTATTATTCTCTTAAATGAAGGAATTAATTTTTTTTGCGTTGAATATTAAAAATTTGTATTAATTTTGTTTGCATAATTTATTTACTTGTTCAATCCATGCCCTGATGGAGTTGGTCCACTGTTCATTATCCATGATTTAGTTTAAGCTTTAGTTTTAAAATAAAAGTTAGAAAAAAAAAGAATTTGGCTTCGTAATGAATTTTTGGTATGCATTTGAAGAGAGAAAATCAAATCTTTAGATTGAAATGAAAAATTACGAAACAAGAAATTGTGAATATCCAAGAAGAATAATTAATTAAAATTTGCAAAAAGTGAAGAAAACTCGTAAAAACTAAAGTAAGAAATTCATAGATTTTTGTACTACTTAAAAGATATAATTTAGTCCTGATTGTATGAAATTAATTAGCAATGAACTAAAGATATGCCCTCGACTAGGACAGAAAATAATTTAATCCTTTTCTTACTTTAAAAAATTTAATTTCTATAAAATCTTGCATTAAATTCAAAATGCCTGTGAAAATATTTTAAACTGAATTTTAATATTTTCTTGAAATTATCTTTTCGTCTTGACTTAACAAGTATTTTGGCAAAAAAAAAGCAAAAGAAAATACAAATTGTGTTGACATCGTGTTCTTATAAACATTTCAAGCTATAAAATCATAATTTTCATAATATTTTATTAATTCAAAATTATGTAAAATAATTTCTGAACTAGAAACACGTAAAACACAAAACAAGAGATACCCTTTTCAACACGACTTAAGTTGTTTTCATTGAAATCAATATTAAATGGGATTAAAGTATTTTATATAATTAATTGAAATTAATATAAATAGAAGAGTGTTTTTTTTTCTTTTGTAGAATTAAAATATCACTTGAAATATTCTTAAGCCTTATTAAATTTACTTACCATATTCTATACATATGTTTTTTGGTTGAAATTAGTTTAGAACCTTATTATCTAATCATTATTTTGAGTGTGAAGTCAATAAAGAATATAATAAAATTAAATAATTAAATTATATAATAATTAATTAAAATAAATAAATCAAAGAGTTTTTTATAAAGAAATCTGTGTAAATCTAAAAAAAAAAATTAGCCTGTGTCGCTGACACGACCGCTTTTTTGCGTGATAATGTCAAACAACATCCAGCTTCTAAAAATACATGTTTAGTTTACTATATGGTTATTAGTGTTCAAGCCAAATTATTTATTAGAAAGGACCGGCAGTGGGCATACCCTTCTTAGCGATCTCCACCCGCTCGGCTTCCTTGATCTACTCTATCGATTTGAGCACGTTTCGTCAATTTCGAGTTGGGTGAATCAGCCATTGTAACGTGGTGTTAGAGTTAGTTTCCACTAAAATTTGCTTATACGCTCACAACACCGGAATCCAAATATCTATTTAAATATGTATCACTATTCACCCAGGAAAATGGGTTTATTTAATCCTTTCGAAGTTAACTGAGTATCCGAAATTGTACTGAAACTATTCGCGCTTTCCCACCCCTTGTATAACTATCGCACCTGGGACATCTAGTCACGTAGAGCGGGATTATTATTTTCATAAGTCAACTATCACTGAAGCATTACTGAATATTTTACTACTTTCACTAGCAAGTAGTTAAGCTGTACAAACATTTCTAATACTAGGTCATTGAACACAAAACCGCCAAATTATAAGCATTGTTCAAATTTGAAAATACAATGCGGAGAAACATCTGAAACAGCATGATTAAAACATTCCCATCTAACTCAGGGATTGGCTATCTTCTGAGGAAGTGCGAAATATTGGGTATCGCAAAAAGTTCGTGGATTTTTTCACCAACATTCAAACACATTTTTATTACATTTTAAATTAATTTTGTTAAACCAAATATGTGACGTTTTGATCGATAATCTTTTTCCATTTTTCTGGTATAACCATTACGCCATCACTGTAGAATTTCTTGGATTTCTGGGCGAAAAACTGAACCAAGTGATTTTCACAGGCCTCTTTTGAAATCACTTTTACACCATTAAAGGAATTCTGCAGAGACCAAAACAAATGGCAGTCAGATGGAGCAAGGTCCGCACTATATGGTGGATGCATCAAAACTTCCCAGCCAAGCTCTCTCAATTCTTGCCTAGTCATTAAAGGTGTGTGTAGTCATGATGGTAGGTGACGCCTTTCCAATTGATCGATGGTGGCCGCTTTACCTCACTTGCATGCTTTACTCGCATTAGTTGTTGACAGTAGAGAGTGGAATCAATCCTCTGGCCAGGTTGGAGCAGTTGATGATGCACGATTCCCTTCCAATCCCACCAAACACAAAGCATTTGCTTAAGTGGGTTAGTCCTGGCTTTGCCACCGTTTGTGCAGCTTCATTCTTCTTGGACCACGATATTCTTCGCACATTATAGTCGTATGTGATCCACTTTTCATTATCTGTTATCAATCTTTTCAAAAATCGATCGATTTCGTTTCGTTTCAGCAACGATTCGTAGATGGAAATTCAGTTCATTCAATTTTTCACTGTTAATTCATGTGTAACCCAAATATCGAGCTTCTTATTGTATCCAGTCTTACGGAAATGGTTCAAAACTGTATTTTGATCAATCTCTATTTCCTCAGCAATGTCATAAGATGAAATGTGCCGGTCTTGCTCAATTTTTTGGAGAATATCATCGACTTTTACAATGATTGGCCTTCTAGAGCGCGGCGCATCTTTAACATCGAAATTTCCAGAGCGGAAACGAGCGAACCATTTACTTGCTGCTGATTTTGATAGAGCATCTTCACCATAAACACTACAAAATTTTTCAAAAACCTGCGAAGCTCTATCGCCTTGGTCCAAGTAACATTGTAAAATACAGCGAATTTTTCAGAATTTTGGCTGATTTTCAAAACCCAATTACCGCCATTACTTCTGACTGATTTTCACAATTTTTTTTTTAAATATTCTATGAAATGTTGCCTTTCAATCGCGCTATAATATAACATGATAGGGTTAGAACTACTAAAGTTATGCGGCTCTAAAGCCATCTATTGCAAAAAAATCCACGAACTTTTTGCGATACCCAATATAAATCAGAGAAAAAATTTAAAACTGAGAAGCTAAGAAATTTCCTAAGGAGTGTAAGTAAATGGGACTCGCAGTAGAAAGATTTCGTCAAGTTACTGTGAACGGGTGGAACTTTAGCGTCACTTTGTTCCCACTAAAACTAAACTAAACTAAACTAATGAACTAACTACAATATTTTGACTTCCATGAAATAAACTAAAAAGAAAAACTGGTTTAAAATTCTAAAAATAAAAGGATACTTGGTTTTGTTTTTTTTTTTAAATATTTGAAATCCTTTTTTCAGGAATTTGCTTGATTTTTGGGTTAAATTGAATAAAAAATGTTCTCCCAACTTCATATCAAAATATAATGGAATGGATTTGAGCAACAGAAATAGAATCAGTTAACTGTGAAGTGGGTATTAATTAAATATAAAAAAAAGTTATATCCGTGTTCAAGAACACACTTTATCTGTATCGAAAAATATTCTGATTTTGAAAGGCATTATTTTTATTTGTAATAAAATTTTATTTAATTGAATTCAATTCTTTTCAAGCATTGGAGTGGATAATCCTTTTAAAGTACGTTGTTGATCTATGCAAAAAAAAAAATGTTTGATGAATTGGTTTTTAAAATATTTCTATATCTATAAAATTGGTTGATAGCCAGGTACTGGTTTGATGAAGCTTTTAGTTCAGGGGTACTGGCTGAACAAAATAATCATTGTTAAATATTCATGGGAAAAAGGAAGAAACTTGAGTTTTGATTCAATTTTCCCTAATAAAAGGAACTGTTACAAAGTTTCTTCAACTCTGACAATGTTTTTTTGTAATAACTAAAATGGGCCACAACTCTTCCTACGAATTTTACATCAATTCTTTCCTATTTTTAGTTTCAAATTAAATGAAAACTGATCTTCAAATAAAAAGTATTCAATGAAATTCTATGGATGTTTGTTTCGATGATGAATTAAATATTTCGACTGAAAATTGTTGAATTCATTGAGTTTTCGTAAAAATACAAATTATTAACAAAGTTTTTCATAAAATTTAGCTTAAATTTCATAATCATAAGAACCTTAATCAAATACTGGTAATTTTTTTTTGAATGAATCTGGGGTTGCAAAAAGCTTTTAGAAATGAAACTTTTAAGTGGCTGAACAGTTTATGAAAAATTTTCAATAATTCATCAAAATGTCACTTTATAAAAACGTAATGAATTAACCAGTTCGATACTTTTGAGTTAAGGAAAGACATTAACGTTGCAAATATACTTCTTCTATAAAATGGATAACTAACAAAACGGTTTTACGGACTATCAACTAATTTGAAACTTTGCAGTTTAGGCAATCAAAACGATGTTCCAATCATTATGATTGAAACCTTTCAATTGAAATACAGACAAACAAAAGATAGAACTTGAAGGTAGGAAAAAAATCTTATCCAGGCTTACATTTTTATGAACAAGGGATCCTGTCTAAGAAGGATCCTTTTATACAGGTTTGGCAAGTTTAACTGTATATAAATCCTAGAAAACTACAAAATAATATATTAAATTAAAAGCTGCAAAAAATCACCCTTCTAAAATTCTAGATACAATTTTTGAAGCATGTTTATATTTTTCCTATTACTTTCTTACAATAGAATGGGATCAAAGCTTTGTGATGGTAAACAAATGCGACTAGAAAATATCCATTCATCTGGCTGTCTGTCAAAATTTAGTTTACACAATATCTATGGAACTCGCAATTTGATGGAACAGAGTTATTGGTTTCGAAAGGCGGGTGGGTGATAAAAGGGTGATTCATGAAAACCAATTACAATTAAATTTCCAACATTGATTCCTCAGAATAGTTGATTGAAGTAAATTAAATTTCGTGAGGATCGGGAAAAGAACACTATAAAGGATGTCCAATTGAACTGAAATTATTTCTTTGGCTTTAACTTACACATAGAATTATTTATTACTAGAAAATTTAGTCCATAGAAAATTATTTAATGAATTTACTTGTAACTGTTGATCCCTTTATGTAATTTAACTCGAAAGAAACATTCTTCCCGTGTAGTGTATTTTATTTTCAAGAGAAACTTTAAAAAAGGACACAAATGGATACAAATTTTGTGAACTAAAACAATAAAAAAATGTATTCTGAAAACATGATAAACTTTTGAAAGGGTATCGAAAAACTTTTCTTACTTAAAAGATTTTTAAAAGTATCATCAACAACAACTTACCGACATTAAAAAGTTTTCCATTTTTTTTACTATAAAAATGTAATAAATTTTGAAATAAATTTATAGAATATAAATGTTAGTATATTTTTCTATTATTCAGTAATTATTTCTACAACTGTCCAGTAATGGCTAACCCGTGATCCACGTTAACGAGTTTTTGAAATCAAAGAGCTTTCAAGTCTTCTCAGAACTTCTCAAGATACCCTAATTTTGTTTTGCCATATTTTGACACAACGCTAATATAACAAAACGTATTCTGACTAATTTATAGTCAGTAGTAGAAAAGACAGAAATAAGTTAGAGGTTAATACGATTAAAAGGTATTGTCTAGTTTCTTTCATTTATTATAAATTAAAGTTTTTCAAGTTAAAAACGCTAAAATTCAAAATAACCGAGAAGCCCATGTTTTGACCTGCTATTCGAATTGCAAACTGTTCCGAATTTTTCATAATTTTTCGTTGACCGTCCAGTTTTCCTCTTTTACGTTCTAGCAAGCCTAGGTATTCCCCGCTAAATTTACGCAATGAACAAAAATATTCAAATGAACGGCTGTTTATGGTAAAAGAATTGTGATATAAGACAAAATAAGTTTCGAATTTTCTCACCAAATATCTTTTTTTTAGGAACATACTCCCCCAGTAACAGAAGAATTTATCTGTTTCTCAACCAGATAGCAAAAAGTTATAAAGAATACTCCAAACATCAGTCAATCTCACTTGTCTTTACTTACATTTCTTTTAAATTTTAAATTTGTAAAAATTCTTATACGTACTCAACAACACTTCTGCTAGATTTCCAGAAACTTTTCACCTTTAAAACTTTGATTGTTGCGATCCATTTACCATTCATGTATCGCCGTTGTATTTTATCAATTTATCTAAATTATAGACAACGAATATCATCATCATGATTGACATAACATCAGGAAAAACTTTTCACTTAACACAATGTGAAGTTATTAAATACAAAAAAAGAAGAAAAACTCCAAAAGAAATATATGACGTCAAGTAAAATTCAATAAGTTTAAATTCACATGGAAATATTTTTCAGTAAATTTTTTTTTGTCTTCAGAATCGTTGTTGGTGGAAATTTCTAATTTTCACTCTGCTACAATTTTGTACTTGGAAAAATAAAAATAAAAATTCCAAAACGGATGACTTGGTTACTATCTTGAAAAATAAAGAAAGATAACGTTGCACTTGAAACGATATGGTTCTATGTTTTTGCTTCGTAAATTGTTTATAAAATGAAATAAAATGTAAAAACTTCTTTGCCAAGAATGTCATCTTTTATGCAGAAGTCTTTTCCTGTATTCACGATGAACATGATCCAACGAAATGAAGGAATGTTATTGTGCACTTTTCTTTAATGTCTAACATTATATTAACTCTGTATTTGTTCATCCACATGCAAACCATTTTATGTCATGTCAGAAGAATCCAATTATATTAAAAAATGCATTTTACGTCTTTTAAATAAAATGTCAAAAAATTAAATGTAATATTTTATATGTATGTATGTCAGGCTATCTCCATAAATCCGTATAAATTTCTATAAAGACGTACTCAAAATTGTAAAAAAATTATTTCTGTAAAATATTTTGAATAATTAACTTATCGGGCTTATTCTCTTAACAGCAGCCACTACGAGCTTTCGTCCTTATCATCTATATATAAATAGGCCAACACAAAGATTTACCTCCCTTTTATTCGTATTGTAACAAAAGATGTGGCTTAATATATATATCGATGGAAAGCTATTGTTGAGGAGAAGTGTTTAAACACAAAAAGTATGTTGATATATGGTCGTTGAGCCAGGTTGAACAGGTGAAAGTTTCCCATATACAATATTTATATGGAAACAACTACAAAATATATGGAAACAACCACAAAATATATGGGAACAGCAACAAAATATATGGCACACAGAGCTGTTGTGTGCTATACAAATTTGTGTAATGAGGGAATGGAAAGAACAGAAGTTTTTGATTCAGAATTATATGGAAAACATCTGTTTATTTTTCTGGACGAAATTCAAGAAAACAATTGAAAAAAGCATTAATGTTTAGATTTGTAAATAAATAAGTGTGAGAATAGAATATCATATTGAAATTCACTTTTAATTATTGCAATCGATATTTTAATTTTCATTTTATTAGTTCGAATTTCGAGCAATGGCCGGTACTAGTTTCGATTTATTTTTCACCGGCACTTACGAACACAGTAACTGTGCCTTTTTTGGGAAAAATAAGCAGAGTTACATAACATTTTATACGCGCTTATTTAAGCAATGTTATTTATCGGGATCTAATTTTAATAACAGTTATTTAGTACCATATTGAAGATATAGATGGCATATATCGAAACTTTTGTTTTTTATTGCAGTATTTGAAATTAACAGAAAATTTCTTTGAATTTTAAATCTTACCCGATTTTAGTCATTTTTTTTTAATGTTTTCACATTTATTTGATTAAAGCAATACTTCAAATGGCCGACTCGATGTCAAATTCCAAAAGGCATGAGTGTAGTTGGATACGTATTCTAGAAAATAAAAGTACATCGATTTTAAAAAAAAAACTTTTTTTGAGAAAGTGAAATAGTGGTCCGTTGTTTACAACAAACGGAACGTATCTGTGGCATGAAAAACCCACTAGTATAATATGAATAAGAAAAATTGCGGTTGGTTAGATCTCTCAATTTCTCTAAAATATAAGATGAGTAGCAAATATTGCATCAATCGACAAGATATCTCATCACAATGATATACCATTCGTGTCCCATCTTATAGACCTCGAAAAATAGATAAAAACAAAATGAAAATATTAAGTAAATATTATTATACTATCTATAAAAGGAATTGAAATTTAAGGAGAACTTAAGGGATGAATCTGAATTTTTTTAATATTTCTCACATCAAACACTGTCTACATAAACTGTCTAAGCAATCTATTGGCCCTTTCCATAAATAGAAAATACATAGTTTGTCCTAATTAAATGAATAACCCACGGTTGACCTATTAAACTGATTCGTAGTGAAAATAAATAAAACAAAATCATCTTAAATTTTCATTGAAATTATTTTTAGTTTTCAAAAAGGTCAAATAATATTGATATTGCCATACATAGGATAATTTTTAAGTTCCATATTATACAATACAATATAAATAATGGATTTTATAAGCATTTATGTTTGAGATGTGGAAAAGGTTAAGTTGGAAATCGGGGAAATATGAAAATAATTATTAATATGGTAAAATACCAAGAGTACATTAGTTTTGTCACATTCGTAACGCAGAGAATCAATCATAGGAGAACGCTTTCAAAGCCACTATAACTGTAGAAAGTCCAGGGCCGAATTTAGGATCTGGGGACCCGCAAGGAAACGAATGTTGTACTTTCTACTATCTTGCGAATATTTTGGTCATTTTTGGACTGATTTGTCAAAAAGTATAATAGAATATGTTTTGCATGAAAAATATGACAATTTATGACTTGTTGCGGTTATTTTGCGGTGAATGTTATTTTAGTCCATTCAAAATTAAAATTATTAAACAGTTTTTTCTGTGGTGCGGGCTCCTAGGCTGCAGTCTAGGTTGCCTAATGGGAAATTCGGCCCTGATAAAGTCTACATTATAGAAGTAACTCAAACAACCGTTGTCTGATTTTAATAATATTTTCGATTTTCTTTAATTCGATTTAGTATCATATTTAAGCAAAATTTGTAAAGCCGAAACGAAGTTATTAAAAAAAACCAGCACAAATTTGTATGGTTTCGCGGATTTAATTTGAAAAATTGTATATCAATTTTAATTCAGTGTAACAGTGTACATGTATACAATAGAAGCCCCAGGTGCTAGTGCTCCTGGAAATGATTGATAATGCCATATTACTACAATGCAAAATAAATTTAACATCGAAAACAACAACAACAAAGAAGAAGAGCCTGATTCGTTTAGTTGTTGCTTTCAATGTTAAAACTTTACTCTGCTCGGGAAATTATGTCGAATTTTATTATAATCTCATTGCTGTAAAGTTTTGCCATTCCTTTGCTTAGCTTTTCGGATTTAATTTAGAATGTTTTAAATTTGTCTCATTGAAATTTATTCAAATTTACAGATTTTCTGCTATAATCCGATTTTAAGTTATTGTATGTTTTTTTGGAAATAAATTCTATATTAATAAATATAAGTTTATATATCAAATTTTTTAGTATATCAAATATTAAATTGAATTTATACAACCTAAACATTTTACGAAGGAAAAATTGTAAATAAATATGAGTTGAATTGTAGTCGATTTGCTATATTGAATAATTTTGAGGTTAGTTTGAATTCTACACTGGGAAAAGAAACACAAGCAAAAATAACCGAGTAATGCTCTAGACAGATCTCCGATTTTAATGCTCATTATTGCCCAATCGATCATTAAAACTCGATAATGACCTCTATTTACGTAATAATGATCAATTTTAAGTATCTATTTCAAGCATCATTATTGTTTTAATTATCAAATGAAATTGTGAAGAGGTCCCAAATTGTTGCTTCACACTGTTTACAGGGCCATCTACATTTGAACATTTTAAAAATTTCATGTGATTTTGACATGTTTTCTTCTTTCACATAAACTTAAAAGGAGGAAAAATGTGTATTATTTTAAAAATTCCCTAAAATTTACTAAAAACAATTTAAAAAAAATGAATGTTATTGAATCAAAATGTTAGTTTTGAGTTTTGAAAATTATATCCAAAATAGTAACTGTTTGAACCTTTTGGAATGACAAGAATAATGATCATTGTGAAAAAAGGAAGATGTGTCATGGGTCATCCAGAAGTATCATTAAAAAATAATGATTGTATTTAAAATCGGAGATCTGTCTACAGCATTACTATAGTTTGCCGCAAAACTATTTGGTTAAAATTCATAATGGCTATATTTGCGAAATACTAGATCCTATTAATCAACTCAGTACTTGATCGTTGCTAACAGGTATATGTAGAACAACGAAAGATTTGCCTAATCATACCAAATACTATATTAGGTTTTGTATATACTATAATGTATTAAATTAAGCATGAATTGATTTCAATATAACCAAGTTCACGCAATATTTCACTTTTCAGAATTTTTTTTTATTATAACTTAAACGACGGACAAAACACCATAGGGCTATGTTGAGCACCCCCATAAAAAATTGGTTATAATAAGCTCAATCTAGATAAGCTGAGTATCATGCCAATGTTTGGTTGGTTTAAATAAGATTTTGAGTAAACTGAACACAGAGATTTTTCTGAGTTTATTGAGCTGAAAGAAGTTTAGTCGGATCAAGTTAAATTAAAATAAAATTTTAAAGATCGAAGAGAATTTGTATGGATTAAAATTTCAATTGTGAAAAAATTTAAACAAATTTTGTAAATTTTTTCTTTTAGTTAATTTACTTTTCTCCGAAAACAAATATAATTTTTGATATGAATTTCCATCAGTCAAAGTTTAACTTGTTTGATATCAATATTTACATTTCTTTCTTTCGGTTCTTGTAATGTTTTGATTTAATTTAACCAATCAAACCGCACCCACACAACAAAGTCATATGAAACCAAACTTTAACATTTTCATCCTTTTTACACATTTCCATTTTTTTCTTCCTCCATCATATTCATTTATCAAACAATTGGTAGTCCTTATAAAGACCTGAATGTCTTCAGGCAGAAGTTTCTTTATTTCTTTTATATTATTTTAAGCTTTTGGTTAACTTCTTAACATTTTTCAAAGTTATATAAAATCAATCTTCATATCGAAGTTTTTACAAAACCAAACAATTTCAGCACCATGATAAAGTTTCTTTTGTTGTTATTGTTGAGTAATAACTAAGAAATTTTCCCAAAAATGAATGAAATAAATTTATTCACGGACGAAGAAAAAGTATTAAGAATTATAGTATATCCAAAAATGTTTTTCGTAGGGGAAAGATAGCATGAAAAGGACACGCAATTATTGGAAGTAAGAACAACCAAATTATTTTAGTTTTAAAGCAACACTAAGCCAAAGTGTAACTAATGATAAAGTCCGGAAACTTCCTATCCTTACCGTACCGCCGTTTTTCAAATTTTGCCTGTTCTTTTTCAAACAATTTTCTATCCACTGCTGACATAAATAGCTATACATATTATACGTATGGATGAAAGATAAATATACTATAATCTAAGCAAAGAAGCACGTGTTGAAATTTATATGGCAATGCACAAATACTAGAAGAGAGTTTTTCATGTACTTTTTTAAGAACATTTCATTCTCTCTCTTCTTGATGGATTTTGCCTATGAAAGCTAAATGTACTCTTGCGTATTCTTCCGCACTTATTGCCACGTCCTTTTTCTGGTTACTTCGCTAGCTTTATCATTAGTTACACTTTGACTAACCCTTGATTAACTGCTACTAATTTAAACTTACGATATCATTTCACACATGACCATGAAGTGTTCTGATGTTACTGTTGAAGCATTTCTTTGATATCGTAATATGATATACACCAATTGAAAATAATTACACGAAAGACCCGGCATCTTTTAATTGGAATTGTGGAGGTTACATTTCTAGAGCAAAACAAACCTCAATAAAATTCAGTTTAAAAAAAAATTAAAATATTAAGTGAAAAACAAGTAAAATAACTAAGCTTCTAATACTATTAGTATTTTACGCTAAAATCAAAATGTTCCTTTGATGCCAGCTCTCACCTATATCATTTCTTTTGATCTATAACACAACGAAGTAATAAAATTGAAAATGAATGCAATCGAATAACTTTTATGACCGGAAAATTCTACAACTTTCCATTTTGTTCTCCTTGAAATCATTTCCATACAAAATACTATATGGAGAATTTTATTGAAATTAATTCTCATCCAGATTATATAGTAAAGTTCAAATACATTTTTTTCTTGTTTAGAAAATTAGAAATCCATTTGAAATTGAAACTTTTTCAGATTTCCAGTTGGAAAATTGGAAAGTTTCATAGATATAAAAATGGACTCCAAAGTTAAATTTATGTTCTCTACTCAGTTCAATCATCACATTTTCATGAAGCAATTCAACCTTTTTTCTCAATTTTATTTCTTTTTAGTTTTACGATTTTTCAATCAGCCCAGGGAAAAAATTTTCTATAGTTATTTTGTTCTTTTGGAAAAGTTCGATTCTAGTTTTCTTTTTATTTTTCACTTAAACAAAAAAACAAAGTTGTTAAAGTTTGGTGTCAACAAATTTTAATAGGAAACAGATTTTTCTTTTCTAAAAATATAGTTTCTACTAAGTCTTATCATCAATAGTTATGTTCTGAAGAAAGTTATTTAACTTAAAATAACTTAGAAAGTCTATCTAGCCTAGTACAAAATATTATAAAAACACGTTCACAACTTTAAGGAAAACTTTTCGTTGTAATGAAATCCCTTTTTGGCAAAAGTCTATATTATTTAAATGTAACGCAACTTATTTTTGTACCACGATTGCAACTAAAACACTTCCAAACAGAAAAGATTTCTTATTCTCCTTATATGTGCTGTATTTTATTATAAAGATTAATAAGTAACTATACGACAGTTGGTTTAATCTAAATGCATATTTTGATTATATCACAATATTATGTAAAATTTATTACATCTCTGTATCTGTATGAACGTAACTATATTAAATCTTATTAAAATATTCTCAATCTTACTTGATATCTTAACGGAAGTGTCCACCAAACCCGAAGAATGTTTTAGAAAAAATATCCCAAAGGAAGAATATGCGGGTTTATTTATGAGCTGATGTATGTGCAGGTATAGTTCTCCCAACCGCTTATTAAAATTTGTGATAACAGCAAAATTCTCATCCCTTCGAACATATGCACAGCCTTGAATAAAACCTAATGAAGAAATCTATAGAATAGGTTCGTCAGCGTACCATTTTAACAATCAATCAATAATCAATAAGATACTAATTCATTCTTTAGAAGGATATCAAAAAGATTACAAATCTGTAGCCCCAGTGGTTCGAAGTGATGATGCATTCCACTACCTTGTTGAATTCTTGAACAGTTTACATCGCCCTGGACCACCTGAAGACAGACTTCTTCTCAAAGTGAAAGCATCTGCGACATTATTGCTGAACCTCAACCCGATTAATTTCTGTAGTAATACTACATTACGAATAAAAGCTCTCTACAGAAATGTGATTGCGACTACAGCGCTAATCGGTTATGAGCAGGGCGAGTCGGATTGGATAAAACATCTAAAGTTCTAGTTGAATTTATCATTTGTTATCAATTTCAAAGAAACGCTTTAAATAAATGCTTCAACTAATTTTTTAGATGAAACTACGTTGGCAAATTACTAGAATGTATAAAAGCAAAAAGCCTAATCAACTGCAACGCTCTTAAATTTCTGTGATTTTCCCAAAAATATATTATATGTATATAAAAGGTGCTTTTGAAAAGTGCTTAAATATGCAACATATTCTTTTAATGAATCATCATATTTTGTATGATAAACCGAATAAACTTTTAGTACAACTCAATATATTTTGAATTTTTAAAATAAAAATATTAAAGAACCATTTTTTAAAAAATATATGAAAATGAAAATTTTTAATTTGACAATAAAAACAGAAAAAACTGGTTTGTTTTTCTATAAATTTTATTCTCAATAAAAATTTCAACACTAAAAATATTGAATAATAACAATATTAAATTACATTTCCAAAGCGAAACAAATATTTTTGAAATATTATATTCATATCTTTGATGGGAAATTTCAATATTTAAATTGTATTTTCTTCTTTTAATAAAATTGTAGCGAACAAAACAGAAAAACCAGTGGTGTATAACATTACTTGCAATGAAACGAAATAATAGGATAAAAAAAAACAATTTTCGCAGTAAATTCGAGCTAAATGTCTTAAGCTGCCGCTACATGTTGTATTTTACATATGTTTTCAAACATGTGTTTGCACTTCAGGCATTTTTTTACATCAGTACGCTAATATTTCATACATGTAAAAAATTTTTCATTTTTGCCCCAACAACAGGTCGGATTTGAAAAATGTCACTGGACTCATTTCTCTATGCTTTCACATTTGTATGATCGAATTTAACCTCAAAAAAGTAAATATAATTTGGAGTTCAAAATTTTTGAAGGATTGAAACCGAAAACACCAAATATATCTTTCTTTGGTGCTTTTGATTTCAGCAAATGTTCAAATTTTCACCACGAATTATTCAAACTCGAAAAGCAGAACACAGGTCGCATGGTCACTAAATTTGATCACATATGTAGTAAAAACATTTGTAATGCCCGTCGCTCACTTGAGCTAAGGTATGCGGGCGAGCCTCGGTGTAGTTACATAGCTTAGCTGGGCTCGCTAACCCCGTTGCACACTTAAACTAAGCTACGTGGCGATATTTTTGGTAAACTCATGCCATCAATTCTATTTGAGCCTTTAGAGAGATATACTGTGCGAGTACAGTATTGATGAAGTTTTTCTAGACCTCTTCCACTTGACACTTACGCATTTATGTCGACAAGCTACTACAAAAAATAAAGAAGACATATTATACTTTTGCAAGCATCGATTCTACACTGTATAATCCCGAAAATACGTATAAGTCAGTGTCAGCGATCCTGAGGCCTGAAATACGTAAACGAGCTTAGTTCGTGTCACTCATGACCAGGCGACGTAGTTTCAAAGCTTCGCTAAAGTGTGCGACGTCCAATGCAAATATGGAATTTTTCACTTTCAGCTAGAAACTTAGCTTACATAGTATAACTCGCTTAGCTCAAGCGTGCAGCCGGCGTAATTTTTGGTCTATTTTGTTGTGTGAAAACATATAAAAGCACAGCATGTAGCAACCTGATCAATCCTTTGTTTACTTTTACAGAACTTTTTTAAAATTTATTGGCATTACGTCACTTCGCGTCACGAATAAGATACCATTACGGTAACTAAAAAATAAATCTTCGTTTAGCAGAAACGAGAACAGTAATAAAATGTGCTTTTTAGTTCTACGAAAATGAGTAACGATACAGATTTTTTTCTGTTTCCCACCACTGAAAGAAAGCATTTATTTTAAGTTACATTATTTTTTCACATTAGAATAAATATTTTTTCGTACATAAAAATATCATCAAAAATATAAGCACTGAAATTAGTGTACTAAGAAATTTACTGTACTAAAAGTTTGTGTCCCAAGAATATAATATTAATAAAAGAACAAAAAACAAATCAAAATGAAATGTTCTCATGGCAAAAAGGATCTAAAAGATGTTGCCTTTCTACACCTTCTGTCAGGGCATCATAAATTCTACTTCAGATGAATATTTGTGTTTCTCACCATTTTATATATTATTGACGATGGCAACAACTGTTTTAAAATATAAAAACACAAGAATAAAATAAGAAAAATATTTTCTCTGAGGACTGTAACGAATGGATGGTATTTAAAGAAAACTCCAAGTCATTGACAATGAAAACATTTTATGTGCCTTGATTTTCAATTTCCAATTAAATTTCGTCTCATTAAAACAATTGGTTTTCGTAACTGGGTTAATACCAATTATTTTATAATAGTATCGAGCCTGGAAACCACACACAAAATAGCACCATTATAGACAGTCCATTTTCATACAACCATTTTGATACTTCAGCATGATTTACACCTCTTTAATTAAAAATCGTTTTATTAACGCATTCAGAGCCATTGTCTTAAATGTTTACGACTTAAAATGTTGGCGCCTTTTATTGGAATTTTATGATCAAAATGTTTAATTGTAGATAATTAAGGCATTTTAATGGTTTTCTAAATGAAACAATTTCGTACAAATAAAAATTATTACTGAATAAATATTGTTGAAAATTTATTGCTTAAATTCTTTTTACTAAAAGAAATGTTTTCCAGTGGTATAAATATTTTAACGTATTTTCAATTTGCTCGATATTTAAATATATTTAATGGCCCAAAAAGTCATTCCATTGTTTATGACCACAAAATAAATTGAACGATTTCAATCGTCGTTTAATGACATAAGAGATTACTCTTAACATATCGAAATCAAGCATTGAAGAGAACTATCAAAGCATCACCGTATAATCCTGATCTTGCATCTTCCACCAATAATAGGTGCGTTTTTCTAATCGGGGTCTAGGTCTAGGTCTGCTTCACAACATGTAAAAGCAACAACAACATAACCCAAATATTCATCGGGGTTAAGGCCAGCGACCCCGATAGATTTTAGTTACGTAAAATTGCAAGAGATGGTGCAGCCATCGGTTTTCATATAAATTTTTCATAAATTCGTGAAAAAAATGATTTTTTAATATCATTCAATAAAGATTTTTGAGAATTTGCTAGTATTTATCTGATTTACGACGATTCCACGAATTTGCATTGTGTTTACTCATTTAACTTAATTTGAAATTTATGATAGTATACCACAGTTAAGAATGAATATTGTAAATAAATATAATATAAAAATATTTTGACTACTTTTAGACATAATCAACAATGTGCCAAATAAAAAGTATTTTCCGAACGAGTCATACTTTTAAAATACGAAACTTACATTGTCTCTCCTTAAAGAATTTTCCACAAAACAAAAAAAAAAACTTTAATCCTTAGAAGAAAATTCTTTTGAGTAATAGTATAGTTTTAAAATAGCAGACATTTTTTAATGAACTTAATTTCTGAAATGCTCATTTATATTGATTTTATACGTAAATTAGATTAAGGAAATGAAAAACTTATGAAATACATAAAAAGGAAAACTCCTTCGTTGATATTCGAACTTCAAAAGGAAGTTTAGTTTGTGTTAAAAAAATGTATAAAGTCTTAAATTTCATGAATCTCACAAGTTTATGTACCACTGTGTTCAAAACGTAAGGTGAATTTTGTTTTAAAATTAAAAATTTTTATTTATTCTTCCAAATCGATTTCGTCCCCCTCAAAATAATCCCCCCTAGCTACAATACACTTATGCCAACGTTTTTTCCAATCTTTGAAGCATGCTAAAATGTCGTAAGGTAAAGCCTTCAATGCGCGTAGCGATTCACGTTTGATCTCTTCAATCGACTCAAAACGATTTTCCCGGAGTGGTCTTTTGAGCTTTGAGAATAGCCAGAAGTCACACGGTGCTAAATCAGGCGAATACGGTGGTTGTGGAGCGACATGAGTGGAGTTTTTAGCGAAAAACTCTTGCTCTTTTTCGAAAAAATTGAGAAATTTTGGCATCAAACGCGATTTGACTCTTCTGAGGCACAAATGACCCTTCAAAATTGCTTGCACTGATCCAATTGATATTGCAAGCATATCGGCAAGGTCTCGAATTGTTAATCGACGATTTTCGAGCACCAATTCTTTGATTTTCTTGATGTGTTGCTCATCAATTGACATCGATGGTCGTCCAGAGCGTTCCAAGTCATCAACACGTTCTCTGCCTTCTTTGAAGTCTTTGTACCACTTGTAAACATTTTTCTGTGACATAGTCTCGTCACCAAAGGCCTTTTGTAATATTCGATACGTTTCACCGGCGGCGTTTCTTTGCTCAACAAAATTCGACATCGTAAAAATCGCCAAATTCACTTTTCTTTGTTCACAAAACCAAGCGTAAACTAAAAACTAATGATGATATTGACATGTAATTTGTCACAGATGTCACTACCAGTCCTACCAACTTGTCCGATTCGGTTAACGCGGAAAGTTTAAATTAAAAATTCACCTTACTTTTTGAACACAGTAGTATATTAACTGGAGATTTTGTTACATTACAAAACTAGGCAGGAGAGAAATGATCACTTTTTATTTTATTGCTTCGCTTATTCCAAAACGATTCAAGTCCAAGCCCAAGTTTTCCAGGTTTCAGAGATAATAAATCAACTTGGTTTTATTTAATTGCGTTGTTGTTTTTCATACATTTAATGCCAGATTTTATATTTTCCTAGTCAGACTGACAACGTAAAGACAGAAAATTAAAATCTCCCGCGAATGATGCGGGGATAGAATAACTGTTTGTAATTAAAATAGGCCACATATTGCTCCTCTCCACAATTTAAGAAAAAGTTCAATGAATTTGGTGCAATTTATATATTTTCCCATTTCCCTCCACAATTCCACTGAAATCTTCGAACGCAATCAACCTCTTTTCTTTTTTTTAAGGACAATTATATTTTTTCGTACAATTTATTGGCCCAGCTTTCACCGGGCACATTCAAAAATTCAATTTAGACTCATTAGAGTGCTCCTCTCCACGGAAATCTTTAGTAAAAGGCGAAAGATTTATTCGACACTGAAGAGAAGCCAGAGTGAAGAAACATGGTGAAACAAATAGTATACATACGGTGTATTACAATTTCAAACTGCGAATTATAAAATTGAATGAAAATTTCATTCCCATAATAAAATGTAAGCAATTTTATTATTGTATTCTTCTGATACGAAAAATTTTTCTGAGTGAAGGGGGAAAAAAAAGCCTTTGTATTTAAATTAATTTGAGAACCAATTTTCTTACTTTAAGTACCTATTATGGGTATTCCCTTACATTTTACAAATAAATAGTTTAAAATAGCTAATATTTTTCCAGAGAACTTATCGTTCTTTTTCCGGGAAATGGGAAATCAAAAAAAAATTTCAGACCGGGAATTCCCGGGAGTGACTCTTTACATATAACAATAAACCGATACACCACGACAACGGTAAGGGAATGCGCCTATTATGTTTTTACCATTTTTACAACAAACCAATTTAAATCAATTCCAAAGGATAAACTGTAGCTGATATTGTTTTCAAAAACAAGTTTCGGAAAATCTATTTTTCTTCAAAATTGGCAGATGTAAGCCCTCATTTACATCTGACATTTATTCGCCAATTTTCAAGAAATATTCATGGGAGAAAGGTTGCAGAGCTAAAAGTTACATCGATTTATACATGTCCGTCCAACATGATAAGATAACTCAAAAACGCGGTATCCGATTTTTATGAAATTTACAATGTGAGTTGGTTATTTCTTAACTCCATTTGGTATTGCATTTAAACAAAATCGACCGAGGGCTACGGGAAGGGCGAAGTTATTAAGCAAAAACCAGGGTAAGATTTATAGTTTTTTTATGGTATTCCAGATTTTATTGGAGAATTTGTGAAGCAATTTTGTTTAAATTATTTACATGAGTTGACTACATAAATAGACGACATTATGTTAAATTTCAGTAAAATTGGTTCAAGGATAGTAGATAAATCTTAGAAAAAAATAAGCCGGTTCGTAAAGTTTTGCTAATGTACTTTAAAAACTAATATACCGTTTTGAATAAAATTATTCA
This sequence comes from Xylophagus ater, assembly GCA_963422695.1. Classification (NCBI taxonomy): domain Eukaryota; kingdom Metazoa; phylum Arthropoda; class Insecta; order Diptera; family Xylophagidae; genus Xylophagus; species Xylophagus ater. The sequence continues at coordinate 48,487,845 of OY730478.1, read as the reverse complement.
ATAGTTGTATACTGTTAGGGCCTAGACTACCCGTGAATTAGAGGACAACAAAGAGTTATGCAAACAAAACCTTAAAATATTATTTGTTTTGGCTGTTTTTCTGTCGCATTTTTGCTATAGGGCATCAAAGAATCGGCTATAGCACGATTTTCAGTAAATATTTATGTTTTTAATTCATCTTAAATTTTCCAATTTCATGAGAGCTTTGATTTAATATAGAAGTCAAAAATCACACGTGTATTAAAAGCTTAAAGCAATTTACTGAAACTCAACCTTTAACAATTTGTTCCAAGGTCACAAACCGTATTTGTACTTTCAAGGTAGATCATTTCCAAAAATTTTCATTTCAAATAATTCCTGCCTACTTCAAAACAAAATCAGATTAACTTTAAAGGAGATAATAAAGTTTTAAGTAGATTATCATAAAAACACAAATAATTTTATCTAATGTCTTTTTTTCGTATTCTTTTGAATAAACTTTTTTTCTTATATAACTTGCCTATTGTTGATGTACCTAAAAGTCTTATATTTTTGTGCTAAAGGCGATCAAAAAGAAATTCGCTTTGAAAAGAAATAAAGCCAATTTATTTGATTCAAAACAATTAAAAAAAAAATAGAAATAAATAAAAATCTGCCATAATGGAAAATAATGTCAGGTGAGTGATTTGAATATGCTTTAACTTTTCTTTTAGATAAATGTAAATAAGCATTATTATGTTTGTTTTAAAATTGTCAAAGGCAAAAAAGTCGGAAGAACCAAAATAATTTTATTGAATTGTTTAAAAATATTCTCTCGGGAACAACTTCATTAATTCAATAGCCGTTAAGGGATCCAAAAGGTCAGTCAGGAAATTTTCTTAAAATATTGAATTAAAAATTAATAGAAAATAAAAGTTTGTTTGAATTTCCTACTTCGCATTTTTATGAATCAACCAAGGATCATCCCTTAAGAGGCGTCCAAACGTACAGTTTTTTACTCAGTTTTGCCTGCGCAAATCAGATTTGCGCATGCAAAACTGAGCGTCTGGACAAGTCACAGTTCGTTGGCGCAGGCAAAAGTACGGCTTGTGCGATTTCAGATCGTGTCTGAAAAATAACTGTGGTACGTGCATGCAAATTGTAGCTTGTGGACGAAAACTCATTATTTTACACAGTTTTCATGCAATTGCGAAAGGCGAAAGGCACGAAAATGTCTTCAAGATTCTTTTTAGAGGAGTTAAGCTTAAACTATTCATTATTAAAAGTTCTAAGCACAATATCTTGACATTAAGAAGTTCCAAAGACAACTGTGTAAAAATATGGAAAAGACGGTATCGTGTGGACAGAAAATTTGCGCAGGCTTTCCCACAGAAAAACTTTTTGCTCAGTCGTAGTTTGTGGGAAAGTCTGCGCAAATTTTGTGTCCACACGGTACCGTCTTTTCCATGTTTTTTACGCAGTTTTATTTGGAACTTCTTAACGCTACGTTTCGCATGCACGTACTACTGTTATTTTTCAGACACGTTCTGAAATCGCACAGGCCGCACTTTTGCCTTTGTCCAGACGCTCAGTTTTGCCTGCGCAAATCTGATTTGCGCATGCAAAACTGAGTAAAAACCTGTGCGTTTGGACGGCTCTTTACGCTTTCATTCACAGCGACAATTTTGGTTTCAGTCCGGCAATTTCTTTGCCTTATCGGAATCCTCACGAAATTTGTTGATATTTCTAAGATTTGTTGGTAGCACAAATGAATTGTTATTACAAATGCTCTTGACAAATGTATATTACAATATTTATTGAAACAACAATCTTAGAATTGTTGATTTCTTGTTCTCTCTCTATTTTCTCCAGTAAAAATGCAAAGATAGAACGTTTACCATGGCAAACGTTGTATCACATCTATTGGATAACCCTTTTATAGTCATCACTTTAACTTTTTATTAATTTCGCACCGCACGAATACACTGACCGATAGAGAGTAACTAATATTATTCACGCACTGAACATAGTTCATATTTTTATGGAAGATCGTTCAATGGATATGGAATTGTACCAATGGGCATACTGCGAATCTATCTGAATACATAAAAGGATCTATCCCGTATTTAAATTGATACCATTGGTCTTATGTAAATAGGTAAGAAGACTTTTAAGTATTAGCACAGAGCAAATAAAAAGAAAATTTTTTGTGTATAAATTGTTGGCACCATTAAAGCACTGCAAATAAATCTAATTTGTCATAAGTGTTTGTACAAAAGACATTTTATATCACACAAAGTCTCTTTTACAAATTTTATTAATGAGGTGGGATGGTTTGCAGACTGCAAATGAATCCAAGTTGAGTACTCTGTGGTATTAAGCAATAGTCCGAAACCAAAATTAAATTTCACCAATAACCTTTAGCAGATATTCCAGAAAACACGACAAAATGTATATTTACTGATTTTCTAAAGGCTCTTTATTCAATGCTTTTGGTAGGTTTGAAAATCAATAATTCTCCTATGAAAAGTGCAAAAAATTCCAACTCATATTTTGTCCGTGCAGATTAAAAATGAATATTAGGTGTACCGGAAAATTCTGCCCGATAATGATGACAATATTGACAAGACCATAATCAAGCGAGATTCTTTTTGACAACATCGGAGATTGCGGAAAATCTTAACTCAGCTCAACAAACCATTTCGGACCATTTTCGGAAACTAGGATTTGTCTATAAATATTACAGACGAGTGTCTCATAAGTTAAATGAGAAAATTTGCTCGGAACAAAAACGAACCATTCTTGGACCAGATGATAACTATTGATGAAAAGATCGTAAGGAAAAGAGCATACTGTAAGCTCAGACAACCTGCCGGTAGACCTAACATTTAAAATTCATTCTCGATTTTGCCTGATTTATAAGCAAATAAAGACACAATTATCATCCGTCATAGTGAATTTTCATTTCATTGTATGTGAATGATTTGGAAAACTCGAATAAATTTAAAAATAAATTATTGTAATATTATACCAATTATGGTTAATATTAAATCATTTCACAAAAAAAAGGTAGAAAATAATGTCAGTATAATTAAATTACAGTCATTTTCTTTGGTAATCAAAATAAACCTGGATTTTATTATTTTATTTCTTTCAAAGACAACATTTAAGAATTACAATGAACCGACAATTTGTCATAAAATTTGTTTTTTTTTAAATAACTTTTTAACTTTTCAAAAAAAGGGTTGTTTCTGCGAATACAATTTATTAAATTCAATCTTTTATTTACCTATTGTGAACTTGAAAAGTTTTATTGTTATCCATGTAGACGACAAAAGTTTAAAGTTTATTAAAATAGAATTTTCGCACCCTTTTCCGCGCTAACAAATTTTGATTGGCATTTAATATTATATCAAAATGAAATTTCGTATTTAATAATACAACTATGATAGAACAAGAGTAGGGGATTGTGGGGTAAAACAAGATACTTGAACTTTGAAAGCATATAACTAAGTTGCTAAAATTTCAAATCAAATTTCGTTTCGTTTTTCTGTAAGCTTAGAATATTTAGCGATGTTAAAAAATTCAAAAATGTAATAATATATGTATATATATGTATGTATGTATGTATACATAATATGGGCCATTTTACGGCTCACAGCCAAGAGAACAATCCCGACCTTTGTAAAGAAATGTCTATATAGTTAAAGCAATTAAAGATTGCTTTGACATACCCTTATTCAAAAGAGAAAGTGATTTGGTATTGGATAACAGTTCTACTCAGATTATTTCCAGAGAATTTTTCTATGGGTTTGACCATAAAAGTGTCTAAAAGTGTCATCATGAATGCAGCGTTTAAACCATTGCAGTTTGTGGTTGCAGACAAATCTATGTAACAAAATGTTCACTTGATAAAATTCCAATTTTTAGTATGGAACATTCACTTAAATCATAATACTCATTTTACCTCATCTAGCAGCATTAATTTCCAATAACACTTTTTTTTTGAAAAAAAAAAAATACAAAGGCACTCGGCTCAAAAATAACATGAACCTATCATTGAAACTTTAATTGTCAAAATAATACCGGTGAAAAGTGAAGTTTAAGCTTAAGAAACTGCCTTCCAATAATTTGAAAATGGGGGATTCAATATGAGAATTGATGGTGGTTCATTTTATCGGCTGGACCTGATTTGCTCCACCTTCCCCTAATTCCACCTGCCTAATTCATTTTGTTGATAACACACGAGGATCTTTATTCCTTCCTCACTTCTGGTTGCTACGCCAATCCAATTCTAAACTCGCCATAGAATCGTAGCATTTTCTTTTTTCGAGTGAATTAAGATTTTTTTCGTTTTATATGACAACGTATATTCAATAAGAAAATAGAAAACTGTCATCAAAAAATGTAGAAATTCTTTAAACTGAATTTTAGTTGGTTAGTTAGGTAGGTCAGTTGACTGTGATCACCAGTTATTATGGAAATAGCTTCAAATTCTCCTATTTCTACCAATAAATCACTCTTCAGTATACATTCTAACCTTTCTTACATTATACTCTCTAAAATAAAGTCTAAATATTCGTAACATATTTATTTAACATCGTCAAAATACATACACGACATTTTATCAATCCTTACTTAAATTTAAGATACCTAACAAATCTTTTATCATCGAAAAGAAAAGAAAGACTTTCGTAAAGAATCACATAATCTTTTACGAATTTCAGATTCCTTTCTCGAATTTATTTTTTGAATGGAAATCTTTCATAAATAATAAATTTCCAATGTTCTTTGAAAGAAATATATTTTGGCAAACTTATTTCACAAATAACAAAAAGAAAATATATTTTATTGTTGTTTATTTCTTGGTTGGAAAATATAAAAGATAAAGTTTATATACAAAAGCTTTGATGTAGTACAAAAATACACAATACTTTGGGATATTCATGATTCTTTAAAAATACTTTTAAAATTTATAAAATAACAAAACAAAATTAAATATTTTAAATATTATAATAGAAAATAATATATATTTGCCCACATATGCACAGTGTGAGAGTAAAGTTAAGCAACTTAAAAAGAATGTGTTTAAAACGCCCATTTGGTGTCTTCAAATACAGACTTAACTTTTTGGCGGGCAGAAAGTCCATGCTATAAATAGTGACTAACTGTTTTCTTTTTATTGCATACTTTATACGGTAACATGTTATCCTGGTTTGATATTAAAGGAAGGAAGTATTTTTCCCAAAGGTGATCACAATTAGCTACCGTTTGACACCGTTGGATTTATGTGATTAGGGCTGTGAAAAAACCTCTGTAGGCCAACAGACCTCTAACAATTCTTCTAATTTTCTGACGCGATTAGTATTTTTGAGCTTGAATGAAAAAAACCCATTCTGAAATTAGGCTCCTCAGATAGAAAAGTAATTAGATGAACTATTATTAGATTAGATTAGATTAGATTAGATTAGATTATTAGATTAGTTTAGATAATGTAGTGAAATAATTTATTTACCTTTTAAATATAGGAAAAGCCTTTTATATTTTCGAATTAATCCAAAAATATTTCCATTTTTGAAGTTAGAATTTTCAATAAAGTCGCTTCAATCAAATTTCGTTTCATAAAAACATAACCATATTTAAATACAAAGATGAAAATACAAAAATGTTTACGGGATCAGTTTTTTGCTGGTGTCATTTTGTCCTGTATACAAAAATATGTTCACGAACAGATTTCAGGAAATTTTAATAAAAAATTTCATGTTATTTTTCCTAGGAAAAAACTTATAATTTACATAGTACATATAAATATCGAAGAATTTTGAATCTAAATAAAATTCCAATATAAAATCAATATGCTTCTATATTTTCCCGGAAAATCATAGGAATTGAATACAAAAAAAACTGATATAATTTATTCCTTTGAACTGGAAAAAGAACTTTCAAACTAGGACAAACTTTGAATAAACTAGTGTGAATTAAGGTATAAACTTTAAAAATGTATTGGCTAACTATCTAAATTAAAATACACTATCAATGCATACACTGTAAGAATGCATTCTTCCATTTGAATTATTCCTTTTTTTATAGAGTCCCTCTTCCAATTGTCATCAATTATGAAGTAAAGAAGGTACTTGGCAACGATCGATATTTGATAACTGATATACCAGGGCACCAGCACACACAATTACCATTTGAAAGTGTTTATGATTCGGCCAGGATGAAGGAATGGATATAATGTCAGCCCAGAGGCGAGGCGCCTCTCGCCAGGATGGCCAAGTTGTCAGCATAAATATTTATATTTGAATTGTTCTCTAGTACTTTCTAGTATTTTAATTTTCTATTACTTTTTAAAAATAAAGATATATGAACAGTAGCTAACTTCAATAAAAACATGACATGTAAGAATAGAGATTGAGAAATAAAGCGAAAAAATAAAAACGTGTTTTAACCAAGCCTTTAAAAAGTAGATTGGAAAGTTTATTTCCCTGTAATTCGTGTAATTCTAATTTTGCTTAGAAATTCCTAGCCCAGCTCGGAGGTCCTGACATCTCCATCAACAAAATTATCGAATGAAGTAATATTTACGATTTCATTCCAATCAATTAAAAGATCTCTAATAAAAAATTAAGTCTCAGGTTTCATAAATAGCTCTTCAACACTAGATTCGTTTTTCAGGTCGATACCAAAAGCAATATTCCTTCTAATAACGACCAGCAGGCCGATTGCAGTTGTCACTTTCTAATAATCTCCATCGCTAGGCGAATTTTAGTAAAACCAAATTTAACAGAAAACAAACAGCCAGACAGACGAACAGACATTTTCTCAATATAATGTTTTTTTTCTAATTCAGAGGATAGGAAAACGTGTAAATCCATCAAAATATGGAGATTGCAATTTTTTACCATCACAAAAGTTTACTATATATTCTCATTCTATTAAAATAAGCTAAATTGATAAACTACAGCATTGTACGTAAGAGAAGTATTTAATTTCAAAATATATGTAATTCAAAAGAATTGTAAAAATTTAATATTACGTATAAAGTCTCGTTTTACTATTGTGAAATTAAATGCTCACAATCAAAAGTTAGATAATTTATAAGATTGAGGAGAATTTCCTTTATCACATAAATTGGTATACATCCTGCGAAATATAAGAAAAATTTTATCATATTACACATATTAGTTCTTGAACTTTAGCATAACATCCGATGTATGTTTTCATTAGAACAATATGTCTACGGTACATGTAACATGTAAATATATTCGTATATTTGAAAGTTTAAAACTAATTTACAAAATCCATAGAGACAGTTCCCCTGGGATTTTTACTATCTTGATTATGTGTTTAATAAAGTTACTAAAGAATACTTATTTACAACAGAAATTTATATAAAGAAAATTTACTCTCTAAACAAATAAATACATTTAAACACTAATTAGAAACCAATTTAATTTAATTAATAAACTAATTCAAATCAGTGTTGATTTTAATTCCGGAAAACTTTTACTCTGAAAGTTTTAGAATCAATAAAAGATTTCTATAATTTATTTAATTAGTAATTAAAAAATCAAGACGAAATAGCATAAAACATTTAAGAAATTAAAAATAACTTACTTATATAACTTAGTTAATTGATAGCAGTTGCGTCCGGTCCATAAAAAAAGACAATAATTTTCTGCACTTATGTATCTTATAACCACATTTTTTATAAATCAACACATTCAGATATTTCGCCGATTCGCTTTTCTGTATTCCGGGGCAGTGCGTGCTGCCCTACGTTCTGCACCTCGAAGTGCGTAGAAATATCTAGGCAAGTGTAATATCTTTGTGACTAACTTTGATGATGTTTTATGATGATGTTTGAAATAATAGGCTGGAAAACAATTTTGTTGTGCCAGACAAAGAGTAAACCAATTTCAAGAGAACAATTTCAGCTAACAGTAGTAGAAAAATTAATAATACTATACGTCGTAGCCTATCTTAAACGCATCGCTCTACTATCATCACGAACACGAGATATTATAATTTACTACAAAAATGGTTTCGAAATTTTAACTTTAAATGTGTGTTAGAAAGAATATAGAAACTAACCTGTGAAACCATATGGCCAGTTTACAAAAAAAAAAAAAAAACACTATAATCGTCAAGATGTGCAGAAAAAATTCTGCACCTTCGCTGTTCTGTTATTATTCTGTGCCCACCCTGCCTGATAACCCACCACACGCCACTGATTAATAGAATAGTTTTCGCCATATTTCAGCTGAAGCCTCCAAACTGGGACGCGTAATGTAAAATATACAACATTCTTAAAGAAATACATATTGCTACCAAATTTATTGAAAATTGAAATTTGATGACAAACATTAAGATTAAAGTACCTACCCAATAGGAAAAGAAAACGCAATCGGACCATAAAATTTGTACTATAAGATGTTATCGAATGACCACCAATCATCTTACCAATAACTCTAACTGAATTTCTTTGCAATGCAATTTATCTTGTCACAACTTTCTGCATCATTTTGTACGTTTCTGTAACTGTTGTGTCAGAGTTCTTTGTACACCTCGATTTGGTTTCACGTACATTTTTTGACTGATAAACAAAGCGTCCATAGCTCCTCTAGTTGCGGAAATCTGTATCGTCAGTTTGTAGATATACAATATAAAAAAAATGCTTGCTTAGGAATACACTAAAAGCCTTTTTGCCAGTGCAACTGACATAGGGACTCGATCGCAAATTCTTTCCAGTCACCGGTCTAAACTAATAAATCTATTCGGTCATAAAAAAAGTTATCTTATCTTTAAATTGTCCAAAAACATTTACGTTAATCTTTTATAGTACAATTAAAGATGTTTAAAGGGTCATTTTGCAATATTTTAAATAGACTAAGAGCCTATGCTCATATTCCGGTTTTGATCCTTTATAAAATCTCATCTCATTTATTTCGATGCTTTCATTAAAAATGGTTGACTACACACACATTTTTAAAAGTTTTTCTTTAATATCTTTACATAAAATGATGAAAAATCAACATGCTATAAATATACATATTATTTTCAATTTAAAAATTTTCCCAATAAAATGAAAAAGAATTTTCTTTTTAATGAAAATGTCTTTAAAATTTAAGATTACTCGTTTCTTTTTTTTCGGTTTACACGTGTATCGTAATAGAATGGAGGACAATTTAGGGTCAAACATTTTAGGTTGCCCTTCTAATAAGGTTTAAGTGAAATTCTATGTTATTATCTCACGATGGGTGGTAAAATGTTTCCTTAAGATATATGTATAGTACATCTTTTTATTCAACACGTTTTATAGCTTGTACAACACATTTGTGATCCATCAGAATTTGTGCGGGTATATATTAATAAAAATCACATTAGCCTGTAACGAATGTTTCGGACGATGGACTCAACCAATAGAAATGAGACGGAAAATTTAATTTCGCAATAATGATAATCATCATTGCACCACCTACTGAGCAATTAAATGATACAAGCTTTCATCATAGAAAAACTAAACAGAAAGAATTCGTAACCAGAGGAAAATGTGACTACACAATTTTAAAATTGAACATCGAAATTTTGGATAATTTCTTTCCATAGAAAGGCAAAAAAGTGCTGTGATGTTCAAAAAATACGAACTCTAGACTTTAAACATCCAACAAATATCCCCACAAAATAAATTGTTTACTAGCTAACAATTTTTATACTTTTAGGCTACTCGTTATGTAGTAGTTAAAGTAAAGAAACAAAAAAATTCTGCACTAACCTATTCGGAAGAGATGCCGCTTTTAGAAAAAAGCTCCTGTAAGAAAAATAAATAATTTTAATTAATGCAAAACAATTTAATTTAATTAAAACACGTTTATTTATCTTTGGTTTTAATGTTGATCAGTGATGACATTTCTAATTCCTTCCTCCATTAATGTTGAACTAAATCACTCTAAAAGAAAACACGAGATTCATATAAAACAAATCCTAGTAAATATATTTTTTTTATTTAAACCCGTCCTTCACTTTATGCGGAGATTTTATTTTACTCGGAATAAAACCGCGTAAAAAGAGTACACTGGCAAATATACAAATGAATAAAGATTCTTAAAATTGAAGAAGCTTTTACATTGAATCATCAGATTACATTAAATCCTATGACAAGAGTTTTAAGCTTCTATTCGAGCTTGTCATATCGCTTTCATCACATAAAATTAGACTGCACATATAAATTTTCTCTCCGTAAATCGAGGTGTAGGTATTTACTAATTTAAACTTACTTTTAGTAGTTATATCTTTTTTCATTCTTACAACAAGTTATATCTATTTTTATGCCCTATGGTAGGTACTAGTATATTAGTTTTGTCACTCCATTTGTAACACATCGAAATAATCATGGTTGTGTCCGGAATCAAAAGTTATATCGATTTATGCATGTCCGTCCGTCCGTCCGTCCGTCCGTATACAAGATAACTCAAAAACGCGTTATTCGATTTTGATGAAATTTAGAATGTGAGTTGCTTATTCCTTAACTTGGTTTCGTATTGCATTTGAGCCAAATCGATCCAGGGGGAGCAAAATTATAAACGAAAAACCAGGATGACCAGAAAGTTTTGTCGTTTTTTTGTTTATGGTTTTTGGGATTTAATCGGAAAATTTGTGAATCAATTTTATTGAAATTAATTATGCAGATTAACTACCAAAATAGACGATACCATATTAAATTTCAATCAAATCGAAGGATAAAGGAGAAAGAAATAATCCTAGGAGAAAATAACCCTCTCTATAAAGTTTTTTTTGATGTACTTTAAAAACTAATAGACCGATTTGAATAAAATTTACAGATTAGACTTATGCTATCAGGGTCTAGGTTACATGCAAATTGGAAGAAATTTTGAAAAGAAGAAACAAAGTTATGAAGAAAAAACCTTGAAATAATGTCAGTTTTGACAGTTTTTCTATCCCATTAATACCGTAGGGCATCAAAAAATCGGCTATAGGCCAATTTTAAGTTACTATATGTTTTTCTATAAATTATGATATAAAAAAGTTATATCTCTTTTTATTAGTAGCAAAACGAATTATAGAAACTCTTTTATATTTCTTATATAAATTGATAGTATTTATCAATCAATTAATTCAAAGTCACGGAACTTAACGAATAAAATTCAGAAACTTTTTTGCTTTTCTTTTCTGTTTTAATAAGACGTGCTTTTCTTATCGGAAAAAGGTGAACGTGATTGCTTCGATGTTTAGATTTCTTCAATATAATAACTTCAATCTATAAACGAAAGGGATATTACCAATTTGCCAAAGTAATCCTCCTAAATAAAAACTAACGATCTCTCGTTTTGGGGTTTCGGGGTTTTCTTGAAATATTGAATCAATATAACTTTCTAAAAGTAGATAAATATATCTATATTTTAAATTATTACCTTAGCTATATTTTAATATATATTAATTTCATCATAATTTATATTTTATGAGAAAATAATTATACAGGGAGTTCTATTTAGAATTAGCGTAGTTATTTCCACTTAATCCGACTGTTCCTTTTAAAATGAAATTTAATCTTTCTAATTAAATTTTAAAATTGTTTACTTAAATAGATAGACCAACTTCATTCACGCACTTTAAAAGTAGTAGCAAGTAGAAGGATAAAAAGGGTAGCTTTCCATTTGCAAGTACTACATACTTAAATAATAAGAACAACAGCCAGTAAAAGGAAAACATTTTCACACGTAAAACACTAATATAAAAAAAGTTCCTGTAAGTTTGAATTTATTTCACATACAAAATACAGGTACTGAAAAAACTTAGTTCTAGCTACTGTTACGACTTCGTTTAAGTACCTGGAAGCAGATTTTTCATGATACCTATATTTTTACGTTTTTACTAATAAGTACTTAAAACATGCAAGTATATAATGCAAAATAAGCAAAAAATAGGGATATATACCTGATAATAACCAACCAGTTCTCCATTGTTTTTTTGAACTCTGGAGACCTCCAGATCCATTAAAATCTGAATGTCGCAATTTTTACCATTATAAAACTTTATTTCCTCACCCTCTCCTGTGTTATTTGTATGTCCTATAGTAGTATATACCAGTATACATATATATCAGTATATTAGTTTTATTGCTATATTTGTAATCATGGGAGAACGGTCCTAAGGCTTCTATAGTCCCATTGGGTATATATAAAAAACTGGCTCTATTTTAAATCTCTATATATCCGTTTTTTTATAACAATGATCTTAGAAATGATCTTTTCTATAAAATAGGAAAAAAATATCCTCTTTTGTGTTGTGTTTCCTTCAAAATCAATTAATTCGTATACGAAGATAATATCCCCAAAAGGAAAACGAGATTTCAAGATAAATAGAAAGGGTTTACGAAATCTTCTTTTTAAATAAGGAATTAATTCTTAAGAAGCTTTAGAATATTTTCGCTTAATTGAATCTTTTCTCTAAAAACTTCCGTATTTACTTTAAGCGAATAGGTATATACGGTGTAGATAGGATAATGTAGATAGGATAATTATGATATTTTATATACTATTCCTGTGCTTTCTTTCCGCTTGTACTCAATGCAAAAGAGTTTTCCATTTAGAATCCTTAAAATAAGAAGAATAATAAAAGTTAAATATACCCAAAAAGGACATTAGATTAAACCTTTTTAATCCAAATTATCACCTTTTTGAAAATTTAATTTTCTGTGACGAATTACTAAGCACACAAGTTTTATCCAATTCTAGATGATTTCTTGAGAAAGTTTATCCACGAAAAAGATTGATTCCAATTTAATTACATTTGACTTAAATGAATTTTATCAAATTAAAAAAAAAATAATAATAAACTAAGAAAATGAGATTTTAAAATAAAAAGTTTAATAGATAAACGCTTTTTGGTTCATAAATAAAGGAAATATAATTAGAAAATGTAACACAAAAAGAAGCCTAAAATTCGTACATTTTTAATTTTCTATTAAAATATAGGGTAGAGCAATAGTCATATGTTTTCTAATATGTTATTGGTTTTGAGATTTCATATTTTCGAAACATTCGTGATTGTTTTGTTCACGTCTATCTGAAAAACAGTTTAAATGAAAATCATAAAATGTACCAGCTCATAGTGAAATCTCTTTTCAGTTCAGATCCATTGTGATGACTTGTCCCGTCAGTCTTACTAGTATTACAAATAATAAAAGCTCTAATCTACTAAGCTCTCTTTCATTTGCCTTATAAACTTAACTGATTTTTCAACTAAACAATTGCTAAATATTTTTAAGCAAATGCCAATTATTTGTACAATGCATAACAACTTCTAATTTCTTCGTAAAACTTCTAATTTCTTGGTAATGTTGTGATATACCTTGTATATTTGAATTTCAATATTTTGAGAGGCTTTAGGTTTAAGGGCATATTGAATTATTAATTTATTTTGAAGTAATATTTCTGATAAAACGAGTCAATTTAACAATATTGTAGTCAAAGCTTTAATGTAATTTTGAAGGCATGTGTCATCTTTAAGATCAATTAAAATTTCAGACATGCTGTATAATTATTTTAGTGAAAATCTATGAGAAAACACAGCCGATTGCACATTGAAATTTCAAATTAGCCAATAAGTTTTTGAGAGATTTACTGCATTGCATAGTTATAAGTTTAATATAAGTTATGTTATTCTCTACAACTCTCACAAGTCCACAAATATAATAAATAATTAACAAAACAAGCTATATTCTACTTCATACTATTGTAATTTAATACGACTACTGACTACGAAGTTCTGTTCCTATTATAAAACAAAATAATTTCGTGCATCGTGGAAACAACTCATTACAATATAAATTAGGGTGTTCCTCGTTGTAAATACACACATATCCTGGACTAAAAGGAAGAACTGACTAGAATTTCAACGGAAACGCTAAACCGAAAATGGGTTATTTTACGATTGTATGGTCACTTTTTTGAATACACAATAGCTCCAGGATGGCTTACTTAATTTTTTTTAAATTTCTTAGATTATAACCATATGATGAACTGATTCGATATAGTCTAAGAAAGGTAGGTGGTTTCCCGTACCACATATTTTTTACCAAATGGAAACAATTTAAAGAACAAATTCTTTAGCGTGCTTTAATATAATCAAATTCTTTAACAAATTAGCGTATAAAACGTAAACGTCATTTCTAATTTATATCGTTTTATATGCGATCATAAACTTGGCACATGTTTCACATGTATGCATAATTATTAAATATTGGATGAGTCAAAACGGCGTTGCGTTTTTTTTTTCTGTACAAATCAAAAGCGAATTTTCATGAGAAACCAAAACTTTATTAAATTTCCTGACAGAGCTAGGTTTTCTGGACAACAAAAATCAAGACAAGTAATTTTCACAAATTGCTTCTCAACTCCAATTTACACTATCAAAGAGGTTTTGCAGAGACCAAAAAAAAAATTATACTGATGATGCCAAGCCAGGACTATACAGTTCAGCGAACCTGCAACCATTTTTGATGAGGACTAAACTTGTACGTGGTCGTAATGTTATCATGATGAAATAGACCACTTTTACGATTCACCAATACTGCATGCTTCTATTTGATAGTTTCATAGCTTTGAATATTCGATTTTGATTTGTTATCAGGAATCTCTTATGTCATTAAATGCCGCTGGTTGTCCTCAACAACGATGAATGAATTTTTGACCCAACCAATATATAGTAATATTTTTCAAGCCATTTTTAATGAATTTTTATAATCACTTCTTACACTTTCTTGGAGAAAGTAATTTGAATAAAGTTTTTCCATTTCTTATATTTATTATAAGAAAATGTTAATAAGCTGTTAACATGCTAGGAAAAAAAATATAGCAGATTTTTTTTTAATAATTCAAATTGATGTAGAAAGGGTGAAGAATATTATAACTATGACAGGAATTCATAAAAAAAAAGCTATAGTGCGCAAACTACTATGGGAACTTCTATACATCGATCAAATTATTTCATACAACAATTTATGATTTATTTTGTATAAAAATTTCGAAGTTTTCTCCCAGCACCCAAAGTTATGCTCCAATTTCATACAAAAAAATCCGAATTTTATTCGGCAGCTACCCGAGGCTGTAACCGGATTCACTTGATTTTTGGACACAATTGTTCTTTCATTGAAAAAGTGTCTCATGCCAAATTTCATTAAAATCGGTCCATAAATAACGTTACAATACCCTGTAATGTAAAAACACAAAAAAACGAACTTTTGTTCGGCGACTACCCGAAGCTTTAGTTCGATCAAACCCAACTTATGATAGAATGGTTCTCATGAGGAAAAAACCGCTCTGACCAATTTTCTTGGAAATTGCTTCAAAAATGCAGCCGCAATCTTGTACACGACAGACAGACCGACAGACAAACAGACATTGGATAAAAATGATTGCAGTAACTTATATACTTTGTATAGAAGTTAAAAATGTTTACTAAAGTATTTAGTAAGTTAACGTAGAATTATTTCTATTCAAATTCTTTAAGAAATCGGTTAAAGAAGTAGAAATGTTTAGAAAAATAATATTCTTCGAATATTCTGAAAGTAATACTATTTTATTGTATTTATATTAAATCGTCTTAAGTGTAGATTATTATTTTATCAATCTTATTTTATACAATAATACGGTATTTATATTTAAAAAAAAAATTAAATTAAGTATCGATTATAATTAATTCATCAATACTCCAATCTTCGTAAGAATGATCCGGAAGATAACGTCTGATAATAATTGGTATTTTCCGTTGTTTTAATTCTTTCATTGCTATTTGAAGAGGATCAGTTTCACCTTCCAGTTCTACCATAATTGGTGCGCACATAGCAATTTGCAAAGCCCTTGTACCCAAGACACGAGCACGTTCGTATTTGGTCATATAGCGGGTAGTGATTCTTTTTGCTTTCGGAACTCCACCACCTGCTTGGCCAGGTGCTACAATATCTATGTTGTCGACTTCTTCATCTTGATTCAGCTCATCAATATTGTCCTCTTCATCAACATCATCAAAATCATCTCCGCCAACACTGTAATTAATTTTTAGATTATAATAAAACTTGTAGATCTCTTGCTTCTTAAAAAACTTCTACTTACTCGTCATTATCATAATCACCATCTTCCATTTTGTAATTTACCTCGGAAAAATGAACTCGAATGGCGCGTCACCAAAAGAAATTGCAATATCACGAAAATAATAAAATTTATTTTTAACACTTTATTATTGCTATACAATTTTAAAACGTATTCAAATATTTTTTTATATTTAAAAAATTATTCTTTAATTATAATTTAAATTTCCTTCTAGATCTACAAATCCGCCTGTATACAAATAAATGTCAAATCAATATAACCTAATTTTTATTTATTATTTTATTTGCATTAGCGATACGATACTCGTTTCTATCCTATTTTCCAAATGTCAAAATATTGCACGTGTGCGAAATGTCAAATTTATTATTTGATTTTTATTCGGGAAATATTTATCGTGTTGTAAAAATATAATTGAAAATTAAAAAAAAAAATAATGGGAAACGATGAAGTAACTATAGATAAGAAAAAAGGACATCGTGCTAAACAATCTGGTGTCAGTGCGGAGAAAAAGAAAGCGAAAAAAAACCTCAAGAAGAAAATTTAACGGCTCGTCAACGAAATCCAAAAGCGTTTGCTATCAATTCGGCTATTCGAGCGGAGCGTCAGTTTAGAAGAAATGAGGATATCACTGCAAAAAGACAGCACATTCCTTTAGTCGATAAAACACCAGAAGAACCACCTCCAGTATTGATTGCGGTTGTTGGTCCTCCAAAAGTTGGCAAATTAACTCTAATCAATAATTTGATAAAAACTTTTACGAGAACTAATGTTGTTGAAATTTTGGGTCCCATCACAATTGTTACCTCAAAAAAACGACGAATAACTTTGATTGAATGTAACAATGATATTAATCCAATGATTGATATCGCAAAATGTGCCGATTTGGTGCTTCTGCTTTGTGATGCCAGTTTTGGTTTCGAAATGGAAATTTTTGAATTCCCTAATATTTGTCAAGTTCATGGAATGCACAAAATTGTGGGTGTACTCACACATTTGGATATGATTAAAAATCCGAAAGCATTAAAAAGACGAAAGAAGGAACTCAAGCATAGATTTTGGACTGAAGTCTACGATGGGGCGAAATTATTTTACCTCTCTGGAATTATTCATGGTGAATATTTACGAAATGAAATTAAAAATTTAAGTCGTTTTATATCAGTAATGAAATTCAGACCCTTAACATGGCGTGGAGCTCACAGTTATATTCTAGCTGATCGAATTGAAGACGTTACAAATACTGAAGAAATGCGACAAAATCCGAAATGCGATCGTGAAGTTATTTTATATGGTTACATTCGTGGTGTACCAATGAACAAAGAATCCATGGTTCATATTGCCGGTATTGGAGATCTCCGAATAAATGAATTAAGTGCATTATCAGATCTGTGCCCATCGCCCGGAGCGGAGAAAAAAGAACATTTATTATATGCGCCCATGTCGGGTGTTGGTGGAATAGTATATGATAAGGATGCTGTTTACATTGAACTTGAAGGATCTCACAGTCATCGTAACAAAGTAAATACAAATCCAGAACAAGAAGAACTCGTCAATAAATTGAAGGAGAAGAAACAAACTGTTGATATACAAATTGAAGAACAAGAATTCAAGTTATTCTCCGATTAAATCAAAGGATTTTATTGATGATTCAAAAATAGAAGACGATGATACCGATATAGATATTAGAAAAATATTGGGTATCGCAAAAAGTTCGTGGATTTTTTTGCAATAGATGGCTTTAGAGCCGCATAACTTTAGTAGTTGTAACCCTATCATGTTAAAAAAAAAATTTGTGAAAATCAGTCAGAAGTAATGGCGGTAATTGGGTTTCGAAAGTGAGCCAAAATTCTGAAAAAAATTTCTATATTTTACGATATTACTTCGACCAAGGCGATACAGCTTCGCAGGTTTTTGAAAAATTTTGTAGTGTTTATGGTGAAGATGCTCTATCAAAATCAGCAGCAAGTAAATGGTTCGCTCGTTTCCGCTCTGGAAATTTCGATGTTAAAGATGCGCCGCGTTTTGGAAGGCCAATCATTGTAAAAGTCGATGAAATTCTCCAAAAAAATTGAGGAAGAGCGTCACATTTCATCTTATGGCATTGCTGAGGAACTAGAGATTGATCAAAATACAGTTTTGAACCATTTGCGTAAGGCCGGATACAATAAGAAGCTCGATATTTGGGTTCCACATGAATTAACAGTGAAAAATTTAATGCACTGAATTTCCATCTGCGAATCGTTGCTGAAACGAAACGAAATCGACCGATTTTTGAAAAGATGGATAACAGATAATGAAAAGTGGATCACATACGACTATAATGTGCGAAAAAGATCGTGGTCCAAAAGGAATGAAGCTGCACAAACGGTGGCAAAGCCAGGACTAACCCACGTAAGGAAATGCTTTGTGTTTGGTGGGATTGGAAGGGAATCGTGCATCATGAACTGCTCCAACCTGGCCAGACGATTGATTTCAACAACTAATGCGATTAAAGCATGCAAGTGAGGTAAAGCGGCCACCATCGATCAATAGGAAAGGCATCACCTACCATCATGACTACAAACATCTTTAATGACTAGGCAAGAATTGAGAGAGCTTGGCTGGGAAGTTTTGATGCATCCACCATATAGTGCAGACCTTGCTACATCTGACTACCATTTGTTTTGGTCTCTGCAGAATTCCTTTAATGGTGTAAAAGTGATTTCAAAAGAGGCCTGTGAAAATCACTTGGTTCAGTTTTTCGCCCAGAAATCCCAGAAATTCTACAGTGATGGCGTAATGGTTATACCAGAAAAATGGCAAAAGATTATCGATCAAAACGTCACATATTTGGTTTAAAAAAATTCATTTAAAATGTGGTAAAAATGTGTTTGAAAGTTGGTGAAAAAAATCCACGAACTTTTGGCGATACCCAATATTTTAAAACTATCCAAAACTTTTAACCGTGTACGTACTTCATGGCATACTTTCATAAAATGGTAAAACATAAAAAATTTGTATATTTGTTAATCCCAGAAAACTTGTTTATAATGTTGAGTATTAAGAAATAATACCAATTTTATATATGATTACTTCTTTATTAAATTTCTTTAAAACGATATTAATGGCTATTCTAGACTTTATCAAGACTTAAAAGTTAACAATAGCAAAAACAAAATCCGACTTTAAACATAGACTAAATACAAGATGGCCCAGACTACAATTGTAGGCCGTAAAAGGGTTATTCTCTTCGTTTATTATAAGAAATACAAACATGCTACTCCCCTGAAAATCGTATAACAATAAAAAAGGAAAGCCTTATTTTTTAAGAAATTGTCTGGGATATTGTCTACATTGCTGAATCTGTTCAAATGGTAGAATAAAATCATATTTTTGAACATATCTGTTAAATTGAAAATTCAATTAAAACATCTTTAATAAATAAATAATCTCATAAAAGAGAATTTTGTGCACAATATAAAAGATTTTATCATTCGATATTACACAATAAATATTCTATAAGAAGCCATTCGAAAAACGGAAATATGTGATTTTATCGAAAATTTCAACATCCGGAAACTTCCGGAAAACACAGAGGAAATACAATTTATTATCCAAAATCATATTATGAATTATTGAGGGACTTTTTCTTCAAGTTCAAAGGACAAAACAAGTCTAGACCTTAAAAATGTTTCACGTAAAATCACTTTAAACGAACATCTACTATTTTACATGAATACCAATGATACTATATTTAATTGTTACATGAACTGTTTGTATTGTATCCAATTTGAAGGATCTTATAAAATACGAACAAAATTTATATATCATAATTTTTTAATATATGTAATTGCTTTAAATAATATATATTCGTCTAGTGTCTTAGTAAATAAATAAATGCATACTTAAAAATATGAAAGTATAATTAACTTTTACAAGGCTAAATAAGCTAAAGTCTAGAAAATTGTCGCCGAAAAACTGTAGAAACGGTCATTTGTACAAATATTTTATCGAGAAAACTTTGGTTCCCACAGTCCCACGAGTTTACTGAAATTCTATTATACAAATAGCGATTTCACAAAGCATCTCGTACATAAACTATATCGAAAGATATTTACAGCATATAGAGACTTAAAATCGGCTTAGAAGCAAACAAATTTTCAAGTTAAACGTCCCTAATTGGGATCATTACTATGCGAATTTTCAGGAAACTTGGAATGTATATTTTAGATAGATCAACCTAAAGGATATGTTTCCCTTCGATAGGGGGTCACAATAGAAAGGGCACAAAAATAGAAAAACGTCTCTAATTTGATCACTTTTGTATCCACGATACTGGAGAGAAGCTGACACAATTTTGTTCAAATTTGGAACAAAAATAGGCTATAAAATGACAGTAGAATGTTTAGATTTTAACTGGAGATTCGTAACCAAAAACAGTTCATTTTTGGCAAAAATATAAATTTCTGTAAATTTTTATCCTGAAAATAAACTACTGACTAGATTTTTACTGTAATATTTTCAATACGTTATTAAATACACCAAATTCGAGATATAAGCGACTTCTTGTAAACGACTTTTTTCTTTTATTTATGCATTCCAAGCGTTTTTATACTCCCAACAAAAGTTTAGTTCTATTTCTTGCTATAGACCACTTGCTATAAGCCAATTTTGGCGAAAATTGTCATGTTGGGTTGTAACACTTATTTCAGCATTTGCTATATAACATTTTCTTATTGACTTAACGTGAAATTGAATCAATATCTTTTTTCAAATGCACTTCTATTCCTATCTACATCCTCAATAAGAAAGAAATGCAATAGAAATTTTCTATGAAAATCGGAATTAAATTATTTTCATGATATCGAAGGTATTCGATATCATCTGCCACAAGAAAAGCTTCGTGGATTGTGATATTCTATTCATCGTTGTTTATTAATTTTAATTTCAAGGATATTTCTGTTTTGAGGCAGATATTAATGTGAATACTTTCTTTATATTATTTTCATTTTTCTTTAAAAATGAATTTTCAAGGTTCAACTGTGTATATCCAAAAAAGAAATGAAAATCTCACCCGGAAAATCAATATCCTGTGAGAAATTGTGCATTTGACTTGCGACATTCGGTCGACGGCATGTGTTTAAAATATACAATGTTTGAATATTATGAAAGTGATAAAATTTTAGAAGATGAATAAAGAAGGGCTCCATTCATATACATACGTTCAAATTTTCATGATATATGAGTTGTTTTCTTTTTGTGTTCGGAAATTAATGACAGTCAAAATTGAATGATAAAAAACCAGCTTCAATATAATTTTAATAAATCACATTTATCATTTTATTAATTTAATAAAAATCGCTAAAATCCTTTTTGAATCCTTTATATATAAAAAACACATATATTAGGTCATAAAGTATGGAATGGCCGATTATCTCAAGTACCAAGTCTAACACCCGATATCTCTGATATTTCACTTTAACAGTTCTTTGTTTTTCTTCTTATTGTGATACTACATTATCAGACTTACAGACGCGCGTTTTGGTTTATGGTTATCTGTCGAATTGCCTCTTGCAGATTAAATTTTGTAAATCGCGGATAAGTCCCCAGTCCTGGCACCATCTGCCTATCAAAATATTTAATTGCCAATTGTAGAAAACGCCTTGCGAGATTTTATCACTACTCGTTCTCCAAGCTTCTTCACTGCCGGCTTTAATAAGCTACCGTTAAAATGGCACGACTGTATCGATAAACTATCGGCGTACACTTTGAGAGATTATATTGCTTCTCGTTTGAGATATAATAAACTAAACTTTCAGCTCGAAATCGGACATTTCATATCTAATGACCTAATTATTTTTGGTAATTTCTTTTAAGTGTTTTATTTTTCTAATAGAATTTTTCATTTACGAATTTATTGGAGTCAATTATGTTGCGTGCTGTTGCGTGACTTCAATTGATATTTAGATGAAACGTAAATTTCCGTTTCCAAGCAAAATAACACCATAACACATTTGTTAAAAAATTCATAGTAATTAAGCAGAAAATGAACATATTATATTTACTTAGTTTCGGTATTTTAAAAGAAACATATAGAAACTTAAAATCGGCTTATAACCGATTTTTTGATAGTTTGTGGTATAAAGGGGAATCGTATTTAACAAATCAGTTGGGTGCGGCCAGCCCAAATAAATCCAGTGGCCTCTTTTTGTATTATACCCAATTCGGTATATTACAAGTAGTTTTTAAAATATATCTGACAACTAAATAAGAAAAACGGAAACTTAATAGATGGGTTTAATTTTATTAGATCTAGAAAAATTTATTTGTCCACTTTTCCTGGATCGATTTTAGCTTATTTTAATTCGAGCTTCGAAACGAAATATATTTCATTTAAGTTTACGTTTACGCTACCAACTTTTTTCTGTTTCAGTTTGTTTGCACATTCAGATTATCACCTTATTCAGGTATTTACTAAATTCTCTTAAGAGCATAGACCTTAACACTTTGGACGACATTAAAAACCACCTTGAACAGATTTTTACTGAAAAACCTGAGAAATTCTGTGAGGATAAAATCTTCAAGTTCCTTGGAAAATGGATAAAGGTTGTGGAACATAACGGTGAATAAATAATTATATAATTTTAAAAAAAGCCTTAATAATCAGGACGAAGTTTCCGAAAAACCCAATACTTGTAAAACAAACGTTTTTTTAAATAAATACTTCTACAAATTTCGTAGCGAAATAAAACATAATTGTTTTGAATAATCTCCATATTTTATTTATCCCAAAAATCAAGAAAATTTTAAATAAAATGATTTTTCTTGTTTCACCATCTTGTGAAAAGCCTGTTCGGTGTACAATAACGACAAAATAAAATTTTCACTGTTTTTCATGTTTCCCACTGTGTGATTTTTATTACTTAGTTGACACACAGTTTGTTTCATAAAAAAAAATTCCAGATTTTATTATCCTGATTCGTTATGTAAGAATTCCACTTTTAATATTAATAGAAATAAAAATAATAACTTTTGTAATAAAAATGGTTTATTAATAAAATATAAAAACCCAAAAAAATAAGCTTCATAAAATATTTTTAACTTCCATCTCTAGTTTATTGATACTATATATTATAATAGAGATTTATTCATAAATTAAATGAATTTTACAAAATGTGTAAAAGGACTAAGTAAAGTTTGAATGAGTAATTAATTCCCTTTACGTTTTTAGTATGTCATTAATTATTTAATTAGTTATTAAGAAGTCTTTAAATAACAAAATGCAATATTGTTGGAAAACACAAACTACATACTGGGTGTCTCATAGTATACGCACGTAATAAAGTGGTACAGGAAATCCTAATCTAGCTGCTCTACAAAAAAAAAGACTGTAAAAGTAGTCGTTGTAAAGGACTTTTTCTAAGCGCCTGCTACCTCTGGACGGAGTTGAGAACACACTTTGTCTTACAATTTTTATTTCCAAATGAACGAACAAATCATCTATTTAAATATTAGTCACGAGATATTAAACATCCTTAAATTTGACCACCGTCATGCTCATGACGAGCGAGTAATAATCTTGAAGAAAAATTTAAATTAAGTTATTCTGAAATATTTTGTAGGAATAACTGTTTGTCTGCCTCGATTTAAAACTATTGAACCGATTTTAAAAATTTGTATAGAATACTTGGATACTCAATAGGGGAGTTATGATGCGGTATAAATTATTATATCGTACTCAAAATCACTAGAATAAAGGTTCGAAGTAGTTAACGGACTTTTACGGTAGAACTTGCTGCGACCCGGACTGAGACCTCATTACTCCTTTTTTTAATCAATCACAGATGAGGAAACGTTGGCCAATTTATTTTAGATTCATAATAGTATAATATCCGAAAATCGACCGTATATCCGATGATGCCCTATGGCAGAAATGGGACTAAACAACAGTCAAAATTGATAATTTTTTTCTGCACAATTTTGTTACATCTTTTTCAAATTTGCTCTAACTCGCTGGTAGCCTGGTAGCCTAATATCATAAATATATTCTACAAATTTTATTCAAATCGGTATATTACTTTTGAAAATATATCAAAAAAAAACTTTATGAACAGGCTTTATTTGCTCCTACGACATTTCTTTCTCGATGATCCTTGAACCAATTTCACTGAAATTTAATATACTATCGCCTACCTATGTAGTCAATATATGTAAATAATTAAATTGCTTCAGACATTTTTCGATTAAATTTGAAAAACCATTACAAAAAATGGCATGACTTCCTGATCACCCTAATTTTTGCTTAATAACTTCGCTCTCCTCGGTCAATTTTGCTGAAATTTAATACCAAATCGACTTAAGAAATAACCAATGCACATTGTAAATTTCATCAAAATCGGATAACGAGTTTTTGAGTTATTTTGTAAACAGGCGGACGGGCATGTATAAATCGACGTAACTTTTGATTATCTTCACATCTATAACCTTGAAACCCTTCTCCGATGATTATTTCTAGGCGTTACAAATGTAGTATAAAAACAAATATACCTGGTAGTACGTACCATTGGGAATAAAAGTACTTAAAATACAATTTTTATTAGTCCGATAAAAAAGAACTACATCATTTCAAAGAGATGCAACGCTTTCAAATATTTCCATCGTAATAATTTTCTTCCATTTGTCTTCTATACATACTTTGAACCCAAAATTGAGCAACTTAATGACGTCATTATAATTGCGCATGAACTCGTTTTACTACCCCTGAAAAAGTTTTTCCAATATGGAAAATGGAAATAACTATAAAATGATAAGAAAACAGGAAAAAACACTAAAAATCATCATGATAATAATAAGAAAAAAAAGGAAATCTAATAAAGATGAGAAAATATCTTCAGCCTCCAAAAACATTCAATTCGGGCATTGATAGGAAATGTTGAACTATTCATATTGCATCGTAATACCTTAAAGAGGTGATCGACCTTATCATTTTCCTTATTATTTGATACGTAATATTGTAGAATATGTAATTTACTTTATCCATATTATGTCATATATAAATTAAAATTAATTCAATTTGATTGTTCTCTCATTAAAAGTTTTCCAATGAGTTCCATTTTTAGATTAATTTGGAAACTGTATCGATGATAAATCAAATAAAGATTTTCATTATACCAACTTTCATCCAATAATTTCTTCTTGGGTTCTTAACCTTAAAATCTTAGGTCGACATATTTAACTTAATCACATCCTAAGCATATGGCGTCTTTCTATTATTACGGTTTCAATTAAACTTTTAAGGATTAATCGACAGAAATTAAAAACAATATTTGATCATGGGTCAAAAATATAAGAATAAAGAGTGTTCCACAATCAATTGTGAAGTTAAAGCCTTTCCATTAATTTAAGTAATAGAATTTCAAAAAGAAATGAAATTAACTGAAAAATGGTTTAGTGAATGGATGTACATCCTTTGAGAACTTCTTTTGTCCATTAAAAGTATCTGAAAACTGAATTGAGTTACAACATAGTTTAGATACTTCTTAAAATTTAATTTCTTTAACATTTGTATATATTAGGCTGTCTGGAAAATTTCTGCCGATTTTTAAGACGAATTTAATTTTATGTATTCATCATTTTTTTCACGGACTTTCTCCATCTTTCACGTAACTTGAAGATTTCATACTCTCAGAATTTCTCAGGTTTCTCAGTAAAAACCTGCTCGAGGTGGTTTTTAATGTCGTCCGAAGAATTTAAATTCTTATACCGTTAAAAGAACTTTATAAAGATCTGAATATGTGATAAGAGACGCAATGTGGGATGAAGCATGGCATATCTTTTTGTTGTTTTTGAGCCATCTTTAACTTTTTGGTAATAAAAAAGTATCAAGTATCTAAAATGTACTTTGATGTCTTCGTTCTTCGAAGGATATGAAAATGAAAGTGATCAATTTATCTGTCTACTTTCAAAATATGTATACAGGTCATATGTTTTCAACAATGTTAATATGTTGAGATATGGTTAAATTGTCATCTTCCTGAAATCGGCACAAAAGTTTTCCGACAACCCAATATTATTGTACCATATCTGTGAAGAATTTCTATAGACGACAAATGCAACACTTAAGATCAATTTCTAAATCAAAATTAGAGAAATTCCTAGAAAAGCTAATGTATTGCTCTCACTGTAAAGAAAGTTCATTCAACATTGGATTGAAAACATCATTACATCATCACATGCAGCAGTAGTTTCTCTACTGGCAAGAAGAAAAGGATACATCTGGAAAAGTAGTTCGATTGAGGTAATTTGTGCACGATTTATTTCTCTTCAAATTTCTTAGCTCTTTTAAAAAAAAAAATAAGAACTAAGAAATACCTTATTTTAGGATACAATTTTATCATGATGGAATTTAATATTATTGTATATTAAATTTTCGAAAATTTATGTACAATGCGCCGCAAGGCCGAAGTACACGTTTTCTCGACCACCTACCTCAATCATTATCATGAACAGATATTTTAGTGTTGTTTTTTGTATTTTATTTATTTTTAAGGACAGTAGGCCTGCATAACATTGTACGTAATCTCTGCAAACTCTTTTCCATCTTCCCAAGAGAGAAACTTCTAAATATAAAGGTAGACATAGGTACTTAAAAATATTAGTAAACAATTAACAAAATTATACATTTATGTTTTTTCTTGAATTGAAAGGACACCTTCTCTAATTGGTCATCACAGGTGACTCCTATTTAGATGGTTTATCATTACCATCATATATACATAAATATACGTAATACTTACAAGAAATTTGAAGATTATTATACATTTTCGTTGAAATTCAAAATTATTTTAATGTCCTCCTGCCTGCTGGGTGTGTTGCCCTCATTAAAGATATCATGAAAGTTTTCTATCTTCTGCTTAATATTTATGTATATACATATAGTTAAATGTCCTTTTAATGATTTCAAGACGTCAATTATCGTACATTTAGGTTTCGTATATACCCAAAAAATCAATTATACCATAGAACAGAACAATGTCTTCAAGATGTTTCACAAAATTTTTTAAGAAAGAAAATGAGAAACTTTTTTTTCCAGTAAAGAAAAGTTTTTCTATATCTTCCGATTACTATCAAGCTCAAAATGATCAGAAGTCCTGGCAATATAATATTAATTTCCAGAAGGAATTTCTTAAGTTTTCTATTATGTACTTCTATAAAAATTGTCGTTCGTTCATCCCAAAAAAAACTTTCTTTTATCAAATATCACATTATTAGATCATAT
The DNA here is from genome assembly GCA_963422695.1 of Xylophagus ater. NCBI lineage: Eukaryota > Metazoa > Arthropoda > Insecta > Diptera > Xylophagidae > Xylophagus > Xylophagus ater. The sequence goes on along the minus strand of OY730478.1, from coordinate 48,460,500 downwards.
ATATATATATATTGAGGCCAGTTTTTATATCTCACACCTTTAAAATTATTGCCTTTTAAAAACGCCCAACTTATCAGAATCCAATAACACATAGTACAGCTATAGTTAGAAGAGGCTATCAAAGTCACGGTCCAGAAAGGAGAAATTTTATCGTTTTGAACAATCTCTAAATCATCTTCAATGGATTTTGTATCGATTCCGATATTATAAAATGATGAAAGTTAAAATCCCGATTAACAAATTGTGTTCCATATAACGGAGTCACCTTAATATATACGAATAACTATATTTATAGTATTTACCTATGAAATTTGATTTATTAAAGAAACTCTTAAGTGGATAACATTCCATCATTATTTTTGTAAAGTTTCCATGAAATTATATAAGTTTGCAATTGAATTTCAATTGACCTGCATTTTTATTTACTTTTTTCAAAGATTCTCAAAGATATCCGATTTCTTATATTTTTGTACCAGATATTTTATAGACGTTATTAGAACAAGTAGCCTAATGTACGAGTACAATTGATAATCTGCAGTTTCATATAATAAGCCGGATTTTTAATATACTCTCGTAAAAATATTTACCTAGAAAGCTTAGTATTTACTAAGAAATGGATTACAACCATGAATAAAAAAAAGAAATTTAAATTTTGTCCATTTTTTTCTCATATAACAAGAAAGCGCAACTGAACCAAAGAAACGCACATTCGTTTTTTGCTTTGTAGAATTTTATACGGATCATCCTGTTTCTCAAGATTTTAAGGACAAAGAAGAGCTACATCCATATATACATATTTTCTTACAATTAATTATAACATAGTCAGGTGTACAAATGTACGTTCACACCTTCTATATGTTATGTTTTAGAACTGTCTTCTTTTATTGTCTATTCACAACTGACTTACTGTCACTACTGCAAGGCAGTAGGCAGTAGTCTACAAGTATTAACATGTATGTAATACAACATCTTTCTTTTTAATTTTTTTTTTTTTTTTTTTTTTTTTTTATATAGTATATAATTCAATTCAATTTAAAAATAAAATTTATATAGGTTAACAATTCAAAATTAGTGGTGATTTCCACATACACAATTCTAATAAGCTTAAACAATATGTGATATAAAAAATTTAAATTTAGTTCTAAGAAATTACTCGACCTGAGCGCAATTGCATTCCACTTTGATGTGTCACATTCAAATCATTGTCAAATCTTTCATGATGACCTTGACTGGAATCATTATCTTCAATAGTTTCACGTTGTTCTGTGAATTTTATATTATGACTGTGATCATCCACAGATTGAGGAACCTTTAAAATATGTTGACGATTACGCCTGAAAATATGACCATTCTCATCCAAAATGGAATATGACCTGGGTTCATTGCACACTCCAACAATTTTTCCAGGCGTCCATTCGGATGTGAGAGATGTTTTATAATAAACCTTTTCCCCTTGTTCCAGAGGTTGCAGTTTTCTGGTATTTTTATTATAATTTCTTATAATTTTTTGATTATTCTGAAGAAGTTTTGATAAATGTAAATTTTGATCAACTACTGATGGCAGTAGTTGTGTCTGCAATGATGGTAGTTTTGTTCTTAAACAACGAGACATTAGCAGTTCCGATGGTGAGTTGATGTTATTCTTTGGGGTCGAACGATACTGTAACAAGGCTATGTATGGATCAGTGCCAATTTCGTCACATTTCGATAATAATTTTTTAATTGTGCCTATGGATCTTTCAACTAGTCCATTGGATCTTGGATAGTGAGGACTGGATGTTATATGTTCAAAATTCCATTCTTTTGCAAATTTTTTGAATTCTTCGGAATTAAATGGTGGACCGTTATCAGAAATCACCGTATTGGGTATACCATGCCTGGCGAAAATCGATTTTAAATTTGTAATGACTGGCTTAGACGAGGATGAAGAGTTTAATGCAGCTAATTCAATATAAGTGGAATAATAATCAACTACCAGTAAATATATTTTATTTTTAAAATGGAAAAGATCAATGCCTACTTTGTACCAGGGAATTACAGTTTTGTGATGTAGAATGATAGGTTCCTTTGGATTATTATTCCTATGACGGATGCATGTTTCACATTGACTAACATAATTCTGAATGTCATTATTAATGTTGGGCCAATACACAAAATTTCTTGACAGGTTTTTACATCTTTCTATGCCGAGATGACCTTCATGAATTATTTGGAGTATTTCGTGACGTAGATTTTTTGGAATAATTAGACTAGACCCCTTAAAAACCAAATTCTCGTAAACATGTATTTCATCTCTTATTGTGAAATACGGTGAAGTTAAAATGTCTATGGATTTTTTGTTGCTTGGCCACCCATTATGGCAATATTTAATTAATTTCTGTAGACCTAAATCTGCTTTTGTTTCTTCTCTAATCTTTTCTAGATTGTCTTTGGAAATAGATAAATTCCTAGTTAACAAGTTAATCTGTAAAGTAAGGTCTTTGTCAAATTCAGTTAAAGTTTCATAGGGAAGCGCAGCTCGTGAAAGCGAATCGGCTACATACATATATTTTCCAGGTTTAAATACAACATTTAGATCATATGTCTGTAAACGTAACATAATTCGTTGGAGCCTAATAGGAATTTTGTATAATGGCTTGTTGAAGATAGTCACTAAAGGCTTGTGATCTGTTTCAACTAAAACTTTATGACCATAAACGTACTGGTGGAATTTTGTGCAACCAAAAAGAATTGCAAAAAGTTCCTTTTCAATTTGTGCATAATTCTGTTGACAGTTGGTCAGTGTTGCGGATGCGAAGGCTATTGGTCTATTGTCATGCATGATTACAGCACCCATTGCGTTTTTGAAGCGTCAACAGATAAACTTAGTGGTTTATTTGGATTAAAATATGTTAATATTGGAGCTGTACTAATTAGAGATTTTAGGTTTTTTAATTCTATTTCATGTGATGATGTCCATTGCCATTCAGTCTCTTTTTTCAATAAATTTCTCAAATTAGACGTTTCAGTTGAAAGGTCTTTTATGAAAGAACCTAAATAGTTAACCATGCCTAAAAATCTTTGTAAGTCTGTGACAGAAGATGGAGAAGGCATTTTACATATTGCTTCTACCTTGGTTTCATCTAGCTTGACCCCTTGATGACTAAAAATGTGACCCATGTATTTAACTTAATTGCAAAGAATTTTTGATTTGGCTTCGTTAAATTTTAAACCAAGATTTTGTGCCGTTTGTAGAACTAATTCGAGACGACTATTATGCTCTTCAATAGTTGCACCATAAATCAAAAAATCGTCAATATAAATAACAAGACCAGGTATATTAGAAAAATTTTTTATCATTTCTGAATGGAAAATTTCAGGTGCTGAACTAATACCAAATGGTAAACGTAGAAATCTATATCGCCCAAATGGTGTAATAAACGTGCATAGTTTAGAAGATGGCTCGTCTAAAGGTATAGTCCAGAAACCTGAATTGGCATCGAGGATCGAAAAATATTTGGCATTAATTATTTGTGATTTTATGTCTTCAATTGTCGGTAACTGAAAATGCGAACGTAATATTACTCTATTTAGATTACGAGGATCTAAACATAGTCTAAGCTTACCATTAGGTTTCGCTACTAGAACAATTGAATTTACCCATTCTGTAGGCTCCTCAACGGGGACAATCACATTCATTTTAATTAGGCGATCAAGTTCATCTTTTAACAATTCTTTTAATTTGAAAGGTATCCTGCGCATGTTGTCAATAACAGGTCGAGCATCATTTCTTATTGTTAGATGACACTTAGTTTTTAAACAACCAAGGCCTTGGAACACACTTTTATATTTCTGTAAAATTTTACAATTATTATCAGATAGTTTGTTATCTAAATTTATTGAATGAACCCGTTTTATTAAATTCAATTCCACACAGGTATGCAAGCCTAATACTGTTTGACATTCTAAATCGACAACAAAAAACTCTATTAGATGTTTTTGATTCAAAAATTCGCATGTTAAAAAACACTTTCCCAAAATTTTCAATTGATCACCATTAAAAGTCGCGATTTTGACATTAGAACGTTTTAAGTTTGTTGGACCTAATTTCAATTTCTCAAATTGAAAAGTCGACATGACATTGACTTGCGCACCTGTGTCCAATTGCATTTTAATTTTTATTTTATTTATTTTAATTTCAATGTACCACAGTTTTTCTTTACCCACGTCCAATCCTCCTACAAAAAATTCTTCCGGCTCTGATGATGATGATGACTCGTTGTTTGTTTTTTTAAGTCCCAAGTGATTAACTGACTTATTTTTGTAGTATATACACATTCTCGCATAATGGTTTTTCCGCTTGCAAATGTTACAAATGACTCCAATAGCTGGACACCGTTCTCTATGGACAAGACCGCACTTGTTACAAATTCCAATTTTATTTACTTGCTGTTTGTATTCAATTTGTTGTTTTTTATTTTCACTTTCTGGCTGGCTATTTCTATGACCCTGATGACCTCTACTAAATGGATTTTGTCGGCTGTCATTACTGTTAAATTTGGTACTATGTAAAGCACCAACACAATTGAAATCCATTTCCTTTTGTAGTTGTTGTGACTGTCTTCTTGTTAATTCCATTGTTTTTGCGATTTCTAAAGCCTTTTCAAGCTTTATGTCACCTTCATTTAGAAGGCGTTCTTTTATGTAGAGATAATTTTCCCTTAGACCACATATTAATATATCACGAACCAGTTCTTCTCGTAAATTTCCGAATGAGCAATTGAAACTCAAATTTACTAATACAGTTATATATTCATCTATGCTTTCATCAACTAACTGTTGTCTGGTAAAAAACTTATGTCTTTCCATTGCAATATTAGTTTTCGGCACAAAATATGACTCCAACTTTTTCACTAAGATTTCATATTTAATTTTGTCGATATCTTCATTAAATGAGTTAAATATTTCATAACTTTCCGGTCCAAGATTATGAAGTAATAACGCAACTTTTCGTCCATCATCTTCATTTTCCAAATCTGAGGCACGCATATATAATTTAAATTGGTTAAACCATTTTTTCCACGTGTCGCCCAAATTTGAATTTTTTAATTCTATTGGTTGAATTTGACAACTTAATATTTTATTTTTTTGACTTAAACTTTCACCATTCGTTGGATTTGACATCTTAAATAATTTTTATATTATTTTATTTAATTTTTTAATTTAATCTGACACCATGTTATGTTTTAGAACTGTCTTCTTTTATTGTCTATTCACAACTGACTTACTGTCACTACTGCAAGGCAGTAGACAGTAGTTTACAAGTATTAACATGTATGTAATACAACACTATACATATGTATAACATGTCCAGGCACGTTGACCTAGGTCCTACCAATAGATTTTTGAAATGTTGATCGAAAAACAAATGGTTTTTGGGGGTTCCCCTTTTATATTACAGAAACAATAAACGAGAACATCATCTCTTGAAGAACTCTTCAAAAATTACAAATTAAAATCAGTCCGAATTGACTTGATCTAACATGGTCAATAGGTATGTTGATTGAAATGAACTAATCCTGAATTTTATACCACTCGATTCTTATTCTACTTTAGTTGAAATAGTTCTTAAAAACTTTGTAGGACTACTTAAGATCAATTTTATAATGATACAATATATACATTTCTAGGTAGTTGTTTTTTTTTCCAGAAGTTAGAATAAAATTGTAAGCTATACTATTTTAATTGATGAAATTTTACATTTTTTTTTTATATAATTCCTAAAGTTTAAATAAAGTTGGAAAATCATACTATTATAGTGGAGAATGGAGGGAAGCAAATATGTGTTTCTTAATAAGATCGATAAAATTGAATAAAGTTAAAATTCTATTTAAAAAAAAGACATCCATTATTCGGTAATATTGAAATGCATTCACAAAATATTTTCTAATATAAGGAAAAATTCTTTTCGGGAAATTTCAACATGTTTCCTGTCAACTAAAATTCAAACAAAAATTTCAACCTTTAAGCACAAACATTTAAACTTTTGCTGTGTACATAGAAATCGGCTGTTTTCCATTTTCCTCCAATCGAGTATGAGTTAAGACCAAATTTTCTCAGAATTCTTGTTGAGTTTTGAGAAATATTTTTGTAACATTGCTATGTCCTTAAGGCAACTCAATATCATATCGTCCTTCAGAAATGATAAACATATAGAATTTTTCCGGCTTTGTTGTTATTTTCTTTCTTTTTTTTTTTTTGTTTTGGAAATAAAGTCTGTATATATAGTAAAGAAAAGCTCGCACATCGACCCGAAATAGCAATCCTCTTGTTCTTCTAGTATTTTATTTTAGTTTTTTGTATTTTCAATGTTACAAGTCTACATTTTGATGAAATGAGAAAAGAATTTCCTCTTTTCTTTTCACCTATAAAAATGTGAAAATTATTCTCATTCTAAAGATTAGATATTTCGGATATTACGAGAAAATTAACATAAAAAAAAGATTTTATTATTTAACTGTCTGTCTACGAAAAAAAAAGAAAAGGAAATCCGACCCACCTTAATGGTACCACCGACCTCAGGACCAGAACACAATAAAAACGTCTTCATGTGATAAGTTTTCTCAACATTTTTTTTTTTCCGTAATATTATATTTTTATTTGTCTTCTTCAGGAATTTAAGTGATTTCCTTTATGAACATCAGAGAGTGCTCTATTTTTTTTATTATATCATCATAAATCTTGATGATATACACCAAAGGTAACGATTGCAACGATTTCACTAATATACCTTCTAGTAACGTAAGGTGTCCTAATTCTGACATCTTCTAAAATCCAATTTCCCTAATTTCTATGAATTGGTTACAAACCTAAAAAGCTCAACACTAGTTGCAGTGTATGCATATTCCTAGTATTCACATTTTTACAACCGTAATCAACAATTATTGGTCGAAATTAGGAAGACTGCCTGAATTTGAACACTTTACTTTATTTCTAGATGTTCTTCTGCCATAACAAATCCCTATTAAAATACTCGTATGATGTGTACATGTTCGCAAAAATTCATCAGGAACAGATTTGAGGTTTTTCGATTTCATATTTTTGTTATAAATAATCTTATCCTAGGATAGGATGATAGGATTTTAGCAATAACGTAATGATGTAAAGTTTCCGGTTTTAGATAAGTTTTTCTGATCATTCCTTTCTGTTGAAAATAAAGGGAAAGATTATAACTTGTTTATAGTCCTCAGTTTATGTTTATTATGCTATTAAATAGTAATTTTACCTGCTTTTCTAGAAAAAATTCAAACTATAAAGCAATTTTCTAAGTAATATGAAAAAATTGCATTTTTTACATTTTTTATAACTTATAACTCTATGAGATACATTAACTCGAGCATAGAGTTATATTAACTAGAGATATTAATTTTCTGTCTCACGTGGGCCGACAGAGGGAATATCAAACTTGGGCTTATTTATATGAAAAATAAAAACAACACAAATTTTAAATGCTAACTGAGGGAAAACCAATTTAAATTATTATATCGTATTGTTTGAGCGGCGAGTTGTTATCTCCGAAACTGGGAAAACCGAGCTTCTATCGTTTGGAGTAAGCGAGCGTGAAGATGAAATAGTGACCATTTCTCCTGCGTAATTTTGTATGAAAACGAGAGAAATGAAATCTCCAGTTCATAGAGATACATTAACTAGAGATCTCATTTCTCTGTTATTCTTTCAAAAAAAATTGTTCGAGTTAGATGAGCTTTCAAGCTATGGAAAATTTTAAATCTTTAAATGCTTTTCAACATCTACCGGCGAGAGTGAAGTTATAAAGGAAAAACCAGGGTAACCAGAAAGTTTTGTCGTTTTTTTTCTATGGTTTTTCGAAATTAATTCGAAAATTTGTCAATCAGTCTTGTTTAAATTAATTATGTTGGTTAAATACGCAAATAGACGATACCATGATAAATTTGAGCAAAATCGATCAAAGGATAGTAAAGAAAGAAATAATCCTAGGAGAAAATAAGTCTGTCCATTAAGTTTTGTTGATATACTTTAAAAACTGATTCGCCGATTTCTAAAATCGATTTTTTTTTAAATGGCGATGACTTAAAGCAAAACCATGAAATTTTCATGCAGAAAGTCGTCATTTTCCCAAAATTATTCAAAAATAAAGATTGATTTATTTTATACCTCAATTCTTCTCACCTTATTTTATAAAAATTTGTAAATGATCCATCAGGCATTCATCGACCGACTGTATAAACACTGGTTTGAAAAAAAATATGTTTAAAGATTTAATATAGTTCTCATACTTGCTTAGACTTTCTATAGCCCAGAATTCTATAACTTTATCAAATCTAAATCTACATTCAAAATTTTAAAAATACATTCCTAAAACTTGAAAATTTTAGAAAGTACGATTTCACTTTCTCTCTAGGTATATGAAGCCCCTTAAAAACACTATATTTAAATATTATTTCCATATTTAAAGATTATTCTACAAAAATTAATTTTGAATGAGTTTTTCATATTAAATTTCAATAAAAAAAAAAAACATTTTGTATTTATTGTAACAAAATTAACTGGAAACTGTAATTATATTCAATGTAACGTGCAAAAATCCAGTACTCAGTACAAAGTGTTGTGTCGTGGTCGAGATTTGAACTTAATGGGTAACGCATTAAATTAAAGTACGAAGTCTGTGATCGCTGGTGGGTTCTTTTTCTCAACTAGTCCTTAAATAATTGCTTCCAAAGAATTTTTATGGTATAAGTATTCTTTAAAATAGTTTATTAAAAAGTTATAAAGTTAGATTCTAGCTTTTAAAAAGTTATAAACTCAGAAATAAAAATTTGATGCAAACATAAGCTCATTTATTAAAAACTAGCAGAATACCCGACGTTGTTCGGGCTTTCTTCAGGACTTTGTTGAGCATGCGTTGAGTAATTCAACATTTTCTGATTACTTTGCAAACGTTCCTCCATCTTTAAATTTGCATTAGAATTTTTAAATTCTTCGTTAAGTTTTAATATTCAAAAAATTTTATACATATTTACGTTATATTGCATATTTATCATGTTTTCAAATTATGCTTGTTGTATATGTTATGTGCTACTGATTATTTTCAATGTAAAAATAGCAAATTTTTGATTGCAAAACTTATAAAAAGAAATAATTGTAAATAAAAAGTTTTATATATATATATAATTCAAAAAAATAAAAAACAAATGGTTTTAATTTTGATTATACATCGCTGGCCCACCGGAAATCTTTTATTCAAAAACATTCTAAAAGAATAATATACGATTATGTATCAGAGATAATTAAATATTATATTTCTTTCCATTTCCGGGATAAAAAACTACACCTTTTCCAGTTGTAATTCAGAAACCGTCAAGTAAATTTCAGAAAACGTAAGTTATATTTCAGAAAACATCAATTGTAGTCCAGAATGCGTGAAAGTAGGTTCGAGAGCTGGTACCAGAGCAGTTTAACAATTTCCAGCAGTAAGAGGTTCTTAAAATTCTTTAATTGGAGTAATTTCTGTGTCAGGCATTGTAGTTATGGAACGCAGGAGACATTCATTTAATTCACAGTTAACAAATGTTTGGGTAATGAGATTAATGCAACAGTGGCGAGATATGAGAAATAACTGGCAGAGTTGGTGCTTGTTTCAGACAACGCGCTTTGCCATTCAAGTTGGGAAACAATCATTAAAGGGAGAACAGCAACTCTGTTGCCGCCTACTCTCTAATATTAAATCTCATTGAGAATATTTGGTCAAAAATCAAGGCTGAAGCCAACAGCAATATTCGAGTCACTAACACTACAGGTTCTGGTGTTATGGAACAAATACTTGTCTACTTAGCAAATATTATAAAACGAGCCAAGGATACCGTAAATGGAGGTTATTGTGCTCGCACTCTACAATTCACCATGCAACATCCTTAGCAATGGATGACATGCCAGTCGGTTGCTAAATTATTAAAAATTGAACATAAATAAATAAATAAATTATTTACTAAAATATATTCTTTTTTGTGTGGACAAAATTTTTGACTGCTTTCTGAATTACATTTGATGTTTTCTGAAATATAATTGACATTTTCTGAATTTAAGTTGGCTAATCTGAATTATAATTTACGTTATCTAAATTGAAACCGGAAAAGCCGTAGAAATGTTTGTTTTTTCATGTGCAATATTATATTTATATTATCTTGAAAATTACGTGTCCTCATTTTTAAATGAGAATAATTGAATTACAGTCCAATGTCGAATTAAAAGCAGCTTTTTGAGATATAGTTTTATAAAAATTCGCGCGGTCGGATTTTAAATTAATTTGAAACAATTCACTAAAATACAAATATGTAAAAATAAGTATCGCATTTTCAACGTAATTATGTTACCCACACCAGATCTACAAGTATTGAAGGTAAAATCAAATTTTAAACTAATGCTGATTTAGTTAAAGTTCAGTTAAAATACTGAGTATTGCTTAAAATTGTAAAGAAGATTTTATTATGAAGATATTAAGATACTTTAGGATGTTTATTTATTGCAATTTAAACACACATAAAATAAATGATGACTTTTTATATTGGCACAACGTATTTTAAACAAAATTATTATTATTTTATACTTGCTTCTTTAATTCACCGAATAATAAAAGATATTTAAACATAATGCTTGGCAAACAAAATATAATAATAAATAAATCGGTAATTAATTATTATCAATATTTGAATAAAATTAAAACTAAAAATATCTATTTATTTAGAGCATGAACTAAATTTTTAGCTGATGGCCGATCTTCTGCAAGTGCATTTGTACAAATGTGGAATATTTCAAGGATTTGAAAATATTCAGCGGAAACTTTGAAATTCTCTGGTAGAGGAGGTCGTGTACCTTTAAATTTGTCAAATTTGTTTAAAAAAACTTTTTTTTTAAATATTATAGTCATTTACCATAAGCTAAGTTAAGTGAATTTTCTGATTCAGTAGAGGTGTCGAGACATTCTATAGCCAAAGTATGTGGTGGTACTAATGCAATAGTTTCATAAACAACTAAACCGAAACTGAATATATCAGCTTTATCGCTTATCATATCTGCTTCGTTCAAAACTTCAGGAGCTGACCATAAATCTGTACCTAGTATTTTACAATATTCATATAATAAAAAAAAAGTAGATATATATTTAAATAATAATTACTTACCAACATATTTTATATCAGGATTATTCTTTAAATCGATGACACCATTTTCGTCCAAAGGAAGGCTTACGCCAAAATCACAAAGTTTACATATTTCAAAATCACCCTTTATTAATACATTATACGATTTAAGATCTCCATGTAATAATTTTGCTTCTGTATGCAGATACTCAAGACCGTTCAAAACATCAACACATAACTGAAATAGTAAATTTTTATTTGTCTCATTAAAAATCATATACACAAATGGGGGGCGGTCTACTTTTAAAATCAAATTTGCAGGTAATGGTCCCAATAAGTTGTCATTTCGTGTTTCGAGAATATCACCCAATGATGTATGACAATATTCCATGGCAAGTGTATCTTTTCCTTCACCAGTTTTAAATGCTCGAAATCCAACAATATTTGGATGTTTCAATTTCCTAAAATTATTTTCAAAATTATTTTCTTTTCTATTTCAATATTGATGTTTACCTTAAAATTTCCGCTTCTTCCCTGAGACGAGTTTGATAAACATTTTCCTTATCTGGAAGAAAAGCATTTCGGCTGGACAAACGCTTCACAGCCCATGGTGATCTTTGTACACTAGCACGTGGAGATCTATATAACTGATACACATTTGCACCAGTTCCATATCCTAACTGTTTTAGCAATGGTGAAGGTGGTATTTTTATCGGAGTAGTTATGTTTTTAATATTTTCTAGATGTTTATTTCTTAGCACTTTCTGTGGCGTTTCCATTTTAAATAAATTAATTTTATAATTAATTCACTTTCGAAATCTTTAATAAAACTTAATAGAAATAGAAGAATTTATTAACTATAAAAAGAAAAATTTAAAAACAAATCTAATCCAAAATTGACAGCTTAACTTTTTTTTGACTTAAATTTGAAACTAAAAATACTAACGGCAAATTTTCCAATGTATTCCAGGCTTTGAAATCTCAATGGGAATAAGTACACGAATTACATATTACGTTCACACGCACGATTATTTTCGTATGTCAAAAACTTCTTGACGTTCGCGCAGCTCGAAAGTGAATTACGCGAAAATCGTTTTATTTGATAAAAATTAAATTTAATTTTATTGCGTAATTAAATTAAAAAGTGATGTGAATAAATGAAACCAATAAAATGTTGAAATATTTTCTTATTAGATTTCGTTTAAATAAGTTAAAGAAAAAAAAATACGTCAAATTTGAGTTTTAAAATTTTGTTTGGAATGAAAAAAAAAAACAAAATATGAAAATTACAAAATAATTTCATCAAATTCTTCTCGGTAAGTGAAAATTAAAATATAGCATCAGGAAATGATTCTAAATAAAGGAAATAGTACAATAAGCCTATGCCATTAAACATTTTCTTCCATGTAATACAAAACTGAAATTGGTCAAAACTAATCATATCTCGTCTGTAGTATTGCTAGAAAGTGTAGGGTTCAGTGGTTCTGGCACTTATTGCAAAAATAGTCTCCGTATTATTTGCAACTCAGCTGCCCGCTTTATCCATAGACGACATAATTATGGATATCCATAATTTCTATAATTTTCGCGTTTTTCTTTTGCCCTTCAATATAGTCTCCTTTCAAAGCAGACCCGTAACCACACCTGAATATCAGGGTGAGCACAAAGGGACTCCTATCATAAATATATAAATATATATTTTATATATTTCCAAGCATATCGAAGTATTCTTCAAATTTTCTTTGGGCGCCCTATGCCAGTGACGTGCCTGTTTCAAAGTCCCCCCAATTTATATTATTCACTCGTAGTTGGTCAATTCTTTCAAACGAAAAGGCAAAATGTATCAGGAAGAGGGACGTTACTCACTATTACCGTTCTTCTGGTATGTTCGCATTAGTATATAAATTTCGTTAGAGATAAGAAGTTAGGATACTCATAGTTCGGTTTAATACTTCATTATTAAGATTTTTGTGAATCTGGTAATTGTTTTAATATCCAAGTCTAGTCGAACATTGGCCAGGTTTCTTGTTCTTCGCAAACCTGGAATAGTGTTTTCAAAGCCATCCTGTGGTTACCCTTACTATGGTTAAACGTACTAATCTTTCTTGGCGATCATTTTTGGCTATTTGAGGTGAAGCGAGGATGGGAAGCGTGTAATCTTACTTGTGTTGTCTTTTTTTTGCATTTTCTTAATTAATCTTAAATTACTTAAATTTTGTTTGTTTCATATAATTTATATTTTTTGGTCTTTGAATAAATAAGTAAAATAAATAAATTTAAACTTCTTAAAATCAAAAAACAAACTATTTTGTTCATTTATATATTTCTCTTGTAATTAAATTTAAAATATTTTTCGGGCATTTCTTCTTATACGTTGTACAATCTTGATTAAAGCCCATGAATTCAGCTTCATAATATTTCCGATCCAAATTTTCAAAACAGGAAGTTGTTGGTCTATATTATAACAAAAACGTAAATATTTTAGTTCAGTATTTTTATATTTACTTACGAGAATATAATTTTAAAAAGATGTCCAAATAAACCATTGTTATCCTCAATTAATCCTAAATTCACTTCACATATCATTCTTAGCAAGCATGGAGTACCTGGTAATCCATGTCTAAAAAAAAAACAAAGACATTATTATATTATTTATTAATTTGTTATTTGTTTCTAAATAATTTTCTTTACTGTTCAAACTTATCCTTTAAAATGTTGTAAACCGTTTTTCTAGTTAAAAACTTTTTTGATAGCCTTTCGCTTCTCGCTTCTCTAAGTATACTGTTTTCCGTGAAATTTTCTTCTTTATAATCACGTCCAATCTCTTCAGATTCAAACTAAAATAAGTAAATTTCATTTTATTCCATAAATTAGTATTTCTCTGTTTCTCTGTATTTACACACCCTTTGTAATGGACCGGGAATATAATGAGCTCCTTGAAATGGAAGATTATAGTTTGCTTCAAAATTGTATGACATAAAAACATTTCTATTTGGTAAAGTTAATGGAACAGCAATTGCAATGAAAATCTATAATAAATCGATAATTTATATTATTCTGAATAAATTTAGGTTTAAAATAATGTCCGATAAATTTTCAACTCACTCCTAAAGTACTACTTGCTGGAAATAGTAGAACTCTTTTCGTACGATTTTTCGACATATCATTCACAAAACACTTCGAAATATTACAATTAATTAAAAAATATAAAATAAATGTAATTTGGAGTAATCTTATTTTCATATTTCTTTTAAATTTTATAATTATTCACAAGAAATCATATAAATCTATGACAGTCGTCTCAAATTGAAAATCACACAGCAATAAACTGTTAACAGCCTTTTATAAAATATATCTTAAATGATGTTTAAAATTTTATTTACCAAACTTATTTACATAGATATAACAAAATTATATTAGGAGTATCGGAAAGATAACAATTTGTTCTTATACAATTCTTCTCTTCTACTTATAGCATGTTCAACATAAGAATCGATGACCTTAAATTACATTTTACAATCTTGTTTTTATAAAATAGATTTCATTTTAACGACAATCACGTATAGTTTTATAAATTAAATTCTAAAAGTTTACAATTCATGGAGATATGAAGAGGATGAGAAATGTTTATCAAATAAAATTCGGTCTTAAATTTATTTAATTTAATGATGAAAAACATTGAATCTGTGACCATTTAGTTAAAGTGCCTTCAGACTATCTGTTTTCTTTCTTTTTCTTTTACTCACTCAAGAAAAACATTATTTAACTAATTTTACTTTCATATTAACAATTTTCATAATAATTAAGGTTTGTGATTATCTACATCATAACTCTTAGAGCGCGTCCAAACCAAGCAAACGAACAAGAACAAAATACGCGCTTTGCGAATGATCAAATGGTGTCATAAAGATATATTAACCGGAGATTTCTTTCCATCGTTTCCATACAAAGCTACGAAATATAGTCACATCTTTATCTTCTCGCTCGCTTACTCTAAACTATTCAAGCACAATTTTTTTCCAGTTCCAGAGATAATAAATAGCCGCTCAGTCAAGGGAGTTATAACAATTTAACTTGGTTTTATTTCACTAAGCATTTAAAAACTGCGTTGTTGCTGTTTTCCATACATTTAATGCCCGGTCTTATATTCTTCTCTGTTGGCCAACATATGATAGACAATTTGTATCTCCATTAATCCATCTCTATATGTAGACGCTTCACTGAGCACAAACAAGCATGCTTTAACTTGTTTTCGCTCATTAATGATCCGAGAAGATGAGAGTGGGAACATCAACAAATTCTCAAAAATGCCTGTTCTTGTTTGCTTTCTTAGTTTGGACGCACCTTAAAATTAACCAATTTGTTAGAAACACGAAATATTTTAAAATGGTGTTTAAGTTGTTTTTTTTAAATAATTTCTTTCTTTTCGGTATACCTAATATTTCGATATATAAATTACGGTTCTATATTTATTTACTTAATTATTGATTTGCTTAATAAAAGAACAATTTTTTTTATCATTCTTTTTCGTCATAACTTTAAAGTAGAATAACTACATATTAAATCAAGAAGACTAATCGAACATTTACTATGATAAATTGCACAATTTTGATTTAAACCATTTTCTTCGGCATCATAATATTCCTGGGATAGTTTCTCATCCTTCGATGTACTTGGGCTATTTATTTAAAAGTCTCTTTATAATATTAATTATTTAGTATATACAAGCAGGCCTTTCCTTTATGGATGTTTATGTTGTCCGTAAAGCGATGGCCTACTTTTTATTAAGCGTTTTCCATTTACACTCTTTAAGAACTTGTAAGTATTTCTCGTATACTTGAAAACTAAATATTGAAATGTGTAACTATAGAAAGCTCCTGAAAGAAGCTAAACTTTCTTAAAGGGTGCGAATGGAAACCATATTATTTTATTATATACAAAAAATGCTTACGTAAATATAATATGAAATACATTTCCTAAAATTCCGTTCATATATCCAATTGGTTCTTCATTCATCTCACATATTGTCCGTAATAAACATGATTTACCATTAAAACCAGCACTAAAAAGAAAATAATTCTTAGATATTATAAAATAATCATTAGTAATTAAGATAATACTAGTTTAATTTATTTTCTAACACATTGTAGACATTAATTCGTGTAAATGAATTATCATTTAAATCTCTTTTTTCAATATCTTTATCGAGTTCGATATTATTTGTATCATTTATATTAATTTGATCATTTTGATTTCTTCCCTCTTCTATAAAACCAATCTAAAAAATTAATTAAATTTAATTTATTACAAAATAATACAAAAAAAAATAAAAAAAATGTTCATTTTAACTCGTTCGAGTGGTCCTGGAATTAAATCGCTTCTTTGAATTGGTAAACCATAGTCGAATTCAAAATTATATGATAAAAAAACGTTCCGTCTTGGTAGATCCAAAGGAAGTGCAATCGCAATAAATAACTAGAAGAAAAAGATATTTTTTTAGTTCTCACAACAACTAAAAATGATAAGAAATATTATGATTTTCACATACACCAATTCCACTGTGATTTTCCCAGAGAAGTCCAAAAATCGAATTTATTAAAAATAAAAGTATTATAAAAATTATTATTTGTTTCATAATTCAGAAAAATATTGTTCAGAATTTGAAATTCGAATAGAAATTAAATTGTATGTGAACACTTTGAATTAAGATTTAAAACTATTTGAAAAAATTTCCTGCTTTTTTATTCTTCCATCGTTAAAAATTAGCTTTCTTTTAACTGGTCACGATTTTAAGTAATTAAATATTTCTTTCTTTTCTTAGTATATGTAATTTAGAACACATTGAATCATCAAATTCAATTCTAATTGATATCTAATATAGATAATTAATATAAGAACTAAGAAAGTAATAAAAATAACATTACGGTATAATATAATTCAATTACGAATACATAATTAAATCAATTTATCTTAAATCTGGTCCATTAGAATCTTCAATATTAAATTCTGTAATTTTACAAAGGCCGACCATACACTAGTCTAAAAGACCCGTCAGTTTGCTGTTAACTTTAAAAGTTTTCTAGAAAATTATCTTCTACTACAAGTTAAAGGTTTTGCGATCTGCCATCTTCAAGACGGTACAAAAATTACAAGGATCAATTTAGATATATTCCAATGGAAATCGGCACGAAGTTCCCGAACAATTCAATAGTATGCTAGATAACAGTATTATCATTCTGTTCAATAAAAATCAGTTTACATTACGAACCTATGGGCTATAAGAATTTCAATGTGGATTTTCTAGGTCTCAAGAAATTTTTAATCATCTTTATTAAATGCTATATGAAGCTTCGAATTTAGATTTTTACCATTTCTTCATAATCTTTATTTAACGTTCTCAGCTTTAGACTTTTTATTAATTCAAATCGTTTATGAGTTCTGTTAAATGTCGTGTTATTAGAATTGCATAAAATGAAACTATATTAGGTCTGTGAATAAGTTTTTACTATTTTACATTATACGACGTAAGTAATACTATATGCAATACCTGTGAACCGGGTTACATGCATTGGAAAGGTTTTATGACCAGCTTCAAAATGTACTATATGACATTTGGTTAAAGTGTGAACAACATTATTTTTCATTCGATTGAAAATGGAAGGTTCCGTACCAAATAACAGCATTTGGGGGAAACTTTACTTTACTGCTTCAAAGACAACAAAGAAAGGGTTTTTTTTGCATAAAATTGTTACTAGACATGAAAAAATGGAACTATTTCGAAAAACCTAAATTCAGAAAAATAAAAGTTAAACCTGGTCAACCAGTGCCATCAACGCCAAAACGAAACATTTATTCAGATAAGGGGTCTGCATTTGGTGGCACCAGAATGGTGTGATCTACCATGAAGTTTTGAAAACAGGTAAAACAGTCTCTGCTGATCGTTACAGACAACAACTGATCGAATTGAATCACGCCTTGAAGAAAAAACGACCAAAATAGCCTCGTAGACATACTAAAATGATTTTGCAGCATGATAACACTGGGCAACATGTTGCTAAACCGATCCAGGAAATGTTTGACCGGCTTGGCTGGAAAATGCTACCCCACCCACCCGCTGTATTCATCAGACGTTGCCCCCTCTGATTATCATTTGTTCCGGTCGATGCAATGTGCTCTTGCTGATACACATATGTTCAATCTTGAAGAAGTGCCAAAATGGCTCGATGACTGGATTGCCTCGAAGGACGAACAATTCTTACAGCGCGGAATCCGTAAATTACTTGAAAGATGGACGAAGGTTGTAGCTTCAGATGGAGCACACTTTGAATGAAATCAAAGTGTTAAATAAACATGTATTTTTAACAAAAAAATATGAAAAACTAATTCACACACCTAATATATATAAATTTATATAATGAGAGAAACAGATTCTTAGAATTCGATTTGATGCCCTATTGTGGAAATGGAACTCGCGGTTAACAAGTTTAATGGATTAACTATAAGAAAAAACAACAAAAACTAATATTTCAGTGTTTTTTCGCTTCTTCAAATTTTTTATAATTTATAGGTAGTCCGGGCCCTAATACCGTAAATTTATTCAAACCGGTATATATGAGTTTTTAGAGTATATCTGAAAAACTAAAAAAAAAACGGAAAAAGTTTATAGGGACAAGTTTAGTTTTTCCTACAACTATTTCTATTTCCACTAAAATTTCACCGATTATGTAAATTAATTTAAACAAAATTGTTACACAAATTTTCCAATTAAATCAGAAAAACGAATTTAAAGTTCAGATTTAAATTTTATAGAGTATTAAAAGTTCAATAATACTACATACAGAGGAATAGTTTAACAGTAAAAAATATATTCGCAGGTAAATGTTAATTAATAGGTCAGGATTTACCACAGTTTTTCTAATATTGTTCAACCTTTTAGAAAATAAAATTACTTGACTGTATTTAGATTATTCAAAATTGTGAAGTTAGAAACAACTTGATCTTATACACGCAATTATGTATAAAATATGTGTTATTCTAATAAGTTGTCTATTATTAAGTGATTGCAACGGTTTAAGAAGTATGCCAAAAAAACGTGCATTAATATTTCCACCTACATCACCAACAAGAACTCAAGTAAATAAAATTATAATATTTCAAAAGTGTTCAAGTGTTGTGTGTGCATATATCACATATAATAATTAATTTTCTTTTTTATAGTTAATTTATGGTATTGGTATACCACTTGAATTAGAAACTGAATCAATGACAACTGGATATGTATTGAAAGCTGAATATTTTCTTCCATTTAATGCAAGCCAATTGCACCCAGACAAAATTACTCCTCAACTAATTCATAAAAGAAATGCCATAATGAATATGACACCAGAGGAAATGATTGATAATATATCTGGTCAAAAATATATGAGATATCAAGTAGAAGCTGTTGAAATCGATAAAAAAACTAATCGAATTTTGGATAAAAATTTCAATAAAAATAATAATAATAAAAAGAAAAAAACTAATTCGAAAAACACAAAAAATAATACTGATAAATATCGTTGGGCTATATATCAAGTTATTGAAACTATTGCAAATAGGTAATAGTTTTTTTTTATTTATTAAAACAAATATAAAAGTAATTGTTTTCATTGTAAACATTTTCTAGAATGGGTCTTGTGGGAAGAGCATGTGTTCTTCGAAGTATATGCGAAGCAGCAGAAACTCCTTTTCATTATCAAAGTGGACTTTTAGGTGAACTTATGCATATTATCATGTTGTAAGTTATTCAATAAAAAGGAAAAAGTAACATATAATAAAAAAATTTTATCGAATTATCTTATTAGACCATCGACATCTTCTGATCCTGTCACATCACATATGGATAATCAATATTTTCATGCAGAGGATTTAGGAAAATCTGGAGCTCCATGCGATATTATTTTTAAAGAATGTGAACGATCTCTTCTAGAACAATTCTCAGGAATATATCAACCCAGTTTAGAATTATTAAATCTATTTCCGTAATATTTTATTAATTCAAATAAATTTTAATAAAAAAAAATATATTTTTAAAAATGATCTTTTAAATTCTAATTACTTCGAAAATATCTATTTTTGTGTTCCGTTGCACAGATTAGACTTATTTGTAGAAGATCTATTTAGTTAATCAGATTTCTTTCATTACAAATATGAGCTAAAACTATTTAACTTCTTGTGATGTTGAAGATATGATAGTATAATAAAATAGAAAGGAAAAATATAATAAAGCATAAAAATGTATTAATCGATTAAAACTTACATTAACAAAATATGAAATAATTCCGTAAATAAAGAAGACTTTTTGAAAAATAATATATTTGTAATTTCACAGATAATTTTTAAAAAGACACAGTCAAATTCATTTTGTCCAAATTATTTAATAATGTAAAAAATACTGTACTTTTCTAAAAGAAAGTCTATTCTTTTATAAATCTTCGAACGAAAATTTCTTAATAAATTATCGAGATTTTCTTATGATTATGATTCCAAATGACTATCAATTTGGTCGGCAATTTCCATATAACATTCGTTATGTTTTTAGTCCACATTTTGTCAATCGATAAACTAACTCTGGTAGTCGAATTTAATTGTTTCACATTGAATGAAAGATAATACCGAGTCTTAAATACAATTCAATTTGTAACAGGCTCTGCTAATATCCCAATTCCAGTAATAAACTAAAAGAATAAAAGAAAAAAGATCTACCTAAGTATTTATATTTTCAAATTTAAATTATATTATTATTACCTGAGGTCCTATGAGGTCCTGTGCTTAAGGAAATATTGGAATTCAATTAGTTACGACTTGATTTATACAAAAAAAAAAAAATTAATAAAACAAATAAAGAGAAGTAATAAACTTAATTCTATTTAGAAGCAATAAAAAAAATCCGGGATGTAATAGTTTCATTCCGAAATGCCATCAATTAACATAAAGATGAGAAACTCAACGTTATTTGTAAAATAGAAAAAATGTACCACTTTTTAACTAAAATAGTTTTCTTATGATATTTTAAAATGAATTCATAATTCAGGTTTTGCAAAATTAAAATATAATAAACGAAAATAAAATAAAAATTCTTTAAATAAATTGAGCTTTTTTTGTTCTTCATATCATCTTATTAAATTTGTCAAATATTTTTAAAGTGCTATATTTAGCTTTATTATAAAAACAATGACTCCTGAAACAAAAATGAATAGTTTTAGAATCTTTTAACTGATTTTTTTCTTGTTTCTATCTTACATTGTATGTCCGCGATTTCCACAAATATTACAAATACATTGTTTTAAAATCCGACAGGATGTTGCCCCATTTTCATACAATGAATGGGAAGTATAGAATTCACTAAAAATAAACGTCCTACATGATTAAGAAAAATATATATTATGTATTGGGCTATCTGGAAACTTTGTGACGATTTTTTATATATCGATATTTATGTATTTCACAACTTTTCTCCATTTTTACTCTAGAATTTCTCAAGTTCTAAAAATGGCTTTTAATACCGTCCAAAGAATTAAAGTTCTTTTCGTTAAGAGAATTTTGTAAAGACCTGAATAAGTGTTATTCTAAAGGTGGAACAATGTATATTTTCTTTGTTGCTTCTGAGGCATCTTTGCCTTTTCGGTAATAGAAAAGCATCAAGTATCTAAAATGCATTTTGTTTTGTTCCATCTTCATAAATGACAAGGATCAATTTATCTTGAAATATTTTGTTTTTAAAGAAGTGTTAAAATGTCTTCAATATGTTGAGAAATGTTCTGGAAATCGGCACCAAGTTTCCAGACGACCCAATAATATATGTACTTACAATGTTTCGCCATTTTTCTTACAGAAATTACAAAATTTCTTAGGTTTTCGAAAGTATGATCGCTCATTTATTCCAGTATTTTCATCATTTCCGTATCGATTTGTTGATATACCATAGTTGTTACGATCTATGGATGAGCTGTGACATCGATTATCTTGATTATATTGAGACCAAAAATTCACATTTAATTGTTCTTGTGGAGCACCCACTGAATTCAATTCCCTTTTATATTTTGATTGTTTTTCGTAGTTTGTAGTACAATCATTTGTCGACCACTTTGGATATTGAACGCTAAGATTTGGATTTAAGCCGCAATGAAATACATTTATATTTGTATTATAAACGACATAATTTTTCTCTACTTGTTTTTCACTTTGAATATTTTCACATATAGTTGTCTCCAAAACTTTATATACAATATCTAAAACTAATTTAGTAGTTTCATCGTTCTCTGCCATGTTTCCCAATTTAACCAAAATTCAAAATCCTTTTCTAAGTGAATTTTAATTAAAATTGTAACGGTAGAATCGAAAAATTTATTGGTTATGTAGTACAAACAGATCCATTTTAGATGCACGTTTTGCTGGCAGGTTAGTTTATGCTTCGTTTATATGCCATATTTGAAAAATGTAATCGAAATGAGTTTAATTACTTCGTTTACATGATTTACTTGAAGTCGATTTGAATTCAAAAATTGCGTATGTACACCCGGATTAATTTGAAATGGACTTGAGTCGATCACAACAATTTATCTGATCGAATTGAAATTTCATATGTAAGCGCAGATCGACTTTATATCGACTTGAAAAATTAAATTGGAGTATGAATAGAGAAACTTAACCTAGAAAATAAGAATTAGTTTGCAAACATGTGTCAATTTGAGACTGATTTGAGGTCAATCTTAGAATCTGATAAAGCTAAAAAATTGAGTTTCATGTCGATCTCAAGTCAATTTTGAAGTCGCCATCTAAACGAAGTAAATAGCGTTTTCGTTTCTAGAGAAAAATTCAGTTTTTTTTTTATCAGTTATACTAGTTTTCAAGACAGCTCAATATTTTTTCCGTTTGTTTCCCAAAAAAAGTCTAACCTTTCAAAATTGTCATTTTTATTTCCAGAGAATATTAACTGAAAATGTAGAACTTTCTGCATCTTATTTCTCGACGATTCCAGGATCCTAAAATCATAACCGAAAACGTTACAAAAATAGCTGATGAATTACAAACATGAGTAAAAAAAAACAAGTTGAATTTTTTCCGTTCGATTCTACTTTGGAAAAAAAATAAGAAGTCATGAAAAAATTACAGAACCTAAAAATGTTACATTTTTCAAATCATAATTTTCATGCGAGAAACGAAAACATAATAAGTACCGGATTACACGCGGTGTTTTTTCGTTAGAATTCTACCGTAAACATAGGTATCGGCGGGTTGGGGGTGAGGCAGGAGATCCACCTCTCGAAATTACTTCGTTTACATGATCGGATTGATGTCGACTTCAATCCGAATATCGTGCATGTATACCCAGATCGACTTCAAATCGACTTGAGTCAATCCGATCATAAAAATTTTTCTGATCGACTTGAAATTTGCATGTAAACCCAGATCGACTTCAAATCGAATTGAAAATTTAAAATGGAGTATGAAAAGAAGGGAAACATAACCTAAAAAAGGAAAATTTGTTTGGCAGCGTCTATGAAATTGACGTTGATTTGAAGTCGATTTCAAGTCAATTCTGAAATCGCCATGTAAACGAAATAAGTGTTGGCGCAACGGAGTTTTTTACGCACACAAACAAGAGTCACTGTTTGTGTCGGTTTAGAGAAAAATTGATAATTCAAGCGCGCCATTCGCTTACTGACCGGCAACATGTAATCATAATCTAAAAGTACATAGGAAATAGTAAAATAGTAGATCCTAACCGTTTGACGGTTTAAATTCGAGTGATGCTGTGCTCACACACACTAATACAATCTTTGTGTACCTTGTATAAAAGACTGTGGTATAAACATAGCTCGTCTAATCGGTTTAGTAGATTTCTACCCAAAACTTGACGGTAGATTTCTACCGCGTGTAGTCCGACACTAAAACACATTTGACCATCTTATACGTGCATTTCAACTGGGTTTGACCTCCGCATATATACCGGGTGCATATTTACATGGCAATAAAAAAAAACGCAAGCCAATTTGAATTTGAATTTTTTGTAATTTGAAACAGCATTTATATAGATCTTTTATTCACAACTTTAAAGATTCTTTTAATGAACTCATTTTTCATCATGCGATATACTTTGCTGCCAATTATTTGTTAATTATTATATTTTCCCTTACCGATATATGTAAAGAGTACATGTTTTACATAATCCGAATTCATTAACAAAGTCTTCATAACTGAAATCAAATATTATTATTTTAAAACGGCTTAAAGTTTGAATATTTTACACAAATAAATATTTAATAATTTACCAAAATGTTTCCATAGAAACTAAACATAAAATCAAATTGAAAAGTGCAATCCTCTTACAATTTATGGAAACCTATACCTAAACCTTACATAATAAGTTTGTCTTGCCTTTTTGAGATTATTAAGAACTTCAAATGAACTCATCAACAGTCGTTTCTTTCAACATCCTACTCGCGTTTCAGATTCCCTTTTCTATTAAATGAAATTTACTTGAAGAAGGTTGGATACAAAATAAACATACAAGACTTAATTATAAAATGTGCAATCAATAAATAAAACGCATCATGCAGAATATAAAATAATTAATAAACCAAAATATACTTACATAAAATATTAATTTCCATATTTTCTAAAAATGAAAATTCCTTTACAATGCTTAAAAGGATTTTTTTTAATATTCCAAATTTAAACTTTGTAGTATTAAATATATATAGGGTTAAGCGTGATAGAACTTCCAATAGTGATAACTATCAATCCGAACTGTAATACTCATAGCTCTTTTTGGTATTTATGTTCAGAATAGTCTGGCAAATGATCACGCTTGAGGAGCAATTAAGAATTATCCAAATTTACTTTGAAAATCTTATAGATTTATTTTATCACAAAATTGTGTTCAGCGACGAGGCTCATTTTTGGTTTAATAAGCAAAATGTTTGCTTCTGGAGTGAGACCAATCCAGAAGAGACTTTATATCCAATTACATCCAGAAAATTGCGGTTTACACTCTGAAGGTATCATTGGTCCTTATTTCGTTAAAAGTGAGGCAGGAGATCGGGTTACGATCAATCAGATACCCGACTAAGATCAATGCATATTTATGACATTGATTCTGTCGAGATGTGGTTTCAATGGTGTGGCGATACGCGCCATACAGCGACACAAAACATCGATTTGTTGAAATCACAATTTTGTGACAATGTGATTTTGAGAACTAGCCCTGTAAATTGGCCTCCATAGTGGTGTGATCTGACATCTCTCGACTATTTCTCATAGGGTTACGTGAAGTCACTGATTTATGCTGTGTTAACAATTAGTCTTACAAATATTTGTCTATCAATTATTATTAATTCATACAAGATTAATTTATCCACAATTTATTTACAATCGAAAAACACTATTAATTACTTATTACTTTACTAATTTATCAAATCACTTAATATTTCACTGTTGTAATCGCTTTCCGAAATCTCTTTGTTCATCACTTGGTCAAGTTCTGAATTGAATTGTATCTTGTTCTATTGGTGTCTCCACCTTATATACTTTTTGAGTTCAACTTCTAGAATGTTCATGCAAACGTGCTTTCTATCAATGTAAAGATACTTATTCTTGGAATTTCTCGAAATGTCAAATCAACAGTGGTCATTTGTTTGCTAGTTCGTGATTTTATAAAATATTTGATGGTTTCGCGAACCATCCCTAAAATACTACCGCAGCACTAACATTTAAATAAAATAAACTTAATTTTTGGAATACCTTATTACATATTTTATTTCTTTGCTTAGAATATATATATATATTATCATACAAATAAAATTTTTATTCTTTTAGACATTTGTATCTTCTTAATTTTATCTAATTATGTACATAGGTACATACTATATATATCTTATAAGAAAATAAGAAACAATGCATAAATTACATTATACATTTGGAAAATGTTAAATCGTATGAAAAGCTTTTTAAATTCTGACATTTTATGTCTTATATTACTGACATTAAGTGGATTAGTATAACAAACCTTAAAGGGTTTACCATGAAGTAATCTTTCAAATACTCTTATCGTATCAACATCTAAATCTTTGTATTAGTAATGTACGTACAAAAGGTTGATATCGAGATATCAGCACGTAGCACCCATTGGGCTAGGCCGCCTGGTTTCATACTTTACGTTAATCCTTCCCAAAACTGTGTTCAGCGCAAAGTGAATACGTTTTCCATGAAAATTATCAAAATTACGTTGAATCATTTTTACAATGTGTGTGATATGAAAATTTAAATTTCAAATGTTGTGCCTGGCACCTAACTAAGTTCTGGATATAGCGTCATTGGTATTAAATCACTAGTATAGTACACATTGCCCAATTTAATTTTTCACTCTGTATTCTGAAAAATCCAATTACAGTTTATTGATATTATTATTAAATATTTTCATATTTTCCATTTTATTTGAATTAAAATTTGATAATTAACGACAAAAAAAACACATCAAATGGAAAATCGTGTAATCCAAAACAAAAGCAAAAATAGGTATTAATTATTTCTTAAAAACAGGTTAAGGTAAAGGTAACCAACCACCTGTTAAAATTTTCACATTTAATTTTAATAAAAAGAAGATTCTTCAGTTGGTTTGGGTTTAATTCTATTTAATTATTTATATTCATTATGTTGTATATAAAAGCAGGTTCTACAGAAATGTAATATTGTTTAATATTTAACTTCCTTCATAAAAGGTAAATATAGAAAACTTTCACACTACGGCTTGGCGTAACAGAGAAATATGGATTCCTCTATCTAAAAATAGAAATCCATTAACAGTTCAACGGCATTAGAATAAATCTTGGAATTTAATAAATTTCTTATTTCATTTTAGTTTATACCAAAAGTCTATATTAAGATGATTTTTTCTAACTCTTAACTGTCTGTCCGTTTATTTCAGAAAGTCAATAAATTGTTTCATTGCTAAAAAAGAAAATCAATTTCAAAATTAGTTAGGGAGTAGTTATAGGACGTTCATAAGAATGAAGGAAATAATTTTGCATAGGAAAATTAACTTATTTGAAAGAATATTACTTTACAAAAGAAAAAAAAATAGTGTAAAACATGGGAAATAGTTTAATAAATAGTTTTCAGATAAAAAATCTTACGTAACAATCATGTACATATTTTCTTTTTTATAATTTTTTTTAACTTTGATGATGATAAAATTTGTTCTTGGTCGGCTGTTTTCCTTAGTGTTTCAATTTCCATTCGTTCCAATGAACAGCTGTATTCGTTGCTTTCATTAAACTTTTTCGTCCATTTTCAACGTGAAAGTAGGGAACTTGTATTAAATTCCTCTGACATTCCTTCAAAATTAGAAAAAACGTTCAGTTTCCATTTGTTCCACAATTTTCTTCATTTTAATAATCGTCCTATAACTTAGACCTTAATATACAACAATCAATTTTCATCATAAACGATACGTTTATTACTTTCGTCCAGGTATTTATTAACTTTTATGTCTCTGAAAAGCATTGTCTCTTTTTATTTCATATAGGATGTTCAGGATATTGTTGCTGGAAAAAAGTCGATTCTTTATTATTAACGGAAATACGTGAAATATGTACATAGATGATACATGATTTTCTTTACGAAACTACTATCGGATTCGTTTTTGAACTTAATAATTTTGGAAGTGAAATTGTAGCATCAAATACAAAAATGACTCCACATTGTATCCATTAAAATACACATCGCAAATTTATTTAGGTTTTTCAACTCCCAGTGGTATATTATATCATAGGCAAACCAAGCAATTGTCTAGGTCACCCAATTTTAGGGGGCATCAAATCTACAAAATAATCATTACTAGTTACTGAATTTCTAGAAACAAATAAAATTTTGTATAAAGCTAATTTAGTTATATTGCTACGTGTGCTCGCCTTTCGCTCAATTTTTCAAAACCAAATTCTGACTTCTATATTAACAGGGTGTGTACTATCGGATTTATATAATACAGTAAAACCTGTATAAGGCGGAATCGCACGGGACCAGGAATTTTGTCCGGCTTATAGGGGCTATTGATTAGGATTTTTTTTCGTTTATTCTTTTATTTAAAAATATAATTTTTAACAAAAAATAAATTGAAAATAAAAAAGGAATGCTTCCCAATCCTTATATCCTAATCACAATACATATTTACATATGCTATTACAAAGCATGAAAAAATTCAGAAATTTTTGTTTTGCGAGTTTTCTGGCTAGCAACTTTTAATTCAATTTTTGAAACCAATGCAAAAGCCCAAGCAAGCATCTTTTCATCCCCTTGAAAAGCTGCATAGTTTTTCTAACGTGGAAGGCATTCAAAGCTTGTTCAGCTGCAATCTCAGATTATACTTATTCTACATTAGTGTCTTCGTCTGATGAAATTTCAATTGTTTTATCGCTCACATTAAAGTCCAAATTAATGTCTTCTGCTTCGGTGATAAGAGATGCATCAATGTTGATATAATCAACAGCTGCTACATCATCAACGTCAATTGCCACAATGAATGGTATAATTTCCGCACAGCTTACAGGCACAAATTCGTTATTTGGTTCTGCTCCAAACCCACATTTTTTAAACAGAATTTTCAGTAATGCTGGATAACGGCTTTTCATTGACTGAGTGCGACTTGTGTATAATGCTTGCCAAAATTCTTCGAATGAAACGAGAAAAGTTAAAGAAAAGAATATTACTCAAAAAAAAATCCGGCTTATACAAGTTATACAAGTGGACCAAGTTGTGTCGCAAATTGATGTTCGGGTTTGCGTTGAGCAGGTTCCGGCTTATGGAGGTTCATTGTGTAGGAAAAATGGCTTGAAATTCACGGGACTTTGAAGAATGTTCGGCTTAGGCAGGTTTCCGGCTTATACAAGGTCCGGTTTAGACAGGTTTCAATGTAGAATATATATAGAGATTATAAGAAAAAATAGAGGCTATTATGCATTTCTTCGAATTAATAATTTCAATTTTTTTCCGAACAAATGTCTAAAATTACGCTTTTTTAAATAATTAATTTAATCAATTTTTTAATATTTATTTAAGTAAGTAGTAAGTGTAAGAAAAATTGCATAATCTCAGGCAGTTATAATAATATTGTATGTCATATATAAAATTAGATTGTATATTTCAAGGATGATTTTTTTAGAAGCTAATCATCGTGATATACGGGGATTATCGATATGCAAACGCAATTTTGAAATTGAGAATCCAGATATTAAATGCTTGAAAAAAATGTGCCTCGGAATAAATGAGTTCGGTTCCTATTCTGTTCAATTCGGTTCCTGTTCCTGAAAATACGAGGAGAGGAAAAATGAAGGCGTAAAATTTGAAAATTAAAAAATAGGTGACGTGTCGCAAAAAAACAGGTGTGGGTTGATCGACAAAAGTCTTTGCCTATAGCAGTGTTTCCCAACCTTTTTTGTGCCATGCCCCACCTTAGCCACCTTTTGTGCCATGCCCCACCTTAGCCTTTCTAAAATTCTTATGCGCCCACCATGTGTAACATACATAATTTTTAATATTAAAAAATTGAATTGTTCACTTAAGAAACTAAAGTTGGCCCCGAAATCTAGCATTGCATTTAAATGGTCCGTAGCGAAAGGGTTAAACTCGTGTCATGTCCATTTTCGAATTGCCCCCCTGTGGGGCGTGGGCCCCACGTTGGGAAACACTGGCCTAGAGAATAGAAGAAAATGAATTTTGTCGATCCGATCGAAACCAAATACGGGCACTGGTCTTCTCCGGGTAAAACGAAGCTTTATATCTTTTCTTATTTAGTGGAATCGAAATTACATTTTCAATTCATTCTATAATGGAAAAATATTTTCTATTTAAATATATTCTTCCTATTCCAAATGCAATCAAGTTAATTCGATAGAATAAAACTTTCAATCAAAACAAATCACGATTAACGTTTTACCAAGAATAAAACAGAATTGCATTAAAATATTTATTATAAGTTCGTTATTAATTAAATAAAATTACCACATTTCATAAAACTTACAATTAGATATTAACATTTAATATAAATATTTAGTCACTAAAAGAAATATTTGAAAATTTTAATATTTATGCGTCCTGATTCAATTTACATTTAGCGTTTCGTTTTATGTGCATTTGAAGTGCAATTACTTGAATAAAGCGTTTACCACAAGATTTACATTCATGCGGTTTCTCACCGGTGTGTGTCATAGTGTGATGTTTTAATGTTTCTGCTTTTCCAAAAGATTTATCACAATAAGCACATGAA
Source organism: Xylophagus ater (assembly GCA_963422695.1). Classification (NCBI taxonomy): domain Eukaryota; kingdom Metazoa; phylum Arthropoda; class Insecta; order Diptera; family Xylophagidae; genus Xylophagus; species Xylophagus ater. The sequence goes on along the minus strand of OY730478.1, from coordinate 48,430,044 downwards.
TATGCACGAATTCCTTGATGTACGATTTTTATATGACGATTTAAATTACCTGAAAAATGATTTGAGTACAATATTATTCATAAAAAAAGAAAATATATATATGTAGACTATAAGAAAATACCGCTATTTAAAAATGAAGATGAACAATGAGAACATTGATGAACTTTTTCCTTAGTATGATAATTAATATGAATTTTTAATTCATCTCTTGTTGTCTTTTTCAATCCACAATATGGACAAACGAAATTCTTAATGCCATTATGCCGCATATAGTGTTCTTTCAATTTATGACGAGTCGTATATCGTTTTGGACATTTATCACATTTATATGGTAATTCACCAGTATGAGTATATGAATGCTTCTAAAAGAATATATACATGAATGATTTATTTAAAAAAAAATCACTACTTAAAAAAATTTACTCTTAAAATTGACTTATTTGCAAGCACTTTCCCGCACGCCTCACAAATACATGATGTTGGAGTTTTTCTACCTTTCAAAACATGTACACTTCTAATATGACCATCTAAGACCCGTTTTGTTCTGTACGCTTTATCACAGTCGGGCTCTGAACAACGATAAAGTTTATTCGAATTACTGTGGGCGACTTCATAATGAACAGCTAATCCATGTTTTTTATTAAACTGTTTGTCACAGTCGCTGCAAGGATATGGCTAAACGAAATTTATTATCCCGGTTTAGAAAATTCTAACATTTACATATTCGATAGCAAGTTACCTTCAACCCTTCATGTGTTCTAATATGAGCATTAAGACGTGATTCTTTAAAAAATTTCTTTGTACAAAATTCACAATTTAACATTTTCTGTGATTTTGTACTATTGGGATTCGTGTTGATATTATTTCTTTTAGGCTTTTCTTCGGTTTCCGATAAATTAGAACTGGATTTGGTATGATCTAATTCATCTTCTGTCTGGCTTACTTCTTCTTTAAAATTGTTACTTAACTCAGCAGTAGAATCTAAATCATCGTCTACTTCGTCGTTATCTTTTAAATCTAATAATTCTTCTTTAATACTGTTTGTTATATCTTCCGATAAATAATCCTCCAATTTTTCATTTTTTTTTGCGCAAATATCGTTAGTTTTCTGTTCGTCGTGTGCTTTCGACAATTTATTATAAGAATCTATGCACATTTCTCGGAACTTGTAAAATTTCTCAATTGTCTCATAACAAATTTCACACAGGAATTTTGTATAAACATCATTTTCGACAATTTCCATAGAAGTACAGGCGTAAAACATTTTTTGCAAATTTCTGATATCTAATAAACCGAATTTACTAATTTCGAATTCCTTCAAGCATGCTCTACAAATATCTTGCGAGCAAAAATTATGTGCCATTTTATTAACAAAAATAAATTTATTATTTTACATAAACATAAACTGTCAACACAACTCTGACAGCACAACTGACAGCTCTAGCCAGGGTAGGCATTTCAGCATTATATACGGTGATCATTTTCGTTTCGCCGCAACTTAATTTTTTCGTCCACTGTAGCTGTCAGTTTTGAAAATGTTCCGTGCAAGCGTAGGCATTAACTCGTTTTTACGATATCTGTGTCTGAAGCAGCGTTATTAGAACGTACTGTCAAATTTTGGAGGGGAAAAAATTGCATTTTTCTAATTTCTATTTTTTAGTGCGTTTCGGATTCCAAACCAAATTCTTATCAATTAAATAATCAAACTTAAAAAATTTGCAGTATGAAGTGTTTAATTTCTGTGTGTAATAGCAAACTACATCGAAAAATTCCTGAAATTTGCATTAAAATGGGCGAATTTTCATTATTGTCGTATAAAAAAAAAAGTTGTTATGGTGTTTATTTACTTATTGTTAATCAAATAGAAATTATGTTAATTCAAAATTTAGAAAAAAAAATTTTTTTTTAATCATGTTTGAATCTAGATCGTAACGCGAAATCCCTCTTTTTTTATTTTAATTAAAACGAAAACTACCAGTGACAGTCATTTCTTTAATTAAAATGGGGGCAATTCTTAAAATTCGTCGAAGTTTTTGAAAACTCAGCATTTTCAGTTTTAAATACCTTTTTTGGGTTTAAGGTTTCCAAAAAATGAGGCTCTACGTATGAAATGACTTTCGGCTATTGGTTTTTGCAGGAAAAAAATATGCACACATATTTATAATTATTATTTAATAATTTAATTAAAAATAAATAAATAAATACATGAGCATTTAGCCCGTTTACCCCAGTCCGACTGAAATTATGTCTTGAAATAAGTCCAATGGAGTTGTGTGGTTACAGTTGGCCTCCGAATTCATATTTTTAATGCCGCCACTACGCCGCATGTATAGGCAATAGAAATTCAAGTGTATTTCAAAAGTGCTTCAATTTCCCCTGCGAAAGGCCCAACCGTATTTTCTATAATCTAATCCTAATGTCATCTGTCAGTATTTCTAAACATAAGTTGTGGTGACAGTTCATTTCACAAAAAGTATTTAATAAGTTTTATGAAATGGATTTACAAGGTTATTGTTCGCAAGATATTTGCAGAGCATGCTTAAAAGAGCTCGAAAATAATAAATTCGGTTTATTGGATATTCAGAGTTTGGAAAAAATGTTCTTCGCCTGTACTTCAACGGAAATTGTCGAAGATGATGTTCACACGAAATTCTTGTGTGAAATTTGTTATGATACAATTGAGAAATTCTACAAGTTCCGAGAAATGTGCATAGATTCCTACACTAAGTTGCAGAACATGTTAAAAGAACATAACGAAGGAATAAATAAAAGAACTTCTGACGGTTTAAAAAAAGACATACCAAATTTTGTTAAAGAAGAATTAAAGTATGATCAAAAAGAGGAAAACAATGCAGATTCCTATTCAAAATTAACCCATGAGCTTATTAAGGAGGAATCAGGTGGTAACCAAAATGAAAAAATGGACGGAAATAATTCAAGTTCATCAGGAAGCGAAAGAGATTGTACAGAAAACGAACAACAGACTATTTCCGAAGGTGCTAAACCACAAAAAATGTTATGCTGTGAACTTTGTACAAAGAATTTTCTAAAAGAGTCACGTCTTCATGCACATATGAGAACACACAAAGGTTTGAAGGTAAATAAGTATGAAAACAAAGAATGCTTTAATTAGTTTCTAAATAAAGTTCCATATAATTTTAGCCATACCCTTGTACTGAGTGCGATAAACAATTTAATAGAAAATCTGCATTGGCTGTTCATTATGAAGTCACCCACAATAATAAACTTTACCATTGTACAGAGCCTGACTGTGATAAAACATACACAACAAAAAGAGGTTTAGATTTACATTTTAGGCAAATACACGTTTTAAAAGGTAGTACAACTCATACTGAATGCGTTTGTGACGTGTGTGGAAAAGTTTTCGCAAATAAAGCGAATTTGAAAGTAATTTCTTATAATATTCGTTATTCGAGTTTATTTAAAAAATTCTTTGTAGAAGCATTTACTAATTCATACTGGTGAGTTGCCTTTCAAATGTGATAAATGCCCAAAACGGTTTCCATATCAATACAATTTGAAGGAACATTGTTTGCGTCACGATGGAATCAAAAATTTCGTTTGTCCTCATTGCGGCTTGAAAAAAACTACAAAGAAAGAGTTGAAAATTCATTTAAATTATCATACAAAAGAGAAAGTATTTTATTGCCCTCATTGTTCTTCACACTTTCGTGATGCTGGTACATATATTACATTCTTTTTTAATTTTGTTGTATTTCATAATATTAATTTACAGCAACTCTTTGTGTTCATATTAAAATAGTGCACAAAAGAATTCGATCATATTCATGTACATACTGTGATAGATCATTTGGGAAGCCATTCACTTTGAAACGCCACATTATGACACATACTGGGGAGAAACCACATGAATGCAAATCTTGCGGGAAATGTTTCATACGGGGAACTTCCTTAAAAATGCATTTGAAACGAAATGCCAAATGTAAATAGAGCTCAAGTAAATGCGGAAAGTGAAAAATCAATAAATTTTTAATAAGTAAATTATATTTTAAAATTAAATATAATACAACGCAAATGCTTTTCAGTCAAAGGACAGTGTACTATAGCAGTTGTTCTTAACCTTTTTGCACTCGCGGCCCACCAAATATTTCATAATGCTTTTGTGACCCACATTTTTTTAATAATAATTTATATTTATTAAATTATCTATAATAAATTGATTTTTTTATATAATGAATATATAACATAACTTTATTATTTCATTATCTATTACAATTAAATTCAAACTTCATAATTTAACATAAAAACAAAAATTTAACAAAAACTTGAACAAAAAATAATACATATTGTATAATAAACATTTTAAAATTCATAGAAATAAAACATATTCGAACATATTTCAATGAGATTTCTGCTCCTGGACATTCCCAACTAATTTGTTAATTCTTCGCTCTATTGTCTGTAATGCTATTCGCATGTAGGCATCTGATCGCAATCGATGAAAATTGTATGTTCACAAAAAATTAGGAATTCTCTTTGAAACGAGGAGAGTACAAAGAAAAAACGAAGAAATTCAAATTCTTGTACAGAGTTTCTATACGCAAACTGTACTATAAACAAAAATATGTACATGTATACAAACTACAATAAGAAAATCGAGATAAATAAGAAAAAACCTGAATAAGAAAATGTTATCTTTCCGATTCAGTTTTCAATACAATATTCGGTTACTTATCAATTTTTTTAAATTATATTTTAAAGGAAATTTTGCATAATTTGGCGGACCCCTGACAAACTTCTCACGGACCCCCAGGGAGCCGCGGCCCACCGGTTAAGAATCACTGTACTATAGGACAGTTTACTACTAATTTCTAATAATCGTGATGCATTTTCATGTTTTCAGTGTTTAAAATACACTGTACGGATTATTTCCTAAAGCATTTATACATTAATGTTGAGTTATTGCGTTCAAAATTCATTTCGCCCAGAAACTAAACACATCTTTTTGAAAATTCCTTTAAATTAATTATTTATTTCAAAAATATAATTTTTATTATTTAGAAGCGCTAAAAATCACAAGTTTACAGCGTGTGCGAATAGTAACTGAAGTATCTTTTCTGAGTTTTCCAGACTTACCTTTTATTTGAAAAGTTTTTACCAGGCGAATAATAACTTCAGTTTCTATGATTATTGTAACAAATGTGCTGTCAAACCTTTTAATTTGTTCTGAAATATTTTCATTTCCTTTTCTTACATAGTTATAAGCTTATGACCTAGCTTAAAGTTACTTTTAAGTACAGATTGCAATCTGTGCCGGGAGCAAGTATTTAGAATCAAACGATTACCATATCATGGAGAAATTGCTAAATAAATGCTTAATTATTTGGGATTTGGGAGTACCATTTGATTTTCGTATAGACTCATTTTTCGAATTGCACTAACTTTCGCCTTCTTAATCAGGAATCATCATAAAGAAAGAAGGGTTGAAAATTTTTAAATATCATCCCCATTCTGATGAAATGTCCCTCAAATTTTAAAAAAAATGTTCTTGGTAATAATTTTTTCAATTAATGCCAAAACCGTATGCTTCATGCAAAAATATGTTTTGACCAATCCTGTTTCCTAATTTAACTTTTGACCAATGTTAATTTCATCTGTCAGAATTTCTAAACAAAAGTTGTGACAGTTTGTTTCACAAAAAGTATTTAATAAATTTTATGAAATGGATTTACAAAGTTATTGTTCGCAAGATATTTGCAGAGCATGCTTAAAAGAGCTCGAAAATAATAAATTCGGTTTATTGGATATCCAAAGTTTAGAAAAAATGTTCTTCGCCTGTACTTCAACGGAAATTGTCGAAGATGATGTTCACACGAAATTCTTGTGTGAAATTTGTTATGATACAATTGACAAATTCTACAAGTTCCGAGAAATGTGCATAGATTCCTACACTAAGTTGCAGAACATGTTAAAAGTACATAACGAAGGAATAAATAAAAGAAATTGTAACGGTTTAACAAAAGACATACCAAATTTTGTTAAAGAAGAATTAAAGAATGATCAAAAAGAAGAAAACAATGCAGATTCCTGTTCAAAATTAACTCATAAGTCAATTAAGGAAGAATCAAGTGATAACCAAAATGAAGAAATGGACGGAAATAATTCAAGTTCATCAGAAAGTGAAAGAGATTGTACAGAAAACAAACAACAGACTGTTTCCGAAGGTGAAAAACTACACAAAATGCTAACCTGTGAACTTTGTACAAAGAAGTTTATAAAAGAGTCAAGTCTTAATGCACATATGAGAACACATAAAGGTTTGAAGGTAATTAATTATAAAAACAAAGAATCCTAGTTTCTAAATAAAGTTCCATACAATTATAGCCATACCCTTGTATTGAGTGCGATAAACAATTTAATAGAAAATATGCATTGGATGTTCATTATGAAGGTGCCCACAATAAGTCGAATAAATTGTACCATTGTTCAGATTCTGGTTGTGACAAAGCATACAAAACAAAAAGTGTTTTAGATTCACATTTTAGAAAAATACACGTTTTAAAAGGTAGCACATCTCATACTGAATGCATTTGTGATACCTGCGGAAAAGTTCTCGTGAATAAAGCGAATTTGAGAGTAATTTAAGATATTGATTTTTATTGTTTTCTTTTAAAAATATCTTTTGTAGACTCATTCATATATGCATACTGGTGAATTGCCATTTAAATGTACTAAATGCCCAAAACAGTTTACAACTCGTTGCAAATTAAAGGAGCATTGTTTGCGTCATGATGGAATCAAAAATTTCGTTTGTCCTCATTGCGGCTTAAAAAAAACCACAAACAAGGAGTTGAAAGTTCATTTAAATTATCATACCAAGGAGAAAGTTCATTATTGCCCTCATTGTTCTTCGCCTTTTCGAGACGCTAGTACATACATTACATTGTTATTATGTTTTATTATTTCATATTATTAATTTACAGCAAATCTTAGTCTTCATGTTAAAATAGTTCATAAAGGAATTCGAGCATATTCATGTACATACTGTGATAGATCTTTTGGGAAGCAAGACACTTTGAAACACCACATTATGACACATACTGGGGAGAAACCACATGAATGTAAATCTTGTGGGAAACGTTTTATACAGAAAACTGCCCTAAAAACACATTTTAAACGAAATGCCAAATGTAAATCAGATAATGCTATAAACTGAAATCGATAAAACTTGATTTTTTAAAGCGCATCTTGCTGTAGAAACCGCATAGCCCACAAAATAGGAATTTCACGGAAGAGAAGACAATTTTCTTCCTAACATAAACTGCATTTAAATTTTAAATCTAATTCAGTAATATGAACTTTGTAAAAAATGTAATTTACCAACTTCTTTTATTCTTTAAATAAAATACAAGAAAAAACTAAACTAATTTATAAAATTTGATGTCTCTTTTTAGGTTGTTGAAGTTAGTTTTCTTTAAATTCCTTACAGGCGAATTATGATTATGAGCAGTTATGAAGTACCCAAATTTAGCGAAGCAGCCATAACACCAATCAAAACAAAGAAGAAAAAAAGCACGTTCCAATAAGTTGAAAATATCACAGGTAGTTTTCAAAGGCAAAATGTAGCATGAAGAGGGAGTGAAATTTTTTTAAAAAGCGTATAGCTGACTATTCACTCTTGAAATTTCAAACACTCACTGTTTTTCTGCTATGTGCGCATTGGCATGTGAATTTGAGCATGTGTTTATTTGTTTACAATTTGGAATTTGTAAAATCAAATCATATTTCTCTGTCACCCATAAGTTCAATATGTAGCTCTATCTATACCAACTGTGAATAGAAAATTGTTTGAAAATTTACAGTTAAAATCTGTGAAACGTCAACGCAGAAATAGGAAATTGGGATACTTTATAAATACTCTTATTTCGTTACAGGTGTAGTTTTTGTACTGAATGTAGATTGTAGTTGAGTGCTCGGATAGCCACCTAAGTAGATGCCTACGGTGTTGTAATTACTTCATTTTAAAAATAATTTAGGCCAATAATGATTATTTTAATTTTTTTAAACGGACTACAAATTAAAATTTGAGTTTGTATTTTATTTTTCCTTATTAAAAATAAGTCAAACTGTCACTTTAATATTTTGAAAACCACTCATGTTCGCTCCTATATTCTTCTTTCTGTGGATTTAACCAAACAATTTTAATGTCAGCTGTAAGTTGTGGTGACAGTTCAGTTCACAAAAAGTATTTAATAAGTTTTATGAAATGGATTTACAAAGTTATTGTTCGCAAGATATTTGCAGAGCATGCTTAAAAGAGCTCGAAAATAATAAATTCGGTTTATTGGATATTCAGAGTTTGGAAAAAATGTTCTTCGCCTGTACTTCAACGGAAATTGTCGAAGATGATGTTCACACGAAATTCTTGTGTGAAATTTGTTATGATACAATTGAGAAATTCTACAAGTTCCGAGAAATGTGCATAGATTCCTACACTAAGTTGCAGAACATGTTAAAAGAACATAACGAAGGAATAAATAAAAGAACTTGTAACGGTTTAACAAAAGACATACCAAATTTTGTTAAAGAAGAATTAAAGGATGATCAAAAAGAGGAAAACAATTTATATTCCTCGTCAGAATTAACTCATAAGCCAATTAAGGAAGAATCAAGTGATAATCAAAATGAAGAAATGGACGGAAATAATTCAACTTCATCAGAAAGTGAAAGAGATTGTACAGAAAATAAACAACAGACTGTTTCCGAAGGTTCAAAACCACAAAAAATGTTATGCTGTGAACTTTGTACAAAGAAGTTTCTAAAAGAGTCACGTCTTCATGCACATATGAGAACACATAAAGGTTTGAAGGTAAATAAGTATGAAAACAAAGAATGCTTTAATTAGTTTATTACCAACATTTCATACAATTGTAGCCATACCCTTGTACCGAGTGTGATAAACAATTTAATAAAAAATATGGATTGGCGGTTCATTACGAAGTCACCCATAGTAATTCGAATAAACTTTACCATTGTACAGAATCTGGCTGTGATAAAGCGTATAAAACGAAACAAGTTTTAGCTTCCCATGTTAGAAAAATACACATTTTAAAAGGTAGCACATCTCATACTGAATGCATTTGTGATACATGCGGAAAAGTTCTCGTGAATAAAGCGAATTTAAGAGTAATTTAATATAATTCATTTGTATTGATTTTTTTTTTAAATTGCCATTTGTAGAAGCATTCATACATTCATACTGGTGAATTGCCATTTAAATGTACCAAATGCCCAAAACAGTTTACAACTCGTTGCAAATTAAAGGAACACTGTTTGCGTCATGATGGAATCAAAAATTTTGTTTGTCCTCATTGCGGCTTAAAAAAAACTACAAAACAAGAGTTGAAAGTTCATTTAAATTATCATACGAAGGAGAAGGTCCATTATTGTCCTCATTGCACTTCATCCTTTCTTAACAGTAGTAAGTATTATTACATATTATCTATACTATACTAAACACTTGTATTATCCTGTAACAGCAAATCTTGGTCTTCATATTAAAGTAGTGCATAAAGGAATTCGAGCGTATTCATGTACATACTGTGATAGATCTTTCGGGAAACCGGATACATTGAAACACCACATTATGACACATACTGGGGAGAAACCACACGAGTGTAAATCTTGTGGGAAACGTTTTATTCAAGTTATTGCTTTACAAATGCACATAAAACGAAATGGAAAATGTAAAAAAAAGCAAACATAAGATTAAAATTGACAAAATTTGATGTGAAGACGTATTAATTCTTGCGAAGTTTCCACTAGTTTTTGGAAATTTAAGCATTATGTGAATCTATTAAGATAATATAAAAGTTGTATTTTAGACTAAGGCAAAAAAAAATGTATATAAATAATATATCTATTTATTAAATAAGTTATCAGTAAATTTGAAAATTTTGGAATTTCTTTCAAACAGGGAAATAAATATGTATGTTTTTCGTTTCAATACGATAGCGATAACAAAGTATTACCACAATATGACCAATATTCTTTAAATTTCACTATGGTTCTGTTTTACAAATTGTCGTAAGAGGGATATCAAAGATTCAAACCAACAATTTTAAATTTCAGCAGTCAATTGTTCTTAAGAAGGCGAAAGTTGGCGCAATTGAAAAAGTGCGAGAATCAAATGTTACTCCCAAATACTTAATAATTAAGCATTTATTTAGCAATTTCTCGATGATATGGTAATCGTTTGATTCTATATACTTGCTCCCGGCACTGAAATCTGTACTTAAAAGTAACTTTAGGCCAGGTCATAAACTTATAACTGTAACAAAAGGAAATGAAAATATTTCAGAACAAATTAAAAGGTTTGACAGCACATTTGTTACAATAATCATAGAAACTGAAGTTATTATTCGCCTGGTAAAAACTTTTCAAATAAAAGGTAAGTTTAGAAAACTCAGAAAAGATACTTTAGTTACTATTCGCACACGCTGTAAACTTGTGATTTTTAGCGCTTCTAAATAATAAAAACCTATAAAACAAATATATTTTATTTTACATCTTGATTCCTATAAGATAATAGTAGTAAGCGGGAGCATTAATAGTCTTACGGATTTTGGACTAAAGAAAGAATGAAACAAAGAAAGCAATCGAAATTTTTTGAAGTGAAAACTTCTTTAGCCGCGTTGGAAGTGATTTGAAACTCGATGAAACGCTAAAAAAGCGACACTTGTTTACCAAGATGAAATACCAGTCGATCAGAATTCATAACAACAAAAATTTTGCATACAAAAAATTTTGCGGATAATGGGCATATTTATCTGCAAAATTTTTTTTATTTCAGAAAATATAATTTTTTCTGAAATTTCGCCTTGCTATTATTCTGTCTGATTTCTGAGCTCCGGATAAATAGAATACAGAATACAGTGTTTCCTATTATCTTCGTCTCTTCTTTGTGCGCTGTTTCGTAAAGATATATTTATCAAATAGAATCTGTTCACGTGTATCTTTTTGTGGATATTTTATCATTTTAACAAAACATTTTCCAAATGTGCCGAAAACTAATTCCACAAAAAGTTTACGAGCTCATGTACAGGATCTTCAAATAGACAGAATTGCATGGTCGTCGAATTTTCTAATTCTTACCGAGACGTGGGTGAATAATGAAATTATTGTAGACATTCCAAATTTTGATATTGTTGTTGAATATAAAAGAAAATATATGAGGGAGGCCGAGTTGCAATATACCATAATAATATAAATGACAACCCGTGTTGTTACTCCACATATAGATCTCAATGTACAACAACTCGAATCATTGTCTGTTCAGCTTTCTAAAGTGGAAGAAATATCTGCTTGTGAAAGCAGATTGGACCAAAATAATTATAATTGTGGCAATTTACATTTCTACCAACCAATCAATAATAATCAATACAATTATTGAATTCATGCACGAGAATTTGCTAAAGTACACACTAGAAATATCGCGGATTCTTAAAAAAGATTACGATAAAATTCCGTTGATTTTAAGTGGGGATTTTAATGTTAATTTTGCATTGGATACAGCGATCCCTTTGATTGAGTTCCTCAACACCAAATTAAATTTAAAAATGTGCAGTAGTCGCACTGAATCGACAACAAGATCGAAAACAATAATTGACGTTGTATTTCAAAGATATATTGTTCAAATCCAAACCAAAGCCTTCATTTCACATTTTAGTTATCATAAGCCACTCGTGTCATTTATTGAAATTGAAAACAAAGAGTGTGAATAATGTAAATAATGTAAAATAACTTTTAAACTTGGTACCAATATTTTAATAAATAAACCCTATAACTATCCCACGCCTGATACTGTATTCGTCTCATTCTCTGGCTGTTTAGTTTTCCGAAGGTTTCACTTCTACCGCGTGTGCACAACACACATGATTTTTTTTTAACTCTACTTTTGTAAACAAAAACCACAATATTATACAGTAAAAAATCAAGGGAACAAGATGTGAAAACTGACGAGTAACCTTCCGTACCTTGTGTTTATTTTTAGAATTATACGCCCGTTTTTGCCACCCATAATTTTTATTTTCCATGCATGTGTGCTATTTCTCAATAAAAAATGTATATAAATTCAACCCGCCATCTTTTTAGCTATCTATCTTTTTTTTAGTGCAACAGAGATAAATATGCATTTAACTTTAATAAACAGTTCTAACATTTATGTAAATAATAATTGATACAGGCATTAACACTTAAGATATTTGAAAAATACATAACAAAATATTTCTTCTACTTAAAAAAAACCCACGTGCTTATCAAAAATCGTCTCGAGGCTTATTCTTACAGGCATTGAAAAAACTTTGGGACTATCAAAATGGCGCTTAAAAAACATATGATTTTTGTTTACAAAAATTGGGACTTGACAAATTAAAAAAAATTTCGATTACTTTCTTTGTGTTATTCATTCTTTAGTCCCAAACGCATAAGACTTTTTATGGTCTCCCTTGCTACCATTATATTATACGGAGCGCGTTGTAAAATAGAATATATTTGATTTATAGGTTACTTCATTCTTTCTAATGCAAAATTTGGATTTTCTTTCCTTATTTTGTGTGAAATTTTTTGTTTCTGTCATTTTCAAAGGAGGTATTGGGAGGATCGCGTCTAATTTCTCTACAATTTCCAGATTTTTTACTGTATATTATACTGAGCAAAAACCATCCGTTTTTTTATACTTTAAGCGAGTAGAAGAGATTTTTTGTTATACATATTACAAATATTTTAAGTGTTAGTTCCTGTAAGAATAGACATTCTTATTATTTACATAAGTGTTTGAATTGTTTATTAAAGCTAGATTAACTTTTATCTCTGTTACACTAACATAATGTAATCTGGAAAAAAATGATAGATAGCTAATAAGAATGGGATTTGAACCATATGTGTTTTTAAGAGAATATTTTTACTCTTTTCTTTTCATTGCGTTTTTTTTATTTTCGCCCATATAAAGATTTAATTCTCTTTGTAAACAGTAGTTTTTAGTTAAATTCTGGGCATTTACATAGGAACGAATTGTTTAAGTAATTGTTCAAACAACTCTTGTTTGCTTACATCGAAAATGAATTATTTTTACCATGCCCTAATCCATACAGTGTATTTTAAACACCGAAAACATGAAAATGCATCACTAGTATTAGAAATTCACTCCGATTATGATTGTCGCATCGTAAGCTAAACGACACGACTCTCTGCTGTCGTATCGATTTTATTTTGGTATTATGTAAGATATACGAAACGACCGAAAAGCGTTGCCATGTGAATACGGTGAAAATTCTATGGTGAAAATGAAATCCGCCAAAGAATTTTAAATTCACTAATGTAATAATAAGTTAATAAAGAAACACAAAAGTGCATTTATAAAATTTAATTCATTTTTTTAAAAAATAAGTAACAAAAAAATCAATTTTAAAGAATAATAGGAACAAAACGTTAATTGCATTTCATCAAAATCTTACATTAAATAAATAAACCAGTAATATTTAGGACATTTGTAATTCTACCTGTCTCTTCTGTAGTTCCAGAATTTGTGTCTTAAGCCTAATTTTTAAACTTCTGGCCTTTTGCTTAGAAATATCTTCTTTATATAACTGAAGCCGCTATTTTTTGATTTCAAAAATCTCTTTCGTCACTTCAAGATTTTTCTTGCCAATTTTTTTAATTTCGGCGAGAGATTCCGTGACCTCATTGTACAAATTTTCTTGTATCTTGATCTACTTTTCTAGTAATTTTATTCTTTGACTTTCAGTACCACAATTTTTGCCTCTTTTAGTTCCTTCTCCTTGCGTTGGCTTACGCTTTTTGGCTGAAACATCCTTTCCTGGAATATTTTCTACCTCAATAATTGGTGGATTTTCATCTAATACGTACTCTGTCATTTGGATATCTTCTTCCCAGTTTTCCATATAGGTTGTGTTGGAACTATATGATGTAGTTGGAATTTCAATTGCTTGGGACGTTTCCGTATTGATGTTGGATAGACATGACAATGGAGTTACCTGTTCACATCTTTCAATTTGAGTACTGGATATGCCGAATTCTTTCCCGGATGGGTCGACTAAATTATCCAAATTAAGTATATCTACTACAGCCTCTTCTATCGCCGTGAAACTGGGAAGTTTATTTCTACCTCCACCTGTAGCATTAATCTCCGCTTTGTTATGAGCTTTTTTCTTCCGGACTTGGAATTTTAAGTCGGCCCATACCTATCAAATTAAATGCATTATAAATGAACTATGAGAGAAGTTTCAGTCTAAGAATACCTTCATCCAGCCATCTATATTGCGTCTTGGTGGTCCTAAGGAATTTAATTTATTTGCTATTTCAGTCCAACGAGCCTTTATAGAGGCGTTCACGTCAGTGCCGCATTTAAAATATCCCCTAGCTAGATCTTCATTTTTTTGAAGGCAGTTTACTAGGCAATCAAACTGCTTCTTATTCTTTTTTTTCATTTCTTGCACTTTTTTAGTACTCTCCCTAAAACAATTTAATGCTATAAAAATGAAATAATAATCAAAATAAAATTGATAAACAACTCACATTTTCCTTCAAAAGTGTACCATATTTTCTCGTCAATAACAACCAAATAAACCGACCAGCTGTCGGACAAACAAAAGTCAACGCCGGAAAATAACGTATCAATACGACAAACGTCGCATCAAAACGACATTCACAATACCAATTTTGGCAGTCTAAAGAAAACGACAATCATAATCGGGATGATTAGTAGTAAACTGTCCTATACTACACCGTCCTTTGTCTAAAAAGTACCTGCGTTGTATTATATTTAATTTTAAAATATAATTTATTTATTAAATATTTATTTATTTTTCACTTTTCGCATTTACTTGAGTTCTATTTACATTTGGCATTTCGTTTCAAATGCATTTTTAAGGAAGTTCCCCGTATGAAACATTTCCCGCAAGATTTGCATTCATGTGGTTTCTCCCCAGTATGTGTCATAATGTGGCGTTTCAAAGTGAATGGCTTCCCAAATGATCTATCACAGTATGTACATGAATATGATCGAATTCTTTTATGCACTATTTTAATATGAACACGAAGAGTTGCTGTAAATTAATATTATGAAATATTAAAACATAAAAACAATGTAATATACAATATGTACCAGCGTCTAGAAAGTGTGAAGAACATTGAGGGCAATAATAGACTTTCTCTTTTGTATGATAATTCAAATGAATTTTCAACTCGTAACTTGTGGTTTTTTTCAAGCCGCAATGAGGACAAACGAAATTTTTGATTCCATCATGACGCAAACAATGTTCCTTCAAATTGAATTGATATGGAAACCGTTTTGGGCATTTATCACATTTGAAAGGCAACTCACCAGTATGAATTAGTGAATGCTTCTACAAAGAATTTTTTAAATAAACTCGAACAACGAATATTATAAGAAATTACTTTCAAATTCGCTTTATTTGCGAAGACTTTTCCACACACATCACAAACACCTTCAGTATGAGTTGTACTACCTTTTAAAACGTGTATTTGCCTAAAATGTAAATCTAAACCTCTTTTTGTTGTGTATGTTTTATCACAGTCAGGCTCTGAACAATGGTAAAGTTTATTATTGTGAGTGACTTCATAATGAACAGCCAATGCAGATTTTCTATTAAATTGTTTATCGCACTCAGTACAAGGGTATGGCTAAAATTATATGGAACTTTATTTAGAAACTAATTAAAGCATTCTTTGTTTTCATACTTATTTACCTTCAAACCTTTGTGTGTTCTCATATGTGCATGAAGACGTGACTCTTTTAGAAACTTCTTTGTACACAGTTCACAGCATAACATTTTTTGTCGTTTTGCACCTTCGGAAACAGTCTGTTGTTCGTTTTCTGTACAATCTCTTTCACTTCCTGATGAACTTGAATTATTTCCGTCCATTTCTTTATTTTGGTTACCACCTGATTCTTCATTAATAAGCTCATGGATTAATTCTGACGAGTGATCTAAATTGTTTTCCTCTTTTTGATCATACTTTAATTCTTCTTTAAAAAAGTTTGTTATGCCTTTTGTTAAACCGTTACAAGTTCTTTTATTTATTCCTTCGTTATGTACTTTTAACATGTTCTGCAATTTAGTGTAGGAATCTATGCACATTTCTCGGAACTTATAGAATTTCTCAATTGTATCATAACAAATTTCACACAAGAATTTTGTATAAACATCATCTTCGACAATTTCCGTTGAAGTACAGGCGAGAAACATTTTTTCTAAACTTTGAATATCCAATAAACCGAATTTATTATTTTCGAGCTCTTTTAAGCATGCTCTGCAAATATCTTGCGAACAATAACTTTGTAAATCCATTTCATAAAACTTATTAAATACTTTTTGTGAACTGAACTGTCACCACAACTTACAGCTGACATTAAAATTGTTTGGTTAAATCCACAGAAAGAAGAATATAGGAGCGAACATGAGTGGCTTTCAAAATATTAATGTGACAGTTTGATTTATTTTTAATAAGGAGAAATAATATAGAAACTCAAATTGTAATTTTTAGTCCTTTTAAAAAAATATAAATAATTATCGGCTTAAATTATATTTAAAATTAAGTAATTACAACACCGTAGGCATCTACTCAGGTGCTTAACACTCAACTCAGTAGTTAGGTGGTCATTCTGTTTATTATACCGAGACGTTGCTATTCAAATCTACATTTTGTACAGAAACTACACATGGAAGGAAGTAGAAGTATTTATAAAGTATCCCAACTTCCATCTCTACTGTGACGGCGTTTTTAAGATTATAACTGTAAAGTTTCAAACAATTTTCTGTTGGCATAGATATTGCTACATATTGAACTTATGGGTGACAGAGAAATATGATTTGATTTTACAAATTCCAAATTATAAACAAATAAACACATGCTGAAATTGACATATCAACGCACAGATCCCAGAAAAACGGTGTGTGATTGAAATTTCAGGAGTGAATAATCAGCTATATGCTTTTTAAAAAAATTTCGTTCCCTCTTCATGCTACATTTTGCCTTTGAAAACTACCTGTGATATTGGAACGTGTTTCTTTTCTTCTTTGTTTTGATTGGTGTTATGGTTGCTTCGCTAAATTTAGGTACTTCATAACTGCACATAATCATAATTCGCCTATAAGGAATTTAAAGAAAACTAACTTCAACAACCTAAAAAGAGACATCAAATTTTATAAATTAGTTTAGTTTTTTCTTGTATTTTATTTAAAGAATAAAAGAAGTTGGTAAATTACATTTTTTACAAAGTTCATATTACTGAATTAGATTTAAAATTTAAATGCAGTTTATGTTAGGAAGAAAATTGTCTTCTCTTCCGTGAAATTCCAATTTTGCGGGCTATGCGGTTTCTACAGCAAGATGCGCTTTATAAAATCAAGTTTTATCGATTTCAGTTTATAGCATTATCTGATTTACATTTGGCATTTCGTTTAAAATGTGTTTTAAGGGCACTTCTCTGTATAAAACGTTTCCCACAAGATTTACATTCATGTGGTTTTTCCCCAGTATGTGTCATAATGTGGTGTTTCAATGTGTCTTGCTTCCCAAATGATCTATCACAGTATGTACATGAATACGCTTGAATTCCTTTATGAACTATTTTATTATGAAGACTAAGATTGGCTGTAAATTAATAATATGAAATAAAAAAACATAATAACAATGTGATATATGTATGTACCAGCGGCTAGAAAGGATGAAGAACAATGAGGACAATAATATACTTTCTCTTTTGTATGATAATTTAAATGAACTTTCAACTCCCTGTTTGTTGTTTTTTTTAGGCCGCAGTGAGGACAAACGAAATTTTTAATTCCATCGTGACGCATACAATGCTCCTTTAATTTGCAACGAGTTGTAAACTGTTTTGGGCATTTGGTACATTTAAATGGCAATTCACCAGTATGCATATATGAATGAGTCTACAAGACATTTTTGAAAAAAAACAATAAAAATCAATATTATGTGTGAAATTACTCTCAAATTCGCTTCATTCACGAGAACTTTTCCGCATGTATCACAAACGCATTCAGTATGAGATGTGCTACCTTTTAAAACGTGTATTTTCCTAAAATGCGAATCTAAAACTCTTTTTGTTCTATACGCTTTATCACAGTCAGGCTCTGAACAATGGTAAAGTTTATTCGAATTACTGTGGGCGACTTCATAATGAACATCGAATGCATATTTTCTATTAAATTGCTTATCGCACTCAGTACAAGGGTATGGCTACAATTGTATGGAACTTATTTTAGAAACTAATTAAAGCAGTCTTTGTTTTCATACTTACTTACCTTTAAACCTTTATGTGTTCTCATATGTGCATGAAGACGTGACTCTTTTAGAAACTTCTGTGTACAAAATTCACAGCTTAGCATTTTGTGTGGTTTCGCACCTTCAGAAGCAGTGCGTTCGTTGTCTTCTATACAATATCTTTCGTTTTCTGATGAATTTGAATTATTTCCGTCCATTTCGTCATTTTGGTTATCACTTGATTCCTCCTTAATAAGCTCATGGATTAATTCTGACGAGGAATCTAAATTGTTTTCCTCTTTTTTATCTTCCTTTAATTCTTCTTTAAAAAAGTTTGTAATGCCTTTTGTTAAACTGCCACTAGTTTTCCTACTTTTTACATCATTATGTCCTTTTAACATGTTCTGCAACTTAGTGTAGGAATCTATGCACATTTCTCGGAACTTGTAGAATTTCTCAATTGTATCATAACAAATTTCACACAAGAATTTTGTATAAACATCATTTTCGACAATTTCCGTTGAAGTACAGGCGAAGAACATTTTTTCTAAACTCTGAATATCCAATAAGCCGAATTTATCATTTTCGAGCTCTTTTAGGCATGCTCTGCAAATATCTTGCGAACAATAACTTGGTAAATCCATTTAATAAAACCTATTTAATACTTTTTATAAAATAAACTGTCACAAGTTTTGTTTAGAAATTCTGACAGATGAAATTAACATTGGTCAAAAGTTAAATTAGAAAATAGGATTGGTCTGAACTTATTTTTATACTATATATGCGTGAAGCATACGTTTTTGGCATTAAGTTATTAAAACAAAATAAACTCCTGGAATGTCATTTTACAGATTCTTCAAATTTTTATTAAACCCATCAGGGCTTGTCACGTGGCTTTATTTTTGCGAACATTTTTTGATAGCTCATTCTGATTGGTCAGGGAAAACTTAAAATAATCTGCGCACGTGACGTTGCGCAAATATTTTTCATTTTAGAAAAAATGACGTTAGGCAGTCAGTTATTTTGAATATAAAATAAAATATAGAATAAAAATTCTACTAGTTCCCTTTTCCTGACATTTTATACAATTTAATAATTTTTGGTATTCATTTCCAAAAGAAAGACACGTTAAAATAAATTCAAAATTGCATCTGGCAATAATGAAAAATTCATCTACGGAAGTTTGCGGAAGTAACGCGTGACAAGCGCTATCGTATTTCCAATTTTCAAGTTTAATTTTGTTACGCGTGTCCCAGGTTCGCCAAAAATATTTCTTCCTTTGTTTCAAACAATGTAATTTATTCTTTTTCATTGCGAATGTAAAAATTGATTACTATTGTTCTCTTCATTAGCTTATTTTATGATACTAATAACGAAAAACTAACCACCCCTATTGACTGAAATTATAAAGAATTCTTTGCTATTCAAATTCAAATCTATGTCCCCTGTAAGGAATTTAAAATAACGTAAGACCGCATGAAACTTGATATAACATTCGGAAAAACCACAAAATTTCAATTTTGAGAACTATGCGGATTCATTAAGACGCACATTATATTGCAAAACAAGTTTTTTCAATTTCAGTTTATAGCATTATCTGATTTACATTTGGCATTTCGTTTTAAATGCATCTTAAGAGCAGTTCCCTGTATAAAACGTTTCCCACAAGATTTACATTCATGTGGTTTCTCCCCAGTATGTGTCATAATGTGGTGTTTCAAAGTATCTGGTTTCCCAAAAGATCTATCACAGTGTGTACATGAATACGCGCGAATTCCTTTATGAACTATTTTAATATGAAGACTAAGATTTCCTGTAAAGAATATTACAAAATAATGATATATAATAAACATTTGTAGTATGTACCAGTGTTTAGGAAGGATGAAGAACAATGAGGGCAATAATAGACTTTCTCTTTTGTATGATAATTTAAATGAACTTTCAATTCCTTTTTCGTCGTTTTTTTTAAGCCGCAATGAAGGCAAACGAAATTTTTGATTCCATCGTGACGCAAACAATGTTCCTTCAAATTGTATTGATATGGAAATCGTTTTGGGCATTTAGTACATTTGAATGGTAATTCTTTAGTGTGAGTGTATGAATGACTCTGGAAAGACATTTAAAAAAGCGCTAAAGAATCCGAATGAATATTATAATCAATTACTTTTAAATTCGCTTTATTCGCGAAAATTTTCCCACATGTCTCACAAATACATGATGTTGGAGTTTTTCTACCTTTCAAAACATGTACACTTCTAATATGACCATCTAAGACCCGTTTTGTTCTGTACGCTTTATCACAGCCGGGCTCCGAACAACAATAACGTTTATTCGAATTACTGTGAACGACTTCATAATGAACAGCTAATCCATGGTTTTTATTAAACTGTTTGTCACAGTCGCTGCAAGGATATGGCTAAAGGAAATTTATTATCCCAGTTTAGAAAATTCTAACGTTTACATATTCCATAGCAATTTACCTTCAACCCTTCATGTGTTCTAATATGAGCATTAAGACGTGATTGTTTAAAAAACTTCTTTGTACATAATTTACAATTTAACATTTTCTGTGATTTTGTACTATTGGGATTCGTGTTGATATTATTTCTTTTAAGCTTTTCTTTGGATTCCGATAAATTAGAACTGGATTTGGTATGATCTAATTCATCTTCTGTCTGGCTTATTTCTTCTTTAAAATTGTTACTTAACTCAGCAGTAGAATCTAAATCATCATCGTCTAATTCTTCGTTATCTTTTAAATCCAGTAATTTTTCATATTTTTTTGTGAAAATATCATTGGTTCTCTGTTCGTCGTGTGTTTTCGACAATTTATTATAAGAATCTATGCACATTTCTCGAAATTTATGAAATTTCTCAATTGTATCATAACAAGTTTCACACAGAAACTTTGTGTAAACATCATCTTCGACTATTTCCATAGAAGTACAGGCGTAAAACATTTTCTGCAAATCTTTGATATTCAACAAACCAAATTTATTATTTTCAAGTTCTTTTAAGCATGCTCTGCAAATATCTTGTGAAGAAAAACTGAACAAATCCATTTATTAAAACGTTTTTACTTTTCGTCAACACAATATTTACAATTGGTGTCAGCTGACATTGAAAAGCTGAGTCGACAGATATGCGAGAAAGGAGGATTGGACAAAAACTATTATACAAAGTAATTTTCTTTGACAGTTATGTAATAAATTTATGCGGGAAACAGAATGACGTATCTACAACGGATTCCAGTTTTGGTTTTCATATTGTATTAAAAATAGTCCGTCGTGGATCCGTTGGCGATCTGTGTACTCGAATTGAAAACGTATATGATATTTCAAATTTTAATGCCTCGTGAATCCGTCATTCTGCTTGAGCCTTTAGGTGAAAAAGAAAACGAAAAGAGCGAAACAATATTGGCTTCATTTGTGATTGTGAATACTTTCCAAATAATAAAAAATATATTTTTGAATTAAATATTTAATTTTAAATAGTTTCTGGGTAGACAATGAACTTCGAACGTAATAACTCAATGTTAATTTATAAATGTTCAATTAGTCCGCGCAGCGTGGTTAAAGCACTGAAAGCATAGAAATGCGTCACTAGTGCTCAGAACTAATTGAAAGTAGTAGTCAACGGCCAGTGCGCTGTTCTTTTAAATAAAATTAACTATTTATTTTTCACTTTCCGCATTTACTTGAGTTTCTTCCAATTTAAAAATGCCAAATACAAACACAACAGTTCTATTTACATTTGGCATTTCGTTTTAAATGCATCTTAAGAGCAGTTCCCTGTATGAAACGTTTCCCACAAGATTTACATTCATGTGGTTTCTCCCCAGTATGTGTCATAATGTGGTGTTTCAATGTTCCTGGCTTCCCAAAAGATCTATCACAATATGTGCATGAATAGGCTCGAATTCCTTTATGAACTATTTTAATATGAAGACTAAGATTTGCTGTAAATTAATATTATGAAATAAAAAAAACATAAAAATAATGTAATATATGTACCGGCGCCTAGAAAGGATGAAGAACAATGAGGACAATAATGGACTTTCTCTTTTGTATGATAATTTAAATGAACTTTCAACTCCTTGTTTGTTGTTTTTTTTAAGCCGCAGTGAGGACAAACGAAATTTTTTATTCCATCATGACGCATACAATGTTCTTTCAATTTGTAACGAGTTGTAAACCGTTTTGGGCATTTACTGCATTTAAATGGCAACTCACCGGTATGAATGTATGAATGCTTCTACAAAGAACATGTTAAAAACAACTCTAACGAATATTATAACAAATTACTCTCAAATTCGCTTTATTCGCGAAAACTTTTCCACACGCATCACAAACACATTCGGTATGAGATGTGCTACCTTTTAAAACGTGTATTTTCCTAAAATGCGAATCTAAAACTCTTTTTGTTCTGTACGCTTTATCACAGTCAGGCTCTGAACAATGGTAAAGTTTATTCGAATTACTGTGGGCGACTTCATAATGAACAGCTAATCCATGTTTCTTATTAAATTGTTTATCACACTCGTTACAAGGGTATGGCTACAATTGTATGAAATTTTGGTAATAAACTAATTAAATCATTCAATGTTTTCATACTTTTTACCTTCAAACCTTTATGTGTTCTCATATGCGCATGAAGACGTGACTCTTTCAGAAACTTCTGTGTACAAAATTCACAGCTCAGCATTTTGTGTGGTTTAGCACCTTCAGAAGCAGTCTGTTGGTTGTTTTCTGTACAATCTCTTTCACTTTCTGATATATTTGAATTGTTTCCATCTATATACTCATTTTTATTATCACTTGATTCTTCCTTAATAACAAATTCTGACGTGAAATCTAAATTGTTTCCCTCTTTTTGGTCATATTTTAATTCTACTTTAAGAAAGTTTGTTAAACCATCACTAGTTTTCTTACTTTTTCCTTCGTTATGTACTTTTAACATGTTCTGTAACTTATTATATGAAGCTTTACACATTTCTCGGAACTTGTAAAATTTCTCAATTGTATTATAACAAATTTCACACAAGAATTTCGTGTGAACATCATCTTCGACAATTTCCATTGAAGTACAGGCGAAGAACATTTTCTGTAAACTTTGAATATCGAATATACCAAATTTATTATTTTCAAGTTCTTTTAAACACACTCTGCAAATATGTTCTGTTGAGAATCTGTGCAAATCCATAATTAACTAATGAAACTATCAAAGCAAATCATATAAAAATATTGACATCGAACTGACATTTCAATTGCGCGCCCTACTATCACGTATACATGGAGAGTTGAAATCAGTTTGAAGCCAAATTGAAATCAAATACTTCGTTTACATGCAAACATGGAAGTTAACTTGAAATCGACTTGAAACTCAATTCAGGGCCCGTATTTGGTTTCTCGACTCAATTGATCGGATTGACAAAAAGCCTTTAAAGTTTTTGTCGATATAATAGAAATTTGGGATTTCACAACAGAAATCGAGATCGAGTCGAGAGACCAACTACGGGCCAAGATTTTCTGGCTTTAGTAGATTGAAATATTGATTTGAAATCGACTTCAGGTCAGTGAGCGAGATCGAGCAAAAAACGTCTACACTAACTGACTATTCGAAGAAAGCATGTTTATACTTCTGCTCGTACGCTTAATTTAGACATACCTTAATAATATATACACTCCAGATCACTTGATTAGCCGCACTTAAACTTTTAACGTCGTTAATGGCATAATGGTGCAAATTCTTAGAAACTTTTTCCGTAATATTCGTTGCCCATTATTCTGTTCTACCTGATGACCAAGATGTGGGAATTATTATACTGTATTGGTTGAGCGGTGAGTCGTTTATCCCCGAAACTTAGAAAACTTGGGCTTTTATCGTTTGGAGTAAGCGAGCGAGAAGGTAAAATAGTGACCATTTCTCCTCCATAATTATGTGTAAAAACGAGGGAAATGAAATCTCCAGTTAATGTATATCTATGATTAGCCACCCCGGCCGGGCGGGGTGGCTAAATCTGCTTCAGGATGACGCCTGTAAGTCAGGCGTTCAAACGCTTCCACAGATCTTGGGTGGGTAGCACATACATGGATAGAATGCAGTTTACCCACCCTTGTATATTTGAAATTTAGCTAGAAAAAAGAAAAGAATTAGTATATTGTATGAACATTTTAGACTTTATTCTACTTACTCTTTCACGAACAAATTTGACCCTTCCCAGTCTTTGCCTTGTTCCAGTTTGGGCAAACTGGCAACCCTGCGCAGACCGGGAATTGGCAAATAAGTCTGAAAAATGGAAATCAATGAGTATTGTATGAACCTTTTTACATTTCATTCTACTTACTTGAAAATGATTTGATTCTATTTGTGATTTGAAACTGTTCAAAAGTTGTTCTGTTTGATACACAGTCGAATTATTTCCAAAAAAAGAATAGAACACCGAAAAAGCCACATGAAGGCTTTTTAGCTGCGCCGCGATTTGTCTGAAATTAAAAACAATATTAATATTGTATTTTATTTTTGTACATTACCATTATGACTTACTTGCAGTGACGTAACGAAGAATTCGCTTTTCAAAAAATAAATCAAGATGTTGAAGAGATTCCCGGAAGACAGTCAAAACATCCACGCACAATCTCGATTCCGCAAGTCATTAAATTCAAATCCAGAAATGGGGTTGAATAGAAACAATTCTTAGATCATTTCTCGACTTGAAAGAGAACACCAAAGGCGAATACGAAAGAAACCAACGATACAAACAAATACCGAATACCCAGAAGTATTACAATATGACATCGAATCAAATTTGTTTGTTTCAGCACGGGAATAGAAATAATTAGAAATAATTAGAAGTTTTTTTACGGAATGAAAACTTAATTTCAAAATTCCTTCCGTAGGAAATTTGTTACTTCAAACTCCGTAGGAATCGAAAAATTGAGGTTTTTTTCTCCGACAGAAATATTTTGTAGGAATTTTTGAATTGTGGACATAAAATTAAAAGTTTTCCTATTAATTTAGTTTAATTTAAATAAATTTTAATTTTTTTAATGTTATTAAAATGTAGGTCGTTAAATTCAACAAATAAAAAACAATACAAAAGGCTGATTGAATTGCTTAGCGAATATTCAAGTATTGCACAAGGGTATGCAAAATAGAAAAGGAAAAAGTAGTTAATTTCTGGGAGATAGTTAGTAACGAGCTAAATGCAATGACTCCCTTTAAAAAAGTCTGCACTGGTTGAAAAAAGGACCAATAATTGATGATTTCAAAAAAAATATATATATACATACATATACAAATAATTGTTTGTTTTTTTTTGGGTTAATTCGACTATAAGGCTTATGTAAAGAAAGAACTAAGTCATAATAAAAGAGAAAATACAGCAACAGTTTTTCAGATTTGGGAGAAACTTGAATACTTTAAACAACCATGGAACAATGTGTTTCTGGTATTTAACAAACACAATGTTTTAGCGTTAGACAAAATGTCCAATGTCCAGTGATATTGAAGTTAATGAATCTCAACATGTAACTAATGATCACGTAGAAATATCACATTCAGATACTTCAATGCTATCAATTGATGGTGCATTAAAAATAGAACCCACCCCTCTAAAAAGTTCTATACCTGCCAAAACAAAAAGAGATGAAATTACTTAATTAATCTTCAATTAAGAAGCCAAATGGAGTTTAATAATCAGCAACAAAAATTCAAAAAATTCCTGAGAACACACAAAAAAATATGTAGGACAATAAGTTAACGAGTGCATAATAAAGATGGAAAAACAAACATTTCCCAAAAAACTCACTCTTTTATTATACAAAACTTAAATTATTTTTTATTATTACACTTTTCACAAAAATTACGAACAAAAGTTAAACAATATTCATTTTTTCCATTTTCTAGGCGTATTTGAAAGTTTAACCGTCATTTTCAAAATATTTATTCATAATAAATAGAAATATTTGGAAAATATTTTCATCTTTTGAAGTAAGTACAATGAAATCTAAAACGTGTATAAAATATTTATTGCTTTCTATTTTGTAGGGAAAGATTTTTAGACATCACTTGCAGGCGTCATCCTGAAGCAGATTTAGCCACCCCGCCCGGCCGGTGTGGTTAGGCACATTACATCCAGTCATCCTGAAATAAACATACAATATAAGGTAAGTGATAAGTAATTTTATTTCAATACGTGGAAGTCATCATTCTTATTACTAAATAAAGTATAAAACATTTTTATGAAAAATGAAAAAATTTAATGTTATATTGCATTTTTCAAAAAACTTCACAAATAGTTTAATTGACAATCTTATATAATATCCCTAAACTAAAATATAGTTATCTCACAGAGATAGCTTAGAAAAATTACGTATCTGTTGAAAGTAGAGGCTGTTTCTGAGATATATTATATGTTGTATAAATACATATTATTTGCCGATTATAAATATAATATATCTCAGATAGGTATATTAATATCACTCATATACCTAAATTGGTTTAAAATGAAACAAATAATTCATATTTATTTTTAAGTTTAAATTTAATATAACATTTATAAGATTTAAAACATATGTTCCAAAGTAACAACGTATACTACTGGACTTTCAAAATCTACCAAGTAAATTCTTGGCTGGAGTAAATTTTGTCCTTCTTTGTTCCGCTTTTCTACTTCCGTATTAAATTTAACGTCTTTCAACTAAAATAAAGAAAAATGTGTAATTTAACAATATCTTTCGACTTAAGAATCATACACTCGAAAATGCGGTAAACAGTGATTGGAAACTTGGTCGATAACTCCTAATTCCGAGCTGTGCGTTTATATTCGGGTTGTGCATTAGTTATGGAAGAATCTTGATGGAGTTGATGTGTGGTAAAACTTCAATATATCACCGTCACTTGTCACATATCAGATATAGTGGCAAGTATACTATATTAAATCTGCCAGAGGTTTATTTTCTGAGAAGTATAGCTCTAGTATAGCTCAATTTTTACGAGGCCTTACTCAATCATCTTACTTATATTTTAAAACTATTTGATCTAAATCAAACAAACTGGAGTGGAATTGTGGTATTCGATCAAAACTAAATCATATTGGAAAAAAATTCCACTTCCTATGCTTTTTCGATACTATTTGGGTTAAATCGGGTTACAGGATTCCACTGAAAACAAATCAAATCGATTTCGATTGCATCTTAAAACTATTTACAAATCCCTTTGGTAACTATTATTTGATGTCTGAGTTTAGTTCATGTTAAAGTTTGAGATTTGGATAAATTGTGTTGTATTTCTAAAAAGAAAGCAACTAACTGCTAATCAGCGTAATGATCTATTACAAAATTGTTTGCAACTGAAGAAAGGTGAAACTATGTTGACTAAAGAAGAAAATTCCTATAAGATTCCTTCAGGCGCCTATAACTACACACTTGCACAAGATGAAATTTGTTTGAAATAATTTCTGTTGTTTTTTGAATATTTTTTCTATTTTTAATAAATTATTAGAGTTTAAGCGGATTCGTTAACTTATTGTCCTACATATTTTTTTGTGTGTTCTCAGGAATTTTTTGAATTTTTGTTGCTGATTATTAAACTCCATTTGGCTTCTTAATTGAAGATTAATTAAGTAATTTCATCTCTTTTTGTTTTGGCAGGTATAGAACTTTTTAGAGGGGTGGGTTCTATTTTTAATGCACCATCAATTGATAGCATTGAAGTATCTGAATGTGATATTTCTACGTGATCATTAGTTACATGTTGAGATTCATTAACTTCAATATCACTGGACATTGGACATTTTGTCTAACGCTAAAACATTGTGTTTGTTAAATACCAGAAACACATTGTTCCATGGTTGTTTAAAGTATTCAAGTTTCTCCCAAATCTGAAAAACTGTTGCTGTATTTTCTCTTTTATTATGACTTAGTTCTTTCTTTACATAAGCCTTATAGTCGAATTAACCCAAAAAAACAAACAATTATTTGTATATGTATGTATATATTTTTAATAATAATAAGGGTCAGATTGAATTCTTTTTACGTTGATGAAGATGGAAAATTGTTTTAAATTCATTTAAATTGATATTTGATATTTTTTACTGAAAATGATATGTAATCAAATGGAATGAATATGACTTTTTTCTGTGATAATATATAATATAATATATAATAATATAATAATATACTATACATGTTACTGCTTTGGGTGTCTATAAACCCTTTCAACCGCAAGAAAATTCAAACATCAACAATTTATATGAAGGGATTGGGATTGACTTCATAACTGCTAACATTAACAAAATCTATCTATCTATCTAGCTATTATCAAAGTCGTGATCCACTTTCCTAATAGGAAATGTGACTTTGATGCTAGTTGAGTCTTATTATTATTTTACTTACTTCCTTATTTACTTTATTTATGCCTTTATCGGAAACGTAAATTAAGCATTTACAAAAAGTTTCGGTGCGTAATCTTCTAAATATCGTTGAAGATAAATCAAAAAGAAATAAATATAGATTTCACTTAAAAGTCTTTTTAAAACAAATAACATTTTGTTGATATTATTTAAACAGTCGACTTTAGTTGCATTTGAAAAATGGAAGGGCATATCTTTTCGTATATGCTCTTATATTGTATTAATGCAGATATCAACTATTGTTTTTCACTGTATGTTTTCTGTTTTTATATTAATCCAAAAACTAAAATGGAAATAGAATATAAAAACAACCAGCTTAAAATGGGATTTGTGGGAAATTAGTTTGAAATGGGAAGAAAATTCCATTCGCAACTTAAATTCTAACCAACTTTTTGTTTGGTCTTTTTTCAGTCACTATGAAACGGTTGCGCCGCCCTGAAAATAAACAATATCAGGCATTCTCGATTAAATGTGGCTTGGACACAGTATGTAAAAACGAGTTGCTTTTTGCAAAAATAAATCTGGATGCTGAAGTACTATCCTGTTGGATGGTTGAAGCATCCATGTACATATTTCACGATTACAGTAACTTTTTGAGTTCAAATCCAGACTTGGTTATAGAAGAGAAACCAAGATTCTTGGATTATTTCTACGGCTTGAAAGCCAATAGCCTAAGGAAATACGAAATGAAACCGGCTTATAAGCAAATACGTCAGAATTGCACAGATTTAGAGCAATATGACGGGTCATATCGGTCAAATTTGTTTATATCAGCGGCCGATACATATGAAACCAGCCTAAAAAATAATATTAGGCTTCATATGTATCGGAGGGTTAGGAAATTTTTCCGGACAATAGAGCCGGATATAGACCCATTTTTGACATTGGACCATCTGTTCAATGATGGGTCTGAAGAAAACGCTGATCAGGTATTGCTAGATCGGCTTATGTCTATTTTGAACCATTCGGGTGGGTTTCCGAATCTTCAAACTGAATGGTACAAATATATACCATTTTTATATCGCTTGCAACGGTATTTCGAAAGGGAGGAGATAAAAAATTTCCGTATTTTCCCTATTTTCAAGAAAGGGAGGAAACGTATACAATATGATTCCAAAGCTTTCTTCGACATACTCCGTTCAGTGGAATTACAGGGCGATAAAACAACATGGGAGTTATTCGCGCCAGTTAGAGATAAGTTCTTTAACTACAAAAAATTGGAAACGAGCGGACATAAGTTCGATTTCTCGATTCGTACAGATGGAGTAGCTATTTCGTTGCTATTCCGTCGGAAGAAACTGGAGTTAGATCCTAGTTTGGAAGATGCTAGAATGGGAGCAATTCGTCAAAAATTTTCCTCGCGAGGTTACGACAAAGTCATAGGTTGTGACCCCGGCTTGAAATTAATGTATGCTACTGCAGAATATAACCCTGTGGGTGGATTTGTAAACTTAAAATACAAATCGGCCCAATACAGGTATGATTCTGGAGAATTCTCGCGGAAGAGGAAATTGTTGAAATGGACTGGTGAAGTTCAATCCAGGGTAACAAGGTTGCGCGAAGATCGGGAAACGGCGACAGGGAGAACAATTTCGTGTATGTCGAGCAATTTTAATGAATACGTTGTATTTCAGCTCCAACATTTAAAAACTTTACAAACCGAGTATTGTAAACGAAAAGTTGCACGGTTAAAATTTCAAAAATATATGATGTCGCATAAAACGGCGCATGAGTTAGCAAAGAAATTCGTTGGGAATGAAAGTGTACTTTTTTTATGGGGGGAGCGACAACTGCGGCAAATTCTCCCATGAAAGGATATGGTCGAACTCCGCACCGTCTCGTTTTGAGTTATCTCAAAAAACTGTGCGACGTTGTTTTGGTCGATGAATTTAGATCGACAAAACTCTGCTCGAAATGTTTTGAAAATCTTAATATTTCTCGATCACCACACCGTTTTGCAGTTTGCATAAACCCAAACTGTAAAACTGCGTGGAATCGGGACATAAATGCGGCCAGTAACATGCATTATAAAGGCAGATGCAAGTTACTTGGTTTGGAATTGCATCAGAATTTCAATAGAGCACCAATGTGATAGCACGTTCCACTCCCGTGATTTGTGTATTTTTAATGGATTATAAATCAGCGTTCTTTTGCCTTTAAAGTACGTTGCTTTATGAAACATTCTAAATACAATATTATCGCGAGAGTGGGATGTGTTTCTTCATATTGAAACTCTATTGTAATTCAGATGCAGTGAACGCATGGATAGTCAAAATATTTTGAACTTGTTTTGTTGATCTGGTTCATCTTCTGAATAACGTTGGAGTTCGGACATACCATACCTTTCATTGGGTGAATTGTTAGCAGTATTAGCTCTTCTCATGAAAAAATTGCACTTTTTTCCCAATTAATTTCTTGGCAATAAACTTGTCGTTTTCTGCAATATCATATATTTTTCCCCGTCAATTTTTTCTTTGGCAATGCAACGGTTTTTAGTTTTTATATGCGAAAGTTCAAATTTAACGTGTTCGTTGGAATTAGTTGACATACATTTGATTGTTCAACCTGAAACCTTGTTATCTCTGGATTGAATTTTATCCTAACCCTTTCTCAATTTCTGCTCTGTGAGAAATTCTTCAGAATTTGTTATATTCTACAGTGGCATATGTTTGCTGGGGTCAGCTGCCATGGTTTTGTGTAATGTCGTGAGTAAAATTTGCGAAGGGTTGTTTCCAAGTCTTCAAACTAGGTTATTTCTCCAGTTTTTTTCGACACTGTACGAATTGAAAAATCTAATTTATGACTGTGCTCTGTTTTGTAGTTAAAAAAATTAGAACACTTTGTTCTGAAGACTGCGCGAATAATTTTGTTTTATTATTCTGTTATTCCTGCTGAACTTTGGTACTGATAGAAAGCCAAAGAATCATATCGTATTTGTTTTCTCAGTGAAAATAGGCTTAAAATATGGATATGGTCTCCTTCAATTCGAAATATCTTTGTAGTATATATTTATACCATTCAGTTTGGATGGCATGACATAAGTCGGTTTAGCAATCGCTGATTAGCGTTTTCTAATTTCCGGAAAAGTTTTCTATTCCCGTGCTGAAACAAACAAATTTGATTCGATGTCATATTGTAATACTTCTGGGTATTCGGTATTTGTTTGTATCGTTGGTTTCTTTCGTATTCGCCTTTGGTGTTCCCTTTCAAGTCGAGAAATGATCTAAGAATTGTTTCTCTTCAACCCCATTTCTGGATTTGAATTTAATGACTTGCTGAATCGAGATTGTGCGTGGATGTTTTGACTGTCTTCCGGGAATCTCTTTACCATCTTGATTTATTTTTTGAAAAGCGAATTCTTCGTTACGTCACTACAAGTAAGTCATAATGGTAATGTACAAAAACAAAATACAATATTAATATTGTTTTTAATTTCAGACAAATCGCGGCGCAGCTAAAAAGCCTTCATGTGGCTTTTTCGGTGTTCTATTCTTTTTTTGGAAATAATTCGACTGTGTATCAAACAGAACAACTTTTGAACAGTTTCAAATCACAAATAGAATCAAATCATTTTCAAGTAAGGCCTAAGTTATACGACGATCATTGTAATGACGGAAATAATTTTAGAATGGAAAATTAACGTATTACAAAGGTTATTTCTTAAAAAAAAAATAATGCAAAACATGGGAAAAAGTTTAGTAAATAGATTTTAAATAAAAAACAATTTAAGTGATATTCCTAA
Source organism: Xylophagus ater (assembly GCA_963422695.1). NCBI lineage: Eukaryota > Metazoa > Arthropoda > Insecta > Diptera > Xylophagidae > Xylophagus > Xylophagus ater. The sequence continues at coordinate 48,397,579 of OY730478.1, read as the reverse complement.
GATTTTTTATTTAAAATCTATTTACTAAACTATTTCCCATGTTTTGCATTATTTGTTTTTAAAGAAATAATCATTGTAATAGGTTAATTTTGCATTCTAAAATTATTTCCTTCATTACAATGATCGTCGTATAACTTAGGCCTAACTTAGGCCTAAGTAGAATGAAATGTAAAAAGGTTCATACAATACTCATTGATTTCCATTTTTCAGACTTATTTGCCAACTCCCGGTCTGCGCAGGGTTGCCAGTTTGCCCAAACTGGAACAAGGCAAAGACTGGGAAGGGTCAAATTTGTTCGTGAAAGAGTAAGTAGAATAAAGTCTAAAATGTTCATACAATATACTAATTCTTTTCTTTTTTCTAGCTAAATTTCAAATATACAAGGGTGGGTAAACTGCATGCTATCCATGTATGTGCTACCCACCCAAGATCTGTGGAAGCGTTTGAACGCCTGACTTGCAGGCGTCATCCTGAAGCAGATTTAGCCACCCCGCCCGGCTACGGACAAATTTTGAGTTAAAAAGGGGCGAAATTTTTTTTGCAAATTGTGGAATGTCAAAGCTAAAATTTTAAAAAATTACAGAGTAAAGGCTCAAATATAATGTGCTCTGCCTGACATAATGACAGAATGTACTAATATACACGAATCCTATTCCAAGATTATATTATACATACGCGTGCATTCGTTAAGTTCGATTTCCGTTTCGTTATGTTTAAGCAATACAAATCAGTTAGTACGTTCCGTACGGAAATCTTGATAGTTCAATTGGAAATATTTTTCTGATGAAACGTGCCTGGACGATTTGGTTTTTTTTTTGAAAAATTGTTTTCTAAACAATTTTCAATTTTTTAAAATCACTTACATTACAAAAAACAATTAAAAAAACAAAATTTTTTGAGGCAAACGGTTATTCTTGCTTATGCACATTATAATCAGTTTTACGAATTTGACATGCATAAGCTGGCATAAGGGTGCATTCGTTCAGTTTTTTTGTCTTTTCCTATGCCAGGCAGAGCACATTATATTTGAGCCTTAACTCAACCCGTTTCATAATTCTTGTTACAACAACCGATCGAATATATAAATTCCATGAAATATTAAAGCAAGATGAAAAACCAACACTTCAGGTATGTTATTCATTTCTCTTTAAAACCAATCACAGATCTAAAATTTTTATCAAATTTAGAATGTTTTTAATGCTTATTTAAAAATTTAAATATTCCGGAACAAATGGAAGATTTTGAAAAAATCAATAATAGTTTAAAATATTCAAAACTTCGTTTTAATTTGGATATAGTTAGTAAATTTCCTCTCATCTCAGTTTTGGATGGCTTACAGGCTCTGGAATTTTATATGGCGAAGTATAAAAAACAAATACATTCCAGTACAGTAAAGTTTCAATTTAGATTTATTCTTCTTGGATAGGTTTCTAAAGCCACTCAACTTTCATGAACGTTCTAAATTATTTAATAATTTTTTTCACTTATGTATTTTATTTGCATTTAATATTTTGCTTTAAATGCTTTTGTAAAGCAACCAATTGGATAAAACGTTTTCCACAATATTTACATTCGTGTGGCTTCTCACCAGTATGCGTCATAATGTGGTTTTTCAATGTTTTCGAATCTGCAAAAGACCTACCACAAAGTGTACAGGAATATGCTTTTATTCCCAGATGCACTATTCTAATATGATGATTTAAATTACCTAAAAACAAATTCTCTATTTAATATATATTAAAATATTCAAGCAATAAAAATATACTATTATTTATATAGGAAGAAAAGCAATGTGGGCATTTATGAACTTTTTCTTTGGTATGATAATTGAGATGAGTTTTTAATTCATCTTTTGTTGTCTTTTTTAATCCACAATACGGACAAATAAAGTTTTTAATTCCATCGTGACGCATGCAGTGCAACTTTAATTTATAACGAGAGATAAATTGTTTTGGACATTTTTCACATTTGAATGGTAATTCTTTCGAATGACTACGTAAATGATCCTAAAAGGACAAATATAAAATGAAATTAATTTTCTTCGCCAAAATAATAAAAAAAAAATTGATATATCAATTTACTCTTAACGATGTCTTATGTGCTAGAACTTTCCCACATTCTTCGCAAATACATGATGTTTCTACTTTACAATTTTCATCTTGCGACTGATGTATCCTTTTACAATGTACTTCCAAAACTTTTTTTGTTTTATACGCTTTATTGCAGCCGGACACTAAACAATAGTAAAGTTTATTCAAATTGCTATGTACGATTTCGTAATGAATTGATAATGAATCTTTTTTGTTAAATTGTTTATCACATTCATCACAAGCAAATGGCTAAAAGTTATTGAAATAATACCGTATTATTAATGTTAGTTAATATAAAAAATTTTAACATGGCTTACCTTCAACCCTTTATGTGTTCTCAAATGAGCATGAAGACTTGATTCTTTATAAAAGTTTTTTGTACAAAGTTCACAATTCAAAAGTTTCTGGGCCCTTGATTTCGGTTTGTCTTTTGACTTTTTTTCGTAATCTAATAATTCTTGACTTAGATTGTTATTTATGTTATCGTTATTTATTTCATCTTTAATATGATCTTTTTTTAATCTAGAAGACAATGTAGATTCATTAATTTGTAAGATTTTATAGGATTTTATACACATTTCTCGAAATTTATAAAATTTCTTAATTGTATTATAACAAATTTCACACAAGAATTTTGTGTGAACATCATCTTCGAAGACTTTCATTGAAGTAAAGGCGAAGAACATTTTCTCCAAACTCTGGATATCCAATAAACCGAATTTATTATTTTCGAGCTCTTTTAGGCATGCTCTGCAAATATCTTGCCTGTAAAAGCTGTGTGAATTCATTATTTTGTTGGAAAATTGTTGGCACTCCGAAGCCCGATCTATGGACACGGGGAGATAGAAGTTTATTTGGTCAAAGAAATTTTTCTTGAATTTTAGTTTTAACACTACATCACCCTGGAGCCAATTTACGGTTTGCAATGAAAAAGGGCTAAGAAAATATTTGTTTGAAAACAAATTTTAGTAAAAGATTATTGACAGTCGACTGACATATAGAGCGGTTAAAGTTAGGGTTGTGAAAATTTTTTTAGTTTTAAAAATATTTCATTTGGGCCTGTGCGAATAGTAACTAAAGTAACTTTTCGAAATTGGTTTTATTATTCCTTATAATTAGGGCATTTATTTATTTATTCATTTATTCTCTAGATGGGTCGTTGGATCAAATAAAAATGCAGCTTTCGGTTATTTAAAATTTTTATTTTTCTAGAAATGTTATAAATTTTCAAATTTTGAGACGAAAATGGATACTTATCAAGTTTTAATACTCAGTTCAATCCTAGTTTTCAATCTGGAAAATTGATTTATTTCAAGTTACAAATACTATGTACAATATGTTCATTTTGTAGTAAATTGGGCATAAGAAATAGAAAACCTCAACGAATTTTTGCATCCCAAAAATTAAACTAAAACTTTCGTAATCGTTTCTTAAAACAACAAATAAATATTCTTGCTGGATTCATTTTCACATCAAATTAAATTGAAACATATTAATTATTAGTATGTGTTTTTATTTCATTTGCATTTAGCATTTCGTTTTAAATGCATTTTTAATGCAATTACTTGTATAAAACGTTTCCCACAAGATTTACATTCGTGCGGTTTCTCACCAGTGTGTGTCATAATATGATGTTTTAATGTTCCAGATTTTGCAAACGATCTATCACAATGAGTACATGAATATGCTTTAACTCCTTGATGGACAATTCGAATATGAAGTTGTAAATTACCTGAAAAAAAAATTCCACCTTTAGTTACTTGTAGAAAACTAGAAATATATAAATAAGAGCCATAAATATACCAGTATTTAAGAATGTCGACGAGCAATGGGGACACTGATGAACTTTTTCCTTAGTATGATAATTAATATGAGTTTTTAATTCATCTCTTGTTGTCTTTTTCATTCCACAGTGTGGACAAACAAAATTTTTAATACCATCGTGACGCATGCAGTGCTCCTTTAATTTATGGCGAGTGGTAAATCGTTTTGGACATTTATCACATTTAAATGGTAAATCTCCTGTGTGAATATATGAATGCTTCTAAAAGAATATATTAAAATACAATTTTATAACTGAAAGAATTCGTAATATATATAAAAAAAAATTACTTTTAAATTTGCTTTATTTGTAAGAACTTTCCCGCATGTATCGCAAACGCATGAGTTCTTAACACCTTTTAAAATATGCACGTTTCTAAAATGTCCATCTAAGACTCGTTTTGTTGTATACGATTTCTCACAGCCAGGCTCTGAACAATGGTAAAGTTTATCCAAATTACTGTGGGCGGCTTCATTATGAGCAGTTAATAAATGGTTTTTATTAAATTGTTTATCGCACTGGGTACAAGCGTATGGCTAAGGATTATTCAAAAATTCATTTTAAAATCATTTTTTACTTTGAACATCTTATAATTTTACCTTCAATCCTTCATGTGTCCTCTTATGTGCACGAAGGCGAGATTCTTTAAAAAATTTCTTTGGACAAAGATCACATTGCAACATATTCGGTGATTTCTTAATACTAGTTAAAACTGTTTTATTATTTTCTTCAGAATTCTGTTCAAATTCTATTAAATTATCATGTAAATCTTCATTCAGATTACAGTTTGTTTCTTCCTTAACAGAAGGACTATTATCCTCGTTCACTTCTTGATCATCTTGAAATTCAATTTCCTCTTTAATACTTATTGTTACATCTTCCTTTAGTCTTTCACATGATTTGACCAAAGTTCTATCGGAATTTTCTTCATTATGTGCTTTTAGCATATTTTGCAATTTGCTATACGATTCTGTGCACATTGTACGGAATTGATAAAACTTTTCAATCATATTATAACATGTTTTACAAAGAAATTTCGTGTAAACATCATCTTCGACAATTTCCATTGAAGTACAGGCGTAGAACATTTTTTCCAAACTCTGGATATCCAATAAACCGAATTTATTATTTTCAAGCTCCTTTAGGCATGCTCTGCAGATATTTTCTAGAGAAAAATCTTCTAGATCCATGATTTTATCAATTTTATTTATTAATTTATTGAATAAAATAAAACTTCTTTCAAAAAGAATTTCTGACAGCCAATTTTGACATTCCAATTGCTACATCATAATTTGATTTAAAACCATAACAGGTAATAAATGCCAGGAATTTGATAAATATTACTCTTTAATGCATTCATTTTCCACTTCACTGAAAATAGACAGGCTGTATTTTGTGGCGAAGATATAAATTGTATATGCATACACTTTCTTCTACTTTTGAATAAATGCAATACATTTTTGTTTACCTGTGCTAATCCACCTGATTGGCAACCTTATTAGGTTTACCTTGGGAAGGAAAAAAACCTGTTTAATGTCTATTAATTCAACTATTATTCGGAACGAAATAGTCAGTCTGTTCTTTTGAACTGTTGAGACTCTTGAATGCTAGATTTGTACTCTTAATCACTATCACCTTTATACAAGAAACAAATACCCCAAAATCTTGTGTCTCTAGCTTTCCAATTTATACTATATTTTTTATGTAGTCATCACTGAACGTCTCACAAGTTCAATTAACTAAACTAATCACCTTTTGCCCTCCAGCAAATGCTAAATTCGGTAAAAATATTGAAACCTAAAGAGTTTATAATTGGTTTTTTTACAACTTTTGACGTGGATTTAACTCAACAGAGCATCGATGAACCTTATTCGATTTTTGGCAATGAAGCGAAGCACCATCCTTAAAACATTGATGCTGTGCGTGAACTGATACTGCAAGATAGTCATTTGATATATCGTGATATTGAGGCATCAGTGGGGCATTCATAATATTACATGGACATTTGGGAGTCAAGCGGACACAAGACAAAAAAAAAGAAGAAAGATCAAATGTTCGGAAATAAAACAAAACTTGTATCGTCAATCATGTATCATTCTTAATATTAAATCTTAGAAATCATATTTAAAGAAGAAAATTTTGGATATTTATCCAAAATTTATATTTTATAAAAAAAACAAATTAGCTTTTAGTAATTTCTCCCTGATTCATTTGGCATTCTGTATATCGTTTCAAATGCGTCCTTAGACCAGATCTCTGAATAAAACGTTTTTTACAAGCTTTGCATTCAAATGGTTTTTCGCCAGTATGAGTCATAGTATGATGAGCCAAAGTAACGGGCTGTGCAAAAGTTTTAGTACAATAAGTACAGGAGTAAGCTTTTCCTCTTTGCATGTGTACAATTTTAATATGGAAATTTAAACTACCTGAAAAGAAAAGGAATTTAATATTAAATAATAATATAATGAGACAAAAATAATCTACTAGTATGTGAATATGTTGACGAGCAATGAGGACATTTATAAACTTTTTCCTTTGTATGATAATTTATATGGATATTTAATTCATCTTTAGTTGTTTTCTTTACACCACAATATGTACAAACGAAATTCCTGATACCATCATGACGCATAACATGCTCCTTCAATTTATGGCGAGTTGTAAATCGTTTCTCACATTTCTCGCATTTGAATGGCAATTCTTTTGTGTGAGTACGTAAATGGCTCTGAGGCAAATGGAAATTTAAAAAGAAAAGAGAAATCTTAATAAAATTTTGAAAAAAAATAAAATTTTGATTTTTTTAATTACACTTAATGATGCCCTGCTTGCTAGCACTTTTCCGCACTCTTCACAAACACATTCTGTTGGTACCTTAAGATGTGCCTTCTTGTGATGTAATCCCAGAACTCGTTTAGTTCTATATGCCTTGTCACATCCAGGCTCTGCACAACTGTAAAGTTTCGTGGAATCGCTATGAACGACTTCAAGATGAACAGTCAATGATTCTTTCAAGTTAAATTGTTTGTCACAAATATTACAACCGTATGGCTAAAAGTAATTGAATCAACTTAAGTACAATTTATATTCAAACTTTTCATAAAATTTACCTTCAATCCTTTATGTGTCCTCATGTGTGCATGAAGACTCGATTCTTTATAGAATTTCTTTGGACAAAGTTCACAGCTCATAAGTTTTAGAGGCTTTTTTCGATAAACTGGTTTTAGAATTTCTATTTTTTTCTCATCTTCTGATAGATTATCATCATTTTTCGGTTCAGATGTTGTTTCGATTTTGCGATCATTAGTTTCTTCTTTAACAGAATCTTTACTTGGCTTTGGAGAACACTCCATACTTTCATCAACTTCTTGATCATAATTTAGTTCAACTAATTCTTCTTTTATACAATTAGTCATTTCATCCGATAATAAATCATCTTTTGACATATTCTGCAATTTATTATAGGATTCTGTACACATTGTACGAAATTTATAGAATTTTTCAATCATATTATAACAAATTTCACACAGAAACTTTGTGTAAACATCATCTTCGACGATTTCCATTGAAGTACAAGCGAAGAACATTTTCTTCAAACTTTTGATATCAAACAAACCGAATTTATTATTTTTGAGTTCCTTTAAACATGCTCTGCAAATATCTTTTGCCGGAAGATTTTCGGAATCCATAATGAAATTTCTTAGTTATTTTAAATAATAATCAAAAAAAAATATCAAGACGATTTTCTCTTTTGTTAGATTGACTTGACCTGTCAAACTGAATTATGTGCTGAATGTATAATACTGTAAATGCTGAAATCCAGTGCAAAGAGATATATAATATAGAGCGATAATCATGCTCGTTCCTCATATAATTCGGTGGTCCAACTTTTGTTTATCGCAATACAAATTTTTCAATTTTCTTTTTTTTTACACCAATCTTCTTGTTTTTTCATAGAAAATAAACATCAGTAAGTTCTCAGTTGTTGTGAAAGCAAAGAAAAACCGATAATCAAACAATTGACGAGCAGCACGGAGGCGGAGGCTAAGCAGGAGTAGAACTCACCCCTTTTATATATTAAAATATATTCTATTGAAACAGCGAACGTGGCGGCAAGACAACAAATTGTTTTATTTCCAATATTTCAATCTGTTGTATCTCCAATTCTTTCCGGATAAGTCTGCTCCAATCTTTAATCGTTCCCGTACTTCCCTTTAAGATCAATTATTCTTATTTTTACGACTACCTAATTTGACGATTCATATGAAAGTCTATTAATTTGCTCATATAAGAACATTTTTATCTTTTCGCTGGCAACCAAAATATAATTTCCGATAAAATTTTATTTAACAAAAAAAAAGAGAATAGGAAAAAATGTATGCGCTACGGAAGTATAATAAAAATGTATTTCCAATATTTTCATAATTAACTTTTAATATCCTCATTAATTTTACATTTTGCATTTCGTTTTAAATGCATTTTAAGCGCCGACATTTGTATAAAACGCTTTTTACAAGATTTGCATTCATGTGGTTTCTCACCGGTGTGCGTCATAATATGATGTTCTAAAGTTCCTGGTTGTGCAAAGGATCTACTACAATGTGTACACGAATATGCTTTTACTCCTTGATGGACAATTCGAATATGACGATTTAAATTTCCTTAAAAAAGTTTTTGTATTTGATTTTAGTTAGTTTACATTTTCAACAAAAAAAAAAGAATATAATACCGCTATTTAAAAATGAAAGCGTACAATGAGGACATTTAAGTATTCTTTCCCTTGTATGGTAATTTAAATGAACATTTAATTCTTTTTGGGTTATTTTCCTTAAGCCGCAATGCGGACAAACAAACTTTTTGATGCCATCGTGACGCATACAATGTAATTTTAATTTATGCCGAGAAGTAAATCTTTTGGGACATTTATCACATTTAAATGGTAATTCCCCTGAATGAGTGTATGAATGTTCCTAAAAAAAAATGAAAAATATAAAATAATCAAAATATTTGCTTAGAAACTATAGTTAATTACTCTTAAAACTGCCTTATTTACAAATACTTTCCCACAGGTTTCGCAGATGCATGGAGCTTGGGATGGACTAACTTTTAAGACATGTACTGTTCGATGGTGTGAATCTAGAACTCGTTTTGTTTTGTATGCTTTAGTGCAACCAGCCTGGGGACAGTGATACAGTTTATTCAAATTACTGTGGGCAACCTCATAGTGAACAGCCAATAAATGTTTCTTATTAAACTCTTTATCGCATCCATTGCAGGGATAGGGCTATGAAATATTCAAATTCATTAACAACAAGAAATATTTCATATCAATTACCTTCAACCCTTTATGGATTCTCATATGTGCGAGACGACGTGATTCTTTAAAAAATTTCTTCGAACAAAGTTCACAGGTTAACATTTTTCGGGATTTTTTAGTTGGATTTTTTTGTTTATCTTGTCTTGAGCTACTTTCACTTTCTGATAGATTTGAATTATCATCAAATCCATCATTTTTGTCGGCGAGTTCTTCTTTAATATGATCTTTGCTTAAGGACGACAAAATATTCAAATCATCTTTTAATTCTTGATTATTTTTGAAGTTAATTAATTCTCCTTTTATACTTTTCGTTATATCTTCATCCATTTTTTCATACGATTTGTTCGAAGTTGTTTCAGTGTTTTCTTCGTTATATGCTTTTACCATATTTTGTAATTTATTATAAGATTCTGTGCACATTGTACGGAATTTATAGAACTTTTCAATCATATTATAACATGTTTTACAAAGAAATTTTGTGTAAACATCATCTTCGACAATTTCCATTGAAGTACAGGCAAAGAACATTTTCTTCAAGTCTTCAATTTCAATTAAACCGAATTTACTATTTCTCAATTCTTTTAGACACGCTCTACAAATATCTTTTTCGTGAAGATCTATGTGATCCATAATTTTATCAATTTAATTAATTAATTTCGTTAATAACAAATTCAAGACAGAACTTTGTAATATTGACAGCTGACATTGATTGGAAAAGCGAAGTGCTGAATATCTGAAGATATATTTTGTAATATTTTCATTTACCACACGACTCCATTGGACTTATTTCAAGACATGTATTCAGTCGGACTGAAAAAAGTCCAATGGAGACTCTAAAAATTGGACATAAAGTTCGACATAAACATAAACTTTTTTGAGGAAGACTTTTTCCCAGACTTATTTTTGAAGTATTGAAATTAAAAATGGTAACAATGAATTGAATGCATACGAATGTATGTAATTGCAATAGGTTTTTCCCGATATTTTTAATTTCTAGACATTTTTTTTTAGAAAAAATCAATTTGGCGCCTTTAACACGACAGCAATAAAATGTATACAATTGAGTGAATTTCATTTAAAAATAAATTTGGTTTAAAATTCGTATCATTTTATGACAAAAGTACTAGAAATATTCGTAATGATCATGGGATGAATTTTAAAAAGAATCTGACGTACTGCAATGCATTTTGCTGAGAAATTTTTGATATCGCGAGTTTAGTTTCTACTAATTACAATTCCGGGAAGGATTGATATTTCAACAATTTTATTTCAAAATAATTTTTTTCATGAGAAAATTTCAGAAATATTAATTTTACTTAGATTCTTTTTTTATAAAAAAATATTCATTCATTCTTGTCAACCGTAACGCATTTTTAGTTGAAACGACGTATATAAAATATTTTTATAATAAATTTATGCAGCAAAAATTGCATTGTTTCTTCACCAACGGCATTTTTACAAATAAAATGTCAGGACATCAACTGCCCACTTACAAATTTAATGTTTGCAAAATGGCGCCCGTAGACTGAAATTAAGTCTTGAAATAAGTCCAATGGAGTCGTGGGGTAAGACTTTCCATTTGGCTGAATTAAATTCGAATAACATTTCTAATTAGTATCGTTAAATTTCTAAAATTATTTATTTTTATGCCCTATGGAAAATTTGTGAAACAAGCATTGTTTGAATTAATTATATAGGTTAACTACACAAATAGACAATATCGTGTTAAATTTCAGTCAAATCGGTCCATAGTAAAAAGTAATAAAAAAATTTTTTTTTATATGCTTTTAAAACTAATACACCGATTTGAATAAAATAATGTTAGTTTTGATGGTTTTTCTGTCCCATTTCTACCATAGGGCATCAACAAATTTTCAGTTACTATATGTTTAAATAATTAATCAATTTTTTGAAAGAAATGTTTATTTAAAGAAAATTGCATAGTCTCAGGCAAGATTATTATATATGTACTATATAGATCGCATGTTTATAGGGGATTTGAGAGTATATAAAGAACTAGATAAAAATACAATATGTAAACGGAATTTTTAAATAAAGCATCCAGCTTTTCCATGCTTTAAAAAGAATTTACCTCAGAGTGAATGTGAAATAGAATTCGGTTCCGATTCAGTCTGTTTCGGTTTTGACTTGGACCGTTCCGATTTAAGTCCAGTTTTTGAGACGCCGTGCAGTTTGATCCATTTTTTTTGTGTGAAATTATATTTCGTGCATGCACAGATGTCACCATTCGGTTTAAGTCGATGAAATAAGTCATTGTTAAAAGTTGAGATTATAAGTAATTAATGACGGCCTCAATCGATCGAACGTTATTTTTGGAATTGCGTTTTACAGAACAGAATAATTTTACTCTGACTATTGTTGAAAGTCAAAGTCCTAAAAGCCGAAGACCAAGAAATATAGACGCGACACCGCGGAAATCTGCAAAAAAATACTTCTTCTTCAAAGATTTAAAAAAGATAAGTGTGTCAGGAGTTCTTTTTAAGCACATTGAATATTTCTAATGGTATTGTAATTAATGCTTTTTTGGGAAAAGATACGGCTGCAGGACATTATTCGCTAGTTGATAAAAGAGGCAAACACGAGCCAAAAAATAAAACAAAACCAGAGGGCATTCAAAATGTTAAAAATCCCATTGAAAGTTTCTCTTGCATGGAAAACCATTATTGCCGAAAAGATAGCAAGAGAAGATACTTAGACAGTAAATTTTCAATTAGAAAAATGCATGTATTATATAAAAACTATTGTACCGGAAAGAATATCGATTCCGTAACTGAAATAACTTATAGACGAATATTTTGTAATGATTACATGGTAATGATTACATGGTAAAACTCACTAAGTCATTCCCTTTTTTTGTTTCGATCCCAATAATTTCATACTGGCATTAAATAATTTTTGTAATCCTTTTATAAACTAAACTTTGAAGCCTAAAGAACAATTTTTTATGATCAAATTAATATGATTTTCCAAGAATTTACTCGAAATGATCGAACAAATTTTGTTTTGTAAAACTCACTGTCAACTTAGGGATTTCTGATTGTATTATAATAGTGCGATTGACTTAATGCAATAAATGTGCCCCTAAAAACTCTGACCAATATCAGTTTCCTACTCATACAGTTTTGCCAAAATAACGTTTGCATTATATTGTCTTAATTTAGTACAAAAAACCAAAAACTTGAAAATTGACTTAGGGATTTCTGCTTTTAAACCAACTATATTTTATACACAAATAGTACAAATAGTTTTCTTTTACATAGCCATACATCTGCGCCATTGAAAAAAGAAAGTTGAAACGCCATCATTGATCGACATTAAAAGGAGAGGTAAATAAATTTGTTTTAATTCAATTAAGTTGTTTTGTATTAAATAAAATCACGTTTTTACAGGAGCATTTTTCTAAAAGTGGCTTCTCTTCCAAAAGGGAGGTTAGTGTAGAATTTGGTTTGTTTATTTTAATATTTTTGTAGCCGTTACTTTCCGAATCATTATTGCAACACAGCATCGATACTGAATGCATTCCACTTACTGTTGGATTATTGATGAAGAAGTTTTTTTTATCGGTTATATGACTTGCTATTAGTTTGGGAACTTTCCATGTATGTTGTTTCATTTTTGTTTGAGATAAATCCAGTTTATAGTCAATATACTTCAAATATTTGGCTACTGGTGGTGTATACAAATTTATTATCAGATGTGTCCCATTGTATGTATTAATTTGCTTTTATGTTCTTCATTGAAAAGAGCCACTTTATTTTATTAATGTTTTAGCCAGGGTTTAGATCAAGGTTTTTGAAACCAACTGAAAAAATATATATTTTTTTTAAAACGAAATATTTTAAGGAAAAAAAACGTTGATTCTTTTTGCTAAAATGATTATTTAAATCTTTATTTCTTAGTTATTACTATCAATTACAAAATGATAAATATAAGATTACACACATAAAAAATATATTGTATATATAATAAAATTAAAAAAAAAACCCATAAATTTCTTTTACGAAATTCAATTAAAGATCGTATTCTTCTTCAGTCTTAAATCGTCGTAACGGTTTTATGTCTAAATCAAAATTTCGAGCAGATATATACATTTTAAAGCATTCTAATTCTAATTCTTTAACAAGTGTCCAACTTTCTAATTCATTTAGAATTGATAAATTTTGACAAACATCAACTAATTTGTATGCAGTCGATATCGACAAACCATCCGAATATATAATTCGTAATTCTTCTAAATATTGCATTGGATTTTTATATAAAACTTTATTAAACAATCCATCACTAGTCGGAGCCATTGTTCCAATATGAATGAATTTTATATTATAACAATTCGATAAAAGAAATTCCATATGTTGCAGTTTACAATTGGCTGCAATTGTTAATCTTTCTAAATTAATAAATGGTGGTATATCAAGTGTTCGTGTATAAAGTGATGTGCTTTCAATTAACTCACTATTATATATTGTTAAAATTTTCAAATCTGGACAATATTGACTGATATACATTAATGCATTCATATCAATTTGATCGACATGCTCAAAATGTAAATGTGTTAAATTACAACCTTTCACTTGTAAAACATCACGAACTTGATCTCCAAAAAAATCACATGATAATAATTTCAATTCGGCTAATTTATTAATAGCAATTAAACACATTAAATCATTTATTAATGGATTATGAAATATTGATACGTAACGAATTTCTGGGCACATATCAGCAAGAATTTGTAAATGTTTCGTTTCAACATAACGACTAGAGAAAGTTTTTAATTTCAATGATGGACGTTCATTGAAATTTTCATAGGTCATATCGACATATTCTAAACATCTTCCAATCTCGTCACATCGTCCAATATCTTCAAGTAATGGTAATTTCAATAATAAACGTATATAACCTTCGATTGTAATCGATGTACGATATAATTCTATATTTTTAAGATGATGCAATTCCAGCAAATATTTTATACTATTATTTGATATTAATTTTGATGATGATATATCAAGTGTTTGTAAATATGGACAAGATTTTTCCAATGCACGTAATATATTATCAGTACAATCATAGTTTAATATAAGCGTATGTAAATTACGCATATCACATATTCCATTTAAAACGATTGGTTCCATATCACATGTTTTCCAACCACCTGATAATGAACTTAAATTTAAATACTTTAAACCGCGTATAAATTTAAGTTTTGTATAAAATAATTGTCGTACCATTTTTGGCATTTCGGCAAAATTTAATTTTCGTAAAGATGATGATACTATAACTTCAGTTAATGATACAGCAACATTAACTTGACCAAGAAATTCACTCATATCTGCTATTGTTGTTAGACCTTTTTGGATATTTTCAATAAGAGTTGGTACTGTTGCAAATATTTCATCAGCCAAACGATCAAACAAATAACATGGAACATTATATTCAAATATATCGTGAATTAATTTTATTCGATTTTTTAATAAATCAGCGGCTTTCTGAGCTTCTGATTTTGATAATTTTCTTACAATTGGCATTAATTGTTTGCCAATTTTACACAACCAAAATACAGATGCTTTAAGAGCCAAATCTTCAAGACTTGGTGGCTGTTTTATTTTTGGCATTTTTGTATTATTTTTTGTTATATATGAAAACCTATAATTTTTTATGGTTATTTAACTGATTATAGATTTCAAAAGGTTTTGTTTTTTTTACTTACAATATTTTATTTATTTTCCCTTCTTAAAGGATAACAAAATGTCACCTTCCAAACTCAATGTTTGATATAAATCCTTGTTTAGTTGAATTAGTTTCCCAATTTGGTGTTTATCCAAAGAAATCATCTATTTCACTGGAAACATTTGTGTGAAAGCGCAGTTAACTTTTTCCTATATTTAAATAAGAAAAAAATAATTTTTTTTTGTTTTTATTATTCTTTTTTTGTTATTTATATAAATAGAATTAGAATTTAAAAATAGATTGAACGCAATTTACCTCTTTTTTTAATAAATCCTTCAAATATATTGGCGGTGAATAAATGATATATTACAATTGTGAACAATAATACAAATCGGAATCTCATAAATCCGAATTCCTTATTTCCAGGGCTATTGAACTTTTGTTGGGCAAATTTATCGAAATCTTTATCGAATCGGAAGAAAATAACTAAATTTTATGATTTATAAATTCTTTATTTACGTTGTTTTTTGAGAAAAGTTCGTTTCAAATGCTCTTTTTTTAAATTTATTTTTAGATTACAAATATATGTGCGAAAATAATGAAGCCTATATATATATAAATAATATCAAATTTATTTGTTGATCTTACGAGTTTTATGACTTGATTTTCTAATAAAATGTATTTTTAATTAAAATAAGATATAAACAAGAAAATTTTGAGCTCATTGGCATAAGAACTTTTGCGGATTTACAGTCTTCACTTATAATACTTGTGAATATTAGAATTTAGATTAAATATTTCATAAATTATAATGAATTTTATTAGAACCAAATAAATTTCAATTAATCGTATAATTCAGGTACAGGTAGTTTTCAATTTAATTGATCCTGTTTTTCTTTTTGTGGGATATTAGAAAGGTAAAATATTCTTGGAATATTCAAATTCCAAACAATATTTTATACAAGGAATTACAACGAAAAACAAGGAAATTGTAATCTTGAATGTTTTATTTAGAATTAGCTGGTACCCACGGCATTGTCCTCGAACTATTCTTAAAATGCGATTGAAGAATCCATGTCTTTCAAAAGCTGTCCAAACTTCATGAAAATCCGGTCACTATTGACCGAATTAGAGATGTTCTTATATTCCTATTCCTATGCCACAATTTTCACGGTAGTACCTTTTTTCTACATTATTTCGCTTTTACACGATTTTTATAATAATGGACTTTCAAAAATAAAAACTGTTAACTGTTCACTCACCTTTGAATCTAAGACTCAGGTTGGTCAAATCTATTATTGTTCTTCATATACTTGATTGTTGTGAGATTTATTCTGGCTCTGCGGTTATATGTATGCGATCACTGAATTTTTGTGTTAATTCTGTAATACGTTTCTCTTATGGTATTCCGTTCCGGAGTGTTCCCCATTTTTGTACTTTTTTTGGCTGCAGTCTTAACGAATTTTTCGGACAGAGAATCTTGATTTTTATCCATAAAATTGTTGTTATACGTCTTTTTATTGATCTCTTTAATTGTTTAGTGTTTTCAAGATTAGAGTGTGTTATTTTTTAATGTCCTCTAGTTCATGGGTTTTCCTTCATAGTTCGGGCAGCTTGTTTCTGGAACTCTCTTCCAGCTAATATTGGTATGTCCTCGCACTTATCACAACCTAATTAACTGTAAATTATGAATTAAATAAATAAATAAAATAAAAACACAAAAATTTATGCTACGCACATATTTACACAGTAATTTTTTACTATAGTTCGTTTGTTAACACTGCCTTTGAATCTAAAAAACGCGGAATTCCCTCTTTTTTTGTACGCAAAAGGAATTCATATTAATTATCGCAGTAAATCTTTTGCAGGAAGAATTTGCATAAAACTTCATATTTTGCTTTTAATCGATTCCGAAATAAAGAAAACGATGAACTTTAAATCGGGGTGAATCAGATCTTATAGGACTTATTGTTAATAAAATTAACGTGTTTAATGAATTTAACTTTAAGAAAATAATAAATAATCAACACTAATATTATCTCAGTGTTTATGCCCTATATGGTAGGTACTACCAGACGGTATATTAGTTTTGTAACGCATACGAATAATCGGATTTAATTTGTAAAATTGTAGAGCGATTTTGTTCAAATTATTTACAAACATTGATAACATAAATACTATGTTAAATTTCAGTAAAATTGATTCATGTAATGAAAAATATTCGAGAGATGTCAAGATCACATTCGAGGCTAATTTACAGGGCTATTCCTCGAAATTCCATTGTCGCCAAATCGCCAAATTTCAATAAATCGATGTCTTGTGTCGCACGTATCACTATCCTACTAACACCACATCTCGGCAGGATCAATGTCATCCATATTTTGGAATAAATATTCAAAAATCATGGTCGGGTAACGATCTGGATTGACCGTAATCGTAACACGATCTCCTGCCTCAATTTTTATAAAATAAGGACCAATTATATACTCTACCAGCGTGTAAATCGCATTTTTCTGGATGCAATTGGGTGTATAGAGTCTCTTCTGCATGGATCGATCTCACTCCAGAAGCGATAGTTTTGCTTATGAACACAATTTTGTAATAAAATAAGTCTATAAGATTTTCAAAGTTGTAGGCAAAGAAAAATAAATACATGAAGAACCGAGCCCGGTATTGAACCCGGGACTCATCAGCTTCTAGAAACGAGGTCTTTTACCGACTAGACCATTCAAAACTGTGTTTATCGATCTGTTCATTTGCCTTTTCTAACTAAACATTATTCAAACAATACAACTGTTATTCGAAATATAAGAACTATTCCATAACCTTTCAATTGCTATGCCAATTATTTTGTATTAAACAACTATTATGAAACTAATACTCCTACAAAGTAAATTTCGACAATCCTTGGTCGTTCATCAAGCGTGAGTCTATTCGTGATTATTTGTCA
Source organism: Xylophagus ater (assembly GCA_963422695.1). NCBI lineage: Eukaryota > Metazoa > Arthropoda > Insecta > Diptera > Xylophagidae > Xylophagus > Xylophagus ater. The sequence continues at coordinate 48,379,718 of OY730478.1, read as the reverse complement.
TACTATAAATACTATAAATATCAAAGAGCTGTAAGAATGATAGCTCGGATTGGCAGTTATCTCTATCGAAATTTCTATCACACTTAAAAAAACCCTATATTAACATAATAAAAAGAAAAGAAGAGAAATATTATTAACAATTTGTATTTGTATTAAAAATATTGTCTACATGATTTTATTCATTTTGTTTACAATGTGTAGCTCGTTCTAAATGCCTTTGCAAGGCGATTAATTGTATAAAACGTTTCCCACAATATGTGCATTCATGTGGTTTCTCGCCAGTATGTGTCATAGAGTGATGCTGTAATATCCTCTGAGTTGAAAAAGATTTATTACAATAACTACATGGATGATCTTTTAAACCTTGATGTACTACTTTAATGTGACGATTTAAAGCACCTATAAAATTTAGATATTTTTATAATTACTCCATAATACAGAAACAAATGGATAAAATACTTCTCGTTATAAGGGTACTCGTACACTGTGGACATTTATGGACCTTTTCTTTTGTATGACAATTTATGTGAACATTTAATTCTTTTCGATTTAATTTTCTCATTCCACAATGAGGGCAAATAAAATTCTTAACACCATCATGACGTAAACAATGCAATTTTAATTTCGTTTTTGTGTTAAATTTTTTCGGACATTTTTCACATTTAAATACGAAATTTTTCGAATGAGAAGCTAAATGAACCTAAAACACCAACGGATTAATAAAAACTGAATATAAGAAATTAAAAAAAAAGAAAACAACAATATTCAATTACTTTCAATGATTGCCGATTTCCAAGAATTTTTCCACATTCTTCACAAACAACTGAGGTATTTTGTGTTCTAGCTTGATAATTTTTGAAATCAGAGTGTACTTTTCTATTGTGATCCTCCAAAGTTCGCTTGGCTCTAAAGGCTTTATCACAACCAGGTGTTGAACAATAGTACAGCATATTCATATGCACGACTTCCTGATGTGTAATTAATGACCTCTTATCATTATATTGAGCATCACATTCATGACAAACATATGGCTGAAATGTATTTTGTTAATATTGTAATTTCTTTTCATATACATATATTTATATACTAGGATGCTCAATAATTTCTCAGCCTCGACAAACACTGTTTTTGTAGATGAAATTAATTTTATTATTTAGTATAATTTCCCTGAACTTCAATACACCTGTTCCAACGATTCCCCAATTTTGGGATTCCATTTCTGAAATAAAAATCCGGTAGGCCTCCATGATCTCTTTTAGCTTCTTGTTTCGATCCAGGATCATGGTGGTGTACCTAAGTCACATCCATTTTGTTCTTCTTAAAACGGTCTAAATGTTGTTGAGAAAGTCGAATTTGAAGGTGTTTTTGTTCCATTGTTAGCGAATGCGGCACGCATTTTGCACAAAGCTTTTGTAACCTAAAACTTCAGCTAAGATGTGATGTACTGATCTATGGTGAGATGCCTATGGTGTCAGCTATCTCATTTACAGTCGATCTCCTAAAACAATATCCTGTATTTTTTGTATGTTTTCAGTTGTTGATACACTTCTTGGACGACCTTCGAGTGGATCATCTTCGGGGCTTGCACGACCAGATTTAATAAGGGCAACCCATTTTTTCACAGTGGAAAGTGAAGGTGATACATTTTTATATACTTCTAACAATTTTGGATGAATTTCTGTAGGTGGTAAACCATACAAAACAACGTCAACTTCAAATAGCTTCTAAACAAAAACTGAATTATCGGCGTAAAACTTGACACGTGTTCATATGAAGGTTGTACCAACATAAGACAAATTGACCTGTTAGCAGCGTGTTCTCTTGTCGAGACTAAGAAATTATTGAATACCCTAGTATACATATATATATATTGTTTACCTTTAGTCCTTCATGTATTCTTATATGTGCTTGAAGGCGAGATTTTAAAAAGAACTTTTTGGGACAAAATTCACATTTCAACTTTTTTCGTCCAATATTTGAAATTGTTTCCTGATTATTATCGCAACTATCTTCTTGACTTTCTGATAAATTTGATGCATTATCATCAGATTCTTCAATTCGTTCGTCTATTATATCATCTTCATTTAATCCCGAATAATAATCTAAATCTTCACTGAAATCTTGATCAATTTGTAAATAAGTTAATTCTTCTTTAACATCGTCTGTATTATCATCATCAGATAAATATTCTTCAAATAGTTCACCATCATTTGTAAGAATTGTATTATTCGTTTTGTCTTCATCATGTACTATGCATAGGCTTTGTAATGTATTATATGAAAGTGCGCACATTGTACGAAATTCATAAAATTTCTTAATTAATTTATAACACATTTCACATAGAAATTTTGAACAGGAATCTTCTTCAACAATTTCCATAGATGTGCACGCGTAAAACATTTTCTGTAAATGTCTGATATCCAACAAACCATATTTGTTATTATTATTTAGTTCTTTTAAGCACGCCCTACAAATCATAGAAAGCTCTTCAGAATCCATTATTAATTAATAATTATTAATTTTAAATAAATTGATAAATTGTTAAATAACTTGTATTTTGTATTATTGACAGATGTCATTTTAGATAATTAGCCCAGTTCCATTCAGCATCGAACTCAGTTTATTTAGGTTCAACGCAGATTGTGAGCGTTTAACGCTAACAACTATTTACAACATTTGAAAATCAAATCCAATAATGTGCACAATAATGTCCACAATCAGAAATAAGTTTTTGCCAATACGCCGTCAAAAAATTCTGTACTTTTTTTTTTAGATTGTTTTTGGTAATTTAAAAGTGATTTTCAAAAATTCAGAATCGTTTAATTTTCATAAAAAACCAATTTGCAATTCAAGTATAAAAATATCATGAAAAAAATATTTGCAACTGTCAAAATTTCCGTACCGAATGTTCGTTCGTTGTTGATTTATATTCTTTAAAAATAACGAAATGGAACTTAAACTTAACGAAAGCATGGGAATGTATATTATAATTACAGCATGTCTAAAACGGGGAAATACCAAGACTATATGGGCGGATAATCATGGTCATTTCCCATATTAATCGATAATCCAGTTTTTAGGATTTAGGATAACCAAAGGATTTTCATACCATTTTAATTTTTTTGGATTACACGCTTCTCCGTTTCGCTAAGCTACATCACTTATTGCACAAACAGTAGAAATTCGTGGCTCTTTTTCATCTTATTTGATACCAAAGTTTACCACAAATTAACAACTCTGTTATATTGTATGCTTCTTGGTATTATCTGATATACAAGAAATAGAGTAATTAATTACAATTTATTTTATAAATTTGTTTACATAAACAATTAAAATAAGTTAAAGGAATAATTTTATTTAGTAGTAAATTAAAAGTAATCTATTTGAATTTATTTACATTTCGTATTTCGTTTTAAATGCTGACGTAAGGCGACTATTTGTATAAAACGTTTTCCACACGTTTCACATTCATGCGGCTTCTCTCCAGTGTGTGTCATAGTGTGGTGTTTTAATGTTTCCGCCTTTCCGAAAGATCTATCACAATGAGTACAGGGATACGCTTTTACTCCTTGATGTACTATTCTTATGTGGCGATTTAAATTGCCTAAAAAATATGGATTATATTATTTCGCAAGTTCGAAGTATAAAAAGTGCATATTATTTTACCAATGTTTAAAAAGGAATTCGAACAATGAGGACAATTAAGAATTTTTTCTTTTGTGTGGTAATTTAAATGAACTTTTAGTTCTTTTTGGGTTACTTTCCTTAGCCCACAGTATGGACAAACAAAGTTTTTGATCCCCTCGTGCCGCATGATATGCAACTTCAATTTATGTCCAGAGTTAAATTTTTTGGGACATTTATCACATTTAAATGGTAATTGGCCTGAATGAATAAATCGATGTTCCTAAAAAAAAAAAAGAAGAAAAGTTAACTTAACTCGTTGTTAATAAAACCAAATTACTCTTAATGATGTCTTGCTTGCCAGCACTTTTCCGCATTCTTCGCAAACACATGGTTCGGAAACGGTTTTCCCTTGTAAAACATGTATTCTTTTGTAATGGCCTTCCAGTACTCGTTTTGTTTTATACGCTTTATCACAACCTGGTTCAGTGCAATGATAAAGTTTATTTGAATTACTGTGTGCGACTTCATAGTGAATTGCCATTCCACTTTTTTTGACAAATTGTTTATCGCATTCATTGCAGGCATAGGGCTAATGAAAATTCGTCTAATAAATGAATTTATATATTTTTGAATTTTAGCTTTAGATACCTTCAATCCTTTATGTGTTCTCAAATGTGCATGGAGACGTGATTCCAAGAAAAATTTCTTTGGACAAAGTTCACAGCTTAACATTTTTTCCTTTTCCTTTTCTGTTTTTGAATTTTGCGTTGTAGGTTTTTTTCGAGGATTTTTGGATTTTGATTTCTTATGGTCTGTTTCTTCTTTGTCACTGTTTTCTTCTTTAATACTTAATTTTGGAGAGTAATTTATATTCTTATTTGCTTCATGATAATCCTCTGTTTCAGGTAATTCTTCTTTAATAGTACTCGAGTTGGAATTGTCGTCCGACAAATTTACGTCCAATGTTTCACATGAAACTACAGTAGTTTCGCTTTTTACCAAAGTGGGCGTTTTTGATATAGTTTCCAATTTACTATAAGATTCTGTACACATTTCGCGAAATTTATAAAATTTCTCAATTGTATCAAAACACATTTCACACAGGAATTTTGTATAAACATCGTTCTCTACAATTTCCATCGAAGTACACGCATAAAACATTTTCCTTAAATCTTGCAAGTCTAATAAATTGAATTTAACATTTTCAAGTTCTTCCAAACAGGCTCTACATATGTCTGGTGTAGATAAACTTTGTAATGCCATTATAGTGAATTAATTAAACAATTCCAATAACCAAGTTATAAAAACATTATCTTGATCTAATGACAACATTGACAATTTGACATTAGGCCTCAGATAAGCGAAACGAACGGATTGGGTGTCAACTTAAAAAAGTGAAGTACTTTCATAATACATTTGGCAAATGTGTTTAAACATCAACATACAGCCAACTTCAGTCATGCCTTTTGAGATTAGAAAAAATTAAAAATTCTTTTGTTTAGACAAATATTGAAATTAAAACAAATAATATTTAACGCTCGGCTATTTGAATTATTGTTTTAACCAAATAAAACTAAAAACAATAAAAGTAATAGAAAAATCCAAAATCAGGTGATTCAAAATTCAAATCAATTTTGTTAATTTCAAAACTGCAATAAAAAAACAAAAATTTCGATTTGCGCCGTCTATTACTAGGAATATAGTACTTTTAAACAACTTAAAACCTTTTAAGGTGACTTATATACATTGTGTAGAAACTAAGAATATAATATTCCAAGGATAAAACGGAACTTTGTTTTAAAAAATCATGATTTACTCCACTGATGGATGTGCAGAAAAATACAATTTCAAACATAGAAAAGCGTAATCTTCTTTCTATTATTCATGGTCCTACGTCAAGTTATTCTTGGATTGAATACATTTATATTTATTGTACATTATTTTTTACAAAGGTCTTGTAACACACACACACACTATAAGCTTTCTCGGGAGATAACTTTCCTAGACTTTACATTTAGTGTTACGTTTCAAATGCATCCGTAGGGCGACTACTTGTATAAAACGTTTTCCACAAGTTTTGCATTCGTGTGGTTTCTCCCCAGTATGTGTCATAATATGATGCTTCAATGTGTCTGGCTTCCCAAAAGATCTATCACAGTATGTACACAAATACGCTCGGATACCTTTATGCACTACTCTAACATGAAGCCCAAGATTTGCTGTAAAATAATATTATTACAGAATCATAAAATATATAAACAATATAATATATATACTATTGTTTAGGAAGGATGAAGAGCAATGAGGACAATTGAAGATTTTTTCTTTTGTATGGTAATTTAGATGAACCTTTAGTTCTTTTTGGGTTACTTTTCGTAATCCGCAGTGTGGACAAACAAAATTTTTGATTCCCTCATGACGCATTATATGGAATTTTAATTTATGTGCAGAGCTAAATTTTTTTGGGCATTTATCGCATTTATATGGTGATTGGCCGGTGTGAATGAAACGATGTTCCTAAAAGAAATTTTGTAAAATATTATAAAATTTAAAAACCCCTTCATTAATTAAATTTAATTACTCTTAAGGATGTCTTGCTTGCAAGCACTTTTCCGCATTCTTCACAAACACATGGTTCGTAAATAGTTTTGCCTAGTAAAATATGTATTCTTTTGTAATGGATTTGTAGACCTCGTTTCGTAGAATATGCTTTATCACAACCTGGCTCTGTACAATGGTGAAGTTTCTTTAAATTATTATGTATGACTTCATAGTGAATCGTTAATGCAGCTTTTTTCATAAATTGTTTATTACATTTATCGCAGCCATAGGGCTAATGAAAATTTATTTAATAAATGAATTTACATATATTTTTCTTATTTAAGAGTACCTTCAATCCTTTATGTGTTCTCAAATGTGCTTCGAGACGTGAATCCAAGAAAAATTTCTTTGGACAAAGTTCACAGCTTAACATTTTTTCCTTTTCTGTTTTTGAATTTTTTTTTGTAGGTTTTTTTCGAGAATTTTTGGATTTTGATTTGTTATTGTCTGTTTCTTCAGTTTTTTCATTACTGTTTTCTTCTTTAACACTTAAATCCGGTGAATAATCTAAATCTTTATCTGCATCTTGGTTATCATCTGATTCAACTAATTCTTCTTTAATAGTACTCGAATTGGAATTGTCGTCCAACAAATTTACGTCCAACGTTTCACATGGATCTAGAGTAGTTTCGCTTTTTACCAAATTTTGCGTTTTTGATATAGTTTCCAATTTACTATAAGATTCTGTACACATTTCGCGAAATTTATAAAATTTCTCAATTGTATCAAAACACATTTCACACAGGAATTTTGTATAAGCATCGTTCTCTACAATTTCCATCGAAGTACACGCATAAAACATTTTCCTTAAATCTTGCACGTCTAATAAATTGAATTTTACATTTTCAACCTTTTGTAAACAGGCTCTACATATGTCTGGTGTAGATAAACTTTGTAGTTCCATGATCTAAACAAAATTAATAAATTGTTTCAAACAATGCAATTAAAAACATTTATATCTGAATTGAAATAACGACAGCTGACATTTCAATCGATCCATAATGTGAGGAACAGAATGCCAGCGTTGACAGAAACCATATTTATATATCACGGCAAGATAGTGATTACAACTGCATTTTCTAAGTTTTTTTTTCTTTCTTAGAAAATGACGAAATTTTCATTTATTTAAAAGAAAAAAACATTTAATGGGTTTCTAGAAGCCCCAGACACATGTGGTGTTTCAGGTTTTCACTTTAATATTTATTGTTCTTCTATCTACATTATTAATTCTTTGCGTAAACGTACACAAAGTAAATAAAGGAATATTTGTCATCAATTATATTCTTCTATCAGCTCTTGAAGTACTTACAGGTTTTTTTTTTCGACAAAGAAATATGATACAAGAGCAGTTTTTTCAATTCAATTCAATATTTATTGTACATATTTTGGATACATACAAGTCCCTTACAACAAACTTAAAATCAAAGTGTAAAGAATTAATAAAGTCCGGAAACTTCTTATCCCCTGACGTATATTTTTTTTTTGATTTCCATACATGAACATACACATGCGTATATTCATATATGAATACACAAACACCAGAAAAGATAAGAGTGATTCGAAAATTTGTAAGAGTTAACTCGTAGCTTCCACGTGGTTAACTCAATGCAATAGTTGTTACTTTACCGTAATTAGTCGATTTTTCTAGTTTCCGAACTTTATTATTACAATTTTTGTATTTCAAACTATTAATATTGTTTGAATATTTAAGTATTCATACTTCTGAATTTATATTTAATCTATTGGGTCACATTAATTCTATTAATTAGTTTGCCTTCTTGGCCGATAAACGCAGTTAATAACTAAGTAATATATAAGACAAACAAACAAACAAAACAATCAACTAAAAAGCAATTCTACATCTGAAAAAGTTTAGACATGTCACAAAGGATTCCCAGTCCCAGGACATTACATATCAGAAGAAAAAACAAAGCAAAATATTCTAAATTCGAATAGCTTATACAATTCAATTGCTCAAATCTAGAAAATTAATTATAAAAAAGGAATGTAAATTGATAAATTATATGAAATCTAATTCAAAAATAATGTTCATTTTATCATATTTTCACATAGTAATGAAAATGTGTGAAATTATATAAATTAATATAGTTTGGAAAGCCTCCAATAAAGGATAACTTAAGATGTATATTGTGGGACGAATTAGCGATCAAAATTCAGGTACTCTTGTACTTGATAACAAAATGTTAATATATATACATATTAAGTTATCAAAAAATTAACTTTAGAAACTACTGAATTATTTCGTACGAAATATTTCGCATTTGAGGTTACTTGGAATTCCTTAAACTGATTATTAATAGTTTTGTAAATTGTTTTACAAATTGGTTTATTACAAAATATTTCTAAATTTTGATTAGCGAAATAAATATCACATAAAATGCTAACATTTACTTGCCATGGAAAATGTAAATACAATTTTTTCAAGTTCTGAAGAGTTGTTATATTTTTTAAATAATCACAATTAAAGCAATCGTCAATCGTCAATTCTTCTAAATTATTTTGTAATTTAAAGATTGTATTAAAATCGGAATTCCCATTCGCATTACGAACAATTAATTTTTTCAATTGTACTACATTAAATAAATCTAAAAAATGTCTCGAGTTTATTGAAATTCCATCTAAATGAAGTTGAGTTAAATTTACAAATCCATGGAAATTAATACTTTCAATATCGCCAACTCTCACTAACGATAGACTTTTCAAATTTGGTAGAGTTGAGATTTCAAATAATATATCACCATTTAGAGCTATGTGGTTTATCGAAAGGCTTTCCAAATTTTGAAATGTTGATAGGATTCTTTTAAAACTCTGAATATGAAAAGTTTTCTGTTTCGATGTTAAAGAATATATAGATAAAACTTTCAAATTTACACAATGGATCGATAACAAGCTCAGAATTCGGATATTATGAACATTATGCATCTCTTCAAGATTATTTCCAAAAATTTTGAATGCTTCTTCCAAACTATCCAAATTAACATAAATAAATTTTCTCAAAATCCTAAAACTTCTTCTACATAAATACACGAAACGTGGTGAAATTTTTGTTAAACTGACTTTATCTTCAAATGAAAGAAATGTTGTGATGTGGAAAAGACAGTCATCGTTTAAATCTAGTATATTCAATTGGCTGGATGTAATATTATAATATTCAACTTTTAAATTTGGTGTACATTTTAATGTCTTACAATCGGCAAATTTAATTTTCACTCTAAGAGATTCTCGCCGGCGAATTGCCCTGAAAGAAAAGAATAATTCATTTAGTTTTCGGTTTTGAAATCATTGATATGAGTGGCAAGGAATCTCAAAAATCTTAAAATTCCATGATGAAACAAGTTAAAACCAATCCAAGGTACGTAAAAAAATTAATGTAACTCGTTATATGCGAACTGAAACTATGTATTTCGGATCTGGCGTAATTTCCCGGACCCAACAACAACTATCAACATTTGTCATTTAGTTATCAATTGCTTTTTTTAAAATTTTTTCTTATTTTTATGATAGTAGTGACTTAATGCATGCTCGCTGCTCTACGCTCCGCTCGCTATCCCCCCTTGAAGGATTTATACTGATTGGTTCCAAATATATGACAATGACTTTGTTGTTGGGTTCGGGATATTACACCAGACACAAAATTTTATTTTGGAGGCTTACTTAGCACTAGAGTTAAGATTTCCAAAAGTCACAAAGGCATAACGAAATTTCTTCCTTGACCTGTAGGTTTTGCCCTCGGTAATAATTTTAATGTATTTTACTGTGCCAAATTCAGAAAACATTTTTTGCAAAGTTTCCTCATTATCCTGGAAGAATAAATAATCAGCAATTTTAATATCAATTTACAAAGTAAAATAATTTACATTTGATAATAGATTTGTCACGTGTAATGTGCCAATAGGGAGATCAGTTTCCATGTCTAATAAATCCGAGACAGACATTTTACTTGATTATAACCACTCGTTTTCCTTTGTTTTTTTCCAAAGCCTACTAATTTAAATGCGGAGAAAATCAAAACAACTTTTGAAATGACAGAATTGTACTGTTTACAGCGGTATCTTTAGGATTTCCCATAGCAAGATAGCGATTACAATGCAATTCTCGACCCTTTCTCTCACTTTTTAAAAATACATTAAAAAAACACATTTTATAAAAGTATTGCCATTTCATAAAATTTAATTTCGAAAGAGAAATTTCTTTTGTTGACGGGAAATTTTTGTCACCAATCATTCTGACGTCCTCTCGAACTACCCAATATTTTTCTATTAGTAAATTGTATGAAAGATTCCGTTAATGTAAAATAAAAATTTTTTTTGTTTATAAAAATAATACAATTTGCAATTGGACCTCGAACAGTCCACACACATTTGGAAGCTGTAGAAGTTTTTTAGGTTGGTGAGGGAAAAGGCTTCAAACTCACATCAGCGTAGCAAATAATGAAAATCTTCATAAAATGGCGAAATAAAGCATTGCTTTGGCCAAGTAAATCTCTAGCCCTTTTCGACCTTGCGTGCATAATCGTAAATTGGCTCTAGCTAGAGTAACATCTAGTTTAACGAAACTAGAATTTCAAAAAAATAATAATTTTGGCAAAAAACAAAAATTTTTAAGTTAAAAAAAAAAATTAAACAGAAATGATAGCGTAATCTCCGAATAAGAAAAATATTTGTTTCGAACTCAATGATTAAGTACAGGGTGGGCCAAAATTCACCATGGGGTTTAAAAATTTTATAACTTTTTCGTCACTTACAAAAGCATGTAAGAATATCAACAATTAAAATTGGGGTTACCAACATCAGCATAATAAAGTTAAAAATTTTTGTTTTTTCTTTATACTACAATCTTAGATTAGGGAAAATATGGATAGGCCTTTCGCAGGGGAAATTGAAGCACTTTTGGAATATACTTGCATTTTATTGCTTATGTGTGCGGCGTAGTGGTGGCGTTAAAAACATGAATTCAGAGGGGCAACATTGCAAATGGGCCAAAAGCTCATGTATTCTGGAACATCCGAATTGCAAAAAAATGTTTGCGTTTGAATGCTACAAAAATCAGGTTTTCTTAAACTTACAAAATTAAATTATTAAATAATAATTATAAATATTTATGTGCCTATATATTTCTTTCCTGCGTAAACCAATAGCCGAAAGCCATTTCATATGTAGAGTCTCATTTTTTGGAAACTTTAAAACCAAAAAAAAAAACATTTAAAACTGAAAATGCTGAATTTTCAAAAATTTCGACGAATTTTAAGAATTGCCCCCATTTTAACCAAAAAATGACTGTCACTGGTAGATTTCGTTAAAATCAAAATGAAAAAAGAGTGGGATTTGACGTTTCGGCGTGGATTAAAAAAAAACGAATTTTTTACTAATTTATGAATTAACATAATTTCTATTTGATTACCAATAAGTAAATAAACACCATAAAAACTTTTTTTTATACGGCAAGAACGAAAATTCGCACATTTTAATAAAAAATATGTCAAACTTAGTTGTGAAAGAAAATTCCACGAATTTTTGGATGTTGTTTGTTATTACACCCAGAAATTAAACACTTTATATAGGAAATTTATTAACTTTGATTATTTAATTCAAAAGAATTTGGTTTGGAATCCGAAACGCACTAAAAATTATAAATTAAAAAAACGCAATTTTTTTCCCCTCCAAATTTGACAGTTCGGCGTGAAAATCGATGCTGCAGACACAGATATCGTAAAAACGAGTTAATGCCTACGCTTGACTACAATAAATATTACAAAAGTTGCTCTTTTATACTATAAGTAAGTCGAAAAGGCACATAACGTGAAGTATGCTCAAATTTAATTCATGAAGGCGGAATGCAAGATGAATAATTGCTTATACATTATATGTTCGAACATTTAAACACTTAGGTTGATCAAGATTAAAATCATTACTTGATTTCATTTATGTTATCACTTACTTTGATTTATCAGTATCCACGTATAAAGAACTGAAGAGGTTCACGTGAGTTAATTAATGCTATCCTCTGTAAACTTCCGGAGAAGTTCTTTTGTAAAATTCCAATGTATGCATATCAGTTCCCGAGGGGCTCATTAGATCGGCACATCTCTCGTTGATGATGCTTATCGGAGATGCATAGTATTGAGTACTAAGTTAGCAGTCCCTATTTCTAAGAAATATGTTTTTAACTAGGGGATTAGGGTGGTCTTTTAATCTATTGAACCTATTTGAGGCTAGACGTAGCATATATAAAATTAAGGGCGTTACTCTTGATTTAGTATGTAGAGTGTCGTTAGGATACCATTTTCCGCCCGGTCTTCTATATTTTGAAAGACAGTATCTGATTATTTTGCGTTCGAAAATCTGCAGTTCAGTTGCTACGTTTGGCGTTATAAACAGCCAAATACCGAAAGCATAGGTGATAACTGGTCTTATCAAGGTTTTGTACATTAGAAGTTTGGTTCTATGTTCTATATCCTGAGTTTAATAGTGGTCTCAGTATGGCTGCTACTTTTCTAACTTTATTGAGCGTATATCTAGCATGGGGGTTATATTTTAGCCTGTGGTGAAATTTAACTCCTAGGTACTTTATTTCCGTTCGCAGGGGAATTGATCTACCTTCAATGTTCAGTCTTAATAGTTTGCTCTCCCTCACGGCTAGATGGCGACCCTTTCCACTAGCGTTACGGAAACAAATTAGTTCACACTTGTCTAGATTAATCTTTATACCCCAGTCATTATAAAATTTAATTGCTTTTGTTAAATGAGTTTTAACTGCATGGAGCGCCTCATCTGGTCTCACGCTTGCCGCAAATAATATGGTGTCGTCGGCATAAAATATGACATGAGAGATGTTATTGGTGTTTTCGCCAGGGAAATCAGATAAGAAAATATTGAATAGTTTGGGACCAAGTATAGAACCCTGTGGGACTCCTGATTTAACCTCTACCACATCCGAGATTTCATTTTTAATCTGAATAAATAACTTTCTATTTTTCAAGAAGTCAACTATCATTTTTAGGAGTTTTACTGGGCAGCGAAAGTAATTTGTAGATTAGGCCTTTAGACCAGACATTGTCGAAGACTTTCTCAAGGTCGATAGCACAGGCAGCTGTACATTTTTGCTGTCGGAGATTGTGAATGATTGTATCCTGAAAATGCAACAGGGCGTGCCCTGTGGAATGCGCACGTTCGAATCCAAATTGTGAGTTTGGAATTATGTTATTGTCTTCGCAGAAAGTCTCCAGCTTGATCAAAAGGCACTTCTCAAGAATTTTTCCAAAGTTAGATAGCATAGATATAGGTCTAAATTTTTTAATATTATTTGAAGTTTTGTCTTTTGCTATCGGTATTAATTTAGCTATTTTCCAAGCCTTGGGGAAGTATCCATTATTTAAACAGTTGTTAATAATAATTGTCAACAAAGGCGATATTTGTAGGCAACATTTGACTAGAATAAAGTTTGAGATTCCGTCCGGCCCTGAAGATTTTTTCCTATTCAAAGTTTCTATAATTGAACTAACTGATCGAATTGAAACAAAAAATTCTCCGTTAGTAGGATGAGATGCAGGATTATCCTGATTAAAGTGTGTGATAGGGCTGATTGCACGGTTAGAAAACAAATCAACATCTCTGTGAATTTTGTAATTTAATTCAATATTATATTGAGGATTTTTTTCCGAAAATAGATTGGCATAAAAGCCGTCAGTTTATCGGGAACAGAGTAGTATTCCCGCCCATCCTCCTGCAAGCAGGATTTTGATAAGTCAATCTGAGTGGAGTTTTTTCCTGTAATTTGGAATATCTCTTTAAAGGCTTGCGGAGACGGTTTAATCAACTTTAATCTATTTCGGAAATTATCATTAACTTCCATCTTTATCCTATCCTTAATTAGCTTGCTGAGGCAGGAAATGCGAGAAGACCACTCTTTACATTGGTTATTGACTCTGTTTAGATTGTTGTGGAAAATTCGTTTCAAAATGCGGAGCCAAATTTTCCTAATTTTGAGCATTTTGTGAGTCAAGTCTGGCAAGTTTTTATAAAATTTGTTGTCCCCAACCTCAATAAGTTTGGAATGTACAGCAGTACAATTATTCACCGATTCAGTCAACGAGGCAATGTGATCGTCAATTTCGCCGTTGCTTAAATTTCGGTCTTCAGAGGGTAAAGACACTGTTATTTCCGAGGCTAGGTTATTTCGAAAATTATTCCAATTGGTTTTTTTAAAGGATCTAAATGTTCATGGGTCAGATTTAAAAGGGTCGAACTTTTAAAATTTAGACTTAAGAGTAGTGCAAAGTGATCGGAGGCGTAAGGTAGAGTATTACAATTAAAGCTGTCAGAGTTCAAATCATTCAGGACTGATGAAGACACTAAGAAAAAGTCTATGTGAGATGAGGATCTGGGAAATGTTGGCCCAGCATTTATAATTTGTAAATTTAGAAAAGGTCCATTCATGAACCATGAATACAAGTGTACTCCGTTGAGATTTCTTTTCGAGTCTCCCCAGTATTCATGTCTGGCGTTGAAATCGCCACCAAAAATAGCTCCATTATATTGAAGCGATAACCGGTAAAGGTTATCCAAGTCGTTTCTAATAGCATTACCTAGATTACAGGGAATATATATCGCTGCAAACAATAATCTTTTACAGATTCCATCATGATCCACGTATGCTACTGAAATTAAAGACGCTGAGATTAATAGGAAATCAAAAAAAACTGTTTCAACTCTTATCCCCTTTTTGATTACAATCGCTACACCTCTGCCTTTGTCGTTCCTAAATATTTCGTAATCATCAAAAATTGGCTTATATCTATTTTTTAGGCAGGTTTCTGTAACGAAAGCCACCAATGGTTTTATATCAGATAATTCTTTGGAAAGAGAAAGTCTTTTATCATGTGAGACCAGCGAGTTCACATTTAAATTTAATATTTTGATACTGAACATTTTTATTTATTTGAGAGTGAGCTACAAAAATGAATGTATGCACGCATTTTCTCAGCTTGGTCTGTGATTAGTTTATATCTAGGCCAAAATTCTAAAACCTTGTTAAGCAAGGTTATATATGGCATACCAAAAAGTATATTTGATTCATCTAGAAATTCAGTCATTATTACTTCAGCTGAGTTACCCATTGAGGATTTTGGGGCAACTACATTAGCAAAAGTTAATCTAGGGTTAGTGAAAATGTTAATTGATTTGTTAACGAATTTGCGTCGGTTTTCAATATTTAATTTTAACTGATCTTTTCTTTCTAAGTATTTTTTATATTCAGAACAGCCCCTATAGCTAGCTGGATGTCCCTCTTGATTACAATTTATACACAAAGGCTTTAGGGAATTTGTACCTACATTTTCCCTAAGAAAATTGTCCTGTTCATGGTTGGAGCCGCACTTTACGCACCTTCTCTCGAAAGCACAATTTTGGCTAATATGACCAAATCTTTGGCACCGATGGCATTGTATTGGTCCCGATCTTTTTATTTTTTCCCAATATACCCTTTGATAAAGCAAATATTTTAAATTTATTAGCTCATAAGCTTCTTGCCCTGGTTCTAATTGAATTATAAACATATTTAAATTAATGTTTTCTTCCCTTGATCTTGGTGTCGAGAAAGGAGAAATCTTGGCTATAGCAATATTTGGAATTTTTTCCCTAATACTTTCAAGTATTTCCTCAGGAGAGTAACCGCTCATAATTCCCTTCAAAAGGAGAGTGACCCTCCTCAGTTCTTTTGGTGTAAATGTGAAACCGTTTACATTTGCCGATTTCAAAGTTTCTAGTAAATGTTTATGTATTCCTCGATCTGTTACTAAGAGTTTAAACTTACCAATGCCTGTATTTTGCAATTTCAAATTTACATTTTTTGTGAATTTCTCCTTGATGGAGTTAATTACTCCTCTTGCATTCCCCCCTGGAAATAAATTGGAGGGCACCAATTTAATTTTTGCTTCAAATTGTCTGTAATTGTGTCATTATTATTTAAATTATTATTTATTAAATTAACATTAGATGTATTTTTATATCTGGTGGCCCGTTTAGGGTTTATTTCTACTTCCTGGTTTGCAATATTCTCCAGTGCCTTAAAACGGTTCTGCTGTTCTGGAGTTACAAATTCATTTACCTTTGTGCTTTGCTTTTTAAAATTCTTAGCTGACGCAAATCGCCATTCAAAATCTTCGGAAGAAACGCCAGAAACGTCCATACTATTTTCATTCATAATATTTGTTGCTGATGTTTGCGGTCGGATCAAACCCAGGATTATATTTGGATCAGATGTCAGCGGCACCTCAATACACTCGGAACTGTTTTCCAGTATCCCTGCCAAGCTATCATTAATTTCGTCGAATTTACTTTTTTTTCCTTCTTCGTTTAGTTTGCTTCCAAGTTCATGCCCTTGTTTTTTTGATAATATTATATCCGACTCCGCCATTTTGGCGTGAGTCCCCTTTCTTATTTTCCCAATCGATGATATTTTGTTTATTATTAATTATAAATACTTTTTCCACATACACATATCTATACGTATATACATGTATGTGTGTTTCATAAATGGATTTATTTAATATAAATAAATATTTCTTATTTTCTTGTTGTAATAATAAAATCTTAAAGAAAAGAAAATATTTTTTCTAAATCACGTTCAACTTGTTTCTTTTTCCTGTTCAAAAATTAATTCCTCAAAAAAAAATTCAAATATTCAAATTTGACGTCTATCCGTATATATATAGTTTTTTTTTAAAACCCCGCGCCCTAGGCAAACTTTTTTGTTGCGCCCTCCCTATCCAAGGAATACAAATTTTTAGAAAAATTTTGCATTATGAAATTGTTCTTTTAGTTATAGTTTATTAACCATGACCAAAAATAATATAAATGTGATTATTTGTAAATAAAAAAGGTATATAATCAAAGACAGTAAATTATGATAAGATGTGTAAAATTGGGTTTGCCCACAAATTTCGACTTAAAAAACTAAATGAAATATAAGGAAATAATATACGAGGAGAATTCTTTCTTATTTTTACATTTCGTTTTTGAGCTTTGGTTTTTGTACTGGATTGATAACTTTTTTCAAATCATTTAAAGAAATTAAGCTTTGAATTCATTCTTTTATAAATCCCGTAGATGAGTATATTTTGTTCTTGGTTTTTTTTTTCTTTCTCATTTTAGAATTAAAGTGTTTGATAGTAGAGAAACTTTTATTCTATTAATGTGCGCATACAAGCAATTTGTGGCTTTGAATATATCTTATGGAGAAATTTTAATAGTATGGGTTGAGATATTTGGTGTATTTTTTGCTAGCTGATTTTAGAATTCAAATGTACTTTTAGAAATATTTTTTATGCTCGATTGTGTAACAAGTTAATGTCGATTGTATTATATGTATTTTTTGAACAAATTTTTTTCTCAGAATTTCTCGTGTACTGTTAAATAATGTTAAATAAAGAATTTAAAATCTTTCGAACTTGGGCCAAGAATTGAATTGAATTTTGTTTTAAGTAATGGACATATGCATGTATCTGATTGCTTTTTTAAAAATTATAGATATATTGATATTTTATGGTCAACTAAGGATTATTGGATTTCCGTAAATTTTAAATTATATATATTATATATAAAGATTATTATATAATATATTTATTTGGAAGAATTTTGTCTAACTCATTTTAAGTACGTTCGACAGTTAATATGTGATGATATTTGCCAACATACGTTTTCCTACAATTTTAACATCGAATGTTGACATAATTTTTTTCTGGAATGCTTTGAATAACCAAAAAACTGATTTCATAATGTCGTGTTAGAAGGTTTGAAAATATATATCAGGATTATTTATTCATTTAAAATTTTTAAGCGTGGGTGTTTTGTAAAACTATTGGGTAAACTATTTCCATTTTTTTTGACCCAAGAACAATTCTTTTTTAATAGAACCAGAATTAAAAAATTTAGAACTTCCTTTCGATGTTCTAAACATTGGTTCTCAGCAAACCAACTGGGGTAAAATTCATTAGTTCTTTGAATGCATTCCTCGATAATTTTTGCTTTTAAGTTGGTAAAATGCAAATAATTATCAAAAAAAGTTTCATATATTTGAAAATGCAATTTGCAAATTTCGAAAAAAAGATCGGAAGGATTTTGTAGAAAAGTCCTTTCAGTAGTTTTGTCGAAATTTTTGTGTTTAATAAGTTTTTCCGACGGTAAAAGACAATCACATTCGTCTTTATTCATTATCATGGCACAATTTGGACAGTTTATTTTTTTCAAAATAATTTTTAAAATTCAATAGCCGACAATAATCTTTCTGCTGGGTCTGCGACGTCGGAATTACTCTTGGAGTTTAAGGTTTCATTTATTTTCGCATCTTTTTCTATATCATCCAAAACAATTTCAGAACTTTGTGCCAATAATCTGGATGTAATTTCATTAGAATTATCAATATAAGTATCTTCTAATGGGTTATCCCAATAAAGTAAAATGTCTTCATCAGTTTCACAATTCTTATTTGCATATGAGAACGTTATAATTCTCATTGACATTAGGCGCGCAACTATTCCATTGAACTCGTGGACACTAGGATTTTTGTTATTACCGCCCTTTGCCCGAATTTGCGCAAACATATTCTCTAATGGATCCTGATTTAGTCGAGATGTTAATATAAAGTTAATTTTTAAATATTTGTCCGAAAATATATGTGTACTTAAATTTAAAATACCATTAATTGTAAGATATAATCCGTCAAAACAATAGTTTTTTTTGCAGGGAGACCCAATTTTGTAAGATATTCTTTGAATTCATTTAAATAATTAAATTGAGTACAATTTTCTGTTAATGGCTTCCGATATGGATTTTTTTCCGCACAATTACGACTATTTAGGCAGTCAAAAACTTTGTCAAAACTACGAACGAATTTTCTCGTCGCTGCTGCATATAAATTAATTGTTTGTGGAAAGGAGTTATTTTCTAATAATGCATCTATTGCGTCAGCCATACTATTGCTCAGGACTTGCACCGCAAGTCTGACATTCATTTTATCAAAAACCTCTGGTTCAATATGTTTTTTTGTTATCTTTGGACACAACCTATATTTTTTGGATTTTTCGTCTATGCTATAAACACTTTTTATAACTTCCCAGCTCGCAGGTCCGTCAGGAGTCTCAATAGTGCAATCTTTGAGTGTATTTCTTATATTTTTTAATAAATGAGGAGGATCATACAATGCAATTATTTTATTCTGATTATAATAGAAATATGGATTCTCTTTATTAATATCTAACAGCCTATAGCATTTTTGATTATTCATACCTTGATCGCTCTAACCGTAAGCCCTATTTCGAAGCATATTTTTACATTAGCTTCCAATTTTTGTTTTAAAATGGCACCATCAATGCTGTTCTCAGAAACAAAATAACTAATTATATATTTCCAATTAGAAGACAAGCCCCTGATCAAAACGCATATTTGTTTTCCTAGCAATAATTTCCTATCATTTTTATCTAAATGCACTAACCCATCTACGAGATCATGATATGTATTATAAACTAAATCTCTTCTGATTGATATTTCATCAAATAATAACACTGCCTGCTTACACTGCTTGTCCATTTTATTAACTAATTGTACCAAATTTTTTATTAAAAGATCATCAAAACCTGGTTGAAGTCGTTTCACAGGACTCCACTTATATATAGCTGACTGACTAGGAAAGTGAAGCCCTAAATCATCACGCAAGAAATTATAACAAGATGCAGACTTATAATTGACATTTTGAGACAAATATTTTTGGATATCATTATAGCTATTCTTTTCAGCTAAAATCATTTTACAAAATTCTTTGCTATTTAAGTTTTGGCTAGGTAACGAATCGATATGAGCATCAATGGACTTGTTTTCTTTCAATTGTTTTATTTTTTCAAGCGTAAAAAATGTTTCTAAAAGTACATTTGAATTCTAAAATCAGCTAGCAAAAAATACACCAAATATCTCAACCCATACTATTAAAATTTCTCCATAAGATATATTCAAAGCCACAAATTGCTTGTATGCGCACATTAATAGAATAAAAGTTTCTCTACTATCAAACACTTTAATTCTAAAATGAGAAAGAAAAAAAAAACCAAGAACAAAATATACTCATCTACGGGATTTATAAAATGAATGAATTCAAAGCTTAATTTCTTTAAATGATTTGAAAAAAGTTATCAATCCAGTACAAAAACCAAAGCTCAAAAACGAAATGTAAAAATAAGAAAGAATTCTCCTCGTATATTATTTCCTTATATTTCATTTAGTTTTTTAAGTCGAAATTTGTGGGCAAACCCAATTTTACACATCTTATCATAATTTACTGTCTTTGATATAATAATTAAAAAGAAAAGGAACGAGTATCTTTCTTATGGGGGAAAACATGAGGACATTAATATGTCTTTTGTGGGTAGGCTATTTATCTGATTTTTGTCAGTATAAGATAGGAATAAAATACCTGGTTCTTCAAACAAGTTCATTTTTTTTAATGAAATCTCAGAAAACTGAAACCTCCTAGAAATTGAAAAATTTCAACTAATAACTTCTTAAAATAGATTTTGCTACCACTTTACCTTTAATTGACTGGGAAACTTAGAGTAACATCACAAAATATACTAGACACGATGGACAGACACTAACAAATTACAATTTATCACTGAGTATATATACTAATATGTGAATGTGCATAGCAGATGTTGATAATGAACGGGTGTAAACACGCACACACTTTCCCACACATTAATTATATTTATTTCAAAAAATAAACTAGTTTGTGTACGTGCGTTTTGGAAGAAAAAATCCACCACACTTACGCAATAAAATCCTTTTAACAAAGAAAACAAGAAGGAAAATTAAAAAGGATGAAAAATTTAGGTTTTTCTAAATTAAATAATTATTAATTACTCTGCAAAAGAGGCAGGGAAAGACACAAAAAAAAATATCCAAAGTTATATTACACACACACGTCCATGCAAACGTAAAACTTGGTAAAAAAAAAGTGTTGCATGGTTTTCATAACGCGTTTTCGTCACGCGTTTTCGTAACGCTAAAGACAGATTAATATCAAAAAAATTCATTAAAAGAAAAACTTAAAATTTTTCCAATTCTTAATTTTTTATTCTTGGTATGTTATCCACCTGGTTTTCTTAAATATTTCGCTTGTTATTTTTATCTATGGAAATAATAAGAATTAATTATTAAATAACGGTTTAGAGTTAACATACTGTAAACTTTATCTTACATTTGATTCACAACAGTTAAACTTTTCCCGCCTTTTATTTGAAATCAATTACGCAATCTTCGACATCAGTGCCTAGGGATATCTCATCTTCGACTGATATTGTTCTTAAGCCATTGTTGAGCGAAGATAAATTTTTATCAACTTCAGTTTCGAAAAACTTCTTTCAACGCTTGCTACTGAAACAGGTAGCGTTAAAAATATTCTTAATGTAAAAAAAATTTTGGA
Organism: Xylophagus ater; assembly: GCA_963422695.1. Taxonomy (NCBI): domain Eukaryota; kingdom Metazoa; phylum Arthropoda; class Insecta; order Diptera; family Xylophagidae; genus Xylophagus; species Xylophagus ater. Next base: position 48,358,001 of record OY730478.1, on the reverse strand, counting down.
TAAGTATTTGACAACTTCTTTTCACAAATACAATATAGGACATCTTTCGGCGACGAACTCTGTTCAATGCGTGTTGAAATAGATTGAAGCTTATTTCATAAATCCACTGCTTCGATGTCTTCAAAGCCGTCATGACTTAATGCTGACTCAAGCTTAGTAGTTACATGATGCCAAGCGTAGGCATTAACTCGTTTTTACGATATCTGTGTCTGAAGCATTTATTATCACGCCGAACTGTGAAATTTGGAGGGGAAAAAAATTGCGTTTTTTTAATTTATAATTTTTAGTGCGTTTCGGATTCCAAACCAAATTCTTTTGAATTAAATAATCAAAGTTAATAAATTTGCAATATGAAGTGTTTAATTTCTGGGTGTAATAACAAACAACATCAAAAAATTCTTGGAATTTTCTTTCACAACTAAGTTTGACTTATTTTTTATTATAATGGGCTAATGTTCATTATTGCCGTATAAAAAAAAGTTTTTATGGTGTTTATTTACTTTTTGGTAATCAAATAGAAATTATGTTAATTCATAAATTAATAAAAAATTGTTTTTTTTTGAATCCACGCCGAAATGTCAAATCCCACTTTTTTTTTATTTCGATTTTAACGAAATATACCAGTGACAGTCATTTTTGGTTAAAATGGGGGCAATTCTTAAAATTCGTTGAAATTTTTGAAAATTCAGCATTTTCAGTTTTAAATGTTTTTTTTTTTTGGTTTTAAAATTTCCAAAAAATGAGGCTCTACGTATGAAATGGCTTTCGGCTATTGGTTTACGCAGGAAAGAAATATATAGGCGCATACATGTTTATAATTATTATTTAATAATTTAATTTTGTATGTTTAAGAAAACTTGATTTTTTTAGCAATCACACGCAACAATTTTTTTGCAATTCGGATGTTACAGAATGCATGAGCTTTTAGCCCATTTGCAATGTTGTCCCCCCGAATTCATGTTTTTAACGCCACCACTACGCCGCACACATAAGCAAAAAAATGCAAGTGTATTCCAAAAGTGCTTCAATTTCCCCTGCGAAAGGCCTATCCATATTTTCCCTAATCTAAGCATGATGCATACAGATTCTGTGTTATATTTTGTAGGCTGTGAATGTCAAAAATAAACCCAATAACCTTAGATTAGGGAAAATATGGATAGGCCTTTCGCAGGGGAAATTGAAGCACTTTTGGAATACACTTGCATTTTTTGCTTATGTGTGCGGCGTAGTGGTGGCGTTAAAAACATGAATTCGGAGGGACAACATTGCAAATGGGCTAAAAGCTCATGCATTTTGTAACATCCGAATTGCAAAAAAATTGTTGCGTGTGATTGCTACAAAAATCAAGTTTTCTTAAACATACAAAATTAAATTATTAAATAATAATTATAAACATGTATGCGCCTATATATTTCCTTTCCTGCGTAAACCAATAGCCGAAAGCCATTTCATACGTAGAGCCTCATTTTTTGGAAACTTTAAAACCAAAAAAAAAGCATTTAAAACTGAAAATGCTGAATTTTCAAAAATTTCGACGAATTTTAAGAATTGCCCCCATTTTAACCAAAAATGACTGTCACTGGTAGATTTCGTTAAAATCGAAATAAAAAAAAAGTGGGATTTGACATTTCGGCGTGGATTCAAAAAAAACCAATTTTTTACTAATTTATGAATTAACATAATTTCTATTTGATTACCAAAAAGTAAATAAACACCATAAAAACTTTTTTTTATACGGCAATAATGAACATTAGCCCATTATAATAAAAAATAAGTCAAACTTAGTTGTGAAAGAAAATTCCAAGAATTTTTCGATGTTGTTTGTTATTACACCCAGAAATTAAACACTTCATATTGCAAATTTATTAACTTTGATTATTTAATTCAAAAGAATTTGGTTTGGAATCCGAAACGCACTAAAAATTATAAATTAAAAAAACGCAATTTTTTTCCCCTCCAAATTTGACAGTTCGGCGTGATAATAAATGCTTCAGACACGGATATCGTAAAAACGAGTTAATGCCTACGCTTGCCAATAACTGACTCAAGATTTTGCCGATGCACAAATTGACGGAGTTAATATCAGTATCAAGGACTGTCAAGTAAAAATTCACTTCAAAACATTGTTGGGGGTTCTGAATGAAATTATCTTGCCATTCATATGGAAATTGTTTTTTTTTAATCGAATGCGAATTGGTTTTGGTTCAAATTCCATTGGAATGTTTTACGTTAAATCTGTGATCAATCAATTGATTTTAGATTTTATAAGAGAATGAACAAAAAAATTGGAAATGCCGTATTTTTTGGCGCCCCCAACAGTTTAGCGCCCCAGGCGACCGCCTAGTTCGCCTATATGGTAGAGCCACCCCTGATAGTATTTGTCCCAAATCTTATTCCTCTATCAGCAGTTCTTAGTTCTAGACGAACATTATATATATAAAAGGCTAATCCTTCCTTCTTTCCTTCTGTCCGTCCTATTTTGTCCGGAAAGAAACCGCGTTGAGCAAAAAAAAAAAAAACACTTTTTGATATGTTGTAGAGAATTACTTGAAACGTGGAGAAATTTTGTCTCCGGGAAGATTTGGGGTCGGAGAGGTTACAAAGGGGGGCTTGAAAGCTTATTTCAGAAAACCTCATTTATAATCTGAAATATACATCGGACATGATTCTGACCTGAGGCAATCTTATTAAGATTTTTATGCCGGACATTCTGACGTACACGGCAAAGTTCCATTTCCCACCGCTTTGGCGCTGGAGGCAAAACAGATTTACCAACTTTTTATATAGAAGTCACACGTAATAACAATGTTCAACAAAGTCGTGGAGGTTTTCATGGGGATTATTTACGTCGAAGACCAAACAGTTCTATCTCTCACCACTTTGGCGCTGGAATCAACACAAATTTTGAAACTTTGTATATAGACGTCACACACGATTACAATGTTCGGCAAAGTTGTGCAGGTTTTCATGGGGATTATATCTGTCAAAGAGCAAATAGTTCTACCTCTCACCACTTTGGCGCTGGAGTCAATAAAATTTTGGAACTTCATATTTTGAGGTCACACGCGATTACAGTGTTCAACAAAATTTCGGAGGTTTTCATGGGGATTTTTTCTGTCGAAGATAAAATATTTCTATCTCTCTACACTTTGGCGCTGCGGTTGTTTAGGCCCCTACTCTATAGAGGTTTTTGCTTTAGTATGAAATGTTTGACGTTCGTTCGGGGTGTTGCGGGGTAAATACTGTGCATTCTTAATAGGTCGACTTAAGATATGAAATGTATCGCCAGTGGTGCTGCGAGAACGGGGTAAAAGATCCATTATCTCGCGAATACGCTTGAATACATTTTGTTAATTTACAGTGATTTGTAAACTGAAATTTTTAGGAGGCCGTCTTAGGACGAGTTATCACCTAGTTATATATATAAAAGGCTAATCCTTCTTTCTTTCTTTCTGTCCGTCCTATATTGTCCGGAAAGAAAATTCGTTGATCAAAAAAAAAAAACACTTTTTGATATGTTGTAGAGAATTACTTGAAACGTGGAGAAATTTTATTTCCGGTGAGGTTGGGGTCGGAGGAGTTACAAAGGGGGCTTGAAAGCTTATTTCGGAAAACCTCGTTTATAATCTGAAATATACATCGGACATGATTCTGACCTGAGGCAATTTTATTAGGATTTTTATGCCGGACATTCTGATGTACACGGCAAAGTTCCATTTCCCACCGCTTTGGCACTGGAGGCAATACAAATTTACGAACTTTTTATATAGAGGTCACACGCAATAACAATGTTCAGCAAAGTTGTGGAGCATTTCATGGTGACTATTTCTTTCGAAGACCATATAGTTCTATCTTTCACCGCTTTGGCGCTGGAGTCAATAAAATTTTGGAACTTCGTATTTAGAGGTCACACGCGATTACAATGTTCAGCAAAGTTGTGCAGGTTTTCATGGGGATTATTTCTGTCGCATACCATATAGTTCCAGCTCTCACCGCTTTGGCACTGGAGTCAATATTTTGGAACTTCGTATATAGACGTCACACACGATTACAGTGTTCGGCAAAGTTGTGCAGGTTTTCATGGGGATTATATCTGTCGAAGACCAAATAGTTCTATGTCTTAACACTTTGGCGCTGGAATCAATACAAATTTGGGTACTTCGTATATAGACGTCACACACGATTACAATGTTCGGCAAAATTGTGCAGGTTTTCATGCGGATTATATCTGTCGAAGAGCAAAAAGTTCTACCTCTCACCGCTTTGGCGCTGGAGTCAATAGGAACTTTTGAATTTTTTATATAGAGGTCACACGCGATTACAATGTTCAGCTATGTTATGGAGGTTTTCACGAGGATTTTTTCTGTCGAAGATAAAATAGTTCTAACATATCTCTCACCACTTTGGCGCTGCGGTTGTTTTGGCCGCTACTCTATCGAGGTTTTTGCCTTTACGTAATATATGTTTGACGGGAGCTATTTTACTAACCGGGGAAATGGGATCAATTTAATATCTTCGCTCGGCGTGTTGCGAGGTAAATAGTGTGCATTCTGAATAGGTCGACTTAAGACATGAAATATACCGCCAGTGGTGCTACGAGAACGGGGTAAAAGATCTATTAATGTTGGATATATTTTCCAAATAATTTAATTTTTTAATAAGTGCACTTTTATTATGTTTTAATAATTATTTTTATTTTAAAGTTTGAATACAATAGTTTTATTTTAATAATTTTAATTTTAAATATGATATTTTTAATTTAAAATTGTACTCCTGCTTCGAAGCTTGGAGAAAAACTGAAAATTCTTTGTTTTAATTTAATATTTTAAAAATGAAAAACAACTAGATCATTAATAAAAATAATTACATCTAGATTGAAAAAATACAAAAACATAAACTAAGTTTTATTTTATAAACTGAATGTAAATTTTAATGGTTTAGTAGAAAATGGGAACACCACAGATCCATTATGTTCCGAATTAAGATGCTACGCTTGAATACATTTTGTTAATTTACCGTGATTTGAAAACCGAAATTTTTAGGAGACCTTTTTAGGACGGGTTAGCATCTAGTATACAAAGACCACTCTTTGCAACATTAATATAGATGTCAACTCAGTCTTGGAACATATTAATAACCTAAGAGATGATTATTCCAGCTGTCCGGACGGTATCCCTGCGGTAATCTTGAAAAAATGTCGTAATTTTCTTGCAGGTCCTCTTTCTGTTCTTTTTCAGACATCTTTAAAATTGAAAGTATTTCCAAATATTTGGAAAAACTCATATATTGTCCCGATTCATAAAAAGGGCAGCATATTGGCAATTACAGGGCAATTGCAAAGCTTTCGTGTATTCCCAAACTTTTCGAATGCATCATACATCAATTCCTCTACTTTCACTGCAAACCTTTCATATCTGAATCTCAGCATGGATTTCTGAAAGGCAGATCTGCAGTGACTAGTTTAGTTGAATTGGAGTCATATTCAACATGTGCTATGGAAAAGGGTAACACTGTGGACTATACAAGTATTACTACAGATTTTAGTAAAGCTTTTGACAAGCTGTCTCATAAGATTATATTATTAAAGCTTAATGCCCTTGGGTTCCCAGACTTTTTTATAGAGTGGATCCGGTCATACCTTGACGGTAGAAGGTATCAGGTCTTGTTCCGCTCTGTTAAATCTATTCCATTTTTGGCGACATCTGGTGTCCCACAAGGCAGTCATTTAGGACCTCTTCTCTTCATATTAGCTATCAATGATGTAGCTTATGTAATCAAATTTTCGAAGATTTCCAACTACGTCGATGATATGAAATTATACGTAGAGGTGACCCAGTCGATTGATTTTCTCCAGGCAGACTTTACCAATTTTATTACGTGGTGTCGTAAAAATAACCTGACACTAAACACGGACAAGTGTAGGATTATCACTTTTTCTCGTAAACGTAATAACTCTTATCGCAATTATTTTATTGACTACACTCCTCTACAAAGAGTTAGTTGTATTACTGATTTGGGAGTTACTTGCGACAGTGAGCTTAACTTCAGAATTCACTTTGACTCATTGGTTCATAAAGCCAATTCGACTCTGGGCTATATTACGCGTTGGTCCAAGGAGTTTTCCGATTCGTATGTCTGTAAATCGCTTTATATCGCCTTCGTTAGACCAATTCTGGAGTATGCCAGTCAGGTGCAGTCTCCGCACCACAAAGTTCATATCAACAGGCTAGAATCCGTTCAACGTAGGTTTTTACGTTTTGCTTTGCAGAATTTAGCATGGAATGATCCTTTATCTTTGCCACCTTACAGTGATAGACTGAAATTATTAAGCATTCCCTGGAAAAGCGGCGAGACGTGGCAGATTTAATTTTCGTTCATCAAATTTTCAATGGGGCTATTGACGCCCCCAATATTTTATGCAAAATGTACCTTAATTCTAACATGTATTCCTTGAGATCCGTGGACTTGTTTAAAATCAAATTCCACCGGACGGACTATGGAAAGAATGAACCGGTCTCCCGAATGTTGAGCGTGGTCAATGACAATGCACAAATTTTTGACTTTTGCCTCAGTAAACATGAACTTCTATATAATTCCTAATAATCAATGATTTTATTATGTATTAATTTTTTTAGGCTCGGTTTGAGCTGTTAGTGTTAAGACATACTGAATCAGAATTTTCTTCAGAAAAAACGCAATCAGGGGAACAGTTGAAAATTTATTGCTTTGTTCGGTTTTGGAGTTATACTAAGCTGTCAAATTTATATTTAAAAATGCGTCCAAGTTGGAAATTTTGAGAGCATCGAATGTTTAAAATTTGTAGATTTCTTTTTTTTAGGTTAAGTACCCCCGAAAATTTTTCTCTGAAAGAAATTCTGCCAGGGAACGATTGGTAATGAAATGAAACAAATTGATAATCAGTTGATCCGAAAATTAATTCTTCTTCAGGGAAATATATTTTCATAACTTTTGAAGAAGATATTAATTAAAATCAAATCGTGTTAACAAAAATATCAAGATTATATAAATGCTGATATATTGTAATCATTTTTGAAACAAGCTATTGCATATGATGTACAAAAAAAGCAAATAAAAAAAAATATTTTTTTTTTTCTGAAGAGAATTCGGATTTAGTATGTCTTAACCCTTACTGTTAAAATAAAATAAGATACAAGCGCAGTTTTTTTCAATTCAATTCAATATTTATTGTATTTTTTTTCGGATCCATACAAAGTCCCTAACTAACTTAAAATCAAAGTGTAAATAATTAATAAAGTCCGGAAACTTCTTATCCCCTGACGTATATTTTTTTTTGATTTTCATACATGCCCATACACATGCGTATATTCATATATGAATACACAAACACCAGAAAAGATAAGAGTGATTCGAAAATTTTTAAGAGTTAACTCGTAGCTTCCACGTGGTTAACTCAATGCAATAGTTGTTACTTCACCGTAATTAGTCGATTTTTTTAGTTTCCGAACTTTATTATTACAATTTTTGTATTTCAAACTATTAATATTGCTTGAATATTTAAGTATGCATACTTTTGAATTTATATTTGTTAAATCATAAAAATATATTGGATCACATTAATTCTATTAATGAGTTTGCCTTCTTGGCCGATAAACGCAGTTAATAACTAAGTAATATATAAGGCAAACAAACAAAACAATCAACTAAAAAACAATTCTACATCTGAAAAAGTTTAGACATGTCACAAAGGATTCCCAGTCCCAGGACATTATATATTAGAAGAAAAAAACAAAGCAAAATATTCTAAATTCGAATAGCTTATACAATTCAATTGCTCAAATCTAGAAAATTAATTATAAAAAAGGAATGTAAATTGATAAATTATATAAAATCTAATTCAAAAATAATGTTCATTTTATCATATTTTCGCATAGTAATGAAAATGTGTAAAATCCTATAAATGCATATAGTTGGAAGGCCTCCAATAAAGGATAACTTAACATGTTCAACAAAATTAGAGATGTTTTTTTTTTCGGTTTCCGACATATATTGTGGGACGAATTAGCGATCAAAATTCAGGTACTCTTGTACTTGATAACAAAATGTTAATATATATACATATTAAGTTATCAAAAAATTAACTTTAGAAACTACTGAATTATTTCGTACGAAATATTTCGTATTTGAGGTTACTTGGAATTCCTTAAACTGATTATTAATAGTTTTGTAAATTGTTTTACAAATTGGTTTATTAGAAAATATTTGTAAATTTTGATTAGCGAAATAAATATTACATAAAAAGCTAACATTTACTTCCCTTGCAAAATGTAAATACAATTTTTTCAAGTTTTGAAGAGTTGTTATATTTTTCAAATGATCGCATTCAAAGGATGTACCAATCGTCAATTCTTCTAAATTATTTTGTAATTTAAAGATTGTATTAAAATCGGAATTCGCATTCTTATTACAAACAAATAATTTTTTCAGTTGTACTGCATTAAATAAATCTAAAAAATATCTCGAGTTTATTGAAACTCCATCTAAATGGAGTTGAGTTAAATTTACAAATCCTTGGAAATTACTACGTTCAATAATGCCAACTCTCACTAACGATAGACTTTTCAAATTTGGTAGATTTGAGATTTCAAATAATATATCACCATTTAGAGTTATTTGTTTTATCGAAAGCCTTTCCAAATTTTGAAATGTTGATAGAATTCTTTTAAAACTCTGAATATGAAAAGTTTTCTCAATCCACGTTAAAGAATATATAGATAAAACTTTCAAATTTACACAATGGATCGATAACAAGCTCAGAATTCGGATATTATGAACATTATACATCTCTTCAAGATAATTTCCAAAAATTTTGAATGCTTCTTCCAAACTATCCAAATTAACATAAATAAATTTTCTCAAAATCCTAAAACTTCTTCTACATAAATACACGAAACGTGGTGAAATTTTCGTTAAACTGACTTTATCTTGAAATGAAAGAAATCTTGTGATGTGGAAAAGACAGTCATCGTTTAAATCTAGTATATTCAATTGGCTGGATGTAATATTATAATGTTCAAGTTTTAAATTTGGTGTACATTTTAATATCTTACAATGGGCAAATTTAATTTTCACTCTGAGGGATGCTCGCCGGCGAATTGCCCTGGAAGAAAAGAATAATTCATTTAGTTTTCGGTTATGAAATCATTGATATAAGGGCAAGGAATCTCAAAAATCCTAAAATTCCATGATGAAACAAGTTAATTAATAACTCGCTATATGCGAACTGAAACTATATATACTATTGAATAAGTTGGCCTTATTTATTGGGCTTTTTATTAAACTTTAGGCAAAAGAAAATTTTATTTTGGAGGCTTACTTAGCACTAGAGTTAAGATTTCCAAAAGTCACAAAGGCATAACGAAATTTCATCCTTGAATATGGTATGTTCTCGGTAATAATTTTAACGTATTTTACTGTGCCAAATTCAGACAACATTTTTTGCAAAGTTTCCTCATTATCCTGGAAGAATAAATAATCAGCAATTTTAATATCAATTTACAAAGTAAAATAGTTTACATATGATAATAGATTTGTCACGTGTAATGTGCCAATAGGGAGATCAGTTTTTATGTCTAATAAATCCGAGACAGACATTTTACTTGATTATAACCACCCGCTTTCCCTTGTTTTTCCCGAGGCCTACTAATTTAAATGCGGAGAAAATGAAAACAACTTTTGAAATGACAGAATTGTGTTGTTTGCAGCGGTATCTTTAGGATTTCCCATAGCAAGATAGCGATTACAATGCAATTCTCGACCCTTTTTCTCACTTTAAAAAATTTCCCTAAAATTTAATTTCGAAAGAGAAATTAGTTTTGTTGACGGGAAATTTTTATCACCAATTATTCTGACGTCCTCTCGCGGTAATTTTTCTGTTAGTAAATTGTATGAAAGATTCCGTTAATGTAAAATTAAAATTTTTTTTGTTTAAGCCTGGTATCGTGTTGAAACTTAATCGAATTTTCCATACAAATTTAATACCACGCTGAAATTTACCTGCTGAAATTTTGTTAGACAGTACGCTGTTCGGTGTTAAAAACATGTGAAAAGTTGCTTTTATGGTTGTTGTTTCCAATGTAGTCTACACTTATTTTAGCAGCATTTTTATTGTTCGGTACATTTTAAACCTAGTAAAAAGGTGACAGATTGAGTTTCATTTGGTTTTTTGCGGAATTATTTTGAATGCTGTGTTTTGATTGGTTTTTTGGACTATAAAATGGAATTTTATGACGTCTGTCACTTCGATTTCTCCACAAATTTTTTCTCTTCAATTTTTGCTAAGATTTAAATATACCTTTTTGGTGATCGCGTTAAAATTAAGTTTTGCTTCAACACGATACCAGGCTTTAATGGATAATTCTCAATTAAATTATTTTGTACCTTATACTAAAGACATATTAGCAGCGATAATCTCAATTATCTCACGATTCTCAGTTAAAATTCGATAACGGACCAGATTTTCTCAATTATTGTGGATATTTAACGTAGAATTTCAATCTCAGTTATTGAATAATTGAGAACCTTTCGTTCTCTGAGTGTGAAAAGCTTTAAAGCTTTCGCTTTTAAATCTGGTAATACGGCTAGTGGAACTAGTGGAAAATTACAGATTTGAATTTGGCGGTTCTAATTTTTTGTATTTTGAAGGAAATGATTCTTTCAAATATAATATTTTTAAATTTTTTCTTTTATATTTTAGATGTTCGCATATTCATAAATAATTCTTTTTTACTTCCAAAATTTCCTAACCAAAAAAAGATTTTATAGAAAGCTTTGAGAAATGTCATAAAATAATTGAGAATGAATTTTAATCCAAAAAAACAGAATGTGTCGCATGATCTGGATTAAAAATAATCGACTGCGTTAAATCATGTAGTATGTCTAGGGCAGCGGTCTCCAAACTGTGGGTCGCGGCCCACAGGAGGTCGCGTAATAACCTCAAGGGGGTCGTGAAGTTTTTAATTTCTGTTTTACATATTTAAAAAAAATACTTACAAAAATCTATTTAATGCAAATTTTTTGCTGCGATATCACTAAATTTTTATTAATTTTTGTTTAGTTTTATTCTATGAATACATTACTTTTTACAACTTGAAAATGTGCTTATATTATTTTGTTTTATCTAATAAGGGGGCCGCCAATTTTTTATTTTTTTTGTTATGTGGGTCGCAGTATCAGAAAGCTTGGAAACCGCTGGCCTAGTGCATCACAAAATAAGGAAATGAATGAATTATTATTTCTAATCCCAGTATGGGACCCAGTTTGCCATGGAAGTTACATTAGTATTCTTCGGTCTAAATTGAGAGTGTGTGTGTGTGATTTATCGCATTGCCACCTCTACAAAATAATTTGAATAAAATGATTAAATGGGACACCATTTTTATTCTGATATTTCCCCCCAACAATTTCTTAATAGTTATGAAGCACGAATCAAAATATAGATATAAAAAAAATTTCTTAGAATAAGGGCAAAAGAATGCGGCTAGTTTTCAAGGGCGAAATATATTAGAAAGAGTTAGATTGAAATTTTGTTTAAAAGAAAAATTGTATACAGGGCGGCGCAAAATAAACATTGTGTTTTCCTTAAAAGAGCAATTGAGTCCCTTGCAGTATCTTCTTGGAACCAAAGGGTTGGATAGTTTTTCACAGCTGGCCTTTAAAAATTCTCCAACATCGTCCGATATAGAGCACTATTGATGGAAACTGCAACACCGTCTTCATTTTGGAAGAAATATGGGCCAGACGATACACCGCACCAAACAGTACACATAAGTGGGTGTCAATGTCGTTGATGAACTCTGCTCTTGGATTCTGTGTAGCCCCTAGCCTGCAGTTCTGCTTGTTTACCAAGCCATTTAATTAGAAATGGGCTTCATTGCTGTTAGTTACTCTGTGGTACTATTTAGCACAAAACTAACTAAAATTATTTAACTATCTCTCTATCTCTATTTCAATATTTTATGAAAGCACAAATTGCTATTGGAGACCATAAGCTAATATTTGTATAATTTTTCGCGCAGTTACGTAATATAATAAAGAACAAGATATGGCTTTTGACATATCTATTCGACCAAAGTATGTAATTGAGTGACGGTTGTTCGTTTTTTTTGTGATTTTTTCATGATTCTAGAATGAAAATTATTAATAAATAAGAATTAAAAAAAATTAAATTAAAAAAATTTAAAATGTCACAACTTTTACGAGGTCGATTTGGGTTAGTAGAGAATATATATATAATTTTTTTTTTCTAATTTTCTAACATTAAATTCTGAAAAACTCATTTTTTTCAATGACATTTTCTCCTTCTTTATATTTGTTATATAAATTATTGATTTTATTGAATTTATTTTCATCTAAATAGTTTTAGAGTTACATCGCAATGTCTGCGACCAATCTTGCTAAATGTAACACGTATCAATTTCTCGCAACTGAGCGGTAATGGAAGAACAAAACATTCAAATTTCCATCGTCGTCTATTACAGTTGAAATCGAATCAATTTGTTGGATCAAATGTGATTGTAGTAAGATGTTATGGAATGATTATTGCCAGGTAATAGAATGGAATATATTTTATTGTTAAATGTTGAAATTTCGTTCGTTTTAAAAAAGGGTACTTCGAGGTGCCCTAAAACTTCGATATCTGGTTTTGGGCGGTGCCATTGGAGGAGGAATGACTCTAAATAAGGTCTTACACTTTTTTTTTTTTGATTTATTAGAAACAAGATTTTCAACTAATATATAATTTCTCAGAAATACGATGAATGGAAAGATGGATTACCAGATATGAAATGGTTGAATGATTTGATGCCGGATAATGAACAATGGAATAAATTTTCAAATAATTTAATTACAATGCGCGAAACAGTTCGCGATTCTATACAACTTGGTATTTAATATGAATATTTATAATAGTATTAATTTATTAAAAACATAATTTTTTTTTTTATTTTAAGATCCAAAAATAAAACAACTTGGAGAAGAGAAAATGGCTGAATGGAGAAAATGGTTCGATAGTCGTCTAGATAATGCTATTGAAGCAGCTGAAACTCAGGAAAATGATCAAATTGAGAGTATGTAGAATATTCTATCGAAGAAATGAAACGGTTCTGCTTTTTTTAAATTGAAATATTTCAAGAATGATCACGCATAAAACAAATTCATTATCAAAACAAAATATCTTTAAATTGTTGTTTTTAGTAATTTTTACATTTTTGTTCTCTATTTTGTTATTCGCTGTTAAATTATTTAATGAACTTAATTTCATTTTCTTTAGATTCATTCCAGAGTTTATCCGAATTTTTGTCAGATTTATATGGAGGTAAATAATTTACGAATAATTGTGTTTAATCATTCTTGAATTTTTGTATTTTGTATTTTTCTATAATTATCGGGGTTTTGAATTTAATTCCAAAATATTCAATATTAGAAGTAAATTTATTATATTTGAAATATTTTTTTTTTATTTTCGCAAATTTCCAGTTACCAAAGATGAATTAAAAACCAAACATATTGTCAGCGCAATTGGTTTAAGTCCAGATGAAGGGAAAAAAAAATTTGGTAAATATTTGCATATATTTAAAAAAAAAAAACATTCTAATAAATCAATATTTTTATTAATTTTTTTTTTTTTTTTTTAGAAAGTTTACAAAATCAAGTTGAAACACTTCAAACAGAAATTATGAATGTTCAAATTAAATATCAAAAAGAATTGGAAAAATTAGAAAAAGAAAATCGTGATTTACGTCAACAATATTTAATATTAAGAACAAATCGTAAAATGGCAACCAAAAGAATTAAAAAATCATTAATTGATATGTATTCAGAAGTTTTAGATGAATTATCTGGATACGATACAAGCTATTCAACAGCGGATCATTTACCACGTGTTGTAGTTGTTGGTGATCAAAGTAGTGGTAAAACATCAGTGCTAGAATCAATTGCAAGAGCTAGAATTTTTCCACGTGGTAGTGGTGAAATGATGACTAGAGCACCAGTTAAAGTGACATTATCAGAAGGTCCATATCATGTTGCACAATTTCGTGATTCCGAACGTGAATATGATTTAACAAAGGATAGTGATTTATCCGATTTAAGAAGAGAGGTTGAATTACGTATGCGAGCATCTGTACGTGGTGGTAAAACTGTTAGTAATGAAGTGATTTCAATGACTGTAAAAGGACCTGGTTTACAAAGAATGGTTCTAGTTGATTTACCAGGAATTATATCTGTAAATGGAAATGGAAATTTATTATTTGAAGAAAAAATTTTGAAATATAAATTAATTTTCAGACGATGACCGTTGATATGGCAGCTGATACAAAAGATTCTATTCATCAAATGACAAAACATTACATGAGCAATCCGAATGCAATTATACTTTGTATTCAGGTGAATTTTGTTTTGTCCTTTTAAAATTCAATATGTTTAATATAAATGAAGTTTTTTTTTTAGGATGGTTCTGTTGATGCCGAACGAAGTAATGTAACTGATGTAGTAATGCAATGTGATCCTTTAGGAAAGCGCACAATATTTGTTCTCACTAAAGTTGATCTAGCAGAAGAATTAGCAGATCCTGATCGTGTAATAATATATATTTTCAATTATTTTATTTAAACATTTGTTTTTATTAAAATGTTATTTTAGATCAGAAAAATATTATCTGGTAAATTGTTTCCAATGAAAGCTCTTGGATATTATGCTGTAGTAACGGGACGTGGCCGAAAAGATGATAGTATTGAAGCTATTCGAGATTATGAAGAGAAATTCTTTAAGAATTCCAAATTATTCCAGTTAGTATTATCGAAAAGTAAATTATCAAATTTATATAAAATAAAATGTTTCTGTTTTTTTTTTATTTCCAATTTAGCCGAAGAGGTGTTATTATGCCACATCAGGTAACAACTAGAAATTTAAGTTTAGCTGTTGCTGATCGTTTTTGGAAAATGGTTCGTGAAACAATTGAACAACAAGCGGATGCATTCAAAGCAACACGTTTTAATCTTGAAACCGAATGGAAAAATAATTTTCCAAGGTAAAATTTGTTGTTTTGAACAAAACTTATAAATTAAATTAAAATTTTTTTGATTTCCTTTAGATTACGTGAATCTGGACGAGATGAATTATTTGACAAAGCTAAAGGAGAGATACTAGATGAAGTTGTAAATTTATCACAAGTTTCAGCTAAGAAATGGGAAGAGTTACTTAACAATAAATTGTGGGAGAAACTTTCTACATATGTATTCGAGAATATTTATCTTCCTGCAGCTCAGTCAGGTTCTCAAAGTAATATAATAAGTATTTCTTTTTCTTTGTTTTCTTTTGTCGCTTTATGGTGATCACCGTTAGACTCTTCTGTTGGCATTATTAGAAAACATCAATAACTCTAGTATAGTATTGTTATTAAATTGAAGCTAATTTTATTGGATTGGTAAAAGAAATATTTTCTTAATTTTAATCTTTTTTGTTGTTTGAGTGAATTGAAATTTAACAATTTATTACCTAAAATTTCATTCTATATTAAATCATGCTAATATTTTTTGACGTGATAATGTCTTATAATTCGATCTACTGGTAGTGGTGCAGGCTCCAAAAATTGGCTAGGAGTTGAAACCCTTCGTACGATAGGAAGTTACTGATAGATTTTGTTCGTGTAAGTATCAATCGACTCGATTGATCGGATAGACAAAAAGCCTTTTAAAGTCTTTGCCAATATAATAGAAATTTGATATTTTACAACAGAATTCTGGATTGAGTCGAGAAAGCAAATATGAACCCAGTTTCGAGTGCTCAGTCAACTTCGAGAAAGCGCTTTGAATATACCTGTTGTTTGTTTGTAAAAGGTATTCGTTTGCTTAAAAAAAAATTTTCTCGAATGAATAGCGGATATTTAATTAGATGGTTCGATTTCAGTTTTGTGAGTGTGTAAACATATTTTAATGGAAAATTAGCGTAAGCTGGCGTTATAATGGTAACTTAAGTAAAAGAAACGATAGACCAGATCAAAAAACCCAGGAAAAGTCCCCAATGAAAGGAGCTAAACCTATCAGTAACTGCAGAGAATGCCATAAATTCAAGCGTATGTTGGCTACTCTTATTTAATTAAACTTTAATTTGATTTTAACACTAATTACCATATAATAAAGATGTATTTTTCGAACCTAGTTCTAGTTGTTTGACGTTATCACGCCAAAAAGCCCGCGGCCGTGTCAAGCGACACAGTCTATTTTCATTTTATGTTTTAAATTTAATTCTATTTTTTTAATTAAATTTTTTTCAGTCATTTTCATAAAAAAAAATATAATTCATTTCAGATTCATTTAATACTATGGTTGATATCAAATTAAGGCAATGGGCCGAGCAAGCTCTACCAGCAAAATCTGTTGAATCAGGTAAAACTAAAATAAATTAAATAAATTCATTTAAGTAATTTCTATGTTTTGAAAAAATAAAAACGAAAGGTTGGGAAGCATTACAATCGGAATTTATTGATTTAATTGAAAAAGCTAAGAAATCACCAGATCATGATGATATATTTGATAATTTAAAAACATCGGTCATAGATGAAGCTATAAGAAAACATTCATGGGAGGATAAAGTATGGTTTTTGTGAAATTATATCTAATATAAGATTTTCATTTATAATTAAATCTAGGCAATTGATATGTTACGTGTTATACAATTAAATACTCTTGAAGATCGTTGTGTTCATGATAAACAAGAATGGGATCAAGCTGTGAAATTTTTTGAGTCATCTGTACAAGAAAAATTACAAAACACTGAAGAAACATTAAACGAAATGATGGGTCCATCAACAATGTCACGTTGGATGTATTGGAAACATTTAACTGATGATCAAAGTCGTCGAAGGCATGTAAAAAATGAAGTCGATAAAATTTTATACAGTGATTCGGTTAGGATAAACTTTAGTTTTGGTATTAAATAAATATATTATATTTTATTTGTCTTCTCCTAAATATTAGAAACATCATCCAACATTAAGTTATGATGAACTAACAACAGTTAGAAAGAATATTCAACGTTCTGGTGTAGATGTTGATACAGATTATATTCGACAAACTTGGTATCCAATTTATAGAAAGTATGTAATTGTAATTTATGTGATTTTTAAGGTTTTTTTTATGCCCTATGGTAGGTACGGAAATTTACAATGTGAGTTGATTATTCCTTTACTTGGTTTGGTATTGCACTTCAGCAAAATCGACCGAGGGGGAGCGAAGCAAAAACCAAGGTGACCAGAAAGTTTTGTCGTTTTTTGCTTATGCTTTTTCGGATTTAATTTTAAATCGGTCCAAGGATAGTGGAGAAAGAAATAGTTGTAAGGGAAATAAGCCTGTTCATAAAGTTTTTCTGATGTATTTTAAAAACTTATATACCGATTTCTATAAATTTTGCAAAAGGTGTTCCAGTCTACCTGGAAATTTGAGCGAATTTGAAAAAGACGAAACAAAGTTATGGAGGAAAAATCTTGAAATATTAGTAGTTTTGCTATTTCTTTCTCAGAGTTAATTCATTGAACTATAGATTTCTTAACTACGAGTCCCATTTCTACTATAGGGCACCAAATCGGCTATATGTTGATTTTACGTTACTACATGTTTTTATTTTTTATTTAATATTTTATTTAGACATTTTCTAAAGCAAGCTTTACAACGTGCTTATGATTGTCGAAAAGCATATTACTTATATTCTCAGCAAGGAAATGATTGTGAAGTACGAATTATTTGAAATTCTATTAAAAAAAAAGCTGAAAAATTCAATCATTTTATTTATTCCAGGTTAATTGTAGTGATATAGTTTTATTTTGGAGAATTCAACAAGTTATTAAAGTAACAGCAAATGCCCTCAGACAACAAGTTATTAATCGTGAAGCTAGACGATTAGATAAAGAAATTAAAGAAGTATTAGATGATTTCAGTGAAGATGAGGAAAAGAAAACTTTACTATTAACTGGCAAAAGAGTTACATTAGCTGAAGAATTGAGTAAGAATGAATATAATAAAAATGCATCCGTGTCTCGATTTATGCGGAACATTCGTTTCGTTGTGATTTTTTTTTGCGTGAAAAAGACTCCACCAGTAAAGATACATATAGAGATTCGTAAAATTCAAGAATCCTTTAAAATAAGTATTGCGAAATGACACTCCTCCACATGTTGAAAATAGAGGTGGCTGAGAGTCAAAGCAGAACCTTTCTTGTGTGAGTGCCCTGCTTTTTCTAGAACAAGACTTGGTAAATTGGGTGTGTTCTCTTCGACCAAGAATATTTTGTATGCATTGGTTATGTAAATTGGGCTTTAAGCTTCTAATTGACATATTATTTTCTATATGCGTAAAATTGGACGGTGTATATTTATATCGCATATTATAAGATCCGCTTTAAAAAAAACACCGCATAAATCGAGAAACTACGAGTGGGCATGTATAATAAAATTTATTGAAACAATTAATTGTCTCCTTTTTTTTTTTAGTTCGAGTTAGACAAATTCAAGAGAAATTGGAAGAATTCATAAATGCACTTAACCAGGAGAAATAAGAAATATTGTGATTTGAATTATTTAAAAAAGAACAAGAATATATTTTTTTTCTTTGTATTTTTTTAAAAAAACTTATTTTACATAATTTTCTTTTTTGAACTTAAGAAAAAGTCATCATATTTAAATCTCTCGATTATATATAAAAATATATATATATATATATATAATATTTATATGTGTCTGTATTTCCTATAATTTTTTTTTTTTTTATTTAATTGTGCATTCACTGTAAATAAAAAGACTATGTTGGCTTTATTATTAATTAGCTTTTTGTATTTATAATTATATTAAGCTTTTTTTTAGCTGTTATACAAAATACATAATGAATTAAAAATTTCAAATAAATTTGTTTCTTAATAGAAATAATACAATGTAAAGGTACGCACGAAATGTTAGCGTTTTACCCAAGCAATAATTTTATTAATATTGAGCATGTGAAAATCAATGTGGATACACATAGTGCGAGTGTTCACCGTTAATCATTTTAATCAAGAAAAAGGCTATCGTCAAGTTTGAATAATGTTGAAAATTTTCCGCCAGTACCGGTGATTGTAAATCTTCTTTGTCAAGTGTTTATATTTTGCAATCAATTTAATAGTTAAAAAATTTATAATGTTTTCGTTTCTCGCTTGAAAATTTTGATCTGAAAATTACATTTTTTTTTTAATGAATTCTCTGACTTTTTCTTTTCAAATTAGAATCGAACTGAAAAAATTCAAATCTCCCTTTTTTTTTAATCTACAAACATGATTCATTCGTTTTCAACTGTTTTTGTTTTTATTCACGTTTGATGTTTTAAGTTATCATTTCAAAGTCTGAATTTCTTACATCGTCAAAATATAAGATGCAGAAATTTCTAAATTTTTCCCTGTCTTGAAAGCTGCTATAAAATGCATAATTTTTTTCTTTTTTTTTTTTGGAGAAACGAAAACGGTTTTAATTCTAAGCTAAAATTGCGATATAAATGTTAATATCGTTGGTAGAAAAAAAAATTTACAATTTTTGCTAAAGTAAAACGCCCACATTTCACGCGGGCTTTTATTAAAAAAAAATATTAGTATGCAAAACATTAAAAATTATTAAATTTATAAATTTTATTAAAAAATAATTAAGTCAAATACTGAAATCCCTTCTAAAAAAAAAAAAACATATTTTTGATCAATTCTTTTTTTTGTTTCTTTTGTGTAATACTTAAAATTAAAAAAATATCTAAAAAATTTGTTTCAAAAATTTAATCAGAATCACTTCCAAATGAACCAAAAGCCGAACCTAAAGCTAAAGCACCGATACCAACTCCAGCAGCAGCTGCTCCATATTTCAAGGCTTTATTGCTTTTTTTCTTTTGCTAAACGTAAAAAGAAAAATATAAATAAACAAAGTTTGTTTTCCAATTTCAAAAATCTCGCAAATATTTGTCTATTTAGATGCAAAAGGAAATGTATCCCAAAAAAAAAGTTTCATTAGCAAATTCTGCCATTTTACTTCATGATATTGTTGACCCCAATCTTGAAATCAATACTATCTAAGGTTCATAAATGAATATTACTTATGTTTGATATAATTTTATATATAGGCTTGTTTTGAGAATTATCTCGTGAAAGAATCTCCTTTTTAAAAAATGGCAAAGTAGGAATAGACCATCCTTGATAATAGTATTCCTCGACTATTCCAATTGAATGAACTACAACTGGAAAAATGTATCAATTTCGATTTTATACTCCCTGGATCTTGTTCTTTTATAGCCAGTACAAAAATGGATACGTTTCAATCATTATAAGTTTTTTTTTTTGCATTTAGATTCTTTCCTTGGATCGTAATTCTAAGTGGTTTTGATGGGAATCAAATCCATTATTTTCTAAATAGACTTTATGCAGTTCTCATAAAAGGAATAGAACTGTTTTGAATTAAATATTCGTATGTAAGATAAACTTAGAGGCTTTCGAATTTGTGCTTTGAAAACTTTCCCAGTTTGGGAAACCGAATAGAAAAAGATAATTTCTGTCAAATTTAACTCGTTTTGCATCTAATAGACGTATTTCATATTATACCCCAACAAATTCTTGATTCATATATTGCGGTTGGCCATATGATGGATTTCCCATATAATTTGGATCCGTAGCAGTTTGTTGTTGTTGCATCATTGGCTTAATTACGCACAAGAAATTTGATTAAAACATATTATAATAGAATAATTTTTTTTTTGTGATACTTAAGAGTTAATATTAATAAAAAGACAAAACACTTTTCTACCTGATGATAAAATGACTGAAATGGTGGTTGTTGCGATTGTTGCTGTTGTAATATAACTGCTGGTGGTGGTGGCCGAAATCTATTTGTAAATGCACCACTGTTTCTGGGCATACTGCTGTTGTTACTGAACATTGATGTAATCGCATTTTTTGCTGATGTTAACATATTTTGTTGACTATTTGAAGACGGTGGCTAAGACAGAACAAGAAGCATTCACTGAACGAATGGATAAATGTGAATTCCTTACGCACGTAAACTAAATGTAAACTGTTAACAGGGACTGTGCCAATTAGTTTTCTTCTTTTTACTTCTTTTAAATATAGCAAGTGCTCTAATAGGTTATTATAAACTAGAAGGCAGTAATAACTAAGTTCATGCAAAAATAATGTATTTAAATAAATCCTTTGAGAAATTAGGTGTTTTCCAGCAGAAATTTAATGTAGAATTTATAGGTATTTGAATTAATTTTGATTTTCTTTTGATAAAAGATTTATTATTAGCTCATGGTTAAGTATATCTATTTCCTATATTTCGACGAAGAAACAGATTCTGTGAAAAAATTCTTTTTGTTTTGAAGCAATCCATTGAATCTTTTTTTCCATATCTTCAAAAGTTTTGAAGTACTGTTCAAGAAAGTCCAGGCTGCATCGACCGCAGATATAATCAAATAACATAATGTTTGGTGAGGAAAATATCCTCCTATCCCGCTATTTAAAACGTTTCCTTCACAGATTTTGCAATATGTGACCGAAAGTTATCATTGGAAAATCATATTTTTTTTTGGGTATTCAGGTCGTTTTTCTTGTAATGATCGCTTTATCTGTTTCACAAAGTTTCAGTACACACCACAACTGTGTTGTTTGTCTATTAATCATTGATCAGTCATTATCTTTGAATCGTGTAAATCAATCTGTTATTTCAGATAGAGTATGGCTCACCAAAGGCTTCATCACATACAAATAATAACTTTTAACGACACTTTTCTGTTATTTTTTTAAAGCAAAAAAGTAACCTTTCCATCTGCATTAAGTATTCAAGGGCTTACACGTTATTGATAAGTGCGAATAGAATATACATTAGCTTTCACGATAAACAATGTAAAAATAATTTGACTAACACCATTTCTTAGACAAGAGTCAAAATTAATTCAAGTACCTAATATTAAATGCTGAGTTTGAAAGAAAATAGTTTATTGAAAAAAAAAGCCATAAATAAAATGAACGGGGTTGCAAGGGCTAAGAATTCATCAATTTGAAAAAAAAGAACACGTAAAATTGATTTATCAAAAAGATATTTTATTCAAATCAATTATTTATTACTTTATATAAAATATCCTCTTTTTAAAGGTTGTGCCTCTGGTTCAGGTGCAATTTAATATTTCTAGGAATATTAGAAGAAAAAAATTTTAATAAAGAAAAAAAGTATTTGTTTCCGCAAAAAGCAACAAAATAAACAATTGAGACAAAGAATATCAATTTGTAGAGTTTCGTTATAACAACTAGGCCCAGCAACCTCTCACCGTTTGATTATTTACACAACAGTTTCGTTTAACACAAAAAGAAAAGAATATATATTTAATTAACTGTTGAAATTGTTTTGTATTTGAATGCGTGTAAGTAAGTGGCAAGTGAAAGCAAAAATTGAAATAATAAAAGCATTTGAAATTTACTTAATAAATAAAACATAAAACACATAAGTAAAGAAAATCAATATATCTACTTACGGGATATGGTGAACCGCCATATGATAAAGCTTGATTTGGATTATAAACATTTGGATAAACTAAAAAATCAAATAAAATTTATCAAATAATTGATATATATATAAAGATATATTTAAATTTTACTTTGCTGATTCATCGGTTGACCGTAAGGCGGATTATATGGTGGCGGTTGTTGACCATAACCTAGAATTCCATTGAAATCGATGAAACTTTTTTCAATTTAAATATTCATTTAATATATACCTGGAATGTGTGGTGGCATACCAGGATGATGTGGTATACCAACTGGTAAATAAGGCGGTGCAGATGGTGTTCCATGGGAAACATCACCTTCGATATTAATAAAACTTACAGATGTATCTCCGCCAATACTAACAAAACGTGCCATTGCCATTGGCATACGATGATTGAATTCACAAAAATGATTTCCATTTATAGCAATTTTAAAACATGCATTTTCTGCCAGAATAAGCATTTCATAATGTTGACCCGGATGAATTGGACAACTTCCATAACACTCCTCTGTACCCCATATACGATTCTGATGATGATTACGTACAATAACATTTTCTAATGGACGAACACTTAAATGTAGAGCAACATCATCTAATGGATTAAGTACTGGGCCACATTGTAAATTTACATTAAATCTAGAAAATTTTGTAATCTTTAATCTTGACTATTACTGCTTTTGGAAATAAAATTTTTACCTTTGAGCATGCGGAGGCATATAACCTTTTATTCTAATCATGAATCCATGATGCAACGCATTTGGTAAAAGCCCCAAAAATGGAATTCTCTAAAATATGGAGAAAAAAACCACCTGTATCTTCAATTTAACTGCTTTTTTTTATTAAAAATAAAATTACCGGATTGTGAGCTGGTATTGTAGCCATTTAAAATGTAAAAACTTAAAAAAATATATATCTAAAAATTTAATGATACTATTGAAACAATGAAGAATATGAAAACGTAGAATAATGTCGATGATTAAATATCATTACCGTAGATTACTCATTAAAAAAAAAAAACCTTAACTGATAAGAAAACAAAAGATATCAATTCTAGAAACACTCTTTTTTTTAATGACTTTTATCGGATGATTTTTTTGTACTAAATTTTCATATACATACATATTTGGTTCGCGCCTTCACTGAAATTTCCGTTTCAAACGAAAAACCAACCGCTAAGTGCCGCTTCGAACCAAAAAATTGCATATGCAAATAAATTTTTCCGTAAACGATCAAATATGTTTGTCAAAAAGTTGATTGTGTGCGGGTTTGTTTGACGTAAAACCGAAACTGCATGTCCAATTTTGATGAGATTTGCACAGTTTATGTACTAAGGTCGAAATCAGAACATATTAACTATTCAACGGAATTCACTTCTGGTAACACTAATGCGGAAAACTTTTTTTAAAAAATTTTGTGGTGGAAATATAGAAACTTCTCTAATTCGGCCAATAATAGTCGGATTTTAATGAAACTTTGAATGTGCGTTTGGAATGGGCCAACTGAGAAGATAAAATATCTCTCCCCTCTATGGAATTTTTGGGGGGCTAAAAAAGAAAAATTTCAATAATTCATTCAATAATGGGCGGATTTTCTTAAAATTTAACGTGTACATTCTGGATAGCCCAACTGAAAAGATAGAATACGTCTCTACTTGATGGGGTTGAGGGAGCCAAAGTAGAAAGACGTTATTAATTCGGTCAATAGTAGTCACATTTTTATGAAACTTGGAATGTAGATTTAGAATAGGCGAACTGAAATGAATATTTTATGACATTATCGAGAAAGTTCCGTAGTGGTCCGGCCGATATAGAGAAAATGTAAATTCACTGCTATGGTTTGGTCATTTTTCATATTTTGATCGTTTTTTTTTTATTTTCCTACAATGCTCGTTTCAAATTAATTAATTGTTGTCGGTAACGACATGTAGGCCTCATGGTATTAGCTGGACTCAACAAGGAACAAGTTGTAAAACATACGAGACGTTTTCTCTAAATCATAGAATGTCCTGATATTCTTAAATTTATATGAAAAAATATTAATTGATCAAAATAACGAAATTTATTAAGATTAATAAAAACTATCAAACAAGGTATTTTGTAAACTTGTTTTCAAATCTTATGTTTCTTCTTTTATGTTCATTTTTGGCCTGAAGGAATAAAAACACATTTTCAAGGTTCAACTAATATAATTTTTGATATGATTGAACAATTTTCAGGCAACGGTTCTTTGGTCAAGTTAATTAAAACACCACAAACATTTTTTTTTATGTATATAGTATAATAATAAACGATAAAAAAATTGCGAAAAAAAATAAAACAAAAAATTTATGACTAATTTATGTTCAAGACGAACATAAAAAGAAAGAGCATAGAACTTTGATTTATTACCAAATTATAGATGCTCCCGTCGTCACCTCAATTAGGTTCGAAGTCTTACAATTCGTTATTATTAAATTTGAAAGCGAAAAAAAATCCACAGAAAATATTATTATTGATTAACAATTGGCAGAAAAAAAGAAGAACATGTACCTTACCTAAAAAAAACTTTTAAAATTACAAATTATAGAAAATAAACATGACGAAATGAACATTATTAAATGCTATTACGTTGCTTTTTTTCTATAATTTGATGTGGAGAAGTTTGATTCGAAGTGTGCAAAGCATTACAAAGTGATTTAATTTTGATTTTATATAACTTTTTAAATATATAATTAAAATGGCAAAAGTTCTATTCTGCAGTATAGCAATTGGACGTGCATCTACGAGCCTATGTGTCGATAGGTTTTCACAATTTTAAAAAAATTAGGCTTCCTATTGAAATGAAACTTGTAAAATCGGTTACGTTAGTATACCTAGATGTCCAAGCCATATGGGCAACATGATGTTCAGTGTTGTTATTGTTAAGTGAAGTTTAAGAAGAATATATCAAAAGATCCTTAATGTAAAAGAAACGGAAAGATATAAAATGTATACGGATATTAATACACAGGGAAACAATGCACAATTGTCGAAAATCCTTCTATGATGAGAATACATTTTTAAATTAATGTAACGAAAAAACGACATGAAAAAGAGATAGAACGAGAGGGAAAGAAAAGTATTCAACAAACGGAATCGTTATTTGTTTTGAAGGTAAAGGAGCAGAGGAGATAGGAAGAAATTACCCAGTGTATCAGAAGCAGCTGTACGATAGAGTGTACCAAAGGCAACTATTCGAAAAACTGAATTGAAAGAAAGAAGTTACAGGATGTTCTAGAAAAAACCTTGCGAAAAGCTGAATTTAAAGTACGATAATGTGATAGAAAAAGAAATATTTAATAATTGACCAATTTGTTTTTTGATGAAATCCAATCTACATTAAACTTGGTACGTAGACATATTCATCATAGTTTTCTCTGTCAATAAACTCAACTTTTATAGAGCTGGTCAAAGAAACCTAAGCTGTACAACCATTTTACTCATGACACATTGATTTTTGAAAACGCAGCATTAGCAGAACACAATGTATGTGTCTGATATGACAAAAATAAATATTTAATAAATTCCTTATTCAAAAAATTATTTACTCTTCGTTCATAATTTCAAAAAATTGAAGTTAATTTAAAAGTTCAATTATTTAAGTCAATTTTATAAAAAAAATGAAAACCGATTGTAATTAAATTACATTCACCTTTTCTTCTAATCGAAGTCCTAAATTAAGTTTTTCCTCTTTTTTCTTTGTTTTGAAATATTTCGCCAAAAACTGAACTCTTTGATGGGACCGAAAAATAATTATCTCGAATGGTACATTGTCCATGGAATGGTTATGGAGCCAGTTTTGGCGAAAAAAATGTTTCGTTTTAGTAATTTTCAAAATTGTTAAATTGTATTCGCTTTTTTTGAGTATACTACCATATAAATTGGTTTAAATTCTTTCGTTTTATACAACAATCATTATATCGCGTTCTGAGGTCTTTGGACGCATAAAAGTATTCTCATTTAATTTTGTTTACATTTTGTTTATATTTGATTAATATTGTCGAAAGTGTATTAACAACAATATTATATGTTGCCCTTTTTTACCTAAAAGTTCAAATCTTATTGAAAATTCTAACA
The DNA here is from genome assembly GCA_963422695.1 of Xylophagus ater. Lineage (NCBI taxonomy): Eukaryota > Metazoa > Arthropoda > Insecta > Diptera > Xylophagidae > Xylophagus > Xylophagus ater. Next base: position 48,331,331 of record OY730478.1, on the reverse strand, counting down.
AATTTCTGTATTTTTAGATTTAATTAACTGTAATTATTGCTCGTAAAGTTTTAATGATTATCAAATAGGCAGAAATTACAGGCAGTTGTACTTATTAAACAATAAAATAAAAACAATGAAATTTTCGAAATATATAATATTATTCAAGACGTATTATGTATGTTTTACTATAGAAAATTTCTTACGAATTGAATCATTCTTTTTAATGCCCTATGGTAGGTACTATCAGAAAGTTTTGTCGTTTTTTTATATGGTTTTTAGGATTTAATTGGACAATTTGTGAAGCAATTTTTGTTTAAATTTATTATATTGGTTAACTACATAAATAGACATGTAAATAGACATGTAAATAGCATGTTAAAATCGGTCGAAGGATAGTGAAGAAAGAATTAATCCTAGGAGAAAATAAGCCTGTTCATAAAGTATTTTTGATGCACTTTAAAAACTAATACGCCGATTTGAATAAAATTTACAGATTAGATTTATGCTATCAGGTTCTAGATTACCTGCAAATTAGAGAAAATTTTGAAAGAGGAAACAAAGTTATGAAGAAAAAACCTTGAAATATTGTTAGTTTCGACAGTTTTTCTGCCCCATTTCTGACATAGGAAATCAAAAAATCGGCTTTACGCCGATTTTCAGTTACACTATATTTTTATCTCAAAGATGTTTCAATTACAATGGTTGCATTTTTCCTAAATTATTATACTTCAACAAATAAATATGTCTTACAATGTTAATTTATGCAGGAGAGAATCGGGCGGATAGTAAAACTGGGATAGGTTTCGATACCCTTTTGATACTAGAACAATTTTCTGTTTCAACTTGCACTTTATTTGTGAGACCCTCTTACCAAAAGTTGGTTAGCATAATGACAATTTGATTAAATTCTAAATATATACACTTTTGGATTCTAATAGGGTATGCTGCAAAAGCAACAAATTTATATCCATGGGTTAAGGGAAAATAAAAACAAATTTTTTGTGTATTTTTCTAATTATAAATCCTCAACCGACTATATTAAAAATTAGAAACTTAACTAATTATTCAAAGGACACTATATTTCAAGAGTTGTAAAAAAAAGTAAAGCTTGTAACATTATTCATGAATATTATTAATCTATTTCAGTAACTTGATCAGTGAATAAAATATTCCTAATTTAGTTTTGATTTATTACGAATATGAACATATTTGTAAACTAACGCCTTACATAATTATGTATAGACATATATTAGGGGCTACATCCGAAACTCTCTCCGTTCGCCAAGGACTTTGGCAGTTAAAATCAAAATTATTTGAAAAGTGCTTTTCAACAATTTTATTTAATCTTATTCCTAAAATTAAAAATAAAAAACATTTTATCTCTTTTTTCTAGATTTTATTAGCTCGCAGATAGCTGTGCACCGTTCTAGCCTTTTAAAATTACACTATAGAGAAGGAATGCCAAATTTGTAACAGTCTACCACAATCTCCCCTATGGAGTATTTTATTGATATTGTTACTCAAATCTCATAAATCATTCATTCTTTCTTCTAAAAATGATTGGATATATTTATTTATTTACAATTTGTCTATAAAAGACAATATAAGAAAGAAAAACTGAAGTCACGCAGAAGTTCTATACAACTTCCAATTCGAAATCATGAAAAACGTTTTTCTCCATATTTAAATTGTAATTCCAGTAGGAAGGCCAAAAATGATTTTAAACGTTTTCCAATCCATCGGGTTCTGCAAGGTGATTGCTATTTAATTTAATCCCAGATCTGAAGAGTGAAGGTAATATTGATATGTACTATCTGATGATAAAGAAACTCTCTTGTTTTTATATTACATGTTTCTAAAGAAGATGTATAGTATGTTTCTTTGTAATATTATTATCTGCATGACTCCATTGTTTTTTATACTATGTACACTACCATAAAATATCTTGTTTTTACGCTTATATGCTATTAATTTTTGATCGACTGTAATTTTCTGCATAAATATTTAAAAAATGTTATACTTATTTTCAATTAAATTTTTGTTTTAGAAACCAAAAAGCAAGAGGTGTATAAGTCATACGACACAATTGGTTATCATATATCCTTTTATTATATTATAAGTGTTTTAATCTTGTTATCGACTCAAGCAGTACTATTTGTATAGGTATATACGATTTAAAAGTCAACTATATAAAATGGCAATTATTTATGATATAACCTAATAAAAACTATATTTATATATAAGAATAATCGGAAGCACTTCTTCTCTAGTCGTGCACCATGTCCATAACTATCAGATAACTAACATCTTTCTTCTTAACAAAACCTAAGAAAAAGAACTGAACATAATCTTGTCGCTATCGATGATCGTTTAGTGTTTTTGAGGAAGAAATATCTTTTCTTCGTTTTGTTTTTATACTAAAAAAGCTAATTTATTTATTATTTTTTTTTTATTCTTCCATTGAAAGTCGTCTTCAAAAAAGAAAATATAAAAAACTTACTTATTCATCATAGAGCGCGTATAATCTTTCCAAAAGTGGTAGAATTTAATAACACTTTATCAGGTTTGGTTAGTCGATCAGTGTTATTTGTTGAGTGATGTTCAACCCAGAATACAGCAAGATTCTTTTTAAATAACAAATTTATTAAAACAACAATAATATCAGGGAACATCTTCAGATTGGTATTTTAAAAGCCGGTAAAAATAATCGATCGATCGGTAGATGATTTTTAAACGATCTTCATCATCGATAAAATTGCTATCCGTTTGGAAAACGTCGAGTGTTTTTTTTGTTATTTTAGTCTTGAATTTAGTTTTTCAAAGACAAATGACTAAAGATCTTTTTATTAAATATTAATTTATTGTTATTAGTTGTTTGTGATTTAAAATTAATTACAGTTTCTATTAATATTAATATTAATAATAGAATTTTAATAAAGTTTTATCATATTTTTCAAGGAATTTTTTCTTCAAGAAAGATAAAAATGCAGTTACAATTCTTTTTAATTTGTTATGTGTTAATAAATTTCATATTTATTGTGATTATTTGTGAACCGGTTACTGAAAATAACATCGATATTGGTAATAATTATGTTTTTAGTGGTGGCAATCAATTCTCATCAGTGAATTTACAAAATCGTTTTGATGTCAATAAACCTTCGAAACTTCGTCTTTATTTGTTAGAGGATTTGGCAAAAATGGTAAAAATATTTTCCTTAATTTTATTTTGAATTTATTTTGAAATTTTGTGAATATTTCATTTTTAAAACTTAAAAAAAAAACATCTTCTTTGTTGAAAAAAAAATGAAAGAAATGATGTTTTTAAGAAGAAGAGTAAAAGTTCTGGTTGTAATTTACAGTCAATCATTTCTAAAAATATTTCTTTTTATTATAAATAATTTATATGAAAAATTCAAATCAATTAATAAAATTTGTTATTGTTAATAAAAGTAGATACATCAGTGGCGCATCCAGGATTTATTCTTAGGGGTTCGAATTGAAAAGATGAAAATATTTTTAATAAAATACAATAAAATTCATTATTATATGTTCGTCCGTTTATTTGTAATAAACTTACGTAAAATTTGCCTTATTCATACCAGCTATTTAAATGCTAGTAGCTAGATCTTATTTAACAACTGATTTTAGGCTTGACAATAAGGTTTAATACTTGACTGTACTGGCAAAGTCCTAATAAACGGTGATCCTTAAATTCTTCTTGCTGAAACACTTCCTCAATCGATGACTTTGAGCATTGTGTATTACCATTACCAGACCTGACTGATATCACAACATGAAGTTGATAATTCTTAATTTGAAAAACATTATTGCCAATATCACATACCATATACAGCTTAGCCTGTTTTGTGGTTTTGTTTAAGTTTGAGTACTTTCACGACTCATTTTTAAAGAGCTTGCAAAAAGTGGTCACGAAAATTTGTTCTAGAGTGGTAGAAGAGTAATAAAAATGTTCGCAATGTTTAGGTGCAATGTTGGCTTCTATATGCTTGAGCCACAAAATCACCAACAAAATTTAAAACGGATAAAAGATCATTGACAAATTTTTGGATTATTTGAGATAGCAGCAAGATGTACGAAAATATATTTTGCAAGCTAAAGAAAGATGTTATTAAAGATACAAAGAAATTATGCAAATACTATTATTATTATTATTCGCTAGAGAGCGAGACTTTAGAGGTTAGCAGGGCCCCTTGGTCGACTCTCTGGGTGCGCCATTGGGGTGCATCCACCTTAATTTGTCTGTTGTTGAACTGTTGGAGATTTCTTTTGTTTCAAACTCTTTTGCCTTTTTTGTATTTTTCTTGTTTAACATTTTAAATTTTTGAAAAGATAAATGAACTTATAACCTCCTCTCGTGATGATAATGATTTAAATTAATTTTTTTGATGCCCATTTATAGCACAACAAGCCATTTAGGAGAAATATACTTTGTTCTTGCGTTGCCTTTTTTTCTATATACCAGAATAGAATATAGTTTTCTGTGATTTTTAGTAAAAGGCAATGTACTATAACTTTTTATTTTAACGCTTCAAAAGCCTACACAATGTCGGAAGTGAATTGACGAAACAAAAAATTGTTCAATATATTATTTATAAATAAAAAAAATTCAGTACTTTTTTTGTTAACATTTAAAAAGAATGTTTTATATTTTTTTGTTAAATTCAAATTAGTGAATATTAAATGAGTTGGAAAGCTTTTAAAAAGTTGATGTAAATAAATTTTTTTTATATGTAAAGCCAAACTTAAAAACAAATTAAGATAGTCGATATGTATCGTTTATAGTAAAAAACCATATATACCACGATGGCTCTAATACGACTCATGCAAGCCGTGTGATGTGGCTAACTAAGTTTAGTGTTTCTAAATGGCTCAATGTCTATTTCTAATATATGCCTTCGACTACTACGATTCCCAACGATTATGTTGCTGACTACTCTGGACTTATTCGATAGTATGAAAAATAGCTTTGATTTGATCCCTGAAATATTATCTCAAAAATATCTACAAAGCGTTGATCACATGTTTTCTGTATGTTGGCTTTAAAATGATAATGTCCATTTAATGAAAAGTTGGCTCGGGAAGAAAACATGATAATCATTCAGTTGATGTAGTTACAATATTTGAAAATGAATCGAATACAATGTTTGATTCCATTCCACATATTGGTGTAACCTTCTATTGAAATCGAAAATGATGCGTAAATAGATTTTAGCACTTTCAACTTCAGCGTGCTTCATTTTTATAAGATGAAATTTCAAGGAGCTGTAAGAAAGACTTTTAGAATCCTTTATTCTATTTTCTCAAGAGTAAGCAGTTCCTCCATTCATTTTTGTGAATATTTTATAGACGTGGTCGTTTTCCTAAGACATAGAATGTTAGGTCGGTAACAAGGGTTGACTTTCTCCGCCTGATTACTTTCCCTGAATAACTTTCTGGGTGTTCTACAAAGCAGCTGAAATCCTATGTAAAAGTATATTTTCCCTAAAAAGAAAATATTCATTTTAGTTTTCCAATTATTAGTTCCTTTACCATTTTGTTTTAATGTTAGTATAAAAAACGTCCTCCTAAAGTTTTACAGTATTTTAAACCTTGCAGTTTCCACTTTGAATCATCAACAATGAATTATTCTTTTGTAATTAATGAACTTTAATTTTTTCTCTTTATACCATAAATTAAATCTTTTCGTTTAAAATGGGCATTTCCTTTTTAGGATTAGCAGAAACAATACAATATTTTGATGAACTAGAATTTATATTGACTGTAAAACAACACAACTAAAATGCGCTAATAACTGTGCTACTTTTTCCAAAAAGAAAAAAGAAATTTATATTTCCTTAAATCAATAAATTTTAATATATGTATAGCTTTTCACTTTACAAATTTTACATAAGAAAATTTCATAGATAAAACACAAAAAAAAGCTTTCCTCAAAATTTTTAATGAATTTTTTTTATAATTTATATTATGAAATTTATTAATCTTTTTTTTTTTAATAATTCTTTAAATTTTTAAAAAGACTTTTTAAATATTCTTCTCTTTTCTTTTTGTGACAACACAACATTTGTTTTACTGATCATGCTCTCCTTTATAACATGCTAACTTGTATGCCTATATCCTATGGTTAGTATACCAATAGGTTATTTCAAAAAGGAAACAATAAACAGAGTTGTTAACTTTTATCAAAAATCATATTGAATAAATAGAGTTCTCAACTTGGATTCTGGTCACATTTGCAGTTTGTAAAACTCATAGAACCATTCTTGGTATTGTGACGGGACATTGCTCCTTATATGAACACATGTCGAAAATAGGGATGGCCGACAGTACGATATACGAAGCCTGTCTGGAAGAAAAAGAGTGAGCAGCACATTTTTTGTGCGAATGCCCTTTTCTAGAATGAGATTAGCTATACTGGGTGCAAGTTCTTTGAGAACGGAGGGTTAGTTAAATTGGACCTAACTACGGTGCTGACCTTCATTAGAAGGACAAACCGATTCGGGGAAGAGCCCTAGCCTATTCTCAACCAATTCTTTAGGAGGAGGTACAATAGGCCAGTAGACCTACGTGCTAAGGCCCGCAACTGTGCCCCCCTAGTACAATACAATAATGCTGTACAAATACTACTAACGAATTGGTATGCAATGGTTACAAACATTTATTCACATAGAATTATCTATTTCATTTCTCTGTGCTTGTATACTTTTTTGATCACATTCTTAGGCTTTGCAGAAAATTTAAATTGTTATTGGTTTTTATAAAAAAGACGCGGTTAAATGCATTTTCAGTTCTATTTACAAACATTAATAACGGTGGCATAACGAAATATACGTGCAACTTGAATTCGGTAGTACAATAATCTTCAACCATCCGCGCTCTGCGGAATACTATACTTCTAGCCTGGTTTTGCTTCATTTTGTATAGAATCCTTTCGCAGAATCCCGGGTCAACATCTCTGCTTTAGTATATTGCATGTTCCTTTTCCTTGGTTATATCATAGAGTATAATAAACAGTGATCCCAATTTATATTCTTTTTGCTCATGTTTTCAGTCTCATGTGTCTATATAATTGTTAACTATATGAATCTCAATTTCACCATAGACTCCTAAAAAATCTGCTATTAGCCGATTTTAAGTTTCTAAAGATTTGTTAATTATGAATGAACATCAAAAACAATTTATAAGTATGTTATTTACTTTTTATATTCTATAGAACATTAAAAGTACAAGAATCTTTAATTCTAATTGACATGAATTCTAACACCGAAGATTATTTTAGAAGATTACAACTTTAATCTTTTTTCTTCTTTGGAGATAATTTTTTCTTGAAATTGAAACCCAATTTTGAAAAGTAGGTGCCCTCGGCAATGAATATCCAAAAAAGAAAAATAAGAAATGATTTTGAAGAGAAAAAAAGAAACCAGTTTTATAGAATTTTTGTTTATATCCAAAAAATTAGCATGTTTTTGGACCAAAAAAACCAATTTGCTTAACGGGGTTAATATCTAGAAAATTTTGTATCGATTCCAATAAATATTTTATAGGGTGAATAAAAACTTATTGGAGACTGTTGATTTGAAGTAAAAATTATCTAAAAGATTATTATTTCGGCTACAAAATTCAATATTTTAGATTTTTGAACATTTCTGAACATAAATTCTAAAAAAGCAATTCAGATAAACTGATTTTATTTATTGTGAACTTGAAAATGTAGTTCGAATTTAAAAAATTGATTTATTACAATTACACTTATTACTATAACAAAAAAGCTAGAAATTTTGATTGCTTCTGTTATCCTTCTGAGCAAATTTGGGCAAAGAAATCACACATTTGATGGTTACCCGAATTTTTAGTAGTAAAGTTCACTCATCTATTAATAAGGTATGTAAATTGTGTTTCATTTATGGACTGGTAGGTACTGCAATCGCGATTATCAAAATAGACAATTTGACAAGTTTACTGAAGGTCCGACTCACCTTGTATTCTGTGATAATTTAATTGGTTACAAATTGTAGAATAAAAAAACGAAGTAAGAATAAAAGATTTTATTTTAATTAGTTTTAATAAGATTTTTTCGTTACTATTACTGTTAATTTATAACGGTTTTAAATAATACAAAAAAAAAATAATATATAATAAATAGAAATTATCATAAAACAGTTAGAAAATTGTTCTTGTGGAAGATAAGGCTTTTCTTACAAATTTAAGAAAACCACTTATTTTTGAAAATCTAATAATTGCAACAAATTGATAAACGTTTTTGGTTAGTACATACCTAGTTTCTTCAGGTATCAAGATTGTTCATAGTTGTATCTTCAGGCTTTACCACACGTAGCACTTATAATATCTATCTGAAATTGGTGGCTTTTAATTTTTTTATAAAATCTTTTCGGTGATTACGAATTGTTGTTCCATAAAAGAACTTAATATGAAGTATGTTATTAAATGAATTCAGGTATTATTGAAAATATATAAAAAGGAAGGATTATAAACACCAATCAATATCATTTATGTTATTCATTAAGTTTTCCATGTTCTTCCATTATATAAAATTTGTAATTGAAAATACATTTCGCTATATGAAAAGAATTTCAAAAATGTTCAATTAAAGACGCTTAACTAAACTTCAAATAAATATAAGGCTAAACGATTATTATTAATTTTTCTATATTACTTTTTTTTTTACAGAGACCCTATATTAACTGTGAGTCTGGTGTCGATTTAAAAGTAACGAGCAAAAATTGCACGTGCTCAAATTACTCCTGCCAACGTTATTACAAGTTAATCAAGAAGCCAAGGTTATTCGAAAATAATATTACTTATTCTTTTTTTTTCTATATTCCATTTTAAATATTCCTAAATGAAAAAAAAAAATTAAAATTTTATATTCATGTACACATAACTTTTATGCTTTTTCATGTTCAAAAATAACAAAATGATGGCATTTATCTAAAAATATAATATTCTTCTTTATTCAAGGATTTTCGAACGAAACTGTGAAGATGTTTGCTGTGGTGGTAAACAACGATCCAAAGGTAAATCATTGGAAAATGATACTGAAAAGGTCATATTAACGACCAGTTCTATTGATCCAATAATCAAATGTGGAGAGATAGTACCCGATAAGTATGATAAATTGACAGTACCATGGATAGCGCATATTTCATCGGGAAGTCAAGATCGTTGCACGGGAAGTATATTAAGCAGTCGTGCTGTGATTACATCTTCGAATTGTGTTGATAGGTACAACAATATTATTGAATTATATTTATATTTATGTTGTCGGTATACGTTGTATTACAATAAAGTTCCGAGACTTCTTCAATATCTCTGCAACTAGAGCCGTCATCTAGTGTTGGTCATTTTAAACTTTGAACATCTCAAAATTTTACCATCATTTGTTATTTTATGAAGATTTCTCAAAAAGTTTACTTGTTCGCATTTGAAATCAAGACAGTGTTCATTATTTTCTTCCATCATCAACTACAAATAATTGATTCCATTTTACTGGTCGAGCAGTTACTGGTGATTTATTTGGAATAATTACAAACTTTACAATTCGTCGAGTTCAATAAGAATATTGTGAAATAGACAACTGGTGTTCGATGATATTCAACACATTAATACGCGAGCTAAACCAGTTTAGTTTGTACCAAAATAAAGTCCATTAAAGATACAATCGGACCGGCAAAATTCTCGTTTATGCATAGACTAAACTGGTTCAACCGTACCTGTTCAGTATGCCCATAAACGTACTGATTTAAACCATTTACGTGTTTTGGAGGCAATTGAAAGCGCATTTTAATCACTAATAACTAATTGTTGCAAAAAGCGCATTGAGTCAGAATACGATAGCTTTGAATAAAGAAAAAGAGAAACCTGAAAAATATTGTTCCGTTTAAATTTTATAGCAACAGTCACGGAACTTTATTGTATGTCCATGCATAACTGTACATAATATGTAATAAAAAGGCCCTAGGGAAAGAACAAAGTAATGGTGCCTATTTTATGAAATTATTTCAATGTAAACCTTTAAATGCAATATGATATGGCGCCTATCTTCAATTATACCTTAGGCACTATACCACTGGTGTATTTAATTAATGTTTATTAACGTTTATTTATAGATCTAATGAAATCACCGTTATACGAACAGATCCGCTCACATTGAAAATGGATAAATTAAAAGTTAAAGAAATAATTCGTGATGATCTTGTAAAAAATAGTGTATGCACGAATCTTTGATAAATTTTCTTAACAAATTGATATCTTTAAGTTGAATTTTTTTTTTACAGGTTATTCTAGTCTTAAGTGAACCTTTACTTAGTATTGAACCAAAATTTAATCCATGTCTTCCACAAAATGATATAAAAAATAATTATCAAAATTGTTATTTGGGCTTATCAAATCGTACTGCGAAATCTGTGAAATTATTTACATCGAATGAATGCAAGAAATTCGCTGAAAATCCTGATATTCCACGAGATTCTTTATGTGTCCAATATGAAATTGCTACATCCGATAACGTAATTATAATTATTAGATTAGATCTCGAGACAATAAAAATTAATATTATATAAAAATTTATCTTAGGTTGGACCTGGTGCTCCATTAATTTGTTCGTGGGACTCCAAATATCCAAACAATTATCAAATCGTTGGTGTTTTAAGTGAAAGATACAATGATGTTCTAATATTCGATAATATTAATCGAATTCATAATATGATAAAATTAAACCTCAACAATTTAATGTGATTTTTTTATTGACATAAATACTCGAATAAAAATACTTTTTTAAAATTAGTAATATTTAAAATTAATAAATGTATCTTTTTTTTATTGTACTTTATCAGAATTTTAGGCATCCATGTTATTTTGGGCGAAAAGTTAGGTTAGCCACACAGCGTGGATAAATTTGCTTCAGGATGACGCCTGCAAGTCAGGCGTTCAAGCACTTCCGCAAATCTTGGATATACCCGTGTACGCATAGTTTACCCACTCTTGTATATTTGAAATTCAGCTAGAAAAAAGAAAAGAATTAGTATATTGTATGAACATTTTAGACTTCATTGTACTTATATTGTACATTGTACATTGTACATTGTATATTGCATTTACATTGTAGTCGTAATTTTGCATAGAGACATAATGAGACGGTTTTAAACGGTCAAGTCTAGAAAATTTATTATTTTTTTAAAAAATGGTGATACATATTAACTATAAAAGGTAATAATAAGTGAAATCCTTTCTAAAACCCATTATTGAAATATTAATTAGGAAAAGAATCGCAATTTTTATATTAAGGTACATGTACATATTTTATTTATTTTTTTGTTTTAAATGTTAACGGTTTTTGTCTTCTTAAAATTTTATACACCTTGGTTTATTTTTATATTTCATTTAGAAGACACTGAATAATGCCTGGCAACACTGCTCTCAATATACCATACAAAATTGACATTTGGCATTTAGTGTCACCCTTAAAAATTTGGGGATTGAATTTTCCCCAATTGGATCGATATATTCGGAGATTCATTTTTTTCAACGGGGTGAAAAATTTATTCAGTTCGTAAATAATTTACAAAAAAGAAGAAAAAAGATTAATTGAATTAAATTTGTGTGATAAAAAATTAGATATTCAAATTAAATAAGTGATAAGAAATGTATTTAAATATTGTTTTAATTCGTCTTCAAAGAATGCACTAAATTTTTGAGAACAATAGAAAAGAATTTTTTTTCGGAAACTTTGAACTTACAGAAATCTAATTTATATTTTGTTTTTTGTTATTTTGATTTTTCGATAATATCGATAAAAAAAAGCAATCAAAATTCAGTCTCAAATTGTTAAACCCACTCAAGTGGGGATTAAAACTGATTCAAAAATGCCAATTGTTAATATCCTAAAGAAGGCATCAAACTATATTTTGGGAATTGAGCTCAATGGAAAAACCGATATTATTTACGAGGATAATGAAGTGTTATTTTGTAAGAATAATGTTTGCGTTCATCCACCTGCGTTTGTACGGCAGGAATGTGATATCTTACATTATCCGGGATATTTAACTGTAACAACAAAAACATTTATCGATCAATATAATAATGCTAAAAGGCCAACGCTATTATTGACATGGATTCCAAATTCTACATTACGAAAATGTCCATCAACTGTCGAGAATTATACAACAACACCGAATGGTATATTTTATCGTCAGCATTCTGAAGAATTAAAGGCAAATAAATCACTTTTAAGTTCAATATATGATAAAAATTCCATTAAAACCGGTTCAATGGTATCGCTTATAAGTAATAATACAAATCCATTTTTAGAGCCGTACTGTAATTTTACAATAAATGACAATAAAATCTTGAATGAAAATCCTAATAACACTGAAAAGGATCAATTTGAAACACAAAGTATTAGTTCAAATTCGGATAAGGCAAGTATTTGTAATAGCTTGAGTACACATAGTGGTGGTAGAGATGATCTACATTCAACAAATGGAATAGAAGATGAAGATGTATTTATAACATCTGTAGATCCATCACCAATAGAAGAAAATGATGAATTACGTGAATTAAAGAATGAACTACAACCATTACTGTGCGATGATCCTCAAGAAGCAGCAAGTGTTGTTACACCAATTATAAATCAAAAAGCTTTTACATCTGTTAATATAACAATTGCGAATCCATGCATTCAAAATCATCATATACCACCCCCAGACACTGTGGCTGTGGCACGTAATGAAAAGTTACGTTCACTTTCGGTTAGTTCTGTTGACGAGAATAGCCCAAATTGGATGACACCTGAATTATTTGCATACAAACATAATCTATCATTTCCGGATAGTGCGAATGCATCACCAATAGTTGCACGAAAAGCTGTTATTAAATGCAGACGGTTTGTTATACATTATTATGTTTCTTATTGATATTGGCATAAATATAAATAATTTTAGATTTTCAGTCGACATAAGTCAAATGAGATCTCTTCGATTATTTTTCAATGATGACAACTGTACCTCAGGACAATTGGTGATTGCATCACGTGAATCACAATATAAAATTTTACATTTCCATCATGGCGGTTTAGATCATCTAGCTCAAGTTCTACATCAATGGCATTGTCTTTTACATAACATTAAATTGGCACCAGGTATTTGTATGTTATCCTATTTTTTGGTTCGAATTACAATTAAAAAATCATAATAAAATAATATTTCAATTATAGGGCAAGAAGAACCAAATTTACCATATCGTCAATTTATGGTGTGTCGTCCCGAAGTAAAAAAATCTGAATTACATCCCGACGAAGGAAATGTTAACAAAATAACAACTGATTATTTTTATGGAACACTTTTAAATGAAAGAGGACAAATCGAAGATGATTTATTATTACGTAAATGCGTTTTCTTTGGTGGTTTAGAGAAAAGTTTACGCAAAACTGTTTGGCCCTTCCTTCTTCATTGCTATTCATTTAATTCAACTTTTGATGATCGTGCAGCATTAATGGAAATCCGAAGACAAGTATTCAATTATAAAATGATTTTAGAGAATATATAATTTCCAAAATTCTTTTAAGGAATACGAAGAAATAACCAGACGACGATTATATTCAATGTCACCAGAAGAACAAGCACATTTTTGGCGAACAGTACAATGTGTTATTGAAAAGGATGTTGTACGAACTGATCGTGGAAATCCATATTTTGCTGGTGAAGATAATCCAAACATTGAAATTATGAAGAATATTTTATTAAATTATGCCTTTTATAATACTGGTTTATCGTAAGATAAAATTCTTAAGTATTTCTATTTTAAAATATCAATAAGTTTTACTTTAAGATACACACAAGGAATGAGTGATCTTCTTGCGCCAGTTTTATGCGAAATTAAAAATGAATCAGAATCGTTTTGGTGCTTTGTCGGTCTAATGCAACGAGCAATATTTGTCTGTACACCAACAGATAATGATATTGATAAAAATTTAGTATGTATTTATTTATTAATTTCATAATTTCTTTATAATAAATTCAACATTTTTTTTTTTTAGAGTTATTTACGTGAGCTTATACGAATTATGGTTCCTAAATTTTATCAGCATTTAGAAAATCATACAGATGCAATGGAACTGCTCTTCTGTCATAGATGGATACTTTTGTAACTAATACAAAATGGGTTGAGTCGTAAATAATTGCCTTATTTTTATATGAAAAACAATATTTATTAGATTTATGATTAAATTGAGAAAGTCATTTTCATCCCGAAATTAATACAGAGTGCAATTATTTACGACTTGATCTAATATACATTTTTATTGTTATTATATATTAAAAAGACACAATTTTTGTAGATGTTTCAAGCGTGAATTTACTGAAGCTGTTGCTATACGTATGTGGGAAGCTTGCTGGTCAAATTATCTCACAGATTATTTTCATTTATTCTTATGTTTGGCTATAATTGCTGTTTATGCTGATGATGTGATTGCCCAAAATTTACGTACTGATGAAATGTTATTACATTTTAGTTCTTTAGGTAAATATATGAATAGTTTTCTATTATTTTTATGCCCTATGGTAGCTACTACCAGATACTACTACACATCGAAATAATCATCGTAGTAATCAAAAGTTATATCGTTTTATTCATGTCCTTCCGCCCGTCCGTCCGTGTACAAGATAATTCAAAAACGCATTATCCGATTTGGTTGAAATGTGTGTTGGTTATTCCTTAACTAGATTTAGAATTGCATTGCAGCAAAATCAACAGTAGGGGAGCGAAGTTATTAGGCAAAAACCAGGGTAATCAGAAAGTTTTGTCGTTTTTCATATGGTTTTTCGGATTTAACTGGAAAGTTTGTAAAACGATTTTATTTAAATTAATTATATTGGTTAACTACATAAATAGACGATACCATGTTAAATCTCAGTTACATCGGTCCAAGGATAGTGGAGAAAAAGATAATCCTAGGAGAAAATAAGCCTGTGCATAGTTTTTTTTATGTATTTTAAAAGATTTGAATAAAATTTGCGGATTAGAATTATTCTATCAGGGTTGCCTGCTAATTAGAGGAAATTTTGAAAAGACTAAACAAAATTATGAACAAAAATCTTGAAATATTGTTAGTTTTGACAATTTTTAGCTCCCATTTCTACCATAGGGCATCAAAAAATCGTCTATATGCCGATTTTCAGTTACTTTTATTTTTATATATATATTTTTGAATTTGAAAAAAAAAAAATAATATATTTTCAAGCCATGTATATGGATGGACAATTAATACTGCGTAAAGCTAGAGGCCTACTGCATCAGTATCGTCAACTACAAAAGATACCCTGTACATTATCTGGGCTATGTAAACGTTGTGGTCCTGGCATGTGGGATTCTGGACATCATCCAGCTATAGAATGTATTGGTCATACTGATGAAGAAACATGTTCTCTAGCCGTTGATTAAGTATCATTAAAAAAGAAAAACAACACTGCAAGGAAATACCAAAGAAAAATAAAGTAAAAAAGAAAAATAAAATAAAAAATAAATATCTTATGCCTTATATTTTATATTTTAATTTTAATATTTTATTTTATTTCTGCACAACTTTTGCTACATTTATTTTTTGGTTTGATTTGTTTTCTTTTTCAAATTATTTATTATAATAAGTGATATTTCTCTAATTAAGTATACCATCATCTAAATAACTAAACATATATAAATTGAAATACAAGATTGTATAAAAAAAAAAATAAAACTTACCTCTGTATAATAAATAAATGGACAAAATATAAATTTCACGACAAAACTTTGGATATAAAAAATCAATAATTAACAAAAAAAATATTCAATTATTCAACTGTTGTATTTAATAAATAAAAAAAAAAAAATTAGGAGTTATAAATAAGTTTTAAAGAAAAGAGAAGAAAAATAATAAAATAAAATATTAATGGAAAAGTATTATTGAAATAAAAAAAATATGCAAAAAAAAAAAATAGTTAAGCAAAAAGTATTATAAACAATAAGCTAAATATTGCTTTAAATTGCTTTCAATTTTTCAATTACATCTATTAGATATAAAATTGATGGATTTTTGCTTATTAAAAAATCACCATTGTAGAGAATAAACTCAGAAATCTACTTCAAAAAAAAAAACATCCATTATCAAAATGCAAATACAAATGAATGGCAACCGACAAATTCGTACTGGATTCTTATATGTTAATTTCTATTTATATTTTATATATTGTTTAATTTGTATTTGTATTCAAATTTCATCATCATAAGAGCACCAAGTGGCGTACTGGGTTTAAAAATATTAGTTGTCAGGATCATTTAATTACTATAAGAAATAAAAGATTCCTTCATTTTAGAATCTTCAGAAAAACAATAGAAGCTTCTCAACAATCCTTCATAAATCATCATTGACAGTTGATTTACTGACAGTTAAGATGTTTCAATAATAATCTAGAAAGTTCAGATAATTTCATAGAAATCATGCATTTCGATTGAGACTAATAATATCGTAAAAACATTTGCAATTCCTATAATTTATACGATACGATTTAATTCAAATCGAGTTAGACGATTCCATTCCTGGGCCCATATTTAGTTTCTCGATTCGATCGATCGAATTCAGGTGATTTAAGTTACAGAAAAAGGTCTTGGATTAATAAATTGTTAAATTTGTGATTAGACTGATTTCCTAAAAACTAATTTCTGATTTCTTGTAAAAGCAGAAACAGTATGTTATTAGTTTTAACATTGAGCCAGAAGCATTTAAAAAAAAACAAATTTTTTTTTGAGACTGCAGCCTATAAATATATTAACAAAAGGGCTCATTTGCCATCGGGCAAGTTGATGTTCCGGATAGTCCGCCACAGATTACAACCAATAGTTTCTTCGTAAAAATAATCATCCGTCCCAAAAGATCAATTTGTCATTCGTATTTGTTTGCTAAAGTTTTAATCAATTTTTATTAAACTTATATTTAAGTTTTCTCTTCCGCCTTTCAAACAATATAAACTATATTCCAAATTTCTGAGGCTGATATCCCTAAAATTATTATTGATTGCATGTTGTGATATGTTAAACGCTTCTAATTATATACATAATGTATGTATAGAAAAAAAAAACAAAAAAAAAGAAATAAAATATATATTTATGAATAATATTTAGTCATTATTTTATAAACTTTAATTTATTCAAACTTAAATAATAACCACTTTTAAAATTTAAACGAAAAGAAAACTGTACTTATTAAAAATAGCTTTAAACTAAAGGATAAGTTGGAACCGAAGCTATAAAACAATTATTATTTCGATTTCTTGCCATTTTTATATATCCTTGATCACCCCAATTTGTACCCCATGAATTTTTAACCAACCAATAATCCATTTTGGTTTTTTCATCGGTTCCATAACCAATTACAAGAACAGCATGATTAATTGAATTTGATATATTACATTTCTCCTCGTAATAAATACCTTCTTGGTAATGATGAAATGATGAATGTGATGCATCAATAGCAACCGAAATTGGACCGACACTACCAACAGCTTCTTTTAATTGAGATTCATCATTACTTTTTATTCGAACATATCCCTTTAATGTAGCACCGATATTTTCTGATCTATAATAGCACCTGGAATAATCAAGTTCCTGATATGGATAACTTTCTTCGGTATCGATACCACCATTATTTTGAATATATTCATACGAATATGTAATCATTCCACCTACACATCCATTATTACCATATTCCCATGAACAATCGATTAAATTTTGTTCTGATAATGATATTAATTGATTGGTTAAACGAAAATGTTGGCCCTCTAAAGTGCCAGTCGTTGAAAATGCCCAACATGATCCACAAAAGCCTTTAAGAGGAAAAAACAAAGAAATTTAATAGAAGTATATCAATAAAAATAACAAATGAATACAACTTTTAGAACAAAGTTTTTATGCCCTATAGTAGGTACTATTATATTATTTTATTTTAAAAGCTAATAAAAACTAAATTTCTAGAAGATATTTATGGTATTAGGCTAATAATATTTCAAGGCTTTTTCTGCACAAGTTTGTTTGTTCTTTATCAAATTTACTCTTATTCGGACCCCCTGATAGCATAAATCTATTGCATTATTCAAATCGGTATATCAGTTTTTAAAATACATCCAAAAACTTTATGAACACGCTTTTTTTCTCCTACGACTATTTCTTTCTCCATTATCTTTGTAACAATTTTAATTGAAATTTGACATAATACCGCCTATTTATGTAGTTAACGTATGGAGATAATTTCAATAAAATCGGTGCACAAACTTTCTAACTGAAACCGAAAAACCATTAAAAAAAACGACAAAACTTTCTGGTCAATCTGTTTTTTCTTCACAACTCCACTCCCCATTGGCGGATTTTAATGAAATTCAATACCATAATCGAGTTAAGGATAACAAACTCACATTGTAAATTTCATAAAAATCTGATAAGGCCACGTTTTTGAGTTATCTTCAGATGGTCGGACAGATATGCATATATAGATATAACTTATGATTCTCTACACATCTATCGCCTTGAAACCGATTGATTATTTCTATATATTAGAAACTTAGGGACAAAACTAATATAGTCTCGGGTAGGACCTACCATAGAGCATAAATAGGGTGGAACATCTAATTATGTTTAGACGCCGTTAAGGATTATTTCTCTAGATTTAAAATATTTGATTTTACAACGGATTTCTTTTATTTCCATTAAATTAATCCTTAATTTTTTTTACCTTGATCCTTTACATCTGTAACAGCACCCAATTCGATCCAATTTATAATTTCAGGTAATACTAGACCTACTGGTGTTATAAATTGTATTGTATTTTCATTATTTCTATAAAATTAAAAAAGAAAAAACAATAACAAATTCACTACAAATATTTTATGAAACTATTTACATATTTAAAGTATTATTAAATCCATTTAATAAATCGGAAATTTCATGTTCAAGACGATCGGAAAATTTATTAATTCCCATTCGAAAGCTTTTTTCACCCAAATCAAAACGACGATTATGCTCGTTAATTTTTTTAAAATTATCAATAAAAATTTTAAAACGAATTTCATCTTCAATTTTATTATAACTTTTCAAATTATTAATCTAATTTAGAAATGAAATCAATATAAATTAATTACATTATGGTAACTAAAATCAAACCTTATAGGATTTCCATTGATCACGAATTAATTTCTGATAAATATTATTTTGAATTGAAAAAACTCTTATAAAATATACACTAATAAAAATGAAAATTGCGATTTTTCCCATATTTTCAATAATTGTGTTATTTTAAGATACTTATGATGGGTGGTTTTATAGCGCTACTTTATTATACTGTGGCCGTACTGAACCGAATGTGATCCTTTTAGTTTATTCTTTAAAAATTTTACCGAAATTTTTTAATCTTCGTCGGAAATAGCCAAATGCTTTGTATGACTTCATCTGTAGATAGCAGTATTTCAAATATATTTTTCGGGAAACCCCAACTTTGTTTCTATGGCTCCAAATTTATATACATAAATATTGATCGTTGGCATACAAATATATAGTGTAAGTTTTCAAATGCGGGTTTCCTCTGTTAAACGAATATGTTTACTACAATTCGAACGTATTTACCGCAGAATAATGCATAGATATATCAACTGGAAGTACTGACTAGAGTCGAGTAAAATGATTGATTGATGTCAATAGTGGGTGTTTCCACATAAGTTATTATCGCAGTAACCTTTCTTTTTTGTTTTTAACATGTCTGCAAAACGTTTTTTCTAACATAACACTATAACGATATGAATTAACAGTATTATTTAAAAAAATAAAAATGTATCGAAATTACAAAGCCCAAGCAACGAAAAATAATAAATTGAGCTGCTTTTCGTGCCAGAAATATTTCCTCTGGCGGCTTCATTATTGGTCTTGCTTTTTTATCAAAAAGTCGCAATGGAAGTAAATATTGAATAGGATTCTGAACGGAAGAAAAAAAAACAATTTTAAATAATTTTGAAACTAAATTAGTTTCATATAATTTTACTTTAACATCTTCTTGAATAAATGTTTCCGGATCTTCGACCATCAATATTATTAGCCAAATAACGTTTACCAATTTTATATTCTTCCGTCTCTTTTCATAAAGAGCATATTTCCAGGAAAGCTTTCATTTCTTTACTTTAGGTTTTTTGATCGGGTGATTTTTTCATACTGGAGAAGCAGTAACTGTGACATTATTTCCATAATTCATTCGCTAGAAAGTACACATATTTTGAATATATAAATATTTAGTAGTCATAATTCTTTTTTATAATTTCATAAACAATAAAAGTTAGGTTAAGTTAGAAGTTTTATTATTTTCTATAATTTTGTTGATAATTGATGCCACATTATTGATGCTACCTATAAAAGAATTTTTATTAGTTATTTTTAAGAAAAAAAACACAAAAATTATTGATTTACCTTTAATGAATATATATGACTAAGCCATGCTGCTGTTACCGTACATTTCAAAAGTCGGCATACATTTTCACAAACTGTTGTATGAATTCCCATATTGTTCAACATCTTGTAATTCCATTTGTTTTAACAAATTATCTAATATTAAAATACAACATGTTAAATTATGTTCAGCAGCTGTAGAAAATTCTGTATGGCTTGATGTTGGAGCTTCATCATCAGAAATTGCTGATGTATTTCCAAATTATTTTTTCTAATTTCTTAATTAAAATGTATTGTACAATTCTACTGGAATTATAATTTGATTTAAACACATACAAATCGAGCTTCTTCGTGGCCCATGTGCAGTATCTTTTTCTTTCTCTTTAACTGATGGTTTTACACCAACTTTTTCATTTTCTTTCAAAATTTCATGTTGTACACCATATTTCATTATGCGTATACCATATCCAAACATTGCAAATAATTGTATTAGAGGTATTAAAATTTCTAATCTCGATAAAATTTGTAACCAATGCAGTGCTTGTTGTTGAACTTTTGCTGTAGTGGTGACATTTCTGGATCCAAAATTTTATTCGAAACAATTTTCAATTAATATAATTCTATTTCAGCTACATCATTGACAATTGCTTCCATCCAATGTGGAATAACATAATCCCAAATTTCAGAAGGTATAACCTCATATGGAACTAGACAAATTAAACATTGAAGTCTTTCCTTCAAATGACTTGCATGCGCATGAAGTCAAAACTTATGGGGAAAAAAAGATGATTTAACAAAATATGATCAAAGTAATGCTAATCAAAATGCATTGTAATGAATTCGACATATGTATATCCTTTAACCATAGGCAAACATGTTCAATTTTAAGTTTAAGCTATTTGAATTTCCAATGTTAATACAATATTTTCCGGGCTCAAAACATAATGTTTTCGCTTCCCGTAATAAATTGACTACAGATTCTACCATATACATTTTCATTTCAGGTTCCATTTGCCATGCTGGTAGTAAACTTCTATGATCAACCTGATCTCCGCCACGTCGACTTTTATGACGATTTCCATGACATTAAGAACAATATCATATCGGATGATTTCCAATGTAACTGGCACATTCTTATAGAGGCAGTGGACCACCTGGTGCATAAGTTATACTAATTCCATGATCATAAAATACTTTTGGTGCTTCAGAACTACCTATTTGGACAATATTCTCGTTGACAAACAAACGGAATAAGATCATCTGGAAATTCTAGCCATTAAAAAGATATATACATAGTGTATTATATATATATATATATATATATATTATTTGTTCATTTGCATAGACCATCATAACAGCGGATACCGATTGGCATGCTAGACATTTTTGGTCTGGAGAATTTGTAACATCTTTTAGAGCAGCTAATTTAACAGAGTAGAATCTTAGTTTAATAAAGAACATTTAAAATTATAAATTAAATTAAAATAAAATATTTCGCAATATCAATTCCTGATGATACTGGAAGGAGACGCAAATGATATTCGTCAGGACATCGTAGCTTAGCCTGAACTAAAAATTAAAATAGAATAATTGACTTGAAGGCTGCTACTCTCAGGAAGTACAAAAAATAAACCTAAATTCTAAAAGGAATCTTAAGTTTAGTACACTATACTATAACTGATACTTTTCACTTGAACTGTAAATAGCAAGAAATCGTGTTAGGCATGTTTTTCATGGAATATAATATTAATATTATATTTACGAAAATGTGGACAGTACCATAAGGACAGTGGAATGATTCAATAAATTAATCGTTTTTGAAGGAAATAATACGCGTATTTTCTCTAAATGATTTCAAATAAACAAAAACTATTTTCAATTTGAAAATATTTATTTTATCGACATTTTACAGAACTTCCTACAAAAGATGGATGTAGATTCTTTTATGAGAGGAATTTGCCGTGGAGGTAGGGGTTGCCACGGGTGGCAACCCGTGGCAACCCCTACCTCCGCGGCCACCTCTGCCCCCGCGATAGTTTCTGTCGTAGCAACCATCCCCGCTTCCACAGTCACCCCGTCCTTGAAGACGTATTAGCATTTCTAGTATAGAATTCAAGCTTGCAAGTGCTTCTTCTAATGATGCCCCGTTGCCAACATCTTCCTTGAATTGAATGATACTTCTGCGGACAGTTTCCCTCCACCCATGCAGTGCTGCTTCTTCAGTTGCTTTCAACCTCTTTAAATTGCCCATTATTCTGAAAAAAAAAAACAATTTTTAATAAATAAACTAATTTGTTGAAAATATTTAATTTAATAAAAATATACTGGAAAATAATTAAAATGGCGAGAGGACAAAAACTGCTATGAATTTTCTTTTCACTTTGATAAGGCGTCGGTTATAGCTTCATTATAATGAACGAAATAATTTTGCAAAGGAAAATCAACATATATCAACGATTATTTGTTTAAAAATAAAAGATCTCACGTATATAACGTATTTTGTTTTTCATTATTGTTTTTATAATTGGAATGACAAAAAATATTCTCCTTGATGCACTGTTTTTTTTTTTATTCTAACGAAGAGTTGTCTATTCGTGATTTTCATTGAAGATTTGTCGTCCATCTTTAAACTCAAAATTGTTTTTTTTCTCGAAATTTTTGGTTCAAAGACCAGTTTAATCTGCGCCAGTTCCTGCAGAAAAGGGGCTAGAGAATTACTTGGCCAAAGCAATGCATAACCCCAACTTCTAAATCGTTAAATTATATTTTTTTCCTTTTTTAAAAATTTTTAAATCGCCATCTTGCGAAAATTTTTTTTAAATTTATTATAACCGTTTTCCATGCCAAATTTTCAATTAAAAACAAAATAATTTTCATTAAAATAATAAAATTATAACCGATGCTTAAATCATGTTTTTTGGGTTTTTTTTTTACTTACTTTAAATATGTACAGCACTTGTTATTACAATTTTTTTTTAATTATTCCAATAAAATACGCACCACCTTCTAGAACGAAATGTAATTAACAATAAAGTACGGAAATAGCTACACTAGCATGGAAATAGAGATACATTAACTGGAGCAGAGTTATCATAGAGATACATTAACTGGAGATTTCATTTCCTTCGTTTTTATACAAAATTATGCAGGAGAAATGGTCACTATTTTATCTTCTCGCTCGCTTACTCCAAACGATAGAAGCTCAAGTTATCCCAGTTTCGGAGATAACGACCGAACCAGTACGTTTGGACCATAGATACATATATTATTAAGTACCCCGTAAACGATCAAATTTGTTTGTCAAACATGCGTGTTTGTCAAGCAATTTGATCGTTTGCGGGCTTGTTTGAAGTGTTTGACGTGTTTGGTGAAAATTTTGATTGACGGCGTGTTTGACAAACAATTTGATCGTGTGCGGCGGTGTTTGTCAAACACGATCTCAGTCGTCGCTTGTATTACTCATTGTGCATGATAAATCGTATGACACGAACGTTGCCGAAAATCGAAATTACGGGCAAATTTGATAAATTTGTTTGTCAAACAATTTGATCGTTTGCGGTGAAAAAATGAAGTTTGACAAACAAGTTTGTTAAACAAATTTGATCGTTTAAAAAATTTTAGGACTTCTCTTTCGCACATCTGCCAGAATAGAAGCAAAAACCAAGTAAATTAAAAGTTCTCAAATATCAAAGTTAAATTTTAAGTTAAATTTAATTTCCTTTAATAGTTTACCAGGAAAATTTTATAATATCTTGTAATTCTTTAATTTTTATGAAAAAATTTTAATTTTGATCAATTATGATTAATCCATATGGTAACTCTCAATGAAAATTAGAACTTCGACTGACACAACATCTGAAAAACAATTGTAATATTTTGAACTAATCAGGGATAGATACCAAACAAAAAATAGGAAAACTTTCGGTTTTTACAGCTCAAATTTCATTTTCATTATTATTTTATGGACGAAATAACATAAAATAATTTTGTAATTGGGTTTGTTACAAGACTTGATTATTTTTACGAAGATTTTTCGCAAATTTACAGCTTATTCTGATTGGTCAGGGAAACTTAAAATAATTTGGACTCGTGACAACGTTTCGCAAATATAATTTTCATTTCTCATTTTAGCATTTTAAAACAAAACATTTTCAATTAAAAATTCTACGAATTCCCTTTTTACTGACATTTTATACAATGTAATAGTTTTTAGTATTCACTTTCAAAAGAAAAACCGTTAAAATAAATTCAAAATTGAATTTATCAAAAATGAAAAAAGATAATCAGCTCCAGAGCATGTTTATTTTTGACATAAGCTTCGCAAATTTGCAAAGTCTTTTAAGCATTTTGATTGGTTGAACGAATTGTCAAAAATAATCAAATAATTTCGCAAGTTTGCGAACTAATGCGTGACGGGCCCTATTGTATTTTATATTCTTTAGAGCTGAATGGAAGTACTATTTGGTATTTTTAATAGGTATGATAAAAGAAAAATAGTTTGCGCGCCCTGAGGAACCTATTTAGCCGTGAGTGAAAAAGCGAATCCTAGTCCAGTACGTACAAAGTGTAACTAATGATGAAATATGGAAAGCAAGCGAAGTAACCAGAAAAAACTCGTGGCAATAAGTGCGAAAGAATACGCAAGAGTACATACAGTTTCCATAGGCATCCATCAGGAAGAGAGAGAATGAAATGTTTTTAAAACCTACAGTAACTTAAAATCGGCCTATAGCCGATTTTTTGATGCCCTATGGTAGAAATGGGGCAGAAAAACAGTCAAATCTAACGGTATTTCAAGGTTTTTTCTTCATAACTTTCTTTTCAAAATTTTCTCTAATTCGCAGGTAACCTAGGCCCTAATAGGATAAATCCAATCCGCAAATTTTATTTAAATCAGTATGTTAGGTTTTAAGGTACATCAAAAAAACTTTATGGACAAACTTATTTTCTCCTAGGATTATTTCTTTCTCCACTATTTTCAGACCGATTTTGCTGAAATTTAGCATGGTATCGTCTATTTACGTATTTAACCAATATAATTAATTTAAACAAAATTGATTCACAACTTTTCCAGTTAAATCCGAAAAACCATATAAAAGAAACGACAAAACTTTCTGGTCACCCTGGTTTTTGCTCAATAACTTCCCTCCCCTTCGGTCGATTTTGCTGAAATGCAATACCAAACGCAGTTAAGGAATTACCAACTTACATTCTAAATTTCAGCAAAATCGGATAACGCGTTTTTGAGTTATCTTGTCCACAGACGGACGGACGGACGGACATGCATAAATCGATATAACTTTTGATTCCCTGCACAACCATACCCTTGAAATTTTTCTGCGATGATTATTTCTATGCGTTATACACTTAGTGACAAAACTAATATACACTCTGGTAGTACCTACCATAGGGCATAAAAAGTACATGAAAAACTCTTAAAAACCTTACATTTCTTCATTACCATATAAATTTCAACACGTGCTTCTTTGCTTACATTATATTTTTCTTTCAACCATACGTACAATATGTAGCTATCTATGCCAGCAGTGGATAGAAAATTTTTTGAAAAAGAGCAGGTAAAAATTGAAAAACGGCGGTACGGTAAGGATAGGAAGTTTCGCGACTCTATTATTAATTACACTTTGCTTCTACTTTAAAAAAACCCACGAGCGTATCAAAAATCGTGTCGAGGCTTATTCTTCCAGGCACCAACAATTGAAAAAACTTGGGGACTATCAAAATGGTGCTTAAAAAACATATGATTTTTGTTTACAAAAATTGGGACTTGACAAATTAAAAAAAATTTCAATTGCTTTCTTTGTTTCATTCATTCTTTAGTCCAAAACGCATAAGACTATTATCGGTCTCCCCTGCTAAAATTATTTTATAGGGAACATAGAATATAATTGGTTATTAGGTTATTTCTTTCCTTCTAATCAAAAATTTTAATTTTCTATCCTTATTTTGTGCGGAATTTTTTGTTTCTGTCATTTTCATTAACGGTATTGGGAAGATCGCGTCTAATTTTTCTTCAGTTTCCAGATTTTTTACTGTATTTACTGTATTTACTTTGCTTTTTTTCAGTCCGACTGAAATGAATGATTCGACTAAAGCGCAATTACAAATAAGGTTAATTATCTAAATACCAACTTATTTCATTTCATTTAAAGCAAAATATGTTTCTAAAATACATTTTAAATGATTTTTATTTTCAAATACATTATTTTTTAATTTTTTAGGCTAAAAACACACAATTTGTTAGATGAAAATCAGAAATAAATCATATTTTTGTTATTTTATTTATTTACTTGACTTAAATTATAATTGTATGTTAATTATTATAATTAATGAATCTACTTAAACTTATATTTAATGAAATTACGGCAATGTTTTAAATACATTATGTAAAAAAATAATGTATTATGCAAATAATGAATACTGTAAAATGTTTTATTCAAATTAGAAAAAAAGACACACGCTATCTAAAGTCCCATCATGTCTTAGTTTTCAGCTTTTCTTTTATACTTCCGAAATTTAATGCTCTTTCTTTTTTGGCTTTTTCGGATTACGTGAACGACTTTTTGCTTTACAAAGTGGACAAATCGGTGCATTACGATGAATTTGTTGATGGCACGATAGACAAGATTTCATTGGCGGAGGTTGTTGCCTAATTATAAATAATTATATAAATTCAAGATTATTTTGAAATAATAATAAATAACAATAAAATCATAATTCAAAATAAATATAGATATAATGAAATAAATGTAATAAATAAATTTCATAACGAAAAACAAAATAACCAAAAAAGAAACTCAAAATAAAAACAAACCTTAAATTGACATTAAAATCAGACCTGAACGTCGGGTGACCCATTCCAATTGATGGATTTTGTTGCATTCTATTTGGACCAATATCTGGTTTATTAATTCTCATTGGACCCACCGGAGGCGGAGGAGGCATAAATGCATGCGGCGTTGATGGTGGCAAAGATGTAACTGTAGCTTCCGGTAATAAAGGATGACGTGCATGTGGCCTAGCAAAAGATGATGTGGTTGCTGTTTGTGATTTTGAATTGAAGAAATTATTTTGAAAACGACTAAAGAAATGAAAAAAAATATTATGTTAATATATTTTTTTCTTTTAATTGATGAGTTTTGTATAATAAATACTCTTTCGGTATAATTGTGCCTTCCTCTTCATGTAAATCTCGTAATGGGCTTAAGCCCAAATACTCGCGACGCATATGATCAATTTCTGTTTTAAGTGGTAAATATTCTTCATGTATTCGATTCGCCATTCCTATTGAACGCATACGATTTTCTTCTGTTTGTTTTATAACAGCTTCCATCTGAGAAAGTTTAAAGAGATTTAATTTTCAAATTTGACTAAAAATTGTGACAGACTAAGGATATTTTATTCAGATTCTAACATCAAAGTGAACAAAATTTATAAATTCAGAATTTATGGCTAATTTAACTGGATTTAGAAGTCTAGTTTCCGAAACCTGACGTCTAAATCTGGATAATGTCTCCTAGTCTGTCGCAACTTGAAGAGATTTAAACTTGTCCCATGCAAACAAAATACTACCACGCCCTGACAATATAATTAGGCAATTAAATCTATTTTTATAATTTAAGATATTTTCAAGTTATTATTTTATTTATGAAAAATGAATCTTACTTCATTGATATCAGCATGAATTTGACGCAATTCTTCTACATGGCTCATTTTTTCCTGTAAAAGTAATTCCATTTCTTTGCGATATTCTGATAAGCATTTGTCTTCTTCATCGCCAATTTTTACTTCGCGAATAATACGTAATTTAAGTTTTTCCAATTGAATAGTTTTATTTCTATGATTGAGAAAAGAAAAGGGTAAACAAAAATCGATTAACGAAAATGTATGCATTCAAAATATTTCTTGAGTAGCATTTTGAACAATTACAATCAAATTTACCTGATATCTTTTAGTGCTTCTAATTTAGCATAAATATTTCGTTCATTCGATGAAGAAATTTCCGCCATTGTTTATATATAGTCTTTTTCCAAAATTAATCAAGAAAATAAATAAATTTTTATTTTTGTTTTGATGCCACAGCTAAAAAATATTAAATTTCTAAAGAAATGTCTAATTCCATTTAGTATGAAATCTTCACTGTGAAAAAATATTTTCAAATATAAGTGAATATTATTTAATAGCGATCAATTTAAAAATATATAAACAAAATAAACTTGAAAAATAATTTCAATAAGAATTTTCTTTTCCAGCAGAAAAATGCCAATTATTTTCCAAATTAAGCAGAGAACAGAAAGAACGTATTAACAACGCATGAGATGTCAACTAAATTTCGTACGTCTTCCATTATGCCTAATTTACATCACCGAGGCATGCATAAAAAACAAAGTGTAACTAATGCTAAAGTATGGAAAGCTCCTATCCTTACCGTACCGCCGTTTTTCAAAATTTGCCTGTTCTTTCTCAAACAATTTTCTATCCACTGCTGGCATAGATAGCTACATATTGTACGTATGGTTGAAAGAGAAATATAATCTAAGCAAAGAAGCACGTGTTGAAATTTATATGCAATGCACAAATACTATAAGAAATATAAGGTTTTTAAGAGTTTTTCACGTGTTTTTGCTTATTCTGGCTACTTCGCTAGCTCTCCATACTTTAGCATTAGTTACACTTTGATATAAAACCAGCGCTGTGAGTGAGATAAACAATCGCTTATGCAAAAATCAATTAGTACGAAAAGTACGGCAAACATTCATGGCAAAATTATGCCCGAGATATTTTGTGAGTGTGTGCGAAATGTTCCTAGAATTTTGCTATAAATTCTTTGAATGTGTGTGAATGATTCTGTAAAAATACGTTCTGTCGAGGACTTTTATAGGATCTTTTTTAAAAATTCTTAACACGCACTCAAAACTATCGAATATATATTATAAAGTTGAAACAGACACCAAGGAAATTTGTTTGAAATATTTCTATGAAATATTTTTTTTATATGAAAATCTATGAAATGTTCTTTGGTTTCGCAAAAAAAAGATATAGTATATATGAATTATTATTAATTTGAATTATAATTTTAAATGCAATTATTGTTATTTTCTAATTTTTTTAAAAAATTATTGTTACTCTAGAGCTAAATTACGGTTATGAACGTTAGGTTAAAGAAGGGATGGAGATTTCATTGGCCATTTTACTATATATATTTTTGTTGTTTGCACTGTTTTGAGTTTGTAGCCTTTCGCTTCATAGACTAACTGTAAAACCAATCTACAGCTTTCTGAGTCGCATTTAACTCAGAAGACAACTGTACACTAGCTCTCATCTTTTAGATGTGGATTCTTTGGCGGCCTGCGTTAGAGAATAAAGCAATCAACTTAATCGCTGACAAATTAAGTTTTAGAAAATATTTAATTATTTGAATTAAAATTTCATTATTTCACAAACGGATCGCATTTAATAAACCTCAAAGATGAAAATTTTGATAGTGCTTACTTTACCAAACTAATCTTCATTAATTTCGGCACAAAATTACTTCTAACATGACACAAATTTGATATTGCAAACTTAGAATTTACATTCGGATTTCGTGTCATTCTGCGCGGTGTATAATTCAAATCGTAATTTAAAATCTAGCATCCGTCTAACTATGGGCGCATTCGATGTTATGGATCTTTCTGCTTATAGCTTTTGAAAGTTCAAGTGTAATGTTAGAAATGTTTTCCAAATCAAATTCGCGTAAGTGGACGAAAATTATTTTATTTTTTTTTTTAATATTTATAGAAAAATTTTAAATATAATTTTTTTCATTTGTCTCAAAATTTAAAAAATTTATTTGAAATTAGAAAATAATTAATATAATAAAGAATGATTGAATATAACGTTCTTCTATATTTAACGAACGCAACCAAATTATTCTTTGTAAAATAGAAATTTCTGAACGGTACCCTTTTTCGAGCAGCTGTTAGAAGGGGAACGAAACGACAAAAGATTTCTACGGAGCATTTCATTTCTTGTCGTGTCCATAATTACTTTACAAAAAAACAAAACACTATTCAAATAGGTACAGAATCTGACGCAATATTTAAATCGAATATATATATAAATTAGAAAAAAAAGTTTAAATCGCAAATATGGGAGCCAAAAATTGTTTAATTTTTACTCTGCTAATTCTTGGAATTTCCTCATTCATTGGAGATGTCGCGGCAGAAGGTTCGTACATTTTTTATTTTCTTTAATAAAGTATAGCAGATTCAAATGTATTTGATTTGATAGGCGAAAAAAATAATTTACCCATCGGAACATTGGAAAACCCTAATGTAGTTAAACCGCTGGAAGGTAATGCAGGCACAACCGTCTCCAGCATTTTAAATACTTCAGATCAAACATCTCCTAATGAAACTACTACATCCACAACAACCATAGCACCTGTCACAACAAATAAGCCTCCAGTTCCTACAACCCCGGACACTACTACAACAACTTCCTCAACAACAACCAGTACTACGACAACTTCATCAACCCCTGCGACCACTACAACCACTACAACTACCCCTAACTCGACCACCACAACTACAGATCAACCAACAACAACTACTACAATGAGTCCAAATACAACAACAGTTAGTCCATCAACAACAACAGTTAGTCCATCAACAACTCCAGTTCCAGAACCGCCTAAACCATGTCGGCGCTTCGACGGTCCGTCCTTTATTGGCGGAATTGTGTTAACTCTTGGACTACTTGCCATATCATTCATAGCGTATAAATTTTATAAAGCTAGAAATGAACGTAATTATCATACGCTATAAAATTGTTATGAATTGAAGGTAAGCGAAATCTTATTCCATTTATTTTATTATTATTTAGTCATAATTATCTCAGCTTAGTAAGTACGCTTATTTACTTGAATTAGAAAACAAGTAGTCTGGTCCCTGCAAAAAGCGATATTTGCTCGAAATCATTGTCAACTACAATACATTCGTAGACAACCTGTTACATATTACTTAATGTGGACAAGCCTTTAAATAAAAGCTGTTTTGATGGCTTCGTTATCAATAATAATACGCAAATCGAGGCAAAACATTAACCTACGATTTTAGAAATCGCATTCTTATTTCAGAATTTAAATTAACATTTCAGAAAATAGAGGCAGAAAAATTTCCAGAAAATACTTTAAATTTTTCTACTTGAGGCTATTTAATGACTAATCATTATTGTAGTGGAGTATTTACATCAGAGTTGATAAGGAAAGATTTCAGACAAATATTTGAAGACACAAAGTATACAAATTCATTATTGAATCAATCATATTATTTATGATAAAATGCCAGTGGCGCCCTTACTCTTAAAAGAGAGTTTAACATTAGTTTGCTTTTAAATTTTGCTTCAATTCGTCAGAATATTTAAAGAAATCTTAAAATAAGAAGTTTTTAAGAGATGTTTTTAAAAAATATTTTATATATATAAAAGCTTCTAATAGTCTAAAGCAAGGGTGTCCAACCTTTGTGTTTCCCTGGGCCACATTGGAAGAAGAAATTGTGTTTTGGACCACAAGTATATTACTATAGCTGATGAGCGAAAAAAGAACATAAAATATACAGTTTTCATGTTTAAGTAATTTAAAATTTATTAGTTTATGAATTGTTTCATTATAAAAACAACATGAAATTCATTTAATATCACGTAAGCCGCCAGGTGACGAACAACAGAACAGTGTAGCTGATTGAGTAACGCAAACAGAAAGAGAATTTACTACAGAACAAAAGAGCTTTCTGTTCTGTTCCTGTTTCTGTTTGTCACTGGCAGCTTTAGCACGAAAGCGCACACAACACATAAATCATTCCTCAGAAAAATGAGCATGCTTCAGTAACTTTAAATATTTTCGGGCCGCATTGATAATTGTCTTGGACCGCATGCTACCCGCGGGCCGCGGGTTGGACAGCCTTGGTCTAAAGTATTCTTGTAGGGATTTTATATTTAGTTTTGCCACGCCGTCAGTTTGGCCAGTTTTTATCAAAAGTACATTAATTTTTAGTAGGCTAACTTTTAGAGACCTTTTTTCATTTTCTTCTTTAAAGGAAAACTCACGATTTATCTGTAATATTCAATTATTCGAAATTATATGATACTCGTTTTTTGACAACAATCATAAATTCAAAATCATAGATCGTATCTAAAAGTGTGTTTACGCTTAGGGAGTGTGCGAAAAGTATCGGAACTGATTAAAGTGACTGTTACACAGTTTATTTTCTGCTTTTTAACTAGTAACAACATAATGCATCTTAAAATGTTAAATACAATCATTAGGAAACTATCTGCTTGTGTCCGGCAGTTGCTCGACCTTCAAATGGTAGAAGATTGGTGAAGCTAAGTTGGGAGAGGATGATAAAACCAATGGTCTTAGTAACTAAACTAAACTACCTGTGTGAAGGCATATTCTATCTTTTAAGATAGCCTATCCAGAATATACATTCTAAGTTTCAATAAAAACCGTCGATTATTGATCGAATTATCGGTTTTTTTTTACGATGTCTAGCAAACAATCTTTTTTGACTTTTATACATCTAGTCAAGATGAGGGTTTACGTCAAAATATTCTTTTTTGAATTTCCAAACAATACACTGTCTGTTGAGGAAGCACGCTAAAAGACTGGGCTTGGTGCAAACCGACCTCTGTCGTTATTGTGGTGACATAGGAGTGGCTGAAGACATCAAGCACATTTTATGCGAATGCTCAGCTTTCTCTCGAGCTCGTAACAACTTTTTGAGTAATCATTTCTTCGAGAATTTAGGGATGCTTCAGGCGACTGACATAGGAAGTCTAATGAAGTTTTGTAGGAAAATTAAATGCTTTGAAGAGGAATAGGTTTTCCAACAGGGTAACTCCTGGTTTCGTAGGGATCACAATGGGCCCATTAAGGTGCCTGGTGTTGTACGTAGTACTCCTACTCTACCTACCTACTTACCTTCCAAACAATTTTATTTCGTCTTTTCAAAATAATAACTATTATGACATCAACGATTAAAATCGATAATTCTTTATATATAAATTTATGGTACCATTGCAAGACTGCATGGAAATCCTTCTCGTCATTAACAGTTGGTAAGCATGAAATTTTTATTCGTCGAAACTGCTTCGTGTTAGGTCATAGAAAATCAAATAGTTTGACAGCACATTTATTACGATAGGCAGTGCTCGAAGTGAGGAGGGATGAGGTGGGATGCCATCCCGCCACTTCTAAATAATAGTAAATTCAACCCACCACTTCTTGGGGAATATATATTGCATCCCGGAACATATTTTTTTAAATTTTAAATCTCGTGATTTCGAGAAAGAGATTTTTAAGTGTTTCGATCTGGCAGCGAGATTTCGTTTGACGTTTACAACTATGAAAACTGGAATTCGAAAAAAAAAATTTAAAATGGAAACCATCCCACCACTTTTAACCTGCCACTTCGACCACTGACGATAGGTCAATATGGGTAGTTTAGTTATTATTCGCGCGGCAAAAACTATGAAAGTGGTAAATTTGGTAAAAGTCACTTTCAAAAATTGGTTTAGTTGCAATTCGCACAGGTCCCTAATATCGATTTGATTTAATATGTACGAATTTCTGAGAATTATAAGAAAAAGAATACCCCTGTTTTTTCTAATCAAACAAGAATTATATTCATACATAAATTATTATTATTAAATATTGAAATTTTATTGATTTTTTATTCTATTTCCAGCATTGAAAATCTCCTTTATTATTTTTTTTTTTTTAAAACAAACTTTTCAAGAAAAACGAAAAAGGAAAATGGTTTTATTTTTTTTATTCTAATGCTTTTTATAAAAAGTTGCGCGCTCAACAAATAAAATAAAATAAAAAAAGAAAAAACCCAAAAATATTAATAATAATCTAAAATATAAATAATTTGAATACAATTTTTTGTTTTTGATATTTTTAAATGTTTTCAAAGAAGTAAAAGAAAAAGAAAAAAAACACTAACCAAAACAAACAAAATATCAATTTTTATTATCTTTTTCTTTTTTTTTTAATTAATTAATCTTTAAGTAATCTCTTTTATAAATCTCTGAAAATTATGAAAAAGTATGAAACTTATAATCTCAAATATTTTCTTTTCATCTTTTTTTTTTTTTTTTTGTTGTTTTGTTTGATTCTCACAATTTGTAATCTCTTTTTTTCATGTATAATTTTTAATTTACATAAACTATATTTTAATTTTATTTTAATTATTATTAAAAAAAAAATCATACCAAAATAGATATTTAATAAAATTCTAAAACTGTGTATTAAAAAAAAACGAAAAAAAAAAATGTCTATATGTCTCTATTCTAATTTTTTTTATTTTTATTTTTTCTTTGTTAATTAACAAATCTTAGG
Organism: Xylophagus ater; assembly: GCA_963422695.1. Taxonomy (NCBI): domain Eukaryota; kingdom Metazoa; phylum Arthropoda; class Insecta; order Diptera; family Xylophagidae; genus Xylophagus; species Xylophagus ater. The sequence continues at coordinate 48,296,458 of OY730478.1, read as the reverse complement.
CGCACCGACAAAAAATAAATATAAATTAAAAAATAATAACAAAAATATTTTCTTATAATTTGCGCTTTAAAAATTAATTACAACACAATTTATGAGCTTAAAAATGTGTAAAAAGTAAATTTGAAAAGTAAATAAGAAAAAATGAATTTGAAAGATTTACACAAGAAAATTAATTATTAAAATAATAAAAAATTAGATTAAAAATAAAAAAATGAAAAATTAATAAATCAATCAGGGATAATGTAGTTTTTAAGAAGAGAGCAAAATTAAAAAGGCACAAAATGGTTTTTTGGGGATTGTCTCGTAATTTAGATTTGGATGATTTTTTTTTTGATCGTGTTCAAATATGAATCTTTTAAAAATAGGTTGGAAATATTTCATAAAATCTAAAAAGTTATATAACATGACTAGGATATATTTTATTCAGATTCTGATGTCAACTTATAAATCCAGAAGTATGGAATCGTGTAACTCGATTTTAAACAAATTGTAACGAAAAAAGCAAGGAAATTCTAAATACAATTTTGTCGATTTCATTTTAGGATTTACATATAATTCAAACAGGGCCCGATATTTGGTTTCTCTATTGGATTGATCACATCGAGAATTTAGGCTTTTGTCGATCCGATCAATCGAGTCGAGAAACCAAATACTGGGCTCTGAATTGAGAAGTCGCAGAGGTGTTAGTATATAAAATGTTTTACTCTTTTTTTGATTTGTTTCAATTTTATTTTGGCATTTCATATGCCTGATAGAGTTTTGATGCTGTCATATCTTTAAAAAATTCAAAACAACGAAGTGTGTGAAACAACATAAGTGCTAATATCTCAGTTTCTGAAAAATGATCAGATTTGATAAGTCAGAATCTGGATAAAATAAACTGTCGCAACTATAAGGGTTCTTTAATACATTCCGGTTAGTTTAGTTTATTAACAAATAAAAGAATCGAGTATGCAATCTAACAATTGGATACGATTTGGACCGATTTTAGCAATAAAATATTGTGTTAGACAGTTTCAAACATTACTCAAGATAATTTGCCGCTTGAAAGTGATAATTTTGAGAGATCACACTTTCAAATACTATTTAGACGATATTCGAGATACTAATACCCTTATTTTGAAGTCTTCACTTTTGAAAATTACCAAAAATAATAATCGTTATCGCCTTACAAAATTCCATTGCAAGTCATTGTATATTTCCTTAGAGAAACTATAAAATTTAAATTTGGTGAATAATGGTAAATTTTTGATCACTTTCCACTTCGAGTTATAGAAATTGTAAACTAGACACAAAAAGTCTCATACGTAAACGATTTTGATCTCTAATTCAGTTGCAATGTTTAAACATTTGTCAAAAAAAAAAACAGAATGTATAAAGGAGCTTCGATAAAACATTGATTTGATGTTGGACTCAAAATTCTATCACAAGGAATCTTAAGTCATCATAATTTGAAATATATATACAAACTGAATTCGTATCAAGAAAATCTAAAGAATTATCCAAATATTATTTACAAAAAATATAAGAATATTTTTTTTTTGTAGTAAAGAACAACATTATCCTTAATCTTTTCTTTTTTTCCAAAATTTATATAAAATTTTTTAAAAAAACTAACAAAAAAAAAAACGAAAGATTTAATGAAAAAAATAAAAATATAAAAATTGGTTTAATATGGACTGAATAAGAAATAATGATCTTTTTGCGTAAAAAAAAAAACTTTAATTATAATGTAAATAAATTAATTAAAGAAGAAACACTAAATATGTCCAATAATATTATTTAAAATTACACTGAAGCATACACAAGAAAACCTATAAAAGCATTTAATATTTGTAAAATTTATAAATGTCTTTTTTAAAATTTCCTAAATTTTGTTTTGTAATAATTTGTATTTTTCAAGTCTTTTAAAACATATTCAAATCAAGAATTAAGAATTTCCAATTTGAAAGTTAAAAGAAATTCATGTCAAATTTGACTGTTTTTGGAAGTAAAACTCATTGAGTAAAATATTACAAAATAAAGAATCTTATCGCCATAAGATATTTGAGGATCTCAAATTGCAATCGAAAATCAATTGCATGCTTAAGTTAAAGATAATGGAAACAAACAAATCCGGGTCAAGTGATCACGAATGGAAGCATGTAATTCGATTCAGACTAAATCGTATCAAAAGCATAGGAATGACAATCCTTTTTGATACGATTTGGTTTAAACCGAGTTACACAGTTCCACTCCGAAACTTTAATTTCAAAAACATCTAATATGCATCTAATTTCACATAAACAGCCTTAGTGTATCTTTTGTTGTTTGATCGAAAATATCAAATTTAATGACGATTATATTTTGTATGTATTCGAGAGTTTGAAAACTTGTTTTTTTGTTTCAATGGATCTTTCTTTTTCTTTGTTAGTTGGGCCTGTATATGGTTTCTCGACTCAATTGATCGAATCGTTAAAAGTCTTTGTGTAGAGAATAGAAGATGAAGACTTGTCAATCCGATCAATCGAGTCGAGAAACCAAATACGGGCTCTGGATTCCAATTATAAAACTTTTTCAGCCGTACTACATAAGATTTCCATTGTTTGTAAATTTAAGTTTCAATTGTAATTTGGATCTTTTTAAAGCTTGAAATTTGAATATGTTTTAGGATCTATAAAATCACACAATAATTAAAAGTAATAAGAAATTTTTATAATAAATCACAAAAGCACTGTAAAACTTTTGGTTATGTGCATTCAGAACTGAAAGGATCAGAACTCCTCGCATACTATTTTATGTATATTTTGTTCTGAGCAAGTTTAGCATTTAAGGCATTTAAGAAATTAGTTTTAGCATTTGAAAATTTCTAATGTCGTAATCTCAATAGAAATTGAACTAAATTGTTTGGAAACGTTTTATTAGAATCGTTGTTGTTTGAAAATAAAACACACATCACGATTTGAATATTCGCGACATTCATTTTTTTCTTTTTTAACTTTTATCACTTGAATTTCATTTTTATCGTTTTTTCTTTCAAAAAAAATAATATATTCGCAAATAATAAATGTCATAAAATATGTTATATTAAATTTAATAAAAAAAAAAAAAAAACAAAAAACAATACCAATTAAGAAAATTAAGCACAATTTGATTTTCTTTTTGAATTGAAAAAATTTACATTTTAAAATATTTGAAAATTTTCATATAATTTTTCCATTATTTTTTTCTTCGTTTTTGGTTTACAAAAATTTTAAAAACCAAAAAATTATGAATTTTGAAATTTGAAAAAAAAAATGGATGGAAAGTGCTCTTAAAACAAAATTTAAAAAAAAGAATTATGAAAAAAACAAATTACAAGAACATTTTATTGCCATACAAATTGTGTTTCAGTTCGCCGAAAAAAATTGAATAAGATTTTTAATTTTTGTTTCTTTTATTCAAATGAATTATTTTCAATAATTTTTATTTTAATTTTTTGATTTGATTGTGAATCTTTGATTTTGTGTTGTTTCTTTTTTGAATGAATATTTTTTTTATCTTAAAATTTTTTAGTTTTGTGATGTAAAAAAAAAAAAGTCTTTGAGTAGACATTTTTAAATGTATAATCAAATAATATTATTATAATGAAACAAAAAAACAATTATCAATTATTATTTTATGTTTTAATTATAAAATTTAAATAAAGAAATAGGATTTTTCTTTTTATGTAGATATTTCGAATGAATAAAGAATATTTTTTTTTGTTTGTTTACAAAAATATTATGTTTCTCTTATATTTAACATATAGTAACTTAAAATCGGCCTATAGCCGATTTTTAGATACCCTATGGTAGAAATGGGGCAGAAAAACTGTAAAAACTAACATTATTTCAAGGTTTTTTCTTTATAACTTTGTTCCTTCTTTTCAAAATTTCTTCCAATTTGCAGGTAACCTAGACCCTGATAGTATAAGTCTAATCTGTAAATTTTATTCAAATCGGTGCATTACTTTTAAAAGTACATCAAAAAAACTTTATAAAGAGAGGGTTATTTTCTCCTAGGATTATTTCTTTCTCCTTTATCCTTGGACCGATTTGATTGAAATTTAATATGATATCGTCTATTTATGTAGTTAACCTATATAATTAAGTTCACAAATTTTACAATTAAATTCGGAAAACCATAAGCAAAAAAACGACAAAACTTTCTGGTCACCCTGGTTTTTCCTTTTTAACTTTACTCCCCATTATTCGATTTTGCTCAAATGCAATACCAAACATAGTTAAGAAATAAGTAACTTATATTCTAAATTTCATCAAAATCGGATAATGCGTTTTTGAGTTATCTTGTATACGGACGGACGGACATGCATAAATCGATATAACTTGATTCCCGACACAACCATATCATTAAAATCTTTCTACGACGATTATTTCGATGTGTTACAGGTGGAGTGACAAAACTAATATACCTTCTTGTAGTACCTACCATAGGGTATAAAAATATTTTCATTTTCAAACATTTTATTATTAGGTTGTAAAGAAATAAATGGCGATTTTAAGCCTTTCAAATATACATGTCCGCAGCTCTAACAAAATCTTAATATTCAAAAAAAATTCCATTAGAATCGACATATTTTTGTCATCGAGAAACAAGTTTATTTATCTCTGTAGTGTAGAAATCTGGAGACAACTGGACGCAACAAATTCTTTGAAGGGCATTTATGGCAGCATCTTGGTTGTTGAAGGTTTTATCGTACAAGAAGTTGTCCTTGGAAAAAGTGGTAGTCGGTTGGCAAAAGGTCTGGTGAATAGTTTTCACGGCTTTACTACCCATCTTGGACTCATACAAGAACATATAGTAACTGAAAATCAACCTGTAGCCGATTTTTTTATGCCCTATGGCAGAAATGGTACGGAAAAACTGTCAAAACTAACAATATTTCTAGGTTTTTTCTTCATAACTTTATTTCCTCTTTTCAAATTTCAATTTCCTATACCATAATTTGCAGGACCCTAATGGCATACATCTAATGGGCAAATTTTATTCAAATCGGTGTATTAGTTTTTAAAGTACATCAAAAATCAATATAATTAAATTAATGAAAACTGGTTCACAAATTTTCCAATTACATCCGAAAAACCATATGAAAAAACGACTAAACTTTCCGGCCACTCTGGTTTTTGCTTAATAACTTCGCTCCCCATTGGTCGATTTTGTTGAAATGCAAAGCCAAATCCAGTTAAGCAATAAGCAGCTCACATTCTGAATTTCAACAAAATCGAATAAGTTACGAGTTATCTTGTATACGGACGGACGGGCGGACGGACATTTATAAATCGATATAAATTTGATTCCTACACAACCATAACCCTGGAACCTTTCTACGATGATTATTTCGATTTGTTACATAGGTTAATGTTCTCTTTAATTGGCTGAAATATTGTCAAAATTATTCTTAAATAAACTGTAGTTATAAGCAGATAGAGCGATAAGTGCATTTCAAAATGATGTATAACTTCACAGCAATGCAATCAAAATTTATTTGAATATTCATTGAAAATTACAGTAACTAAATCCGCTATTCATTTACTTACAACCTAATATTAATTTCGTTTCTTTGCCCATTATCTAGCTAATTTAGGTAATCCTCAAAAAGTTGAAAATACAATTTAATTCTGAAATGGAAACTTCTAATTTGATTAAGATTAAATTGAACCGAAAGAGCTTTGATTTTTTTAGATCAAATCGAGCTACACGTTTTTTTTCTTGTATTTTGTGTTATGGGCTGTAGTTTTTTTTATAGAGACTTTACCATTAAACTGCACTTAGAGATTGAAACTTAATTTTTAGGCAAGAGATTAATCGTGTAACTCGATTTAATCTCAATCGAATTCCTCTCCAGATTTTGTTTGCGTCAAATCGAAAAGGTCAAACTGAAATGTTTTTGGTTCTGGTTTATGGCTATGTAACCATAGTAGTACAAATCTGTAGTGGAATCCAGCACATATGTAGTAGGAGGCTTTAATATTACATGGAACTACCTTTGTTAAAGCTTTTGGCTAGTTCTGGCAATAAGTTACTGGAATCATGATCGAAAAAAAATCTCGTGCAAATCTCCACGTTTTATAAGATTCTAAATCGTTTGCAATCATTTTTATCCAATGTCTGTCTGTTGGTCTGTCTGTCGTGTACAAGATTGCGGCCGTATTTTTGAAGCAATTTCCATGAAAATTGGTAAGAGCAGTTTTTTCCTCATGAGAACCATTCTATCAGAAGTTGGGTTTAATCGGACTAAAACTTGGGGTAGACGCCGAACAAAAGTTCGGTTTTTTGTGTTTCTACATTACAGGGTATTGTAACGTTATTTATGGATTTCAATGAAATTTGGCATGAGACATTTTTTCAATGAAAGAACAATTGCGTCCAAAAATCAATTGAATCCAATTACAACTTCGGGTAGCTACCGAACAAAATTCGGATTTTTTTGTATGAAATTTGGAGCATAACTTTTGGTGCTCGAACAAAACTTCGAAATTTTTGTACAAAATAAATGATAAATTGTTGTATGAAATAATTTGATCGATATGTATAGAAGTTCCCATAGTGGTTTGCGCACTATAGCTTGTTTGTTGTAAAAACCGAATTTTAGTTTTAAGAACCAAAAACTCAGTTGTCAGAATTAAGATTCAGTTGTCACAACCAACTTTATGGTTTTTCTGTGTGTAAGAATATGACGAAATATAATAATTTATACAAATTTCACAGTCAGAGTTTGGTACAATAAAATTAGCTATTTTCGAAATGCAGAATGTTCAGGATTTTAATTTTTCGTTGATTGTTCTGGTTTTCCTGTTTACAGATTGGGCCTTTTTAGTAATGCCGAAATTGCTGTTTTGACTACTTAGCATACACAGGCATTATCCAGCTATTCTGAACAACTGAAATATATTCATTTCGCAATTCTGAACAGATTTATGCAATTCATGACGGATCCACGACGTTTTCAATTAGACTACACAGATCGTGACGGATCCACGATGGACTATTTTTAATACAATCTGAAAACCAAAACTGTGGAATCCGTTCTAGATACGTCATTCTGTTTCCCGCATTACCTCAAGAGTTCGTTTTTATCTAAATTCATTTTAAATCTGATAAATTTACTAACAACTAACAGAACTTAGAAAACTAAATAAAATGGTACAAAATTTGTGCCTTCTTCTTATGTATAAGTTTCACGTGAAAATTTTATATTGCATGATTATTTATTTCTACATGATTTCTGCAATTAGAAGACATTTTAAAACACCGACGATTCTGGAGATTTTTTCGGTGAAAAATTGCTATGCTCATAATGCGCAAATTTTGCATTACTCACAAGGCTCCATCTTTCCTTCGACTTTAGGACAAATTATAAATTTACCAAACAAGAATTACTAACACATTTTGATGATCAGAGATGATTATTAGCTGAATGTTCATAATAAGAACAACTTAATTCTAAAAACGAAAAAATTGGAATTTATTTTTTATGTTGGCTAAAGACTAATATTTTATTAATTAAGTTAATTTTTCTTTTAGTTTCTTAAAATGTATGTTTTAATATTCTATATCTTACAATTTTTTGAGTCACAAAGAAAAATCTGTCCTTCTTAAAGGGTCAATGGGGCATCATGGTTATTAGCAAAGATAATAAATACGGGCATATGATATTGCCACACCTTCTTTTACTTTTGATAATAATCATAATAAGAAATCAGTGACCTTAACAGACCGAAATGTTGACATACACCCTTTTTGTTTTTCTTTTAAGTAAATCGAACCAATTTATTCAAAACAATGGAAAATTTTTTTTTAATAATCATTAAGATAAATTTATTCTGGTGTTGGCTTCTATAAATATTTTCTGCCCATGGTAATTAAATAAGTAAACTGATTTCGATAATGAGAAAAAAAATACTTTATCCCTTGGTAACAATAATAAACAAGTCGGATAGAAAATTATTTATCTTCGTTGGTTAAAAAGATGAAAATATGTTTTCTGTTGTTATTTTTTCCTCCAAGATCAGATGGGAATTTTATTGAATTTTGTTGACTTTAAACAAAATCTATATTTACTTTAAAACATTCTACGGAAATGAAATAAATAGAAAATATATTATTGAAAAATATATTAATAATTAGTAATTTAATTCTAAAAAATTATTAATAATGAAAAAAGAAAAAATTTAAATTTTAGAAAATTATACAAATTGTATTATTAGAAATTACAAGTATATTCAGCTACAATTTTGTATATGAGTTTTTTTTATTTTTAAATTTATTACTGTTACATTTCGATTAAAAAAATTAAATTTTTAATATCGCACGACTAATTTCAGTTTTGCTATTCTAATTCAATGTTACAGTTTGTTGTAGGAGAGAATTGGTTGATGTTGAACCATTGTAAGGGCTAGCAAGAAGAAGGAAATACCAAAACCGAACTAAACTGATTTGTTTACTATGGATCAAGCTCGGCAAATAACGTGGTATGCTGGGTAGCTATACCCTAACTGCAAATTCCGTCAGCGCAAAATCCGCAAACATTTCGATCCGGGTACAACCGAAACTTTTAATTCAAAACATCTCAAGACTTTTCAGAAAATCGCACCTTGAAGCTTTTGACCAATTAATTGCGTCACTGAAAAGGCGATTCGAAAATAATTCCGCGTGATTTTTCAAATTGCTTGAACCACGCTATGAGTCAACCCCGCAGATGTCGATATTATTGTAAAATCGTATAAAAATGACTTGGACAAAGACAATTTGCTTAGCGATAGGGACGTGTTTTTGCAATTTTTAAGAAGACAAAATGAGCAGGCGGAAAACTTGATGGAAGTTGTAGATTTTCTGCAAAAATACGAATTCACTAGAGGGAGAAACTGTTAAACGAGTTTATTATTCAAAATGTAAAGATCAGCGCAGTTTTTGCATTGTGCAATTAAGTTCTTGTACGGAATGTATGTGATCAACTACCCACTCGGGTCGAACATGATCTGCCGGGCCTGTTGAGAACAAAATTTGCAAAGTTTTCCTGTATTCCCAAGCTGTTCGAAAGTATTATTCATCAATTCCTTTGCTTTCGCTGTAATCTTTTTTTTTCTGTGTATCAAATTTTTATTACATTATTTTAACGGGTTGCTGATTTACAGTGTCCAACCAAAAATTGCACAAATATAGTACAAGTATATGTACATAAAATTATCCATAAAAATTTGATTGATTCAGACACTTTGCGTATATCTCCGGTAAAAGCCGTTGGCATTTATTTTGTGCTTAGATATCTAGCTTTTTTATATTATGTAGCTGAGTAGAGTATATGTAAGCAAGTAAAAGCAACTTTACACCGTTTATTATTATAGATTCACTGAAGAATTTTTTTTGTCAAACTATTTATAAGGAATTAGAAATTTGTGAAACTTATTCAAGTTTGCACCGCTCCAGGCTCGGTGCTGCTCGTTAGTTTAGTTTTAGTTTAGTTATTAATTTATAAAAAATATATAAACTATGAAAATTATTTTAGATTTCACGTAAATTTTGTTTCTTGCCTGAGTGCCTAGTTCCGCTGCTGTATCATAGATTGTACTTATTTAAATTTAGGGTATTTACATAAACGAAGAAATTTCATAGGTAACCGGACAATACACTATATTTCCATTCAAGTTCCAAAATACAGGCTGTAAGTAAAAGCGTCAGAGATAATGATTACAATACATTACAGCAAAATTATTTTCTATTTATTAAACATTTATTCTGTACAATTTTGCCTGGCAAATATTTCTCATATAAATTTCGCCTGCCATGGATTATGAAAAAAAAATTTGCAAATTTCACCTTTATCAAATATGGTACTATATAAAATATTAGCTGCTTCCCGCGTCTTTGCTCGCGCTATTCCTAGAATATGAAAGTAAATTTAATTTCAATTTGACCGAATTGACATTTTTCTATTTGGCCCCTGAAACACTCCACTGAATGGAGACATATCCTATTTTTTCAGTTGCCCTACCCAGAATGGACATTCCATGTTTCATGAACATTTCCTATTATTGATCGAATTAGGGACGTTTTTCTATATTGGCCCCCGAGCTGTGAGGCAGGTTTTATTTTTAAGTTAGCCTATCTTGAATATATATTCTAACTTTCTTGAAAATGGACCTATTATGGATCGAATTAATATTTTCCTATTTCGGCCTCGGAACCCCCACCGATTAGAGACATATTGAAACTTTACAAATTAGTCGACCGATACGGATGAAATTACAACCTTCAGAGATTTTTTGAATCTAGGATTAATTATCTGAGCTCAGTTCTGCAGGTCGGTGATGATTTAGAAAATGTGAGATGGGTTGGGCACACGCAGGCTTTGGCATTTAGTTTATATATTGTACATCATAAATTAATTATCCAATGTACCCGATTTCTCCTATTTCTGCATACACAAAAATCACCAGTTCGTCTTATCAAACATTTTACTTATAATTATATACTTACTTTTTCGATGATAAAATTGAAGTAATTATACTTTAACTATTAAACTCTCGATTCATACGAAATAATAAAGAGTATAATTGAACAATACTATTTTGTTTGCCCCAAAAAAATAAAAAGAAACAAAACTACTTAATGAACGAAATAAAAAAGGAAACAAATTAATTTGATAAGAAAGATAAGAAAATTATGATGCTGTAGGCTTTTCACACACAAAAAAACAAAATCGTCAAAATTTCACTTAGTTATAAATATAAGAAAAGGATTAATTTTTTCCAGTTATAGGTGTAAATACCTTAGCCGAATGTTGAACAGTTTTCTTGTGGTTTTTCTTTTTTTTTTATTGGTTTTTGTGAGTGTGCCATTTCAAAGTTTAATTTTAATTATTATTTTTGAATTGTTATAAAAAAAAAATATATTTATTTTGTGAAATTTTTGTGTTCAGAAATATTTAATTTATAATAAAAAAAAAAAAAATTAAAAATAATTAAATCAAAAAAAAATAGGAATTAAAGGTAAATAAATTAAAAAAAAAACAAGATTTTTACTAATTATTTTATGATTATAAAAATTTTATTTCATTTTCATGTGATTTAAATTTTATTTGTTTTCATTTTGAACTTAATCTCATATTTTTTATTAATCATAATCGAGACGAAATAAACATAATAATAATAATTATTATTATTATATTATCTTGAATTGTAAAGTTAGAAAAAAAAAAATAATAACAAATAATTACAATACTTTTGATAGAAATGCATCACGTGTGTGCTCAATTTAAATGAAATTTGATATTTAAATTCGCCGACAAGAAAGTTGAATATAAAATTAACTCTTTCACAAGTAATATTCAGAGTTTTTGTAAGTTGAGTTTAAATTAAATTATAATCAAAGAATTTAACTCTTTTAGGAGTTAATTTAATAACTTGAAAAAGAATTAACGAAAAGGATTTACATATACAAAATGTGTATTGGTTAAAACTTAATTCTTCATATTATTTTCGGTACAGAAGAAATATAGTAAACCATTTAATAGGTGATACTAAAAGTACTAGAAAATAATCAAGTCTAGGTAGGGGTAAACACTTTGTTTAAAGTGTTTTATTTTCTCAATATGATGACCTTTTTAAATATTGTCAATTGTAATGGCACAGAGACTTCTAGTCTATCTATATAAATAAAAATTAAATGCTGTTCGTTGCTAAGCGCATCACTTGAGAACGGCTGAACCGATTTAGCTCATTTTTTTGTTAAAATGTTCGTAGTAGTCCAAATAAGGTTAAGGAAAAATGGGAAAATTTGCCTGGAAAATTAGAAATTTCGGGAAAAACTGAAAGTGCTTTTCTTCAATGGGATTTTTGTAGCAAAAATACGTTTTTTTCTCATTTTTACTTCGGTTACACATTTTCAATAGTTTTTTACAAATCCACAAAACAATCACAAACAAATTTATTGAAATTTGGACGTCTGTCGGGTCAGCTAGTTTATTATATAACAGTCGTGACAGACGTTAATTAAGTCTAGTAATTTGTTATAATAATTAAAAAAAAAATAGTTTTAAATCAATGAAATTATTGAAACCCATTCTTTGCGTTTCACAAAGTTAAGATTGGGGCTTTAAAGACAAAATATAACACTTTTCTACTGAAAAAATGAATAACTTAAAATCAGATACAAACATCATTTAATTCATTAGTTAACTACCATTGATTTTATAAGGAATTCAAAACTTGTGATCGTACGTACAGTCTTCTTACGCCTAATACACTCTTTTTACATAAAAAATTGGGCATTTTGCAAATCAAATTCTATTTGTCCAGACCAAATTCATTTCTTTTGCAAATCAAATTCAATCTTTACAGCAAGTTTACATTTAATTATATTTTTAATTATTAAAGGTCGAGAAAAACTGCAACATATGAATTTAATTTGCAAAAGTTCAATTTGATTTGCAATTATTAATTTGGTTTAGAAAAGTGTGAATTTAGTATATTTAGGCATAAAAAGACTGTCTGAAACTCTTTAATAGTTCTAGTTTCCCTTAAAGAAACAAATGCATGTGCTAACTAGAGTATGATTTACTTTTCCTAATTCTATGATATTAAACTGAAATTATAAATTTGATTAATTATGATATTAGGTTGCCTTTTAAAATTGACACGTACTTACTCAATCCGTTCCGAATAAACAATGCTCCAACTATAACTATGGAACATTTTTCTAGTAATTTAATTTGCTTTCCAATTTGTTAAAAAAGTAATAATAAATAGAGTAATAATATAATTTTTTAAATACTTGAACGAATTCCGCTGATAAAGTTCAGATTTAGAAATTTGATTAGAAGGTAATTTATTAAAAATTATTATATAGGGTGTTAAGTCTAATTTTAGTTAAGATAGATTTTTGACTTAAGTTTTTGTTATAAGACGAAAATAAGCTTAAAAAATTTTAATATTGTGAATTTTTGTTCGTAAATTGACAATTGTGAATGATTTGTTGAAAATATCAACTTGAACAATTGTTTTTATAAACTAACTAACTATTTCTTAGAAAAAACGCATTAAAATTGCACTAAACACTAACCGAAAACAAAAGAAAAGAATCACTAGAAATTTCCAGAAGTATTTTATGATTTACTTATATTAATTAAATCATGAAATACTTCTGGAAAAACCTCACAGAAAACACCATATGACAAAACAATAATGACACTTCTCGAATAAACAAAACAATGTCAAAAACAATTCCTAGAAATATTTAAAATTTGTAGAGCTTTCGAGCAGTATTGCCATCTAGTATACAAAAGCCAGCGAAAATCTAGACTTTTCGAGCACTCTCTAGATACACACACCAATTTGGTATAAAAGGAGCTGAGGATTGAGTCTGAGAATTAAGGTCAGTCTCGAGTTCTCGAGTAGAGTGGTCATAATCTGTAGCTTTTAAATTGAATATTGAGTTCAGTTCATATATTGTTCAGAGTTTTTTTTTTTTTATTTTTTTTCTTTTTTTGATAAACATTACATATACATTGTTCGTAGAATATTTATTGCATCTCAGTGAGTAATTAATAAAAGTAAATAGGATTGTAATACAATCAAATTTACTTTCATCATTTTTTTCCCCCGAGGGGGAAAACAGTTAAATATCATACAGTTTAGTGGATGTGCCGCTATCTTGTTTACGTCACTAACAAAACAAAAGATTTCAAGCTTTTTCGATTTATTTTGATTTGAAAAAAAAAAAAAAAAATACAAAAATACAAAAAGCACTCATCATCGGATATCGACTTATAATAATATAATCGATACCAGGAATACCATCATAATCAGCCCATTTATATAGGAATTCAACACTTTTATCATCATCAATCATCAATTGCACACTAATCAGGACGCATGCTGTCATTCTAAAGTTCGTAATATATTTTCTTTTTATTATCATCATTTTGGTTTCATCACATATTTTCATCCATCTCATCATATTTTTCATTTTTCTTTAATACTAACACAAATATATTTATAATATTTCATATACTAACAAGTCAATTGTGGACGATTTTAGTCTAGGCACTCAAAACTTAGCCCTGCTGAGAGGGAAAATCAGCCAATCCTCTAATGTCAGGAATTCTAGATTTTTCATTAACTCCCCTATAAAAAGTGCAAAAAAAAAGCGGCACACTACGCGCATGGAATCTCCGGCTAAAAGGGTACTAAAAGACAAGCCCAAAAAATCAAATATATTGCTCTCGGCGGTAAGTGCCTCAAAAGATCCTCCACTCCAAGAAACGAACATTATAATGCCTCAACCATCTACCTCGTATATGGAGGGAAACCATTTTGCTACATTGCAAACAGATGTCGAGCCAAATCATACATTATACGACCTTACGAGAAAACGAACCACGTCTTACTCGTCAATATCAAGTGCTAATTCTGATACCCAAAACAGGCAAGTAAGCAACACTGCTCCTTCTCACCCATTAAAAAATCAACCTAGCAAAAATATTCCCCCAATCATTTGCTACAAGCTTGATCATAAAAAAACCATAACTGCCCTAAATGAGCAACTAAAGGACAAAACATTCATATTAAAAAAAATTAATAAAAATTGTTCCAATGTAAAAACAAAAAATATTGAAGACTACAATACAGCTCTTCACATTCTGAAAACAGCTCAAGTGAATAATTATACATTCACTCCAAAGGAAAACCGCGCATGGTGTTACGTCATTCGCGGCATAGACGATAGCTATAACGCAAATGACGTCTCTATCGCTCTCGCAAAACTCAACCTAAGGGTAAACTTCATGAAGATAGACGTTTTAAAGACACGTCAAAAAACCCACAATACACTTTTTTTCGTCCAATGCGATAGGAACTCTGACACCAAATCGTTACTTCAAATTCAGTATCTTCTTCACCAGAAAATCAGCTGGGAAAAATTAAATCCACGCCCAAACCTGCAATGTAAAAATTGTCAGCGGTTTGACCATGTCGCGATTAATTGCAATATGCCTTACCGCTGCATCAAATGCGCCTCCTCTCACGCCCCAGGAGCATGTCTTAGAGTTAACACGGAGGAGGGAAAACCCTTCTGTGTAAACTGTAAAAAATTAGGCCATCCCGCAAATTTCCGAGATTGCCCCGCAGCATTAGCTTACAGACAAAAAAAAGAAAGTCTTACCAACATTAGACCAAACACACAATTACAGACCACAAACAAAGAACACATGTTCACAAACTTCGTCAAACCTTCACTCTCCTTCGCAGACGCAATAGGTGGAAAAAATCCTGTTATTCCTAGCCGCACGGCACCTTCTTTACAGTTTTCAAACCCCAACGCACCAGACCTGGACAACCTGAATTTTATTCAACAACAATTTCAGGTACACTTCAACATGAACCTATTCGAGCTATCGAATAAAATAAATGCACTGACTCAGACATTAAAATCAAATACGGACGACGCAATCAAGAAACAACAAATGTTCAAATTTGCATTCGAGCTATCACCATACATGCATTTATTAAACCCTTAAATTGAGTATGAAACTATTTCTCCTCAATACTAACTCACTTAAATCCACCCAAAAACAAGTCGAACTCAACACCCTCTTAAATAAATATAACCCAGATATTGCGCTCATCACAGAAACCAGACTCAAACAGACTAACAGAAACATGGGAAAAAAATTTCCTGGTTACACACTCTACAATTACGAACGAACGAACAATACTGGTGGAGGTGTAGCAATTTTATCTAAATTAGCTATCCATACTACACAACTGGCGCTCCCAACTTTCCAAACTATTGACTGCGTGGCAATCTCGGTGCAGTTAAAATCAAACAAAATCATAAATTGCGTGAGTGTATACCACTCTTACAAATGTGGGGCAAAAAAATTGGAAGAGAGCGATTTAGACTCTCTTTTCAATTCTCTGCGCTCCCTTAAAAGTCCATTTGTTGTAGGGGGGGACTTCAACTCAAAACACGCTTTCTGGTCCAACGCATCGGAAGACGCAAATGGGCGATGTTTACACAATTGGTACATGAACAACTATGACACCATTAACATCAAACTTTGGCATTCGCTATATCCGTCATACCCTTCTTCGGGATCTTATATTGATCTCTTTCTTGTGCACAATGACTTAGTAATCAACAATAGCTGTATAAGACACAACGCTTTACTTACAAAACCTTCTTACTCTGACCACGACATTGTATTTTTAACGATTGACGGTATTAAAGACTCGACAAAAAACAAGTCACGCAACTGGCCAATTGACTTTCTAACAAAAACCCCAATTAAAGTTTTTGATTACTCTAAAGCAAATTGGAAGAATCTAAATAAAATTGTTATTAGAAAGTCAAGGGAGCTAGCGATTAATCCGCAAATCAATATGACAAAATTACAATTAGACGAATCAATAGACAAATTGACAGTTCACATTAATGACGCCATGAGACAGACAATTCCAATAATAACACTCAAAAATACGCATTACTCATACAAAAATCGACAACTTTCAAATTTACTATTAGCTAAAAAACGACTCAAACGTAAACTACACAGAATACTGACGAACAACGGATTCTTAAAAGACACCCGCTTCTACCAACTACAACTAGACTTGAAGAAACTGAACGAAGACATTGCTGCTCAAATACGGACGAACGTAAATGACAACTTCAAATCTAGGCTAGAAAACATAAAAAAAGATAATAATCTATTCAAAAACATAAACAAATTAAAAGCAAACAAAACAGACATGAGCATTATGAAACTAAATATCAACGACAAACCAGTTTTTGACATACCGACCATAAATAACTCACTAGCTTCAACATTTTTAAAAGCGCACTGTCAAAATCAGAATCTAGGTTCCGTTGACTTCACGAACCACATTAACAATGAAACTCAAGTATTTCTCGACCAATACAAAGACTTTAAAATCACCAACTTTGACGCAGACAATCCTGCAGACAAGTGCACAAGACACAAAGAGATATTCGTTACACCCAAAGAACTGAACTACAATATAAGATCCCTAAGAAACAAAAAATCTTGCGGTTTTGACGGTATTCCTAATATCGTAATAAAGAATCTGTCAAATTCATGTACCAAAATATTATCCATAATCATCAACAATTGTGTGAACATCGCTTATTTTCCAACAGCGTGGAAAACTTCCAAAATTATTCCCCTCAAAAAACCTAAAAAAAATGTTCTTCATCCCTCCAGTTATCGTCCAATTTCCCTGCTGAGCTGTTTTAGCAAACTTCTCGAACGAATAATACATACAGGGTTAACAAATTTTATTGAAGATAACGACATTATACCACAACTACAATTTGGTTTCCAAAAAAAACACTCGACTCTTGACGCACTAACCATTTTACACAACAATATAGTTCACAACATGACACATGGCAAAATTACAATAGCAACTCTGATCGACCTGGAAAAGGCATTTGATTCAGTCTGGATCAACGGTCTGATCTGGAAGCTAAAATCCTTTAATTTTCCAAACTATCTCACTTTGTTCATTTCCAATTTCCTTAAACACCGTAAATTCTCCGTGCTAAACGCTAACACCCTCTCCAACATTTTAACAATGCCCGCAGGCGTACCTCAAGGTGCCATATTATCCCCTACCCTTTTTAACATCTTTCTTTCCGATATACCTTCCACCCATAGTCCCATTTTTAACAACACCTCCTTAAATCCTTCCAACTCACTAGCATTCGCAGACGACTTGATAGTGTTCACCTCTTCCTGGTCGATTGAAAACGCAGCCAAAAGACTGACAAACGAACTTACAATCTTACATGACTACCTAACGACATGGAAACTAAAAATAAACACTGACAAATGTGAGACCATACATTTTACCGGACCACACTGCAACTACAAAAGAAAACTTAGAAAGGTGAAGACCAGTTCCGACGTCTTTATAAACAACAACAAAATAAAGACGGTCAGCTCAGTAAAATACTTAGGTCTTCACTTACAAGCAAACTTAAATAGCAAGACACATCTTAACATCATAATAAAAAAAGCTAAAGCAGCTCACGCTATCCTCTTCCCCTTCCTAGGTCACAGTAGTCCTCTCAAATCCGAGGTGAAGCTCCTCCTCTACAAGCAAATTATTCGCCCCACGCTTACTTATGCAGCGCACGTCTGGGCTCCCAAAATGTCAAATACACAGTGGGAGAAAATAGAAATTCAAGAGAGGAAGTGGCTACGCGCCTGTTTAGGAGTTACCTACAAAAGAAAAAGTGCTCTCGAAAGATTTGTTTACACAGTAAACAACAAAGAACTGTATGAATTGGCGGGGTTACCCCCGATAAAAGATTTTATACTCAAACTGACGGACAAATACATTAATAACTTACAAAACCACGACAACGTTTTAGTAACTAACTCACTACCAACGGACATCACTCTACTACAACTGTACAACAATTACCGACACAAACCGATTGGACTGTCGATGGCAAAATAAAAATATGTTCAATGCCCTCTTGGGCCATCTATTCCACCAAATGATTACCGCATGGCGAGTACCTCTCATCAGGGCTAAGTAACCTTAGCTCATAAGTTCTTGTTAACTTTGTTTTTTAAATTTTTTTTACAAACATATTTCTCTCTTAAGCTAGTTTTTAAGTCATTGAATCTTACTTTAATCATTAATTACCGTAGTTAAGTTAAAGTTAATTCTAGACGTTAAGGTAGATTTAGTTAATAATCATGAATTAAATCTCCATTAGAATTAAGTTTATATCATTTTAGACAAATTGAATAAATGGATTTATAACTGAACTGTCTGAGAATTAATTCAAATCGAGAAGTCAAGCTGTGTATTTCTAATATTATTAGTAAAGCCTAGCGCAGAACAGAAACTTTGAATTTAAAAGTAAAAATAGTGAATTTTTAGAACTGTGATAAATTAATTCTAATAATTAATTATTGATAAACAAATATTTTTAAGACAATTGTTAACGCAGAAATAATTATAATAAAGTTTATACACTAAATTCACATAAATAAAAAGTGTTATCATTTTAATAACATCGAACCAAACGGGTAGCACGTCACAATATCTAAAGTGATCAAAATATATGGTACTATAAAAATAAAAACAAACTGAAAATAGAAACACACGAAATTAAAAACATATAGTAACTGAAAATCGGCCTATAACCGATTTTTTGATGTCCTATGATAGAAATGGGACAGAAAAACTGTCAAAACTAATAATATTTCAAAGTCTCTTTTTCATAACTTTGTTTCCTCTTCTCAGAACTTTTTCTAATTTGCAGGTAACCCAGACCGTAATAGTATAAGTCTAATCTGTAAAATTCAAATCGGTGAATTAGTTTTTAAAGTACATACATCAAAAAAACTATATGAAGAGGGTTATTGTCTCCTAGGTTTATTTCTTTCTCCACTATCCTTGGACTGATTTGAGTGAAATTTTTATATATACTTTATATATATACCTTATACAAAATCTTATCATAAATATTTATCGTGAGTTTTATTCTTTTTTGTGGAAGAAAATTCACAATTTTCCTACTTTTTATGACAATCGTTAAAATGGGAAATTATCATAAAAGATGCATAAATTTTGCATTTTTTCGAGATAAGAAAACGTTACAAATTCTTTTTAATATGACGCACAAACTTTAACTAAAACAAACTAAACTATAGTATAAACTATTTTCAACACTATTTTAAAGGTATAATATCAGATTTCAACTCTATTCTACTCAAATCCCAATATTACTAAATTCCAAATCTTTTGGAGTACTGAACACGAGTTTTAATTTGATTTACTTGTAGAAAACTGAAATACAACTTTTTCCGATTTA
The DNA here is from genome assembly GCA_963422695.1 of Xylophagus ater. Lineage (NCBI taxonomy): Eukaryota > Metazoa > Arthropoda > Insecta > Diptera > Xylophagidae > Xylophagus > Xylophagus ater. Next base: position 48,276,583 of record OY730478.1, on the reverse strand, counting down.
CCTTTTTCATTCAATTAATTACAATAAACCGCATTCACTAAACTCAATAAGAAGGTTGTAGTAAGAAAGAAAAATTAACAGTCATCGCTTATATTGACCATTTTGCGAAATATCCGGAGTAATAATACTTTTCAGCATATTTCGGGTGAAAAATCCATCATACATATTCTAGAGGAATTCATAATTCATAATTTATAGAAATCGGACAATGCATTTTGGCCTAATTATATTTTTCGGGTTATGCTTCTAATATTTGGAATGAAAATAAAAATAACTGAATGATTGCACTTACCATACGAATTAATCTAAATATCATTTTGGGAAAAATTCTGATCAGCAATTTTACTAAAATTATTAGATTTTATAAATATTAAATGAAATTAAAATATTGGGATGTCCAGAAATTTAATGCCCATTTTTAAGGCGAATTCATCGTTTTGTTCTTTTACTCAAATTGAGTTCCATCCTCTAAGAATTTCTCAGATTTCTCAGCAAAAAAACTGCTCAAGGTGGTATTAAATGTCGTCTAAAAAGTTGAAGCTTTTACCGACAATTTGGCAAAGACCCAAATAATTGAAAATCTGTAGTTCAATGTCAGGTGAAACAGCGCATATATTTATTGTTGCTTGTTGTGAGACAATTCTCCCTTCCCAATAGTAGAAAAGCATCAAGTGTCTAAAATATACTTTGTTGTCTTCCATCTTCAAAAGGATATAAAAATTACAGGGATCAATTTATCTTGTACAATCTTTTTCTTAAAAGTACGTTAAAATATCTTTTTTCAAAATATGTTTTTAACGTTGAAATTTATATGTTGAAATTAGTTCCTATGTTATTTTCTGGAAATCGGGACGAAGTTTCTGTTTGGATTAGTTAAATGAAATCTAAGATACGATATAAGAAAATTGTATGAAACTTATGTTTTAGGTTCAATATACAACACAGATTTCGAAGTTCTATTGCAATCCCTATTTTATCTGTCACAGAGAACAGAATTTGCAAAAGCTATCGATTCACTTTTGTTGTTATTATGGTACATGTCGTTTCCCTAACGTTCATTCGTACCAAATTTTTAAAATCATTTCCCGGACCTATTATATGTATATCATTTTTGTTTTGACTTCACACATGCATATGCAAAATTTGAAGTGTTCCCAATCAATGATCTTAATTAAGTTTTGATAAATCACAAGAAGATCAAAGAAATACGTATACTATATGACAGTCATAAGTTAATGGAACTTGTGATTATTTCAAGGACTGTAATCGATTAGATTTTATGAGAAGAGCTTCTAAATTATAATCGTTTCATTGTTTATTAAAATTGAAAATTAGATAAAACTCTTAAAAAATTTCTTAATGAATTATTCAAGGTGTTTGTTGAACTTATAAAAATTTTGATTGACGTCAAAAAAACACGTGCAATTGTTCTCATATTAATATGAGATAAAATTTTATGGGCGTCTGATTACATCTTAAATATATGCTCATAATATGATGTAGATCCGTTTAGTGGGCCATGATGTACCAAATTCGTTCACAGATGAATCACTTGGTATTTTCTAAATAATATTATCAATTCAAAATATTTGATTTCTTTGCATACATTGAGGGAGGCGCAGTATGATACTAATACGGACCGAACATAATATTAATTTGGTACAAGGTGTATTTTAATATAATTTGCAAGAAAAAGTAATTGAAATTTAAAAAAAGAAAATATAAACAATGAATTAATGCTTTCTTGCAAAAAATTAATAATAATAACCTCGAAAATAGTTTAATTTAAATTCATTAAAAAATTTTCTAAAATTTAAATTAAATCAATTTGATAAAACCTTATTAAGGCAATAAAAAGAAAAGAGTTAATAAACTTAGAGTTGAATTTGCAAAATATGTCCACCAAATTTAATCGGCTAGAAGCCGATTTTACGTTACGTTTAGCCTGGAGCAGGGTAAGTGGCAAATAAAACGAGCAGGAGTAGGAAAAACCTTTAATTCTAATGTTTTTAGCGCTGCTTAGCAACCATATTGTAATAAAATGAGAAACTTTTAGCTAATACACTTTTTATGGTAGAAAACTGAACTAATTCGAGTGTAATAGTTACACCTGGTCTGAAAGTAGTGTAGCATTTGCTCTTTTGTTGCTTTTGTTTTCAATGTAAAAATTTGCTTTACCCCAGAGCAAGTGGCAAATAAAACAGACCTTATATGTTTCACAGCAAGTGATCCAAATTTATATGGAAAAAAAATCTAATCTGATTAGGGACAGTGAGAGTCACAAGTTTAGTTTGTAGCTTAAGTTCATTCGGAAGCTTAAATTTTACTTAAGTTACAAGTTCTGGAGTGGAATCGTGTAATTCGATTGACAGTAAATCCTATCGAAAATACATTGCAATTCCTATGCTTTTTCGATACGATTTGATCGAAATATAGTTACACGATTCCACCCCTGATTGTGAAATTTAGGATAAGTGAAAATTGGTCTGAACTTTCAGTAAACCACCTCAATCATAATATTTGTAAGAAAGACTGTAAATACAATTTTTATATATGATTTGGAAGAAACAACTGTACCAAAATAAAATGTATGCTTTTCGCACGAGAACTGAGAATGTTCATAAACGACTAATAAATATTTATGAAAAATTGCATAATTGTAACTCTATTTCTATTTTTAATCCCAAAAATCGCCTCCAAAACAATGCTCTAGATGGGAATACTACCTTAAAAGATGCGGAAATTAACAAATGTAACCTTTTTAGGTGTTCAAAATACATTACCTTTAATCACATGTTTACATTCTATGTGAAAACTATCAATGATGAACTTGAAAATATAATATTAAAATAAAAAACACTCCTAAATATTAATCTGAAGGTATGAAGGCTAACCTTCATCTGACAATTTTATGTATGTTCGAAATCAAGTATATTTGATAATTACTATAGCTGGGTGTTTGGGGAACAATAAAAGTAGCAAAATAAATACACTGACATGGAAAATATAAAAACTTACGGAGAAAGACATTGAAATTTTGTTATTTTTGTCAACAACTTTCTCAAATAAAATATTTTGGTTTATCCAAAATATCTTTTAATATCAGGACCGATATAACTAAATTTACAAATTGGTGAGGTTTCATGTTCCCTTATTTATATGAAATGACAAATCACATTCAATATCATAATTTTTAAGGATCATATACCTCTCAGACACTTATAACGAAACCGAGCCAAAAATATTCTGTAACTACATTTAAATTTTCAAAATAATAAAATATGTGCATACGTTAAGAATGGGTGACCCAGAGTGCCAGTACAATTATCGAATTCTCTGCACTGATACCTAAGAATACCTTGTATTATCAGTTAATCATATAATTACAAAAATGTCCCTGAACTAAGCATAACCCAGTGGCGTGATATATATATGTAACTCCATGGACCTAAGGCAAATTTGAACTTTGAGGTATTCAATTCAGAGATTTATATTCGGTGGAAAATAAAAAAAATAAAAAATTAATTCTTTATAAAATTAATTTTCAAATACAATTTTAATCTAGAGTAACGCACCGCTGGTAAAATTCATGTCAGAAAAGTGCAAATAATGCAATCTCAACTAGCAAAGATAAGTGAGGAGGTCAAGATCACTGAATTATTATATATGTTCAGTCAATAAAATTCAAAAATTGGCACAATATACTATATAGAATAAAATAAGTTGAAATTAAGAGTAGCTAATCATGAACAAACGGAACTAGAAAAGTTGGACCAAAAATACTACTATAGGATCTTTTGTTAGACTTTTTAAAGTGATTCGCTCAAGAGGTGGATGACAAATGTTATATAATTATAATATCTAATCTAATTAGGTGCAGTTATGTTACACCTATATTTTTTTTAAAAAATCTTTCCTTAAAACATAATAAATCAAGTTTTTTTAGTCGTAATTTTAAGATTATATTTTAAATCTTGCTTTTCACAAATATTTTTGTATAGGGGAGACTGGGTTTGATTTCATTATTAAGGATTACAAATTTTATAAATAATTAATATAAATGCTTCACAAGAAACTTGCAAGATTCTTTATTAATTATTAATTAAAGTAATTGTTCATTAATACATAGATTTTTATGAAATTTTTAAAATATTTCACTCATTCATACTAAACATCGGTTTTAAGTTAGCATACAGAAAAATAATCTCCGCTTACTCTACAAAAACTGATGCAACAAAGACAAATTGATATAAACATGTAAACATTTCACTTTTAAGTATTGTATTTATAATACAAGATATGTTCTTATCTATTCGCTATTTGGTATGAAATGTTACGTGACTTCTTGGGAATTCCATAATAATACAATTTTATATTTGTTTTATTTAATTTAAATTCTGAGACTCTACTATTTGGAGTATTTCACTTTAATATCCAGAAAACTTATCCGGAAAATGTTTATTTCTTTCATGTATAGAATATATATTTCTATTATCTGGAAAATTTATTGAAGAGGATTATGTTTGGTCGACTGTTGCTGTATTTTATTGGGAATTCTATCGGCGCTTACCATACATTTTATAGGTTCTTATTTAGCACCATATAATATCGGGCGCTAAATTAGCGCTCGATAGAAAACATGTACTAAGCGACATCTGCCAGATGGTATATGGCGCAAATCAAAACTTTTATCTACTTTGTTGTTTTGTTCCGTCAAATAATATCAGTAGTACAAGCATCCGAAATTAAATGTTATAAGAACATTGATTAAAAAAATCGCTCTTTTGGAAAAGTAAATTACCGCCTGATAGAATACCCAGTAAAATACAACACGTATTTGCTTTCGTACTATATAACCCGATTACTCGAGTCTCCCCTAAATAATTGAAAAACTGGGAGCTCGCATACCTTCGATGCCAATAAACTTTAATTATAAGTTTTTAAATTACATTAAATCATGTCTAGTTTTTTTTAGTAAATTTTTACTATATACGAATTTGTTCACCTTTTTAAAATATGTAAAAAAAAAAGAATAAAATCATTTAATCGTAAACGGTTTAGAAACAGTTCAATCACAATTTGTTCACCTCTCTGTTGCAAAATTTGTGTAATAATTAAATTGGCTTACTACAGAGTAGCAATGCATAGTTTTTAATTCATATTAAAAATTTTAATAGTAAGAATTTTTCGAATTTTCAAATCTTATTAAAGATTAAGACGACCTTCATGGCCTTTTCTTTCATATCGCTGTGTATTATGCGAGAGTATATATTTTGGCTTAATGCCACTAACAAAAAAAATTATTGGTTTTAAAATACATAATCAATCGGTTAATGTTTGTGAATAAAATCTCCGCAGAAAGGTGTTTTAATAAGTCTCGTTTTTTTGGGTTTAGTTTTACATTGACATTATTTGTTATTAGTTGTTGTTAATACAAAACGGTTTTCTTATAGTTTAATAATATTTAACATAATAAAACGACATAAAATAAGAAATTTCTAAAAGCTAGTGTATTATTTTAGTGACTTATAATATTTTCAAAGTCTTAGAAAGTTTATTATTCTAAATTTAGCGAATTAATTTCAAATAATTTACAAAGAGAAAATAATATCAATGAAACAATATACTCAAAAAGTGATACAATTCTTTTCAATTTAATAAGAAATTAACAAAAAAAAAAAAAAAACAAACAACAATATGAAGGAGAAATACTGTAATCTTCCCATAAGGCTTCCTTTAAAACAAAACAGGTAAATAAAAACAGATACAAATCTCTTAAGATGCCTTCAGACTATCAGCTTTGTCATATGACTTCCCCATAAATGTTTGCCACTAAACATTTCTAATATCAAAAAAGCATAACCTTTGCCATATGTCGTTGTACCAATCAGTTACCTATGATTTCCCGCTATCTGAGTATACATTTTTGACAAAATTTATACGAAGACGGGGGCCAGCTTTATTAAAATAAAAATAAAGACAAATTTTTTGAGAGTGAAATAAAATAAATATGAAATAAATAAGTATTTGCAAAATATTATTTTTAGATTATGTACGTATATTTTTCTTTTTAATAAAAAAAAATATATTACTCTCTGATCGTTTTAGTTTGATTCGGGACTAGACAGTGTCAAGGCTATAAATCACAATATTTATAAATTTCATCTAATTATAGCAAAAAAATCCGTGAAATCGATTTGTGGCCATATAAAATTCAATTAAACCTTGTAAAAACGAACAAACAGTTATTTTACAATACAAATTTAC